>CM022300.1:119830930-120430930 GCA_011799875.1 Thinopyrum elongatum
GGCCTCTCGGCCCAGCTGGCCCGGCCGGCCCATCCTGCGCCATGGCCTATATGGCCTCACACAGCCACCCCCGAAACCCTAGCTCGCCCCCACTCCCCCCACTCTCTCTCGCTCCCTCCCGCTCCTCGATCCAGATCGGATCGGGGTCGGCGCCGAACGCTGCGCTCGCCGCCCTCGTCCCCGTCGCCTACGCCGGCGCCCCCTGACGTCGCTGCCTCCCCGACGCCCGACGCCGTCACGCGCCGGTGCCGCCCCTTCGCACCTCGCCAGCGCCGCCTCCCCACCGGACCGCCCCGTCATTGCCTCTCCCTCGCTGGTCGCCATCGTGCCTCGCCGCCCCACTTCCCTATAGCGCATGTGAGCTCCGCCGCCGCCCCGCTCGCGCGCCTTCCCCCCTCCCCTCGCCGCGGTCGCCGCACTCTGGCCGCGCCCCGGTACACGCTCACCGCGCTCACCCACGTGCACCACCACGCTCACCACGCCCGCCTGGCCCTCTGGTCGCCACGACCGTGCCCCGCGCGTGTCGTCGCTCGCCCCCACCGCACCCGTGCCGCGTCAGGCCGCCCGCGTCGCGGCCCCGCGCGTGCTCACCGCCCTCGGCCTGCCGCCGCTCGCCGTCACCTGTGGCCGCCCGCGTCCGGCCGCGACCTCCCACGCTCGCCACTGCCTGGCGTAGCTCTTGCTAGCCGCCTCGCCGTGGCCATGACGGCCGTGGCTGCGTGCGGGTGCGAGCACGCCCCGCTGTGGCCACTGCTGGCTTTGCCACTGACCACGCGGGCCCACGGCCCAGTAAAATAAAAATAAAATTAACAAAATTAATAATTAATTAGTGAATTAATTAAGTTAATTAATTCTATTTAATTAATCTAATTAATTAGTTAGTTTAATTAAACTATAATTAGATTAGTTAAACCCTAATTAACCTAAACAGAGTATGACAGGTGGGACTCACACGTCAGTTTGACTAGGTCAACTGTACTGTTGACTACTGACGTCAGCATGATGTCATGCTGACGTCATCTGGTACTGTTTTGGATTATTCGAATTTAAATAAATAAATAAATCCAGAAAATGATTAAAACTTTAGAAAATCATATAAATTAAACTGTAACTCCGATAAAAATAATTTATATATGAAAGTTGCTCAGAATTTCGATAAGAAGCTGAATACGCCCTCCGTATTCCTGTCAGATGCCCCTAGCTAGATGAACATGGAACTTTTTGCCTGTTTTCGATAAATGAATAGTGCCTGGCTTTTATAAAATAAATCCAAACAAATTCCTAAAATAACTAAATGATTTAGACATGTCTTTAGGCAACCCTGCACTGCACGTTAGCGTAGCCTGCTTTGTGTTGCTCATGTTTGCTGTGTATTTATACTGTTTCCTCCCCCTCTTCTCTCTTGTTAGACTCCGACGCAGCTCCCGGTACCGACGCAGCTCCGGAGCCCGACGCCATCGTTGACGACCTTGCCCTTGCCGCCGAGCAACCAGGCAAGCCCCCCCCTTGAGCATCCCGATATCGCCTATTCTTTCTCTCTCATGCTTGCATTAGAATTGCTGCTACTACTGCTTTACCTATTCTGATGCATAGCCTGTTTATTGTAACCTGCTATTGATAATTACCTGCATATCCTAAACTGCTTAGTATAGGCTGGGTAGTGACCTATTAGTGACCCCACTTGTCTTGACTGCCCCGCTGGATTATCAGAAGACCCGATCAACAGGATTGAAGACAGGCCCCGGCACCGCACATCACCCCCTTGGTTGTACGACACTGCATCGTTACCATCGAGTGCCGAGGGTGATACCTCGTGTAGCACTTCAGATGTTAACTCTGTAGAGTGGCTATTTGGTCGTGGTCATCGAGGGTGATTCCTCCTTCTCCACTTGCGATACGACCCTGTCGTGCAACACATCAAGTGTGAACCCATCGAGGGTGATTCCTCCGAGTTCACCTTGACGGATACATCGAGTACGAATCCAACGAGGGTGATACCTCGGATTCCCCAGATGTTTTGGACACACGAATACTTGGACTTTACACTGTTACTTGGAAAGGCGGGTCGACCCTGAGGGGCACCCGCGTGAGCCTAAGTGGCGAGTGTTGTGGAGACGGGTTGACCTGGATGGTGCCCGAGTGATGAATACGAGGCGCGGCCGGGCATTCTTAGCCCTTGTAGCAAGTCCTCGAGACGGGGCGACGGGGTCACATCTTTCGTGAGTCTCTGCTCGCTACCGCAAGCCCTAGTCCACTAATGATTTGGATATTTGATCCGAGCAGGCCTCTGGCCTGATAGCACTAACCATCACGTGGGCATAGTATGGGCGTTCTGCATCGTAGCATCAGCCGAAAGCTCTGTCAGACGTCTAGTTCAGCCTTGCGGCCGGGACGGACTGGCGCCCTCCTGGTGCCTGGCTTCACCCTGTTCGCAACGACCCGGAGTGCACAGGGTGATGGCCCAAGACCCCGTAGCGCTTAGGATGTAGACCGGCGGGGACCTCTCTGCTGAGCTATAGGTAGGGCTGCAGTGTATCGTTTGGCCGAGGCCGGGCATGACCCAGGAAAGTGTGTCCGGCCGGAGTTAATCGAGCGTGTTGGGTAAGTTGGTGCACCCCTGCAGGGAAGAACACATCTATCGATAGCCGGTCCTACGGTAAAGGACACTCGGAGTTGTATCCCGATCGACACAACTAGACCTTGAGATGATACCTGGATATATGGCTCTGGGATTGCTTCTCGCAAGGAGTCGAGAAGGGATCTCAGGACGAGGTTGATGACTGTATGGCTCTGGGATTGCTTTCTCGCAGGGAGTCGAGGAAGGATCTCTGGGTGAGGTTGAGACTTAATGATACTACTACTTTATACTGTGCTGATCTACTCTCTTCTATTGCTGCAAGACCACTGAAGATGCTAGTCTTCGATAGGACTAGGCCTTCCCTCTATTCTGGCATTTCTGCAGCCCAGTCCACATATACAGCCTCTCTTTGATAATGTTGCATATGTAGTGTAGATCCTTGCTTGCTGAGTACTTCGGATGAGTACTCACGGTTGCTTTGCTTTGTTTTTCCCCATATACCCCCCTTTTGATGCAACCAGATGACGGAGCCCCTGAGACAGCTGCCCCCGCCGACGATCGCTACTACTACCCCGAGGGTGGATACTACTACAAGTTGGCCGACGACCAGGAGTAGGTTCGGAGGGTCCCAGGCAGGAGGCCTGCGCCTTTCGATCGTAGTGTTTTATTTTGCCCCGCCTTTCTAAAGGCCTTTTTGTTTCTCTTTTAATATCTGTACTCAGATATCTGATGCTTCCGCTGACGCTTGTATGCCATCAAGCTATGTATTCGAGCCCTCGAGGCCCTGACTTGTAATATAAAGCTTGTATGGCTTTATTTATGTTTAGAGTTGTGTTGTGATATCTTCCCATGAGTCCTTAGGCTTGATCGTGTGCATTTGCGTGTATGATTAGTGCACGATTGAGCCGGGGGCGTCACAAGTTGGTATCAGAGCCAACTGCCTGTAGGAACCCCCCTTTCCAACTCCTTGGCCGAAGTTGAGTCTAGACATCGAAAAACTAATTTACTAACTTGGCTGTGTGGCTTACGGGCCCACGTCGCCAATTGGGTGGTATTAGGATCTTTTATTCCTCGTCTTTACTGTGGGACTCTGATCTCTCTTCCTTTCGGGTTATATGAATTTTACTAACGCCGACACTTAGGATCTCGTAAATCTCGTCTACCCGGAGAGCTGGATATCTGTGCTTAATTCCTTACCATTGATCTGATTAGTCTGATAATCATTTTCCTTTCCATTCTTTTGTTTAACCTTTCTCTCTGAGTTGTATTATACTTCTCATTGTCTTTTGACAATCCTGAATTTCCTCTGTTTCAGATGGATTGTTTGTTTCCACCATGCCCTACGACGCAGCTTGTGCTTCGCACTTGGGCTCGCGGTGCCCCTGGTTTTCCAGCTGTCCTGATCGCCCTCCTGACCAGACTTGGCTACCGCTGGTACCCCGAGTACATGGTCTACGAGGATTACCGCGAGTTCAACCAGGAGCAGTACCATGCTGATGTTCGTATCAATGATCAGCGCGATGACTCAGACACTGAGCTGCACCTTTTCCACGGTATCGGTGTGACGATTGAGATGGCAGGACATGATGCCGCCTACTCTGCTGTCGCACGTCTCCGAGGAGGGTTCAGCGATAGCTTGGATGCCTCTGAGTTCCGATACATCCCGTATGCCCCTACTGGAGATACTACTGGATACTACACAGCTATCTGGGCCCCGTACGAGCGTCGTCGATATGACCCACACGTTCTGATTCAGTGCACTCAGGCTCTGGATCGCACTATTCAGGCTCTTGCCGTTGAGTTGGTTGCCACTCGAGCACGCCTCTATGATGCTATCACATAGTTGCTACCAGCTGTTCTTGCAGGGATACATCCAGAGTACATCCTTTACCCGAGCATGACTCAGGTGTATGCTGGTATTGATTGGCCTGCTGTTGGAGGTCACACACCTGTACGTGGACCTCTTCTTTCAGCTCGAGACCGGATTCGGCATCAAAGTGCACATGGAGCGCAGGAACCTTCCGCGACAAACATTCGTCGTCCGCACGTGCAGCTACCCCGTTTCAGAGGATCTTCCCGATGTTGATGTAGCCCTTGCTATGTCTCGTGGTGTACTTCCTTACTGCGTGCCTGCGCGCCGCCTACCATATCTAGCTTTTGAATTTGCGCCGTTATGCTATTCGCATGTAACCGACTCTGTGTATGGATCTGTATGTCTTAATTGACTACTTTTATGTATCTGTTACACTGCTTAAATAGTTGTCGAGTTACATCTTGTCGCTAAACACTTGCAAATTTCTTTTGCTAAACTACCCCTGTTGATACTTAGCAGGATGGTTAGACCAGGTGGTCGTGGTCGTGGTCGTGCCCCTGAACGGCCACCACCGCCAGATTATATGGCAGCTATGATGCAACAATTCGAGCTCAACCGCCAGTTCATGACTGGGATTATGACTCAGTTCCCGCGTCTGAACAACCAGAACCAGAACCCTCCTTCAATAACTCTGCCGGAATTTATGCGTCTTAACCCCACTCAGTTCCGCAACTCTGAGAAGCCACTGGATGCTGATGAATGGATTCGCGATATCACTCACGAGATGGAGTCGGCAAATGTCTCCCCTGCCAACTTTGTCGCCATCGCTTCCTTTTTCCTAAAGGGTCCCGCTGCTCAATGGTGGGACACCCACAAACGTACAATGCCTGCTGGAACAGCCGTTACTTGGCCTGAGTTCCAGGCTGCTTTCCGTGCCCGATATATTCCTCAAGGAATCATGGACCGGATGAAAACCTAGTTCCGCAACCTCACTCAGGGTAATAAGACTGTCGAAGCTTATCAGCGGGTATTCCTTGACCCGTCCCGCTATGCTGAAGAAGACATCGCCACGGATGCCCGTAGACAAGAGAAGTTCCGTAATGGACTCCACGCAGACATCGAGCTTCAACTCGCTGCTCAAGATTTCACCAACTTTACTACTCTCGTGAACAAGGCTATTCTGCTTGAGACTGCTCAAATGAAGCATAAGGAGTCGCAGAAGCGCTATCGTGATGTTGGCTCATCTTCGGGCTCAACACAGAAGCGAAAAACATATGGTCGTGGACACGCTTACAACATTGATATTATACAAGTCCAGGATCAACCTGCCACCAAAATGGGTACCCTTCTCGTTAACTCAGTACCTGCTTCTATTTTATTTAATTCAGCAGCATCACATTCATTCATCTCTGAAATTTTTTGCATTCATGCATGACCCTCATTATGAGTAAATGAATACTCCGTTAGTCAGCTGGGCTAGTGAATTACCGTGCCCAGACAACTCAAAATGCTGAGACTAAAATATACACCTTGAATGCGTTGAACGCTTCTCCGCTTGAGGGGATCGAAAATGTTCCAGTCATTCGAGATTTTCCAAACGTTTCTTCGGAAGAACTTCCAAGAATACCCCGCTTCCTTTCAGTCTTCCTCTTAATTCTCGGGACGAGAATTCTTATTAGTGGAGGAGACTTGTAACACCCCCAATGGTTTGCCACAGTAATCATCCTTTTTTATTATGCCATGTCATCATGATCAACAGTGCTTCATCATCATTAGTAATAAACACCCTTTTCAAATTCAAATTCCAATGGAAATTCAAACTAAAAATGAAAATAAAAGTTGCCCAAACCTAGAAACTAAAATGTTCATTAAATAGCAAATAATTTGGAGGCAATGATAAAATTGTAACCAACCTTATTGAAATTGGATAAGTGACTTAAACATCCTCAAACAGTGGTTGAAAACAATATTTAATACCCTATTAATTAATATAATATAAATATGAAATGATAAATACCCCAAACTAATTTTTGGTGATAGAGGATAATGCACTGTGTTATATGGGCTAAGTCACATATTTTATAAAAGTCCATTAGTGGCCTAACATTTAGCAAAACAGAGAATAAATAAACAAAAGGTAAAAATAAAAACAAAAAGGATAAATAAAAGGAAACAAAACCCCCCTAGCCCCACTGGGCCTCTCGGCCCAGCTAGCCCGGCCGGCCCATCCCGCGCCACGGCCTATATGGCCTCACCCAGAC
Source organism: Thinopyrum elongatum (assembly GCA_011799875.1). Lineage (NCBI taxonomy): Eukaryota > Viridiplantae > Streptophyta > Magnoliopsida > Poales > Poaceae > Thinopyrum > Thinopyrum elongatum. The sequence continues at coordinate 119,837,583 of CM022300.1, forward strand.
ACCCTCGAAACCCTAGCTCGCCCCCACTCCCCCCACTCTCTCTCGCTCCGTCCCCCTCCTCGATCCAGATCGGATCGGGGTCGGCGCCGTACGCCGCGCTCGCCGCCCTCGTCCTCGTCGCCTACGCCGGAGCACCCTGACGTCGCCGCCTCCCCGACGCCCGACGCCGTCGCCTCTCTCTCCTCCAGATCCACCTCGGCCGCGCCTCTCCGTCGCCGCTCACCGCGGCCACCGGTCGGCCTTCGCCTCGCCGACGTGCCCCCAGGCTCTGCCTCGACCTCTTCTTCCTCCCCGCCGAGCCGTGCGGACCGGGACGGCCCCGCAGCACCACCACGACCTCGCCTTCACCCTCGGTTCCGACGAACGCCGCCGCCCCGAATCCGCGCCACTGCAGCTCCTAAGCCTCCGCCGGGCCCTCGTGCGCCCACTAGGTGAGCTCCGACGCCGCTCCCCTCTCTCCTTCCTCCCGCGCGAGCCCCACCTTGCCGCGGCGCCGTTGCCGGAGCTCGAGCTCCGCTGACGTGCTCGCCACCATCGCGTTAGCCCCTGTTATGGCCAAACGAGCACGCCTACGTGCTCGGGGTAACCTCCTGGTGCCCCTCTAGGCCTCAGTTCGCGCGCTAGCCAACCCGAACGCCGAATGCCCCGAATCCCGATTCCGGCCGCCGCCTGTGCTCACCGTCGCCGCCGTTTCTGACCACCCTAGCCTCGGCGACCACCTCCACTAGATGCGCGACACCGCCAGCACTCGAACGCAAGTTGCCGCGCCGCGTTTGAGCCCGTGTACGGCGAATCCGAGCAACTCCGGCGAACTTCCGGCGACGCCGCCGACGTGGACGCGTGGGACCCACCCAATGAGAGATTGCCAGTGGGCCCCAGCACCACCGTTGACCACGTTGACTATGGTCAACGTGGTTACTGTTCACCCACAGTGTATGACGTGTGGGCCCCAGCACTTAATTAGACTAATTAAGGTTTTAAAATTAATCTGCTAATTAAATAGACACTGACATGTGGGGCCCACCCCTTTAATTAGCTGTTGTTAGATTGGTTAAACCCCTACTTAGCTTTGAGTCACTGACCAGTGGGTCCCACTGGTCAGTTTGACCAGTCAGCGGGTCTGTTGACCTGCTGACGTCATGCTGACCCTCTGCTGACGCCATACCTCCATTTCTGTTAATATTAAATAAAATCAGAAAATGATTAAAACTTTAGAAAATCGTAGAAAATAAACCGTAGCTCATATCGAAAAAATTAAAACATGAAAGTTGCTCAGAACGACGAGACGAATCTGATCGTGTTGTCTGTTTCGATGCCGAAACCCCCTACGTAGGTGAAATCGCAACTTCGAGGCCGTATCCGGTAGATGAATAGTGCATAATCACCGGAAAATAAATCCCACCTTAATCCTATAATAACTAAAATGACTTAGACATACGTCAGGCAACCCTGCACTGCATCATAGCATAGCATGCCTGATGTTGCATTTGTTTGCATTATGTTTACCTGTTTCTTCTCCCTCTTCTCTCTTGATAGACCCCGACGTCGACGTAGCTCCCGAGACTGATGTAGCTCCGGAGGTCGACTACGCTCCTGACGATCAGACTCTTGCCGTCGAGCAGACAGGCAAGCACCCCCCTTTTTGAGCATTCCGATATCGCCCACTCTCTTCTCTCTTATGCTTGCATTAGAAGTTACTGCTGCTACTGTTATCCTATATCTGCTGCATAGCCTTTTTACTTGTACCCTGATGTTGATACTTACCTGTTATCCTAAACTGCTTAGAATAGGTTGGGTAGAGAACATCAGAGACCCCACTTATCCCGACTGCCCCGCTGGATGATCAGAAGACCCGTGCAACGGGATTGAAGACCAGGCCCCGACACCGCACGTCACTTCCCCCTTAGTTGCCGACACTACTGGGTTACTATCGAGTGCCGAGGGTGATACCTCGTCAGCACTTCTGATGATAACCTTGTAGGATAGTTAATCGGTCGTGGTAAGCGAGGGTGATTCCTCCTACACCACCCCCGATAACGACGACGTCGTGCAACCTCTCAAGTGTGGACCTCGAGGGTGATTCCTCCTTCGTTCACCTTGACGGTAACATCAGAGGGAATTCCATCGAGGGTGATTCCTCAGGGTTCCCCTTGGTGTCAGACACACGGATACTTTGGTTACTATGACTGAACATTGAACCATGATACTAAAGACGGGTCGGCCCTGAGGGGTACCCGCGCGAGCTTAATAGCGAGTGATGTGGGATCGGGTGGACCTGGATGGTGCTCGAGGGTTGAACACGAGGCGTGGCCGGGCATTCCTCGCCCTTGCCACAAGTCCTCGAGACGGGGCGACGGGGTCACATCTTTCGTGAGTCTCTACTCGTTTCCGCACTATCAACACACTAACGGTTTGGATATTTGATCCGAGGGGCCTCTGGCCTGATAGCACTAACCATCACGTGGGCATAGTATGGGCGTTCTGCGTCGTATACTTCAGCCGAAGCTTAATAGACTTCAGCAACTGAGCGGCACACGCTGGGTTGGACTGGTAACGCAACCGCGCTTGTATTAAGGGGTTGCTAGGTCTGCTCACCGGCGGTGTACGCAACGTGCAGGAGCGTCCGGAGCGATGGCCCAAAACCCCTGGGGGCATAGGTTAGTCCGGCGTGCTGACCTCTTTGTTAAGTATTTGGTCGGGTTGCGGCGTATCGTTTGGCCGAGGCCGGGCATGACCCAGAAAAGTGTGTCCGGCCGGAGTTAAGCGAGCGTGGTGGGTAAGTTGGTGCACCCCTGCAGGGAAGAAAACATCTATCGATAGCCTGTCCTACGGTAACGGACACTCGGAGTTGTATCCCGATCGGTACAACTAGAACTTGAGATGAACTGGATAGTATGGCTCTGGGATTGCTTTCTCGCAGGGAGTCGAGGAAGAATCTCTGGGCGAGGTTGATAACATTACTACTACTTTACATTATGATAATCTGCACTCTTCTAATGCTGCAAGACCGATGAAGATGATTGAAGATGCTAGTCTTCGATAGGACTAGGCTTTCCCCCTCTACTCTGGCATTTCTGCAGCCCAGTCCACATATACAGCCCCCTTTGAAAATGTTGCATATGTAGTGTAGATCCTTGCTTGCTGAGTACTTCGGATGAGTACTCACGTTTGCTTTATTTTTTTTCTCCCCATATCCATTTGACGCCGCCAGATGACGGAGCCCCTGAGATAGCAGCCCCCGTTGACGACTACGGCTACTACTACTACCCTCCCGGCGAGTACTACTACGAGGAGCCGACAGACGACCAGGAGTAGTATTCGGAGGATCCTAGGCAGGAGGCCTACGCCTTTCGATCGTAATATTTTATTTTGTCCCGCCTTTATAAAGGCTTATCTCTGTTCCTGTAATATATCTGTACCCAGATATCTGATGCTTCCGCTGACACTTGTAAGCCATCGAGCTATGTATTCGAGCCCTCGAGGCCCTGGCTTGTAATATAAAACTTGTATGAATTTATTTATGTTTTAGAGTTGTGTTGTGATATCTTCAAGTGAGTTCTTAGGCTTGATCGTGTGCATTTGCGTGTATGGTTAGTGCACGATTAAGCCGGGGTCGTCACACCTCCCCCCCGCTTCCCCGCCGCCGCCGGAGGAGGCCAGTGAGCGAAGCTCGCCCGGCGGACGGCGGACGGCGGGCCTTCCTCCTCTCCTCGCGAGGGGATCCTCTAGCCGAAACGTGATGGCGAACCTGGTCGCCCGGCGTGGAGGCGGAGTGGGCGCGATGGGGCGGCGGCCCGATCGGATTTCGGCGGCGGTTGTGCCTCCACGGCTGTGGGGGCCGCGTGGGGCCGGCCATGGCGGTTGGCGGCGGCGGATCTGGGGCCCCCACCCCAGATTGGTTCCCCTCCAGATGGTGTGGGCTCGGGCGCCGGCCTGGCGGCCTTGAGCGGCGGTGGGCGAGCGCCGAGGTTGCCCTCCCTCACCGGCGTGGTTTGGGGTGGCCAGAGGTGTGTGCGTGGGGCCGGCATCGTTCGGAGTCGGCTCTGACGTGCGCGGCGGTGGGAATCTGGCAGGCGGCGGCCGGCTGTGAATCCTGGTAGCGTCATCTCCGACTCGATCTGCTCCGGTTCGTGCTAGTTCCAATACCTATCCGGTGCTGGCTAGACGGATCTGGCGGGTGGGCATGGATCCGGGGGAAACTCCAGGCCGGCGTGGCGGCCGCACCAAAGTCGACGCCCTCGGCGCCGATTCCCTTCCTGGAGGCTTCGGTGTGGATCCTACGCCCCCACCTCTGCCATGAGCGTAGGCAAAAGCCTCTGTTCCTCTGTTTGGGCGACGATGGCACTTTGGTGTCGTGTTCCTTCCTGAAGGCGTCGACCGGGGATTGCTCAGGGTGGTGGAGTTGCTGGTAGTTCGGAGTCGACGCGAGATGGCATGTAGGTGGAGCGGTGTGGCATCAACAGTATCATCAACGGTGGGTCTCGGCGGCATGGCGCAGTGGAGAATCGGCGTCCGATGCGCGGAGATGGACTCGCGCAGGAGGAGGAAGTTGTCTGGCGTCATGGTGGCGTTGATGGCAGAGAGGCCTGGCATGGTCGGTGCATCAGTTCTGCTCTGAGGATGGACCGATGGAAGATGGAGGTGACGGTCCTTGCAGCATGCGGTGCTCACTGGGAGTGTGCCGGACCGGTGTGTGACCCAATCCAGGTAGTGACTTGGATGGGACACCCGGCTTTAGATGTTAGGCTTTGGTGCGATGTCTGTTTGGTATTAGGTACGGACATTCGGCACACCTTCATCAACGGGATAGGAGTAGCAACAGCGTTGCTAAGATGGTGGCTTCAAGCTTATTGATGTATCACCTAGTATGATCTTTGTGAATAATTAATAATGGGTCTGTTTAGGACACATCTAGATGTGACATAGTTATGTCACATCTAACCTGATGTCCACTATGTTTGTGGTCTATTTTTTTTGTCCGAGCTTTTTTTTTCCTTGCTGTTGTATTATTTGTGGGAGTTTAGATGTGACATCCTTAAAAAATATTTAGATGTGAATCAGACAAACTGATTAATAATATGGTTGCATGCATCGTTCAGATGCAGAGGCCGGGTACATCCTCCTTTTCTAAAAAAAAAGATATTTTCGGAGTTTCTACGGCAACAAGTCCCGGCCGTTTCGTCCTTGGATCCGGACTCCCTTCTTCTAATCGGATAACAGGTGAGGCCTCGGCTCGTTTGGATATAAGTGCAGCCAGCCCTCGGTGTGCTTCTTCTCAGATTAGATACGTACAAGGCAAGTCCAATTGGTTTGCCGCTGAAGCAACTCTTCCCCCACAAGACCTGCTTTTGCAATCGCTCCAATGGAGGCCTGTAGCGTAGCCAGGATAATGAGCTTAGAACATTTTGGGCTGAAATTTTTGCCTAAGCTCTTGGCTCTTTCTCCCGGTTCATTGGGGAAATTCAGAAAGGTCTCGCCACCGATGGAAACTGAAACTGTGTTGAAAAAACTGCCGGAGCTGCCGCAGGATGTATTGAGAAAGGTCTCACCACCCATGGAAACTGAAACTGTGGTGAGAAATTTGCCGGAGCTGCCGCAGGATGTATTGATGGACATATTTTCACTCCTGGAGATACCTGACCTCATGCGTGCGGCCTCTGTCAGCTCCTCCTGGCGCTCCGCGTATACCAGCCTCTGCAGCCAGCTTGAGCTGTACAAACGGCCTCAGACGCCTTGCCTCCTCTACACCTCTGAATCTGCTGGTGAGAACGTAGCTTGTCTCTACAGCCTCGCGGAGAAGAGGGTCTACAATTTAACTCTCCCGGATCCACCCATCCGCAATAGGTATCTTATTGGGTCCTCACATGGTTGGCTAGTTACCGCGGATGACAAGTCTAAGCTACACCTTATCAATCCGGTCACTGGTCAACAGATTGCTCTCCCGTCGGTGGTCACCATTGGTTATGTAGAGCCAATCTTTGGCAATGAAGGCACACTTATTAAGTATGAATTGTGGGACCAACTGCACGATCCGGACCTAGAGCCGGAAATGTTAAGCTATGCTCCTGACGAGCTTCGTAACCATGTCTACATCAGGGCATTTATCTTTCCAGATCCGTCCACAGGAAGCTACATTGTGGTTCTCATCCATGGTCCAGGATATCAGCTTTCATTTGCAAGGGTAGGAGATTGTAAGTGGACCCCACTGCCGCCGGGTTGGGACTATGAACAATGCATCTACATGGATGGTCTATTATATGCATCCACGAAATCAGGAAGAATGGATGCTTTTGATCTCACTAGTCCTAACGTCACGAGGAATATAATTGCAGATGAGATTGACATTTATAGTAGTGAGTACAAAGGGGTATTCTACCTTCTTCAGGCTCCATGGGGCGATCTGCTGCAAGTTTGCAGGAAGGCAAAACTCATAGATGCGGGTTATGAGGAGCTCATAGTTAAAACTAATAAAGTCTTGTTACACAAAGTCAATATGGAAGCAGAAGAGCTCGTGGAAATAAATAGCTTGCATCATACCGTGTTGTTTCTTGGGCGTAACCAGTCGCTATGCCTTAGTGCTGAAGAATATCCGCAACTGAAGGCCAATTCTGTCTATTTCGCAGATGATGAGGAATGTAATTGGAAGTATAAGACGAATCCCCGGGATATAGGTGTTCTTAACCTGGAAGATGACAGTAGGGAAGAAATTGTATCTCCGCTTTGGTGTAGCTGGCCGAGTCCCATATGGATAACACCCAGTCTTATGAACCTGTCATTGTGCAAATAGGTAGCCTTTTGTAATTATGTACCTTGGTTATGGGGTCCGTCGACCAAATTTGCCATTTTTTTATGGGCAGATGCTATGACAACTGAAGCATGTCCTGTCTATCTCCTTTTCATATGTTGTTTGCTGTATCTGATGAAACTATGACCGAGAAATAAATATTAGGAATGAAAATGGTGCTCTACAACAATTATGTTTTCTGTTCTCACATTTCTTTCCTATTCACATGCATATTCTGACTGAATATTGTTTGTTTGATATTTCCCCCCTTATAACGGAGAGTACAAGCCACGTAGTAACCATTCGGTAGAATGGTCTGTTATTCTCTTCTGTATGTGATATGGGCAAAACCACATGCACCTGAAAACGGGCAACCCAGCCAACCAACGTGCGACGCGAGCCCACCAGTCATTGGACAACGAAAACGACTGCGAGGTGAAAACTGAATTTAACTGCTGCAAAGATCAACGGTCCAGACGCACGAAAAAAGCAGATCCGACGGCCAACGAAGGACCAATCGGGGGAGCCTCCTGGAGGTGAGTTGGCCAGCCTCCTTATTGGTTTAAATTATGTACTGTATTTCTGATTGCATTGATGCTTTCATTGTTCTTGAATCATTTATGTAATTAGGTTGATTCGCATTAACTAGCCATTGAACGTGACATCATTTGCACTAAATATTATCAGCAAATGTTGTTAGTGCAGTTGCTAATCCCTGTCCATGGTTGAAGATAACTGAAGATTTTATTAGAATGCTATATGTAGTTACACTCTTGCTCCTGGGCTACTTCAAACGGTTCTTTCATGCTTTGGCAAGCATTTCTGCTGAGTTACTTTCAAAAAGCGGAAGGTTCTCACTAGAAACAGCTTATAATCTTTAATTCAGACCGAATGTCACTGTGATTGGCATATTTGTTAGCAGGCTCATAAAAACATGTAACAGTGGCGTTTTTCCTTATTGAACTTTACCATGCCATCCATACATCCGTATCTAGACGAATCTAAGACAAGAGTTTTGGGACGGAGGGAGTATCTGCCATGATTAATTGGTTATGCTTTCATCACGGTTTCCTCATTAGGTGAAGAAGTCCTTAGTCGTACAGTGTGCCTCTGGTATGTAAATTCCCACACCCGAACCCCCTCTGAACTCCACTGCTTCTTATGTAGGTACGCTTAGCTATGGTAATAAAACTCCCTGTATACAATGCGGTTTTATGCTCCCTGTAAAGCATGGGCATGTCTTGGTTAAAAATGAAAAATGTATGCATGTTGGCAAAATTACAGCATAGAACCCGAGCATAAACACTTGCGGAACTGGTGCCACAACACGAAATGTTTCCCTCCAAATTAGTCTAGAAACTAATTTATGCAACTCTGACTATTATTAGAACGAAGACGCTAGAAGCGTCCGGCTTTAAATTAATAAAGCCTCGAGGCACCGGCCTTACAAGGTTCAAACAAACAAGCAAAAGGATAACAGCAGTTCCGCACGACCAACCACCCACCACACTTAGGTAAAGGAGCACGCAGGCTCAAATATTACATCCAATGAGACAGCCAGCGTTGCTAGTCCTCGCCAGCACTAGACACACTCCAAAAGCATCATCCGAGCGACGGTTCTTGTCTTGCCAAAGTCTGGATCGTCTTGATGCGCGTCATGGCCTCTGTCATGCGATCAGCATCGCGCTCCTTCCCCAGCGGTGTCCACGTCTGTAAAAATAGGTGGCATTTGAAGATGACATCAGCGGGATGATTAGGAAATTTCTTCTCAATCGTAATTTTATTCCGCGTCGTCCATAGAGCTCACAGCAGCGCCCCTATGCATCGCCAAGCGATTATACCGCTGGTCCCTTTTTGTGTTTTGATGATCGTGAGCAAGTCAACACCCGAAGCTGGGTTCCAATTCGAGTGGAATGCATCCCTAACCGCACTCCACGCGAACTTGGCCAGGTGGCATCTAAAGAACACGTGGTTAGCATCTTCACCTAGCCCGCACACTGCGCAAGAACCGTCTGCCGGGCCATTGCGCTTGGCAACGTTATCCGAGGAAGGCAGCCTATTCCTAAACATTTGCCACATGAAGATTTTAATCTTCAAGGGCAGTCCTGCCTTCCATAGACCCCTTGCTATGTCTAGCGCATTCCCTTCCGTTAGTTTGTTGTAAAGAGATTTCACCGAGAAGTTTTTGGAGGCGGTCAAGCTCCATTGATCCACTCACAATTTTCATTGATCCACTCAGTGTATAACGGAAAGCTCTAGATTTCAGAGGTATCTTAATGGTAGAGAATAATCTGTTTTGGCGGATCACGACTACCATCGGTGAGAGGGAATGGCAGAACCCTGAAGCGACCACCTGGGCGACCATCGGTGAGAGAGAATAATCTGTTTTCTTTTCGCATGTTTTTTTCGGAAATTCAATTCGGCTCTTGGGAGCATATGCTCGTGCCCATGGAAAATATTTAGGGACGTTGTTTGCTTTTCCCGTTAGTTCCTGACGGAGGGATGGGCGACGACCTGGGCGACGACCCACGGCCGCCTGACGCGCGGACACCCGACGCGCGGCTGCCCTCGCCGCCGCCGCCGGCGATCTTAAAGCCGGCAAGGCTTCTCCTCTCGTCGCCGGATGGGGGGGGGGGGGGGGGGGGGGGGGGGGGGGGGAGACAGGCGCGTGTGGACGAGCCGGATCTCGTTGGGGATGGCGTGATCCGGGCACATGCGGAGCAATGGGCGGTTCATTTCTCCGACCCGATCTCTGGCGGATGGATCGAGGGACGGCTGCAACACATTCCGGCGTCGTGGTGGACGTCTCTTCGGAATATGGACAACGACATCCTTGCCGGCGACTATCTGGCGGCAGACGTCCAGATCAAGGTAGGGTTTCGTTTTCTGATTGATGATTTCGACGTGCATGTACTTTGTTGTTTGCAGGATGATCAGAGGGAGGAGATCGACGTGATCGACTTGACGACGGCGCCTGTGAACAAGACATCAGATCAGCGATTTGGAGGACGTTTTTGGGTATTAGCAGATAGCGAGGAGGATGAGGAAGAGGGCGACGGCCATGCTAGGGATGAGGAGGGGCCGGAAGTCAGCAAAGAGCGGCTGCTTCCGCAAACAGCCGGACTTGTGATCGCGCCGACGACGTCGAAACCATGTCCGGGGCACCAGAAGCGGGAGATGAAGAAATCTACGCAGACGATTAAACCTTGGGTAGGGCCGATCCCGAAGGTAAATCGTACTCCCATGACTTTGTCTGATTTCATCCCGGATTCATGGACTCTCGTTACGAAGAAGAAGAATACAAAGTGGAGCCGGTTGCCGCCGCCGATGCGGCCGCCGCCGGTGGCTAGAGAGGCCAACGAGATTCGAGCGGCCAGACGGGATCGCTTGAATTCTCTGTTGGGCCTAGTGGATGGACCCGTTACGGCGTTGGTCGTGGGCTCCTCTCAGACTGGGCAAGAGGCCCGGCTGGAGGCCCAAGCCGTGCACGTTGACAGGTCTGGCTCGCCCGGTCTGCATGAGGTAGCGATTCACGAGCCGCCTGATCGAGCGATCACCTCGGCTAGGGTTTTTCGTCCGCCTGGTTTCCCCAGGCTAGGGACGCGTCGCGCGACAAGGGTCAGTGGCGGAGCTGTTCCTTCGATGGCGGGGCGTGGCAACCAGCAGGCCAAGGCCCCGACACCGGCACCTGCTAGAACCGCGGCACCTGCGCCTGGCCGGGCTGCCGCGAGACAACAGCAGGAGGCGACGACCGAAGGGCAGGTTGCCGGGCGGGGCGGCGCTCATGTTGCCGGCCGGGGCGGTGCCCCAGTTGCCGGGCGTGGTGGCGCCCAAGCCGCCGGGCGGGGCGGTGCCCAAGCCGCCGGACGAGGCGGCGGTCATGGGCGGGATGGCTATGCCGGCGATGCCCGGGATTATGGTGATGATGGTTACAGATATAACCGATATGGTCAGTGGGGTGATGACGGATACAATGCGTACGGAGAGGGTTTGCATCGTGGATCTTCGTCGGGCGGTGGACGTGGCTCTGGATGGTACAATGGCGGCGGACCGGGACGCGGTTTTCAAGGACCTCCCGGTAATTTCGTCGAAGGGGTGGCCGGCCCAACTAACCGGTATAACTGGGGAGTCCATCGTACTTTTCGAGGCGGGAGAGGAGGGGGTCAGCGTCCACCTCCACCGCGGCCTCCTCCACCGCCGGTTGCTACGGTCGCGATGGCGCAAGCCGAGCCTGCTGCTTCGGTGCAGGCGGACTCACCTTCTCTTCCCGAGGTGGCTGTAGACACAGTCCGGGCTTTGGCAGCGGTCAGCATTCCGGTGACCAGTACCGGGGTTGTTCAGGTTGGTGACGGTGGTTCTGAGAAGGTGCCGGATAAGCGTGACGGTGAGAAACTATCCAAGTGGGCTATTAAGAAGAAGAAGTTACCGTGTTATCAATGTGGCGAGCCAGGGCATTTTGTGGCAGAGTGTACCACAGAATTATGTGATTACTGTTGTAGATCGCAGCATGTGACCGGTGACTGTCCACTTCTTTCTGGCCCCAAGCCGGTGGCCACTATCTATGGAGTTTGTTGTCAGGAGCTAATGTTCTTTGAGTCACCGGAGATGGCACCTATGACGCATGTGCATGAGAGCTCCTTTCCCGCTGTTGTCAAGGTTACTAATGGGATTTTGACAGAGGCACAGATTGTGCGACAGTTACAGGACTTAGTACCAGGTAATCACCAGTGGGACCTTGTCAAGTTGGAGACCCAGACTTACAAGGTTGATTTCCCCACTAAGGAGGATCAGTTGCATATCCTTAAGTGGGGTATGTGCAGGGTACAGAGTAGCAATATTATTATAACCTTTGATGAATGGAAAGAGAAGGAGCCTGAGGGTACACCGTTAGAGAAGGTCTGGGTTCGTTTTTTTGGTGCACCTCGCAAATACATTAATCACTTCCTGGTTGCTTGGAGCTTGGGGTCCCTCATTGGTAAGACGGAGCAGGTTAACATGCCTTTTACTCGCGCACATGGAGCAGCGAGGTTACTTGTCAGTGTGGTCAATTTGGAGTTCATACCGGACGTGGTCAAGTGGACACACGCCGGGGTCACATACGTGCTAGAGCTCGAGATTGAGGATACACCGATACCTCAGGAGGGAGATGAGATTCAGGACATGGATACGAGTGAGGGTGATGGTGCCCCCGGAAATCAGGACAAGGGGCCTGAGAGCACACCACGGGAGCCGGCTAAGGAGCCGGAGTCGCAGAGTAAGGCGGATTCATCGGCCAAAAAGGCGCCATCTTCCACGACACCGATGAACACACTTCGGTTTGGATCTTTTGGAGCGCGGTCTGCGCCTAGCAGGTTATGGAGTAACAGAGTTGAGACGGATGATCCAGAGGAGCTCGAGTTACCGCCAGTGACGCCCACTGTTGTTGTCTCGCCTGAGGTTCTGTCACAGACGGTTGATCCCGGACCACATGACTCCTTGGGCAGCGATCTACCTCGGGTGGGTGGGGGGGTGGTGGGCAGGAGGCCCACAACCCGAGCTCGGCCGCGACGGCCCCCTGCCATCCGGAGGAGAGGCGCGGGCTGGCGGCCCGCTCTGTCTCTCCGCAGGGCCGACCCGGCCAGCAGGGTCAGGAGCACGGGCAGGTGGCTCGGACCTCTTCTCCGACGTCATCTCCGTGCCGCGCGGGTGGTTTGGGGGGGGGGGGGATGAGACTGTCGAGCAGGTGGCTCCACGGTCTCCTTCTACCACCACTTCGGCTGGTGCTACCCGCTCGACCGCGCCTTACCCTTCTTCACCAGCAGCTAGGGAAGGGAGTCGGAGTGGGGAGCACACGCCTCGGGAGAGGACTACGGAGGAGCTTGTTGCCTTCGGTGGGATCTCGGATCCGGTCATGGCTGGCAGGCGTGTCAGTCACCGGATCCAGGGACAGCCAGATGCTGATGACCTGCAGCTAGCGCGCGCCAAGAGGGCGGCCATGCTTCGAGATGTCGAGGCAACTACAGGTATGTCTTTTGATAAGAGTTGTTCAATTATGCATTTCACCGAGCATGAAATTATTGATAAGGCAAACGACCTAGGAATAACTTTGGGTTCAAATGAAAAGGAGGTAGCGAAATCTGTTAATGACCTTTTAGATTTAGAAGCAGAGCGGGCTTCTGAAATAATTCGAAACCTCGCATCAGTCAAACCTATGAGTGACGATGACGTGAACAACCTTGGAATTGTAGCCCTTGAAAACATTTGCAATAATCTCTTGCCTAGTGAGGAGGCCGAAGATGAGGAGGGGTTGGAGACTATGGACACTGTAGAACCTCTAAGGATGGAGGGCACTGCCTCCTGTTTCGACGACCCTACGGTCACGAAGGGTGATGGGGAGAAGCCCAAGCGACCCTGGAAACAAAAAATCTATCCTACTTCGGCGGTCCGTAGAAGTGCTAGGGTTAAGCTGAAGAAAAAATTCCATGATGACTTATGAAAGGAATCTTTTGGAATAGCAGAGGTCTAGCTGACTTGGCTAAACGTAGATTCTTGGCTGAGACAACGATAGAGCAGCGTTTAGATTTTATTGCACTTTTGGAAACACGACGAGATAATTTTACCTCACAGTTCCTTGGAACGTTATCCGGAGGAATTGATTTTGATTGGCATGTCTTACCTCCTAGAGGAAGGTCCGGTGGGATTTTACCAGGGGTTCGGTGTGAAACACTTGAGGTGCTTAACGTGGTTCAGGGAGATTTTGCGGTCAAGTTTCGGGTGAGATCAAAATTGGATGGTTTCCGGTGGTCTCTTGTGGCTGTATATGGGGCAGCACAACCCGAACTTAAACCAGATTTTCTAGCTGACTTAGTGCGGATATGTGGAGATGTAACTTTGCCAATCCTAGTCGGTGGAGACTTTAATATCATTCGGAGGAGAGATGAAAAGAACAATGACAATTTTGATGGATGATGGTCTATGATGTTTAACATGATTATCGAGAGTCTTAATTTAAGAGAAATTGAGCTCACCGGTAGACAATTTACATGGGCCAATACCTTGCCCATTCCAACTTATGAGAAGTTGGATAGGGTACTCGCTAGTGTGGATTGGGAACAAAAGTACCCTTTGGTGTCGGTTCATGCGATGCAGAGAGCGATCTCGGACCACACACCACTTCTCGTAGACTCGGGCGAGGCTACACACGTTGCGAACAAGAATGCTTTCTCTTTCGAACTAGGATGGTTCGAGAAAGAAATTTTTTTAGAAATCATTGCACGCGAATGGGCAAAACCTGTTAGTGGAAGAACTAATATTGAGAGATGGCAAAATAAGATCAGACATTTAAGACAGTTTTTGAGAGGTTGGGCCAGAAATGAAAGTGGTATTTACAAACAAGAAAAAAAACGACTCACTCAATTAATTGAAGCGCTAGATTTAAAAGCTGAAAGTAACCTCCTTACGGTTCATGAGCAAAACTCCAAGTCCGAAGCTGAGCAAGGCTTACGGGCTCTTCTAAGAGAAGAGGAGCTCAAGTGGGCACTGCGTGCTAAAGTGCTTAAGGTTGTCCAAGGGGATGACAATACACAATTCTTCCATATGATTGCAAATGGTAAACATAGGAAGAAGAAAATCATACAGCTCGAACAGGACGAGGGGACAATAGTGGGGCATGAGAATCTGAAAGCTTATATCTCTAACTACTATAAACAACTTTTTGGGCATCCGGAAGCAAGCACGGTGACCCTAAATGAATCTGTCTTTGGAGATATCCCTCAGCTCCAGGTAGAGGAGAATGATATTCTCTCTGCTCCATTTACCGAGGAGGTTTTGGATGCAATTTCCCAAATGAAACCGAATAAAGCACCAGGACCAGATGGGTTTCCTGCTGAATTCTATAAGAAATGTTAGCATATTATTAAGGATGATCTTATGCCTATGTTTCATGATTTCTTTAACAGTCATCTTGAGCTGTTTCATCTTAACTTCGGCATGATTACGTTGTTACCAAAGAAAGAAGAAGCAGTTCGGATCGAACAATTCAGGCCCATATGTCTTCTTAATGTGAGTTTCAAAATTTTCACAAAGGTGGGTACCAATAGATTGACACAAATTGCACATTCTGTGCTACAACCCAGCCAGACAGCGTTCATGCTAGGGCGACACATACTTGAAGGGGTGGTCGTTTTGCATGAAACGCTTCATGAAATCCATTCGAAGAAGCTAGATGGGGTTATCTTCAAAGTGGATTTTGAGAAGGCATATGATAAAGTTAAGTGGCCTTTCCTTCAGCAGGCAATGCGCATGAAAGGATTTAGTGAGGCTTGGCGGAACCAGGTGGGTTCTCAAGTCCAGAAGGGTAGTGTTGGAATCAAGGTTAATGATGATATCGGCCATTATTTTCAGACACACAAGGGTCTGAGACAGGGCGATTCCACGTCTCCTCTGTTGTTTAACATAGTGGCCGATATGTTGGCCATTCTTATTGGCAGATCCAAGCAGCATGGTCAAGTGGAGGGGTTAGTTCCTCATCTGGTTGATGGAGGAGTATCCATCTTACAATACGCTGACGACACTGTCCTATTCATGGAACATGACATTGCTAAAGCGCGTAATATGAAACTTATATTATGTCTTTTCGAACAATTGTCTGGTTTAAAGATAAACTTTCACAAGAGTGAGCTGTTCTGCTTTGGGAAGGTCAAAGACGAGCAAGATACCTATAGACAATTGTTCGGGTGTGAATTAGGTTCTTTACCATTTAGTTATTTGGGCATACCGATTCACCATCGTAAGTTATCTACCAAAGAATGGAAGTGTATCGAAGATCGAATTGAGAAAAAGCTGAGCTGCTGGAAGGGTAAGCTTATGTCTTATGGAGGTCGGTTAGTGCTGATTAATTCGGTATTGACTAGTATGCCGATGTTCCTATTATCGTTCTTCGAAATTCCGAAAGGGGTACCGAAGCGACTTGATTTCTTTAGATCCCGGTTCTTCTGGCAGTCAGATGAGGCCAAGAGGAAATACCGACTCGCGCGATGGGATATCCTTTGCCGACCAAAAGACCAGGGTGGTCTTGGTATTGAGAACTTAGAAATCAAGAATAAATGCCTTATGAGTAAATGGCTCTACAGGTTAGAGACAGAGCCAGAGGGCATGTGGGCACAGATTTTACGCAATAAATATTTGCAGTCGAAAACACTAACTGACTCGCCATTCTGGAAAGGGCTTATGAGGACGAAGGATTTGTTCTTTCGTAGGGTCAAATTCTTGGTTGGCAATGGGATGTCAACAAGATTTTGGGAGGATACGTGGTTAGGAGAGACACCCTTAGCCGTTCAATATCCAACCCTTTATAACATTGTGCAACATAAGGAGGAGTACGTAGGCACAGTTTTCCAAACGATCCCCTTGAATATCCAGTTCAGACGTGCGCTAGTTGGTGAGCGATGGACAGCCTGGATGCACTTGGTTCGGAGATTGATAGATGTTCAACTCTCCGACCAGCCAGATTCGATGCAATGGAAATTAGCTAAAAAGGGGTTTTTACGGTGAAATCGTTTTATATGGATTTGATTAATTCTGGCCCAATCTCAAGGTCGTTGCATATCTGGAGGATTAAGGTTCTCTTGCGTATTAAAAATTTTATGTGGTTTGTCCACAAGCAAGTAATACTCACCAAGGACAACCTAATTAAGAGGCGATGGGTAGGTAGTTCACGTTGTTGTTTTTGTGATCATGATGAAATAATACAACATTTATTCATTGAATGCCCACTCCCCAAATTGCTTTGGAGAACGATCCATATAGCCTTCAACATTAACCCTCCAGTTGACATTGAGTCGTTGTTTGGAACGTGGTTAGCTGGGGTTGAACATACTATTGCGGCTCGTATTCGGATTGGAATATGTGCGCTTCTGTGGGCTATATGGAACTGTCGGAATGATTTTATTTTTAACAGACAATACAATTTAACTTTCTTGCAGGTCATCTTCAGAGCTACCGCTTGGATCCGTACGTGGTCCGTACTCACTCCTATGGACTCCAGGGAGCCTTTGGTTACTGGGTGCAACCAGTGGGAGATGGTAGCACGGGCTATATTCAACCAGTTCGGATGGCGGTCGCATAACAGGATAGGACTCTAGGAACCTTATCCTACATATTACCATACCGGTTGTGATTGTCAGCGTGTACTTTGCTTTTTTTCATTTGCTTCGCTCCGCTTGCGAGCTGTATTACTTTTATGACTTTGTGCTACTTTGCGAACTTTTAATAAGATGGCTGCATGCATCATTATGATGCAGAGGCCGGGGGCAAACCTCCATTTTCAAAAAAAAAAAAAAAAAAGAACCCTGAAGCGACAGCCATCAAGCCATCTCATGCTCATTGGGGATCCAATATTCCACTACAATTTCAAGTTATTGGCGCAGTCTGCCAAAAAAAAACCAGGAAAGCAACTGTTGGCCCCAGATTCCAAGACGCCTAGGCAGCTATGAATCTGATCTCATGTTGAGGATGAACAAGGGGCCATGACGGTGAAACATGCAGTATCTTGGGCACCGCATTTCGTCAACCCATGCCTCGCAGTGTAGGTAATCTTCGTCTTAAAATTGAAATCTTCAGAGATCACAACTAATGATTTGAATGATCATTTCTCGTGAATGATGGTTTGGTTTGACCTGACTTTTGTATGGGACATCTGAATGTCGTAATGTAGGCTAGTGAAAAAAGTACCCCTGCTTATGAAACAACGTGGTTGCTTTGACATGGGTTTACACAATTCATATCTTCTGCGATCTTGTAAAACAGCCTCCTTATACTAGAACTAACAAGAGATTTTCAGCACTTAAAAAAGATTGGATGGATGTCTAGCAAATATCGAATGGCATGCTGTTCATTCAAATACTACTCTCTGTAATAGAGTAGTAGAGAAGATTTTTGTCGATTTCCACTTACACACGCTATGGGGCATTGTGCAGGTTCAAGCCACATATGAGCAGATGGATGGAAACACTCGTCAGCGGGAACTTGCTCTACCAAGAACGTGTATGCCTTGGTGATATGGGTGTATGAAAGAAGTTGAATAATATATACAGAGACATGCATACCGACCATCAGCAGTAACATCCTCTTAGATATTGATGATGCTGTTCGGAAATCAAGAGAATACACTGACATGGCGTGTCTATAACACTACCGGAAATGGCGTGTCTTTTCTAGCTGCAAGCGCAGGCAAGCTGTTGCACGTGCCCAATGCTATTCGATCGAAGGCTGGCAAGAAGAGGGTTTGTCCAGTTAGGCGTGCAAAGGGCTTTTATTTGAAGATTGATGCTTTCAATCCTTATGATAAGTCTAAGTACGGTTCAGAGACATTATGTAAGGTCCAGATCATTTTGGCTGGTTCTGAATTTACATTACCGAAAAAGGCTTTTGCCCCGCTTTATAGATAAAGCAAACCACCACAGCCACAAGGTACCACAAATGTTCACCCCCCCACACACACGAAGTCGCACAACAAAGAGTACAATAGGGTTCTGCTGAGGGCACAACTCAACAAGCTCTGAAAACGAAAACAAAGGCAGATAAACCGCAGCAGCAGCTAAGAAGCTAATCCGGCTCAGGTGGTGGAGGAGGGAGCGGCGGCGCCAAGTGGATAGCCATCGCGCAAAGGTCGGCAATGATGATGTTGATGGCGTCCCGGTCCTGGTGACGGCTAAGCGGCCGCCAGAGCTGCAAATATCCACACATTTTGAACACAGCGTCAGTGGCACGTCGAAGAGGAACCCGCTGAATGACAAGCTTATTACGCACGGTCCAAAGTGTCCAAGCAAGAACCCCAATGAGCAGCCACCTAATGTGGCGGCCCGTCAGTGGGGAGGCCTGAACCTCGGTGAGAAGGTCTGGGAAGTTGGTGTTACACCAACTGCCACCGACAGCCTCACAGAGGCAGCCCCAGAGGAACTGGGCGGAGACGCACGAGAAGAAGATGTGATTCGAGGTTTCTTCAGTCCCACATAGGGGGCATATCCCATCACCTGGGCCTTGGCGTTTCAACACCTCCACGCTAGAGGGAAGACGGCCGCGGATCCATTGCCACATGAAGATTCTGATCTTTAGGGGAACACGAATGGCCCAGATCGTCGCAAGGACCGCCGGGCCAGGGGAGGGGGCAATGGCCTGGTATAGGGACTTCCTGGAGAACCGGCCTGAGGGCTCGAGACTCCAGGACAGGCGGTCGTTGGGTTGCGCCAGGTCAGGCTCATGGAGAGCCACGGCGTCCAGAAGCTCATGCCACACGGCTACTTCCGGGGGCCCAAATGGCCGCCAGAACGCG
Source organism: Thinopyrum elongatum (assembly GCA_011799875.1). Lineage (NCBI taxonomy): Eukaryota > Viridiplantae > Streptophyta > Magnoliopsida > Poales > Poaceae > Thinopyrum > Thinopyrum elongatum. The sequence goes on from CM022300.1 coordinate 119,856,677, forward strand.
AGACGCCTAAGTCAACAAGGGCCGTCTCGACGGAGATCCTAGGCTCGACCGCAATGGAGAAGAGATCCGGGAACCTGGCAGCGAAGGGGATATCCCCAGCCCACCGGTCGAACCAAAACATAGTGGACGTCCCAGATCCAACCGCGATGGAGGTCCCGATGCGGAGGACCGGGAGCAACTGGATGACGGACTGCCAGAACTGAGAGCCTCCTGTCCTAATGCAAAAGGCGAGGGGTTGCCCGCGCAAGTATTTGCGCCGGATGATATGCAACCACAAGCCACCCTCGCCATTCGCAATGCGCCAGAGCCATCTCGTGATGAGAGCCAGGTTCATGCGCTTGGAGGACATGATGCCGAGGCCGCCTTGATCCCTGGGTTTGCAGATGTCGGTCCAGCGAACCAGACCCTGCAGACCCTGCAGCTGTATTTAGTTTGTCTTAAAAACAGCCAGAGCGCGTATTTATTTTTGTTGTGGGAAAAGAAGTGTTGTCACTGTAAATACAAAATTTACATACGAAATGACATGAGGCAGAAGATTACTAGACATGCTGGGTGGAAAGGGACAAGCATATGTTGTGCCTGATGCTCCCAGTACGCTAGTTTATCAGTTTATTGCTGAATATATCACAAGCAGACCAGAATACTGCTACGCGGCACAAACAAACAGGGATCCCTGCACACATCATTGACTAATCTAGACTGTTATGAATCATAGGATCGTATCAAATGACATGAGGCAGATGATTACCAAATGGTAGCGTCTTTATTTTAGGACCAACATTGCAGATGATTACCACATGTGCAAATCTAGCTGCTAGTAGGGACAAGATTGCATATAAAATACAGTTAACATGAGACATAAGCAGAGGATTGCTAACAATTCAGAAGATTGCTAGACATGCTGGGTGAAAAGGGACAGCATGCATCCCCTCATGCATTCTCACAGATAATTAACCAGTATGTTCATCAGTCTCCTGATTATGGATCATCACAACCAGAACTGAGTACTGCTACACCATGCAAAAAAAAAAAAAAACTGGGAGTATAATGCTAGGATTGGAACAACAAATGACATCACAGAACATGATTAAAAACATGCCCAGAATTGAATCCACCTTTGACATGTATACTGCAATTCGATTGCATTGGTTGTCATAGTGATTTTCGTACATGCATTCATCACCAAAGGCCATTCACAAGATTTTCGTACCAAATTCTCCAAACAGAGTAAAAACTAATGCTAGCACTCGCTACAGAAGCACCAAACAGGGGCCTCATTTGCTCAAACCATGACAGTAGTACTCGTGGAGCTGGATGTCCCTCTTCTTGGCTCTAACAAGGCAGCCCTTCTTCCTGCAACTTCGCATCTCAACTCCCTTGTGAAACTTGCTGTTATGGCGATCAATCTGAAAAGAAAACCAATGGCATTTAGTCCCAAAATTTATTTTACCACACAATTTGAAATTTCAGAGAACATAGCTACCTCGTCTGGAATGTTGCCGATCACCGGGGGATTTCTAGCACTTATCTTTCTTGCGAAGTCAAGGTAGCAGCCTAGGCACTGCTTCTTGCGCTTGTTTTGATTTTGAGACCAGCAACTACTGTGAACATCCTCCTCATCCTACAAAACATGTTTAATTAGCGGTCATTAAATCTTCCATCAGTAGAAACTAAAACAAACATAATGGGCACTTCTTCTTCAGCAGCAACTAAAACAAGGCAAGGAGCGACTGAGTGTAATGTAAGAGAATGGTGATCAACTCAGATGATCCCCTGCTGCTATTCTACCATTACTGATTTATTCTGATCATAGGCATAATGGGCACTTCTTCTTCAGTTGCAACTAAAACATGGCAAGCGACTGATTGTAATGCACACATAATGGTGATCAACTAAAACATAATGGGCACTGATGATCGGTAGAAGCAGTGGAGCAGCTAAAGTTCAGCTAATGTCAGCTACAGTTCTACCATGTCTAAGACAACAAATGATGCTGAGGATCCTCGTTTTGCTAATTCACACAGGAGGAGAAAGGAACGATCGTCAGAACACTACTGAACTCATAGCAAAAGGAATGAGCAAGCGCATGATCGATCGTACCTCATACTCATCCTTGTTCTTGTCCGCCTCCTTCCTCCTCTGGGCCTCCTCCCGCCTCCTTTGCTTGTCCTCCTCCTTCCTCAACTCGGCCTCCTCCCGCTGCCGTCTCTTCGTCTCCTCCTTCTTCTTCTTCTTGGCCTTTTTGATGGCCTCGGCAAGCTTCTCCTCCTCCTTCTTCTTGGCCTCTGCCTTCTTCCTCCTGGCATCCTCCACCTCCTTCTTGGCCGCCGCCTCCTCCCTTTTCTTGGCCTCCTCCTCCCTTTTCTTGGCCTCCTCCTCTTGCCTCTTCTTCTCGGCCTCCGCCTCCGCCTCCGCCTTGGTCTTCTCCGCCTCCGCCTTGGCCTTCTTCCTGGCCGCCCTCTCCATCTTCTTCTGGCGATCCTCATCGTCTTGGCCGCCTGTCTCGTTCTTGTTCTTGGCCTCATTGCGCTCCTCCTCGTCTTGGCCCGCCGGTAAGCGGCATGCGCGCCACAGTAGCACCATGAGAGAGCGGATAGATAAGCCCAATGAAGAGGCCACCGAGCGCAAGATCCTGATCCAGCTCCCCTGCGGCGGCGGTGGGCGTGGCACCGGCACCGGCGGCGGTGGCCGCTGGCCAACTTGCTTCATCGCAGAGGATGCGAGCTTGCGGAGGGAGCACGAGGTGGTTAAGGGTGGAGGGGGAGGAGGGTGCGGTGCGGTGGCTGGCTTCCAGTGGGGGGAGTCGCAGTGCTGCGCGGTGGCATTGGGAGTTGGGACGGAGGTGGGAGGAGGAAGAAGGTTTCGAGCGACGAGTACGCGGGGAGGGGGACGGGGGCGGGGACGAACTGAATTTAACGGCCACCTCCTCGTCTCTCTGGCCTTTTTTTCTCTCTCTCTCTCTCTCTGGTTGGGCACGAGGAGGCCTTTTTTCTCTTGGGCCGGGCTAATTGAGCCCAACCATTTTCTTCTCTTCTATCTTCTCTTTTATATCGTGTCTGGTCGCCTTTCTGAGCTTCGGCGGCCGGAGACCGTGACTGCTCCAAACCTCCGCGTGCTAATAGGGGCAACCGACCGGCACGGTTCAGTTCCGACCGAGCCGAATCGAACCGACCGAGCCGTAACTCTAAGTGGCTCGAGGTCACGCCGGCACTGCATCCTCGGCCTCAACCACCTGCACCGGCGGCGGCGCGTAACCTCAAGGGCGCGGCGCTGGCTCTTCTCCGTCTCCTCGCTGCTAGGGACGTCCACGACCTCCTCCCCCTCATACCCACCCACCCCTCCCAACTCCAATGGCAGCATGCCCGCCAGCTGCTCGACGAAATGAAACGGCCGACCAACTGACCAGCATCCATGCCCAATCTACTCCATGGTACGTGTCTCGGATCCCATCTTTCCATTCTTCAGTTTGCAATCGTGTGTCACTGAATGTGTGAACTTTTATCTGTTGAATTGAGTGCATTTCAGGCAGGCAATGGAGGCGCCCCCAAGCATGATGCTCACAACCCTGCACCTTGAACTCTGCTAGATCCGAATGATAGTTTTGTGGTGGCAGAGGGGAACGGCGAAATCCCACTTTTGTGCCCCAAATATTTTGATGAAGGGTGTGATGGTGTTTGTTCTTGTTACACGCAGAGTGCCGCTGCATGCGTCCACTCGATTTAGTTCATCCGAAAGTTTGGTACATCTGATGTCAAGTAGCTGCATATTACGGTACTTTGTAGTGTTGCATTTTACTACTGCTGCTGCCACTAAAGGATCCATCACTTGCTGAAATGTTCACCGAGTTGAACAATTTGCGGTCTGCAAAATGTGATCAGGCTCAACCTCAAGTTCTAGGAAGATCAGGCTGTTCCCATCGTAAATGTGCTGTTGCGCATCAGGGCGATACTATTCAGCAAGTCCCGGACAAGCTTTCTTTCCTCCGGTGCTTATTCAAGAGTGCATGTGTTTTAAATCATGCAGTCATTTTGATGACGAATCCAAGACTCGTTTTAAGGTCCGTGGATGAGATGCTATCCAGTGAATGTAGATGCCTGACTATGAGAGTACTGGTCCCGAGGGAGGCAGATGCTGGACCTCTCAGCGAGGAGCAAAGTTTTCTGAGGATGACCCTTTTGCACCAGTTGAAATCCTCTAATGTAGATGGTTAGTATCATTCTCCAGCATCTACATGTAGTTCACTGCTTTAGAATTGTTTTGTATATGTTATCTGAACATTGCGTAGTTCCCAGATTATACTAGAATGATTAGCTTGAATAGCTGAAGTAACTAGTGGTACAATCTGGCAGCATGATTTTTATTGGTTGCTGGTTGCATACTGCCTGTCACCATGATTGATCATAAGTCATGGCCATCTAGCAGTGCATTTTACTCCTGGATTTTGAAATTTGAAGCACTATGTGCACCTATGGAAACTAGGTTTATTGATTTAGCATGAATTTTGGGGATGTTATATCTTTCAAGTTTCAACTGCATGATCACCAGACATAGTCGACCAATTGTGAGCCTTGACATTCAGAATACTACGGGTCGCATGTTTCTCAGTTTTAAGTTTGCACATATCTACTATACATTTCATGATTGATTGCTTTGCTTCTTGTATGTTCATATTTTCTGCGGATATACTTTTTTTCTGTAGTATTCAAGCACCATGTTATATCTGGTTATGCACCTTGTGGCTGCTGTGCCATGTTGCTTTATGTTTGTTTTTTGAGAGGAGGTTGCTTCATGTTCTATCTACTGATATAAGATCCCACGCCATTGTTTATTCAAGACTTCCACAAGTTAACTTCTTGTGAGGCTGTTAGCGTACTACGGCATTTCAGTCCACTATAATAGCTGAATAATTTACCTTACTAAGTGAACCCACTAAGTCATCATATATACTTTTACATAATGTGGCTCTGAAAATTGGGTAGTTCTCGGATTCTAGTAGAATGATTAGCTTGAATTGCTGTGGTAACCAGTAGTGTTGTACAACATGACCATATGGAAGCATGTTTTATTGCTTGCTGATTGCGTAATGCCTGTCATCATGATTTGTCATGACCATCTAGCAGCGTATTTCACTCTGTGGTCTTTCCGAGTTCTTCGATTATGATATATGAAGCTTTATGTGCAGGTATGGAAACTACTAACTTCTAGTTGATTGAGTTAGCATGAATTCTGGGGATGTTATATCTTTCAAGTTTCAACTGCATGACAACTAGATATAGTTGACCAACTATGAGCCTTGACATTCAGGAAACTAGGGTTGCATGCTTCTCAGTTTTGACTTTGCACAAAGCAACTACACATTTTATTGAATGATTGCTCTGCTTCTTGTATGTTCATATTTCTGCGCTTTACTCTGTTTTGTCACAGTTTCAAGCACCCTGTTATTGTCTAGTTATGTTCCTTGTGGCTGCTGTACCAAGTTGCCTCATGTTGTGTACACACCTTGTCTATCTACTGATCCCACACCCTTGTTTATTTCAGGCTTCTACTAGTTAACTTCTAGTGATGCTATTAGCGTACCCTCTACAGTAGCTGAATAATTTACCTTGCATAGTGAACCCACTAACTCATCATATATACTGTTACATAATCTGGCCTACTTGTTACCAAAATTTATGCATCGCTAAGACCTTAAATGTTCGGTGAAACATACACCCACTTCATTACACTCTGACTCTGTTCTGCTGTGTGTTACTAGACCACATCTTCACTTATGCTAATCAGAGGACGTCCTTTGTTGTTAAATCATCTATAGGCCCGGAAATAGAAGTCGCAAGCTTGTAAGCATCACAAGATGCAGGCATACGCTGCCCTGGGAGCTAAGGTACTCTACACTGTTTTGCATCAGACGTCTGTATTTAACTATGGCTGGAGATCATTCTCTAGTAACTGAAAAAGACAAGTCTGAGTTGGAAACTTTGGCCAGAAGGAGCCGCTGGGTTATTGGCAACTTATTTCTCCAGTATTTTTTTGTATGCAATTTGTGAATGCGCTTTTGTATTGAATGGCTTGGGCTCAAGCGCAATCTTGTTTTGTGTCTTCTTTTTAAAATTTCAAGCATTCAGCAAGGTGAAGATATTCCGGCATTATGAATTTTGTTTCTAAGGTTGATTCCCTGGAAGCTGTTTATACAACAGACCACATAGCAAGTCCAACAAACCCTTCAAATTTGACTCCTCAAATCCCCGTATGGAGAATCATTCCAAAAGATTTTCTTCATATTTTTCCTTATGCTCCAACCGACTCCTCAAATCCACCTCATCTATATTTTATTAATTTCTGTAATTACCTAAAGTTGTAATAGCTATAATATATAAAGGCTATATATATGCATAGGAGGAGAGTCGGTTTGTTTTGTTCTTCCTCTACCAAATTCACTTTGCTTATCTATGTCTCTGCCTATTTTTTCTCCACCGCCGTCGAGGTATTTCCCCTGCAGTATCCATCTAAGGATAGCACAGATGTCGGAGATTCAGATGGTGCGCACAAGGAGATTTACTCAGGTTTAGGCCCTCGGGTCGAGGTAATACCATACTTGCTGGTATTGATGAATCTAGCCTCGTATGAGGTGGCTTCTGTAACCAACTTGCTTCGTGTAGTGTACGCACCTTCTGTTAATTGATATAAGAAGATCCCGCACAGGCGTTTAGTTCAGGCTACCGGGAGTTAACTCCTGGTGAGGCTGTTATTAGCACACTATATATGACATTTCAGTTGGAACTAGCTGAATAATCTACCTTGCTTAGTGAACCCACTAAGCCATCTTAATATACTGCTACGTAGTGTGGCTCAGCTTTTAGCAGAAATTACGCTATGTCTTTAAGAACTTAAGTGTTAAATGAAATGTACTGCCTGATTTTACTTTTGCTGTGTGTTACTACTGGACCAGTGGCGAATCTATGGAATAAATGGAGGGTAGGCTCAACTCTAATTGTGCCACTGAGATGGGCTGGGAAGCACTGACCTGGCCTGATCGTTGGTAGTAGTAAAAAGGAAATCACCCCTGTTGGAGGGCAGGCTGAAGCCTGTTAAAGCATGCCTAGTAGATTCGCCCCTGTACTGGACTACATATTCACTCGTTCTGATCGGGCTATATTTCGTTGTTACATCAATTATAGGCGCCCACAACTGAGGTTCTCTGACACACACACGCGGCCAATGAAGGCAGGCAGGCAGGCAGGCAGGCACACGTTTTGGAGAGCTGACCTGAATATCTGATGGTTCTGTAGTGAGTGATGTAATGTTTGCCTTAAGTTGCTACTCTGGGTTTGCATGAGGTGTGCTTGCTGTGAGTCTCTGGCTTGTTCTAACCGTGGATGTACCTAGTATCTCTGGCGACTGGCGAGAGATAATTCTCTGGTAACTGAAAAAGACCCGATGGATGGAAACTATAGATCTGAATGAAAAAGACCTGCTCCGGCTTGGGCGCGCACTCATCGCGGAAATCTGGACATGAACGATCAGGCGCCAATCTAGACAACAGCACATCGCAGAAAACTGTAGTTGTAGCACCGACATATCGCTCAAAGCTTTTCGTAGTATATAACTAACTAATACTAGTACTTGGGCTCATGTTTCCAACAAGCCATTCATTCATACTACTACCTCGTTCGGAATTAACTGTGGCTGAAATCAGTGAATCTTACACTCAATTTCAGCCACAGTTACTTCATAGCTTGGTGCAAAATACATTATCAGGAAAACTGTAGTTGTAGCCCGCCACCCGCTGGTCGTGAAGGGCCTGCGAAGGAAGAATTAGAAGCAAAGAACAAGAAGAAATTCCGGAAGGCTCGAGTTGCCTGCTTTACAACCGGCCCGAGCCTCGGGGGCTACACCCAGTGGGTACGCTGGCGCGCCCCCACTGAAAAGTGTCTCGAAAAAACAGAAGCACATAGCGCGACGGACTACACGAGCTGGACAAGCTGGCTCTACGCTCCCTGGAGGGACTCCTGCAACAAGGTGTCGTAGCTGGCGAACTGCGAGCGCACCTTGTTCAGGGCGACGGTCAGAATCCCCGGGGGATGCCCCGCTGGTGGCCTCGCCGGCGCTCGCCCAGTCCCCTTGCAGCTGGGCCGCCGAACTCGTGCTGGTCCCACTCCCAGCCGGCCAGGATGAAGTAACGATGGCACAGGCACCTCCGAGCGTGGTCCCAACGCCACCCGACGGCGCCTCTCCACCAGCTGGCCCGGCCGCGCCCTCGGGGCTGCCTCCACCGGCCCGGCCGGCTCCTTCGCTCAGGTTGGCCCCCTCGTCCCGGCTCGCGCTCGGCGCGGCATCGGGTGCATTTGTCGGACCGGTGGTCGGCTCGTGGAAGCCGCATGCGCCCCGGTCGGCTGCCTCCAGGGCCGCACGTGCGTCGGCCTCCGCCCGACATGTTGGGTCATGCACAAACTTTGAGTGGCGCTCCGGCGGAGGCGAGTCCGCCTCCCAAGGTGCCCACGCGGCGCCCTCCAGCGCCTTCGTAGCATCCTCCCACGCTTTCGCGGAGGCCTCCGCCTCCTCCATCCCGGCCAGCTCCTGGTCCCACCACCCGGCGCGCTCCCGCTCCTCCTGCGCGGCGGCAGCGGCCCGTTCGGCCTCCTGCACCTCTGTGGTGGTGCCGGCCCATTCGCGTTCCGTCGCGTCGTCCTCGGGGGGGGGGGGGGGGGGGGGGGGGCGGCTCGCCCGCTTCTGGGAGTTTGAGAGGGTTCCTGCCGACGCGTAAAAGGTTGAGGGGAAAGAGGAAAATGCAAAGGAAGAACCAATTCAAGACAAGACTAGAACAGGGGCACTCACCCGGCGCTCGTCGGGATCGTCTTTCTCGGGGCCGGCGTCGGGGCGGCGTGGCTTGCTTTCTTCGCACCCTTGCGTCCACCTCCCGGCTGCGCCCCCGCCTGGCGTTTCCCGGTCGGCTTCTCGACCACTTCTTTCCCGTGTGGCTGCGTCACGGCTGTCGGCTGCCCGGCCAGCGCGGCGTTTGTCACCTTGCGTAGCCGCCTCCTCAGGATGGGGGTGACGTCTACCATCGCGGTCGGAAAGGCTGCACCGAGTGCTATTGGAAATATGCCCTAGAGGCTATAATAAATTGGTTATTATCATATTTCCTTGTTCATGATAATCGTTTATTACCCATGCTAGAATTGTATTGATCGGAAACTCAGATACATGTGTGGATACATAGACAACAACATGTCCCTAGTAAGCCTCTACCGGACTAGCTCGTTGATCAAAGATGGCTATGGTTTCCTAGCCATGGACATGAGTTGTCATTTGATAACGGGATCACATCATTAGGAGAATGATGTGATGGACAAGACCCAAACTATAAATGTAGCATATGATCGTGTCAAGTTTATTGCTATCGTTTTCTGCATGTCAAGTATATGTTCCTATGACCATGAGATCATGCAACTCACTGACACCAGAGGAGTACCTTGTGTGTACCAAACATCGCAACGTAACTGGGTGACTATAAAGGTGCTCTACAGGTATCTCCGAGGGTGTCTGTTGAGTTGGCATGGATCAAGACTGGGATTTGTCACTCCGTATGACGGAGAGGTATCTCAGGGCCCACTCGGTAATACAACATCACAAGAAGCTTGCAAGCAATGTGACTAATGGTTTAGCCACGGGATCTTGTATTACGGAACAGGTAAAGAGACTTGCCAGTAACGAGATTGAACTAGGTATGGAGATATCGACGATCGAATCTCGGGCAAGTAACATACCTATAGATAAAGGGAACTACCTACGGGATTATCTGAATCCTTGACATCGAGGTTTGACCGATAAGATCCTCGTAGAATATGTAGGAACCATTATGGGCATCCAGGTCCCGCTATTGGTTATTGACCGTAGAGGTGTCTCGGTCATGTCTGCATAGTTTTCGAACCCGCAGGGTCTACACACTTAACGTTTGGTGACGATATAAGTATAGTTGAGTCATTATGGTGGTTACCGAAGGTTGTTCAGAGTCCCGGATGAGATCCCGGACATGACAAGGAACTCCGGAATGGTTCGGAGGTGAAGATTGATATATTGGACGAAGGGTATTGGAGTCCGGAAGTGTTCCGGGGGTACCGGGTGATGACCAGCATGACCGAAAGGGGTTTCGGGGGGCCCCGACAAGTGTTGGGGGGCCTCATGGGCCAAGGGGAGGGGGCACACCAGCCCACTAAGGGGCTGTGCGCCCCCCAAGCCCCCTTCCCACGTTACCAGAGGAGGTGGGGCGCCTCCCTAGGGTTTCCCACCCCTTTGCCTTGGGGGCCAAGTCACCTAAGGGGTGGGGGGGCCAAAACCCATCTAGGGTTTCCCCTTGTAGGCCACCGCCCCCTAGATTGGACCTAGGGGCGCCTCCTCCCCCCACCCTTCCCCCTATATATAGAGGAGGGGAGAGAGGGCAGCCTCACCCATACAGATCTATTCGTGCCACGGCGCTGCCCTTCCTCTCTCTCATAGCCATCTTCTTCTCCGTAGTGCTTAGCGAAGATCTGCCGAGATTTCTCCACCACCACCGCCACCACGCCGTCGTGCTGCCGGAGGACTCGAGCTACTACTTCACCATCGCTTGCTGGATCGAGGAGGTGAAGGCGTCATCAAGCCGTACGTGTGTTGAACGCGGAGGTGCCGTCCGTTCGGCACTAGATCGGAGTTCGCGGGACGGATCGTGATTGGATCACGAAGACGTTCGACTACATCGACCACGTTTCTTAACACTTCCGCTTAGCGATCTACAAGGGTTTGTAGATGCAATATCTCCTCTCGTAGATGTTCATCTCCTAGATTGGATCTTGGTGAGCGTAGGAAATTTTTTGTTTCCCATGCAACGTTCCCCAACAGTGGCATCAGAGCTAGGTCTATGCGTAGATGACATCACGAGTAGAATACAAAGGAGTTTGTGGGCGTTGATATTCAGATTGCTTCCTTCCTTGGTCTTTTCTTGATTCGGCGGTATTGTGGGATGAAGCGGCCCGGACCAACTTTACATGTCCACGTACATGAGACCGGTTCCATCGACAGACATGTGACTTTGTTGCATAAAGATGGCTGGCGGGTGTCTGTCTCTCCCACCTTAGTTGAATCGGATTCGACAAAGGCGGTCCTTGTAGAAGGTTAAATAGCAACTTGCATATCACCGTTGTGGCTTTGCATAGGTAAGAATCGTTCTTGCTAGATGCCCATAGCAGCCACGTAAAACATACAACAACAATTAGAGGACGTCTAACTTGTTTTTGCAGGGTATATTGTGATATGATATGGCCAAAGACATGATGAAATATATTTGATGTATGAGATGATCATGTTTGTAATAGTTTATATCGACTTGCATGTCGATGCATACGGCAACTGACAGGAGCCATAGGGTTGTCTTTAATTATTGTATGACCTGCGTGTCATTCATTAAGCGCTATGTAATGCTTTACTTTATCACTAAGCGGTAGCAATAGTAGTAGAAGCATGGTTGGCGTGACAACCCCGATGGCGACACGATGATGGATATCATGGTGTCATGCCGGTGACGATGGAGATCATGCCGGTGCTTTGGAGATGGAGATCAAAAGCACAAGTTGATGGCCATATCATGTCACTTATGATTTGCATGTGATGTTAATCCTTTTATGCATCTTATTTTGCTTAGGACGACGGTAGCATTATAAGGTGATCCCTCACTAAAATTTCAAGATAAAATTGTGTTCTCCCCAAGTGTGCACCGTTGCGAAATTTCATCGTTTTGAAGCACCACGTGATGATCGGGTGTGATAGACTCTACGTTCACATACAACGGGTGCAAGCCAGTTTTGCACATGCAGAACACTTGGGTTAAACTTGACGAGCCTAGCATGTACAGACATGGCCTCGGAACACAAGAGACCGAAAGGTCGAACATGAGTCATATAGTAGATATGATCAACATGGAGATGTTCGCCATTGAAACCACCTCATCTCATGTGATGATCGGACTTGGGTTGGTGAATTTGGATCATGTTACACTCGGATGACCAGAGGGATGTCGATTTGAGTGGGAGTTCTTAGGTAATATGATTAATTGAACTCATTTATCATGAACAATAGTCCAAGCTTTGCAAATTATGTTGTAGATCAATAGCTCGCGTTGTAGCTCCCTTTTTTAATACGTTCCTAGAGAAAGACTAAGTTGAAAGATATTGTAAGCATTTATGTGGACTAGGGCCGTAGTCCGAGGATTGTCCTCACTGCTGCACAGAAGGCTTATGTCCTTGATGCACCGCTCGGTGTGCCAACCCCTCTAGCGTCGTCTGTGGATGTTGTGAACATCTGGCAGACACGTTCTGATGACTACTTTGATAGTTTAGTGCGCCATGCTTTATAGCTTAGAATCGGGGCTCCAAAGCGTTTTGAACGCCATGGAACATATGAGATGTTCCAAGAGTTGAAATTGGTATTTCAGGCTCATGCCCGTGTTGAGAGGTATGAGACCTCTGACAAGTTCTTTGCCTACAAGATGGAGGAGAATAGCTCAGCCAGTGAGCATGTGCTCAGAATGTCTAGGTGCTATAATCGCTTGAATCAAGTGGGAGTTAATCTTCCAGATAAGATAGTGATTGGCAGAGTTCTCCAGTCACTATCACCAAGCTACTAGAGCTTCGTGATGAACTATAACATGCAAGGGATGGATATGATCCCGGAGCTGTTCGCAGGTGCTTAAGGCCGCGAAGGTAGAAATCAAGAAGGAGCATCAAGTGTTGATGGCTAACAAGACCACTGGTTTCAAGAAGGGCAAGGGCAAGAAGGGAAACTTCATGAATGGCAAGCCAGTTGCCGCTCCAGTGAAGAAACCCAAGGTTGAACCCAAACCTGAGACTAAGTGCCTACATTGTAAGGGGAACGGTCACTGGTAGCGGAACTGCCCCAAATACTTGGTAGATAAGAAGGTTGGCAACTTCAACAAAAGTATATTTGATATACGTGTTATTGATGTGTACCTTACTAGTACTCCTAGTAGCACCTGGGTATAAGATACCGGTTCAGTTGCTAATATTGGTAACTCGAAAGAAAAGCTGCGGAATAAACGGAGACTAGCTAAGGGCGAGGTGACGATGTGTGTTGGAAGTGTTTCCAAGGTTGATGTGATCACCATCGCACGCTCCCTCTACCTTCGGGATTATTGTTAAACCTAGATAAATGTTATTTGGTGTCTGCGTTGAGCATGAACATGATGAGATAGTGTTTATTGTAATGCAGTTATTCATTTAAGTCAGAGAATAATGGTTATTATGTTTACATGAATAATACCTTCTATGGTCATGCACCCAATGTGAATGGTTTATTAAATCTCGATCGTAGTGATACACATGTTCATAATATTGATGCCAAAAGATGCGAAGTAAATAATGATAGTACCACATACTTGTGGCACTGCTGCTTAAGTCATATTGGTGTAAAGCGCATGAAGAAACTCCATGCTGATGGACTTTTGGAGTCACTTGATTTTGAATCACTTGACACATGTGAACCATGCCTCATTGGCAAGATGACTAAAACCCCGTTTTCCGGAACAGTGGAACGCGCAAGTGACTTGTTGGAAATCATACATACTGATGTGTGCGGTCCGATGAGTGTTGACGCGTGCAGTGGATATCGTTATTTCTTCACCTTCACCGATGATTTGAGTAGATATGGGTATATTTACTTAATAAAGCATAAGTCTGAAACGTTTGAAAAGTTCAAGCAATTTCAGAGTGAAGTTGAGAATCATCGTAACAAGAAGATTAAATTCCTACGATCCGATCGAGGGGGAGAATATCTGAGTTATGAGTTTGGCAATCACTCAAGACAATGTGGAATTGTTTCACAGTTGACGCCACCTGGAACACCACAGCATAATGGTGTGTCCGAACGTCGTAATCGTACCTTATTGGATATGGTGCGTTCTATGATGTCTCTTGCCGATCTGCCACTATCGTTTTGGGGTTATGCATTAGAGAAAACTACATTCACTTTAAATAGGGCACCATCTAAGTCCGTGGAGATGACACCGTATGAACTGTGGTTTGGCAAGAAACCTAAGTTGTCGTTTCTTAAGGTTTGGGGCTGCGATGCTTATGTCAAAAGGCTTCAGCCGGAAAAGCTCGAACCCAAAGCGGACAAATGCATCTTCATAGGATACCCAAAAGATATGGCTGGGTATACCTTCTATCTCAGATCCGAGGGCAAAGTGTTTGTCGCTAAGAATGAGTCCTTTCTTGAGAAAGAGTTTCTCTTGAAAGAATTGAGTGGGAGGAAGATAGAAATTGATGAGGTTGTTGAACCTTTACTTCAACCAGAAAGTAGCACATCACAGAAAGATGTTTCTGTGGCACCTACAACAGTTGAAGAGGAAGCTGATGATAGTGATCATGAGGTTTCGGATCAAGTTACTATCGAACCTCATAGGTCGACAAGGATACGTACTCCTGAGTGGTACGGTAACCCTTTCTTAGAGGTCATGTTGTTGGACAACAATGAACCTACGAGCTATGGAGAAGCGATGGTGGGCCCGGATTCCGACAAATGGTTAGAGTCCATGAAATCCGAGATGGCATCCATGTATGAAAACAAAGTGTGGACTTTGGAAGTATTACCTGAAGGGCGAAAGGCCATTCAGAATAAATGGATCTTCAAGAAGAAGAAGGACGCAGACGGTAATGTCACCGTCTGTAAAGCTCGACTTGTGGCAAAGGGGTTTTCACAAGTTCAAGGAGTTGACTACGATGAGACTTTCTCACCCGTAGCGATGCTTGAGTCCGTCAGAATTATGTTAGCAGTTGCTGCATTTTTCGATTACGAAATCTGGTAGATGGATGTCAAAACAGAGTTTCCTTAACGGTTTCCGTGAGGAAAGGTTGTATGTGATACAACCATAAGGTTTTGTCGATCCTAAGGATGCTAAAAGGTATGCAAGCTCCAGCGATCCTTCTATGGACTGGAGCAAGCATCTCGGAGTTGGAATATACGCTTTGATGAGGTGATCGAAGCTTGTGGGTTTATATAAATTTTACAAGAAACTTGTATTTACAAGAAAGTGAGTGGGAGCACTACAACATTTCTGATAAGTATATGTGGATGACATATTGTTGATCGAAAATGATGTAGAATTTTTGGAAAGCATAAAGGGTTGTTTGAAAGGTGTTTTTCAAAGGAAGACCTAGGTAAAACTGCTTACATATTGGGCATCAAGATCTATAGAAATAGATTAAGACGCCTGATAAGACTTTCACAGAGCACATACCTTGACATGATTTTGAAGGAGTTCAAAATGGATCAGTCAAAGAAGGAGTTCTTGCCTGAGTGGTAAGGTGTGAAGTTGAGTGAGACTCAAAGCTCGACCACGACAGAAGAAGAGAAAGGACGAAGGTCGTCCCCTATGCCTTAGCCATAGGCTCTATACGGTATGCCATGCTGTGTACCGCACCTACGGCGTGCCTTGCCACGTGTCTGGCAAGGGGGTACAAAAGTGACCCAGGAGTGGATCATTGGACAACGGTCAAAATTGTCCTTTGAGGAATAAGGAAATGTTTCTTGGTTATGGAGGTGATAAAGAGTTCGACGTAAAGGGTTACGTCGATGCAAGCTTTAACACCTATCCGGATGACTCTGAGTAGCAAACCGGATACGTATAGTGGAGCAACCATTTGGAATAGCTCCAAGTGGAGCGTGGTAGCAGCATCTACAATATGACATAGAGATTTGCGAAGTACATACGGATCTGAATGTTGCAGACCCGTTGACTAAAATCTCTCTCACAAGCATAACATGATCAAACCCCAGAACTCATTGAGTGTTAATCACATGGTGATGTGAACTAGATTATTGACTCTAGTAAACTCTTTGGGTGTTAGTCACATGGCGATCTGAACTATGAGTGTTAATCACATGGCGATGTGAACTAGATTATTGACTCTAGTGCAAGTGGGAGACTATTGGAAATATGCCCTAGAGGCAATAATAAATTGGTTATTATCATATTTCCTTGTTCATGATAATCGTTTATTATCCATGCTAGAATTGTATTGATCGGAAACTCAGATACATGTGTGGATACATAGACAACAACATGTCCCTAGTAAGCCTCTACCGGACTAGCTCGTTGATCAAAGATGGCTATGGTTTCCTAGCCATGGACATGAGTTGTCATTTGATAATGGGACCACATCATTAGGAGAATGATGTGATGGACAAGACCCAAACTATAAACGTAGCATATGATCGTGTCAAGTTTATTGCTATCGTTTTCTGCATGTCAAGTATATGTTCCTATGACCATGAGATCATGCAACTCACTGACACCGGAGGAGTACCTTGTGTGTACCAAACGTCGCAACGTAACTGGGTGACTATAAAGGTGCTCTACAGGTATCTCCGAGGGTGTCTATTGAGTTTGCATGGATCAAGACTGCGATTTTTCACACCGTATGACGGAGAGGTATCTCAGGGCCCACTCGGTAATACAACATCACAAGAAGCTTGCAAGCAATGTGACTAATGGTTTAGCCACGGGATTTTGTATTACGGAATGAGTAAAGAGACTTGCCGGTAATGAGATTGAACTAGGTATGGAGATACCGATGATCGAATCTCGGGCAAGTAACATACCGATAGACAAAGGGAACTACATACGGGATTAGCTGAATCCTTGACATCGAGGTTTGACCGATAAGATCTTCATAGAATATGTAGGAACCATTATGGGCATCCAGGTCCTGCTATTGGTTATTGACCGTAGAGGTTTCTCGGTCATGTCTGCATAGTTCTCGAACCCGCAGGGTCTACACACTTAACGTTTGGTGATGATATAAGTATAGTTGAGTCATTATGGTGGTTACCGAAGGTTGTTCAGAGTCCCGGATGAGATCCCGGACATGACGAGGAACTCCGAAATGGTCCGGAGGTGAAGATTGATATATTGGACGAAGGGTATTGGAGTCCTAAAGTGTTCCGGGGGTACCGGGTGATGACCAGCATGACCGAAAGGGGTTTCGAGGGGGCCCGGCAAGTGTTGGGGGGCCTCATGGGCCAAGGGGAGGGGGCACACCAGCCCACTAAGGGGCTATGCGTCCCCCAAGCCCCCTTCCCATGTTACCAGAGGAGGTGGGGCACCTCCCTAGGGTTTCCCACCCCTTTGCCTTGGGGGCCAAGTCTCCTAAGGGGTGGGGGGGCCAAACCCATCTAGGGTTTCCCCTTGTAGGCCGCTGCCCCCTAGATTGGATCTAGGGGCACCTCCTCCCTCCACCCTTCCCCCTATATATAGAGGAGGGGAGAGAGGGCATCCGCACCCATACAGATCTATTCATGCCACGGCGCTGCCCTTCCTCCCCCTCATAGCCATCTTCTTCTCCGTTGTGCTTAGCGAAGCTCTGCTGAGATCTCTCCACCACCACCGCCACCATGCCGTCGTGCTGCCGGAGGACTCGAGCTACTACTTCACCATCGCTCACTGGATCGAGGAGGTGAAGGCGTCATCAAGCCGTACATGTGTTGAAAGCGGAGGTGCCGTCCGTTCGGCACTAGATCGGAGTTCGCGGGACGGATCGTGATTGGATCGCGAAGACGTTCGACTACATCAACCGCGTTTCTTAAAGCTTCCACCTAGCAATCTACAAGGGTATGTAGATGCAATCTCTCCTCTCGTAGATGTTCATCTCCTAGATTGGATCTTGGTGAGCGTAGGAAATTTTTTGTTTCCCATGCAACGTTCCCCAACAAGTGCCCCGTTGACGTCATCTGTGTCGTCTGGCCAGTCACTCAAAGGGCGGCAAGTGAGAGACTCAACGGCGTGACCGGACCCTCCGGCTCCAGTGTCCTCGAGGGTCTCATCGCCCTCCTTGTTTGGCTCACCGTCCAACCCGGCCTGTTCGTCCGAGGCCTCCCGGTCCGGTTCGAAGACCGTCTGGTTCGCCCCGTCGTGCGCTATCTGGCGCGAGAACCTCTGTACCAATGATTAAAGACCATGCATCAAGGCGATGCAGCAAGAGATAAGAAACTAAAACTAGGCCAGCTCAGGGCGTACCTGAGGCGCCGGCTTGGCGCGGTTGTAAGGCTCCTTTCCGTAGTAACAGGTGCCCGGGTAGAGCCTAGTGGAGGTGATTTGGTTCACTCGCTTGGCGATTTGGGCTGTCGACAGCTCGGCGGTTGACATCTGGCATGGATCGAGCTGGCCGTTCATATCGCACATACGGTGTGGCCGGCACTGCAGCGGCTGCACCTGGCAGTCGATGAAGGCCGCGATGAAGTTCGTGCCGGCAAGGTGCTTGGCGTTAATCATCTGGCCCAGCCGCCGACAAGCGCCAAAGCCTCGGCCATCGACCTGCGGGCCTCGAACACCTAGTTCTACCTCTCCACTAGTGCGACATCCACAAACGACGACAGATTGATAAAGTCGGCCGCCGGGTCTGCGTTCTTCACGTAGAAGAATGACCTCTGCCACTTCTTCACCGAATCGAGCAGTGACAGCTTGGGAAGCCTCCAAGCAGCCGGATGGTCATGAGGGTCGCCCCGTAGGCGGTCATGACCTTTCCCTCCGGCGTCGACACCGTCTGCGACTGGAGGAAGAAGCATCTGTTCCAAATATCCACCGACGGTTCGAGCCCGACGTAGCCTTCACAAAAGTCAACGAACGCAGCAAGCTGAAGGATCGAATTTGGCCCGAGATGGTGGGGTTGAAGGCCGAAATGAGCGAGGAAGCGACAGAAACAAGTACTCGCGGGAAGGCCGAACCCACGGGAGAAGTGCTCGGCAAAGCTGACAACCTCGCCATCCCGCGGCTCGGGCACGTCCTCATCGCCGGCCTCGAGCGCCTCCATGTGTTCCCCTGGCGGCAGCTTCCACCGGAAGCGCAGATGCTTGATATACTCGTCCAAGACATCGGAGCCCTCCCATGAGCATTTCGGTGCTGCCATCCCCAAGCGCGGCGCTGGTGCAGGCGTGGCGACGAAGCGAAGTGCGGCGAGTGCCTGGCCCAGCGGGTCTATGCGGCAAGCGCTACGACGACGGTGGCAGGGCACTGCGCATGGGCTCGACGGAGAAGAGAAAGAAGGAGCAACGGGGCGGGGGCAAATGGCACTGGGTGCTTCGGCCGTTCCCCCTCCCCCTCCATTTAAACTCCACGGAGATCGTGGGGGAGTGGGCTCGTTTGCGCCCACGATCCTGTTGGGAAATGTTGCATGGAAAACAAAAAGAATTCTACGCATACGGAAGATCTGTCAAGGAGATTCATAGCAACGAGAGGGGAGAGTGTGTCTACGTACCCTTGTAGACCGTAAGCGGAAGCGTTTGTTAATGCGGTTGATGTAGTCGAAATTCTTCGCGCTCCAACCGATCGAGTACCGAACGTACGACACCTCCGCGTTCAGCACACGTTCAGCTCGGTGACGTCCTCTGCCTTCTTGATCCAGCAAGACGGCGAGGTAGTGGATGAGTTTCAGCAGCACGAGGCATGGTGACGGTGATGGTGAAGCCATCTCCGCAGGGCTTCGCCTAAGCACTAAGAAAATATGACCGGCGATGTAAACAGTGGAGGGGGGCGCCGCACACGGCTAAGCAATTGTCGTGGTTGTGCTAGGCGCCCCCCCTCCCACATATATATAGGTGGGGGGAGAGGGGAGAGGCCAAGGGGCGCCCCAAGTAGGTCCGAATCCTACTTGGGCTCCTGCCCTAGGCTGGCCCCCCTTTCCTTCTTTTGGCGCCAAGGGGAAGGAAGGAGGAGGTGCCCCCCCCTTTCTTTCTCCCACAAGGAGGGAAAGGCAGGAGGAGGTGGCGCCCCCTCCTTTCCTTCTTCTAGGGCCGGCGGCCAGGGAGAGGGCACGCCAGCCCCTCTGTGGGCTGGTGTGTGCCTCTCCTTGGCCCATTAGGCCCATAGACCTCCTGGAACCCCTTCCGGTGATCCGATGACTACCCGGTGCACTCCGAAACTATTCCGGTGTCCGAATACCATCGTCCTATATATCAATCTTTACCTCTCAACCATTTCGAGACTCCTTGTCATGTCCGTGATCTCATCCGGGACTTTGAACAACATTTGGTCACCAAATCATATAACTCATAGAACACTATATCGTCAACGAACATTAAGCGTGCGGATCCTACGGGTTCGAGAACTATGTAGACATGACCGAGACACCTCTCCGGTCAATAACCAATAGCAGAACCTAGATGCCCATATTGGTTCCTACATATTCTACAAAGATCTTTATCGGTCGAACCGTTATGACAACATACACAATTCCCTTTGTCTACCGGTATGTTACTTGCCCGAGATTCGATCGTCGGTATCTTCATACCTAGTTCAATCTCGTTACCGGCAAGTCTCTTTACTCGTTCCATAATACATCATCTTGCAACTAACTCATTAGTCACTTTGCTTGCAAGGCTTCTTATGATGTGTATTACCGAGAGGGCCCAGGGATACCTCTCCGATACTCGGAGTGACAAATCCTAATCTCGATCTATGCCAACTCAACAAACACCTTCGGAGATACCTGTAGAGGATCTTTATGATCACCCAGTTACATTGTGACATTTGATAGCACACAAGGTATTCCTCCAGTATCCGGGAGTTGCATAATCTCATAGTCGAAGGAATATGTATTTGACATTAAGAAAGCAATAGCAATAAACTGAATGATCAATATGCTAAGCTAACGGATGGGTCTTGTCCATCACATCATTCTCCTAATGATGTGATCCCGTTATCAAATGTCAACACATGTCTATGTTTAGGAAACCTTAACCATCTTTGATGAACGAGCTAGTTTAGTAGAGGCTTACTAGGGACACAGTATTTGTTTATGTATTCACAATGTATTTAAGTTTCTGATCAATACAATTCTAGCATGAATAATAAACCTTTATCATGGATAAGGAAATATAAAATAACAACTTTATTATTGCCTCTAGGGCATATTTCCTTCAGTCTCCCACTTGCACTAGAGTCAATAATCTAGTTCACATCGCCATGTGATTAACACCCATAGTTCACATCGCCATGTGACTAACACCCAAAGAGTTTACTAGAGTCAATAATCTAGTTCACATCACCATGTGATTAACACCCAAAGAGTACTAAGGTATGATCATGTTTTGCTTGTGAGAGAGGTTTAGTCAACGGGTCTGCCACATTCAGATCCATATGTATTTTGCAAGTTTCTATGTCTACAATGCTCTGCATGGAGCTACTCTAGCTAATTGCTCCCACTTTCAACATGTATCCAGATTGAGACTCGGAGTCATCTGAATCGGTGTTAAAGCTTGCATCGACGTAACCCTTTACGACGAACTCTTTATCACCTCCATAACCGAGAAATATTTCCTTAGTCCTCTTAGGTAACTAAGGATAATTTTGACCGCTATCCAGTGATCTACTCCCGGATCACTATTGTACCCCCTTGCCAAACTCATGACAAGGTACACAATAGGTCTGGTACACAGTATGGCATACTTTATAGAACCTATGGCTGAGGCATAGGGAATGACTTTCATTCTCTCTCTATCTTCTGTCGTGGTCGGGTTTTGAGTCTTACTCAACTTCACACCTTACAATACAGGCTAGAACTCCTTCTTTGACTGATCCATTTTGAACTTCTTCAAAACTTTTGTCAAGGTATGTGCTTTGTGAAAGTCCAATTAAGCGTCTCGATCTATCTCTATAGATCTTGATGCCCAATATATAAGCAGCTTCACCGAGGTCTTTCATTAAAAAATTCTTATTCAAGTATCCTTTTATGCTATCCAGAAATTCTATATCATTTCCAATCAATAATATGTCATCCACATATAATACCAGAAATGCTACAGAGCTCCCACTCACTTTCTTGTAAATACAGGCTTCGCCGTAAGTCTGTATAAAACCATATGCTTTGATCACCTCATCAAAGCGTATATTCCAACTCTGAGATGCTTGCACCAGTCCATAGATGGATCGCTGGAGCTTGCACACTTTGTTAGCACCTTTAGGATCGACAAAACCTTCTGGTTGCATCATATACAACTCTTCTTTAAGAAATCCATTAAGGAATGCAGTTTTGACGTCCATTTGCCAGATTTCATAATTATAAAATGCGGCAAGTACTAACATGATTCGGACAGACTTAAGCATCGCTACGGGTGAGAAAGTCTCATCGTAGTGAACTCCTTGAACTAGTTGAAAAACCTTTCGCGACAAGTCGAGCTTTGTAGACAGTAACATTACCATCAACGTCAGTCTTCTTCTTGAAGATCCATTTATTCTCTATGGCTTGCCGATCATCGGGCAAGTCCACCAAAGTCCACACTTTGTTCTCATACATGGATCCTATCTCAGATTTCATGGCCTCAAGCCATTTATCGGAATCTGGGCCCATCATAGCTTCTTCATAGTTCGTAGGTTTGCCTTGGTCTAGTAACATGACTTCCAGGACAGGATTACCGTACCACTCTGGTGCGGATCGTGCTCTGGTCAACCTACGAGGTTCAGTAGCAACTTGATCTGAAGTTTCATGATCATTATCATTTGCTTCCTCTCTAGTTGGTGTAGGCATCACGGGAACGGTTTTCTGTGATGTGCTACTCTGCAATTCGAGAGAAGGTACTATTACCTCATCAAGGTCTACTTTCCTCCCACTCACTTCTTTCGAGAGAAACTCCTCTAGAAAGGTTCCATTCTTGGCAACAAAGATCTTTCCTTCGGATCTGTGGTAGAAGGTGTACCCAATTTTTTCCTTACGGTGTCCTATGAAGACACACTTCTCCGATTTGGGTTCGAGCTTATCAGGCTGAAGCCTTTTGACATAAGTGTCGCAACCCCAAACTTTAAGAAACGACAGCTTAGGTTTCTTGCCAAACCACAGTTCATACGGTGTCGTCTCAACGGATTTAGACAGTGCCCTATTTAATGTGAATGCGACTGTCTCTAATGCATAACCCCAAAATGATAGTGGTAAATCGGTAAGAGACATCATAGAATGCACCATATCCAATATAGTACGGTTACGACGTTTGGACACACCATTACGCTGTGGTGTTCTAGGTGGCGTGAGTTGTGAAACAATTCCACATTGTTTTAAATGAAGGCCAAACTCGTAACTCAAATATTCGCCTCCACGATTAGATCGTAGAAACTTTATTTTCTTGTTACGATGATTCTCCACTTCACTCTGAAATTCTTTGAACTTTTCAAATGTTCCAGACTTGTGTATCATTAAGTAGATATACCCATACCTACTTAAATCATCTGTGAAGGTCAGAGAATAATGATACCCGCCGCGTGCCTCAACACTCATTGGACCGCATACATCGGTATGTATTATTTCCAATAAGTCATTAGCTCTCTCCATTGTTCCGGAGAATAGAGTTTTAGTCATCTTGCCCATGAGGCATGGTTCGCTAGTATCAAATGATTCATAATCAAGTGACTCCAAAAGTCCATCTGCATGGAGTTTCTTCATGCGCTTTACACCAATATGACCTAAACGGCAGTGCCACAAGTATGTTTGCACTATCATTATCAACTTTGCATCTTTTGGCATCAATATTATGAATATGTGTATCCCTACGATCGAGATTCAATAAACCATTCACATTGGGTGTATGACCATAGAAGGTTTTATTCATGTAAACAGAACAACAATTATTCTCTAACTTAAATGAATAACCATATTGCAATAAACATGATCTAATCATATTCATGATCAACGCAAACACCAAATAACATTTATTTAGGTTCAACACTAATCCCGAAGGTATAGGGAGTGTGCGATGGTGATCGTATCAACCTTGGAATCACTTCAAACACACATCGTCACCTCACACTTAACTAGTCTCTGTTTATTCTGCAACTCCTGTTCGAGTTACTAATCTTAGCAACTGAACTGGTATCAAATACCCAGGGGTTATTACGAACACTAGTAAGGTACACATCAATAACATGTATATCAAATATACCTTTGTTCACTTTGCCATCCTTCTTATCCGCTAAGTATTTGGGGCAGTTCCACTTCCAGTGACCATTTCCTTTGCAATAGAAGCACTCAGTTTCAGGCATGGGTCCAGCTTTGGGCTTCTTCACGGGAGTGGCAACTTGCTTGCCATTCTTCTTGAAGTTCCCTTTCTTTCCCTTGCCCTTTTTCTTGAAACTAGTGGTCTTGTTTAACCATCAACACTTGATGCTCTTTCTTGATTTCTACCTTCGCTGATTTCAGCATCGTGAAGAGATCGGGAATCATTTTTTGTCATCCCTTGCATATTATAGTTCATCACGAAGTTCTAGTAGCTTGGTGATAGTGACTAGAGAACTCTGTCAATCACTATCTTATCTGGAAGATTAACTCCCACTTGATTCAAGCGATTGTAGTACCCAGACATTCTAAGCACATGCTCACTGGCTGAGCTATTCTCCTCCATCTTTTAGGCAAAGTAGAGGTCTCATACCTCTCGACACGGGCATGAGTCTGAAATACCAATTTCAGCTCTTGGAACATCTCATATGCTCCGTGGCGTTCAAAACGTTTTTGAAATCCCGGTTCTAAGCCGTAAAGCATGGTGCACTAAACAATTAAGTAGTCATCATATCGAGCTTGCCAAATGTTCATAATGTCTGCATCTGCTCCTGCAATAGGTCTGTCACCTAACGGTGCATCAAGGACATAATTCTTCTCTGCAGCAATGAGGATAATCCTCAGATCACGGACCCAGTCCGCATCATTGCTACTATCATCTTTCAACTTAGTTTTCTCTAGGAACATATCAAAAATAGGGGAGCTATATTGCGAGCTATTGATCTACAACATAGATATGCAAAAACTATTAAGACTAAGTTCATGATAAATTTGAGTTCAATTAATCAAATTACTAATGAACTCCCACTTAAATAAACATCCCTCAAGTTATCTAAGTGATACATGATCCAAATCAACTAACCCATGTCCGATCATCACGTGAGATGGGGTAGTCATTAATCGTGAACATCTCTATGTTGATCATATCTACTATATGACTTATGTTCGACCTTTCGGTCTCCAGTGTTCCGAGACCATGTCTGTACATGCTAGGCTCATCAAGTTTAACCCAAGTATTCTACATGTGCAAAACTGTCTTACACCGGTTGTATGTGAATGTAGAGTCTATCACACCCGATCATCACGTGGTGCTTCGAAACGACAAACTTTGGCAATGGTGCATACTCGGGGAGAACACTTTTATCTTGAAATTTAGTGAAGGGATCATCTTATAATGCTACCGCCGTTCTAAGCAAAATAAGACGCATAAAGGATAAACATCACATGCAATCAAAATATGTGACATGATATGGCCATCATCATCTTGTGCTTTTGATCTCCATCTCCAAAGCATCGTCATGATCTCCATCGTCACCGGCTCGACACCTTGATCTCCATCGTTGCGTCGGGGTCGTCTCGCCAACTATTGCTTCTACAACTATTGCTAATGCATAGCGATAAAGTAAAGCAATTACATGGCGCTTGCATTCATATAATAAAGAGACAACCCTAAGGCTCCTGCCGGTTGTCGATATTACAAAACATGATCATCTCATACATCAACATATATCACATCATATCTTGACCATATCACATCACAACATGCCCTACAAAAACAAGTTAGACGTCCTCTACTTTGTTGTTGCTAGTTTTACGTGGCTGCTACGGGCTTCTAGCAAGAACCGTTCTTACCTACGCAAAAACCACAATGGTGATTCATCAAGTTTGTTATTTTAACTTTCTTCAAGGATCGGCCATAGTCAAATTCGATTCAACTAAAGTAGGAGAAACAGACACCCGCCAGCCACCTTTATGCAAAACTAGTTGCATGTCTGTCGGTGGAACCGGTCTCATGTGCGTGGACATGTAAGGTTGGTCCGGGATGCTTCATCCCACAATACCGCCGAATCAAAATAAGATGTTGGTGGTAAGCAGTATGACTATCACCGCCCACAACTCTTTGTGTTCTACTCGTGCATATCATCTACGCATAGACCTGGCTCAGATACCACTGTTGGGAAACATTGCATGGAAAACAAAAAAAATTCTACGCACACGCAAGATCTATCAAGGAGATGGATAGAAATGAGAGGGGAGAGTGTGTCTACGTACCCTTGTATACCGTAAGCGGAAGCATTTGTTAACGCGATTGATGTAGTCGAAGTTCTTCGCGTTCCAACCGATCGAGTACCGAATGTACGGCACCTCCACGTTCAGCACACGTTCAGCTCGGTGACGTCCTCCGCCTTCTTGATCCAGCAAGATGGCGAGGTACTGGATGAGTTCCGGCAGCACGACGGCGTGGTGACGGTGATGCTGAAGTTATCTCCGCAGGGCTTCGCCTAAGCACTACGAAAATATGACCGGGGGTGTAAACGGTGGAGGGGGGCGCCGCACACGGCTAAGCAATTGTCGTGGTTATGCTAGGCGCCCCCCTCCCACATATATATAGGTGAGGGGAGAGGGGAGAGGCCAAGGGGTGCCCCAAGTAGGTCCAAATCCTACTTGGGCTCCTGCCCTAGGCCGCCCCCCTTTCCTTCTTTTGGCGCCAAGGGGAAGGAAGGAGGAGGTGGTGCCCCCCCTTTTCTTTCTCCCACAAGGAGGGAAAGGCAGGAGGAGGTGGCGCCCCCTACCTTCCTTCTTCTAGGGCCGGCGGCCAGGGAGAGGGCGCGCCAGCCCCTCTGTGGGCTGGTGTGTGCCTTTCCTTGGCCCATTAGGCCCATAGACCTCTCGGGGCCTCCCGGAACCCCTTCTGGTGATCCGATGACTACCCGGTGCACTCCGAAACTATTTCGGTGTCCGAATACCATCGTCCTATATATCAATCTTTACCTCTTGACCATTTCGAGACTCCTCGTCATGTCTGTGATCTCATCCGGGAGTCCGAACAACATTCGGTCACCAAATCATATAACTTATATAACACTATATCGTCAATGAATGTTAAGCGTGCGGACCCTACGTGTTCGAGAACTATGTAGACATGACCGAGACACCTCTCCGGTCAATAACCAATAGCGGAACATAGATGCCCATATTGGTTCCTACATATTCTACGAAGATCTTTATCGGTCAAACCGTTATGACAACATACACAATTCCCTTTGTCTATCGGTATGTTACTTGCCCGAGATTCGATCGTCGGTATCTTCATACCTAGTTCAATCTCGTTACCGGCAAATCTCTTTAATCATTCCGTAATACATCATCTTGCAACTAACTCATTAGTCACTTTGCTTGCAAGGCTTCTTATGATGTGTATTACCGAGAGGGCCCAAAGATACCTCTCCGATACTCGGAGTGACAAATCCTAATCTCGATCTATGCCAACTCAACAAACACCTTCGGAGATACCTGTAGAGCATCTTTATGATCACCCAGTTACGTTGTGACATTTGATAGAACACAAGGTATTCCTCCGGTATTCGGGAGTTGCATAATCTCATAGTCGAAGGAATATGTATTTGACATTAAGAAAGCAATAGCAATAAACTGAACGATCAATATGCTAAGCCAACAGATGGGTCTTGTTCATCACATCATTCTCCTAATGATGTGATCCCATCATCAAATGACAACACATGTCTACGGTTAGGAAACCTTAACCATCTTTGATCAACGAGCTAGTCTAGTAGAGGCTTACTAGGGACACGGTATTTGTTTATGTATCCACACATGTATTTATGTTTCTGATTAATACAATTCTAGCATGAATAATAAACCTTTATCATGGATAAGGAAATATAAAATTACAACTTTATTATTGCCTCTAGGACATATTTCCTTCAGATCCCCACTCCCCCCACAATACACGGGCACATTAAACTGCCCCGGGAAACTCAAACATCTGGGCCTGGCTGCAGCGGATCCCACGCATGGGCCGAGGCTATGGCCTGGCGAGCCCGATCCGCGGCAACATCACGTCACGCGTGTGGCCTGGTAGGCCTAGGCCTGCTGTCGGGCCACATGTGGCGTGCTGTAGGCGGGCGGTAGGTGCGGCTTACAATGCCGGCAGGAGTAGCCGGCGGACCACTCGGTTTCGCCGCCCCAGCCGGGCGCGGGACGAGCTGGACACCACCACGAGGGCTGGCAACATCTATCACGCCTGAAGAAGGTTAAGTTGCCAGGGTCCTCCTACTCGTAGCCGGCGCCCCCACCAGCTTTGGGGACTAATGTCGGGGGGATGACCCCCGGTAGGCGCATCTGCACTTAGCAATTTTCAAAAACATCGGGGCGGCAACCGTCCCTCAATCCGGCTAGCCCTCTAGCCGGCCCGCTGGCTCGGGCGGTCCGGCTGGCCGCAGCCGGAAAACAGCGGGTCAGCGCCCGTCCCATCCAGCCGTACGACAAGGCAATCCCTCCATGACGGGGGAGCATGGCAACAATGCACCCCTCACCACTGAGGAGACGTGGCTACAGTGTGCGCTACTCCGCCGACCCAGGCGACCGGCGTCCACGCGGCCCAGCACTATACCAACTGCTTCGTGACGTGGCCGAAGACGTGCCACAGTGATGTCCTGCTACTTCTTGAGCTTGTGTTGGTTTTTCCCTTGAAGAGGAAAGGGTGATGCAGCAAAGTAGAGATAAGTATTTCGCTCAGTTAAGAACCAAGGTATCAATCCAGTAGGAGGAACACACAAGTCTCCAATAGTTTACCTGCACAAGCAAACAAATACTTGCACCCAACGCGATAAAGGGGTTGTCAATCCCTTCATGGTTACTTGCAAGGATGAGATCTGATAGTGATAGATATAAAAGATAAGTAAAAGTGCGAAATAAAATAAAAGTAAATAAATTGTAGCAAGGTATTTTTGTGTTTTTTATTTTGTAGATCTAAAAATCATATGATAAAAGATAGACCCAGGGGCCATAGTTTTCACTAGAGGCTTCTCTCTTGAAAGAAAGCATACAGTGGGTAAACAAATTACTGTTGAGCAATTGATAGAAAAGCGCCTAGTTATGACTATATCCAAGGCAATGATCATGTTTATAGGCATCATGTCCGAGACAAGTAGACCGACTCCTGCCTGCATGTACTACTATTACTCCACACATCAACCGCTATCCAGCATGCATCTAGTGTATTGAGTTAACAAGAATGGAGTAACGCCTTAAGCAATATGACATGATGTAGAGGGATAGATCCAATCAATATGAAAAACCCCATCTTTTTATCCTTAATGGCAACAATACAAATACGTGTCATCTCCCTTTCTGTCACTGGGATTGAGCACCGCAAGATTGAACCCATTACAAAGCACCTCTCCCATTGCAAGAAAAAACAATCTAGTTGGCCAAACCAAATCAATAGACCGGATAGAAATACAAAGCTATATAAATCATGCATAAAAGAGTTCAGAGAAGACTCAAATAATTTGCATAGATAATCTGATCATAAACCCACAATTCATCAGATTTCAACAAACACACCACAAAAGAAGATTACATCGAATAGATCTCCAAGAACATCGAGGAGAACATTGTATTGAAGATCAAAGAGAGAGAAGAAGCCATCTAGCTACTAGCTATGGACCCGTAGGTCTATGGTAAACTACTCACACATCATCAGAAGGGCAACAAGGTTGATGTAGAAGCCCTCCGTGATCGAATCCCCCTCCAGCGGAGTACCGAAAAAGGCCCCTAGATGGGATCTCACGAAGACAGAAACTTGCGGAGGCAGAAAAGTATTTTTGGTGTGCCCTCTAGTCTACGGGGAATATTTGGGTATTTGTAGAAGAAGAATTAGGGTTAGAAGTGCCATGGGGTGCCCACAAGCTTGGGGGGGCCTGAGCTTATGGCCACCTCGTGGCTCTTCTGGCCTCCTCCCGAAGCTTCCATGGTGTCTTGTAGTCCAAGAAAAATTGTCAAAAAGTTTCGTTCCATTTGGACTCCGTTTGGTATTGATTTTCTGTAAAGACAAAAACAAGGAAAAAACAACAACTAGCACTGGGCACTAGGTTAATAGGTTAGTCCCAAAAAATGATATAAAATAGCATAATAATGCATATAAAACATCCAAGATTGATTATATAATAGCATGGAACAATAAAAAATTATAGATACATTGGAGACGTATCAAGCATCCCCAAGCTTAATTCACTACAAAAAAATACTTCTGTGATGATACGTGTTTGTCACAGTAGGTCACGTTTTCTGTCATGCATGTACATCCATGACGATTTTATGACAGAATCAAAATAGTCATACCTGTGCTGTCGTAGAAGTGTTCCATGACAATACAAAATTATCATCATGGAAGTGTCCACTTCCATGACGATAAATGGCGCATCATGGAAGTGTTTTCGTCAAGGGTAACCGACACGTGGCATCCATCGTAACGGGTCACCGTTAAGCTATCGTGTTCCAGTTTGGATCCGATAACCCGTTAACAGCCCGAACCAATGGGGATTTTCCACGTGTAAAATTCTCATTCGCCGGAGGATTCACATGTCGGCTCATCGTTGGGACAGATGTCATCCACTCATTGTACGGGAGGCACCTATGATACATCGACACGTGGCAAGGCCCAACAATGGCCCATTTAGGTGAAAGAGGCCGGCCGAGTCAAAATTAGCAGGCTGGCCCATATAGGGCCTCTTGTGTCTGGTCCATTTACACTAGTGGAAAAAGTGCTAACCACAACTTTCGTTGGTGGCACGCCATTTTCCATCCACGCCAGCACTATTTTTTCAAATAGTGATGGCGTCGGCCAAATCAGCACGTTAGCTTTACAAGCTTAGTGCTGGCGTTGCTTTTTTGGAAACACCACAAATCTATTGACCCATATGCACTCACCGTTTGGAATGCACTGGTGACGTTGGTTTTCTTTGCATGCCATAGTTAATTTGTTAGTGTTGGCGTTCATCTTCTTTGCATGCCAAAAACACTTTTTCCATTTGATCAAGTGTTTTAAGTATTTAATTATTATACTAGTCACAAAATAATGAAAATTTTATATTATGCTTTTTGTCATCATTATTTTTACAGCTTTTATCATTTTAGGAATTTTATTTCTTTACCACCAGTTCAAATTTTGAGTCTTTTATTTTGCCAAGTATTTCATTAATCTTAGTCTTTTTTTATTTGGCCTGTGATTAGCTATGGCGTTGCCATTTTATCCAACGCCATCAATAACCTATCTTAGTCAACTTCGTAAAAGACTAAGTCACCGCTCTCTCTCATTTCACACCTCACCGGCCCGGTCGTAGACACAACTCCCCCCTGGACCAAAGCCGCCGCCGCCACCGCCCCATTGCCGCCCCTCGCCGGCACCAAGGTTAGATCCACTACTCCTCCGTTCGCGGACATGCCACACGGCCGGGATCCATTGGGATTTGCTTTGTGTCATGTAGATTCCAAAGTTAGTTGCATGGATTGCTTTGTGTAGAAATTGTAGTGATAATCCGATTGCTATTGTGTAGAATCCGATATTTATAATGCATTTTTACATGTGTATCTCCCTCCCTTGGCGGATCTGAGCTAGTTTAGTAGAAATTGATATATTTAGTAGAAATGGATAGAATGTGTTATGTGTAGAACTTATTTACTTGTGTGTCTCCCTCCCTTGGCGGATCTGAGCTAGTTTAGTAGAAATTGATATATTTAGTAGATATGGATAGAATGTGTTATGTGTAGAATTTATTTACTTGTGTGTATCCCTCCCTTGGCGGATCTGAGCTAGTTTAGTAGAAGTTGATATGTTTAGTAGAAATGGATAGAATGTGTTATGTGTAGAATTTATTTACTTGTGTGTCTCCCCTTCGTTGGCGGATCTGAGCTAGTTTAGTAGAAGTTGATATGTTTAGTAGAAATGGATAGAATGTGTTATGTGTAGAATTTATTTACTTGTGTGTCTCCCCTCCGTTGGCGGATCTGAGCTAGTTTAGTAGAAATTGATATATATATATATATATATATATATATATATATATATATAGTACAAATGGATAGAATGTGTTATGTTTAAAAAATTAGGGCAATTTGCTGTTGTAGGTCATCACATGCTATCTAGTTTAATTAGTTCTATACATTGCAATATTTGAACTACTTTACGTTGGTGTCAATATTCAGTGATATGAAATTGCATATTATCTTGATCGTATACATGTGTTTGTAGGTCATGGCCAATTCTGGAGGCAACAACGAGTCGGTGTGCGATGTGGAAATGGCCAACAATGAATTCTTAGACACTTTTGAGTATGTCATCAAGAGCGTGCAAGGGGCAAATGATGATCTAAAGGGGGAGATTAAAGAGCTACGCAAGGATACTATTTGGCTCATTTAGGAGACTAATCAGCTTAGGGACGAGAGGGATAAGCTCGTCGAGGATCGGGATAAACTGAAGGAGGAGAGGAGACGCCTCCGGGTTGAGAGGATTGACCTGAAGATGGATATAGATCATTTCAGAAGAGAAGGAGAGGGGGATAGAAAGAAGCTTCTCTAGCTGGGCATACTCCTTGATGAAGATTAGTTTTTTAAGTAGCTAGCTAGTTCATCTTATTAGTTGATGATGATTGAGTAACTAGAGTACTTGAGTGAAGTTTTGTGAATATCAACTTGTTGAGTTCATGAGCCTCTTCTGTAATGATTATCTATTAAGTAAGTACCTAGTGTTGATGAGTATATTGTGTGCAGTAGTATCTATTAAGTAAGTAGCTAGTGTTGATGAGTAAAAAAAATTATTACCAAAAAAAAATCATTTGCTGGCATTAGACAAGTAGACACGCCAGAGTTATGATGAACTTAGTGCTGGCGCTGGATTGGTGATACGCCAGCACGACGTACGATACTGCTGACGTGTCCTCCAATGCCACCACTACCTTTTAGCAATGGTGCCATATTAGTGGCGTCGTGTGTCTACGCCAGCAAGGCTGTTTTTGGCACGCCATAGCTAGGTTTTTCTCCACTAGTGTTAGGCCCACGGCCCATATGAGATGTGCCAATTTGGCCCGTTAACTATTTGACACCATTGCAGCCCATCGTCAGTTCGAGCCCGTTAACAGCCCGCTATATATTTGGCCTCAATATCGGCCCGACGTAGTTTCGGCCTGTTAACAACCCATTCAAGGGGTGGGCCAATTTTCAGGATGTACGTCTTTCAGCCTATTAGTGACCCATTTAAGTGTTGGGCCAATTTCCAGCCCGGTGTGTCTTTCAGCCTGTTAACGGCCCATAAAGGAGTTGGGCCATTTGCAGTCCGACCTGTGTTTTGGCCTCTTAACGGCCCATGTTCTTCATGGTCCAATACCAGCCCGGTTTCTCTTTCGGTCTGCTAAAGGCCCACAACACAGTTGGGCCATATATAGTCCGACCTGATTTTCGACCTCTTATCGGCCCATGCTCTTCATGGTTCAATACCAACCCGCTGTCTCTTTCGGCCTGCTAAAGGCCCACAATACAGTTGGGCCATATACAACCCGACCTTAGTATCGGCCTGTTAACGGCCCGTGAAATCAAATGGGCCCACTTATTGCCCGCTTCGATTTCAGCCTGTTAACGACCCAAGAGGTAACTGGGCCAAGCATTAACTATTGGCTCACTTCAATTATAGCATCCTAATAGAGCTTTTAGCCTGGTTACGCCCCATCAACTTTTTGGGCACACTAAAGTTTGAACATGTATGTAGGCCCAATTAGACAAAGTCGATTTCGACCTAGCTATAATTTGAGCCCATTACGACAAGCATTTATGGACAGGACAAAAACCAATCAATCAAAGGCCCAAGAGAATTTTGGCCCCTGCGAGCCCATTAGGGGGGCCCATTAAGGGCAGTGGGCACCTATCCTTCATAAAGGGCCCACGACGGTTCGTGCTAGCTATTAATTTCACTGCTTGTTTGGCTTCCTAGCGACCAGTTAGCTGGAATGCGAGGCGCGCTAAGCAAATGTACGACATACAAGAAAAAATGTAGCACATCCATCATATATTACATGAAATTACATCCACTAGGCAATCAAAGATTGATGCCAGTGCAAATAAATGAACAGAACTTAATGATCTACAACCTCACAAACTGCAACCTCAGCGCGGATGACGCCCATAAGCATGTGAGCAAGTTCTTCCTTCTTTGCTACACTGTCTATGAAAACATTGATCAGTTGTTGTTGCGCAAGGATGTGCACCTCTGATTCCTCCATGATTTCCATCATTGCTTCAGCCAGTAAATGGTTCACAAACATACATTTTTTCGTTGGATTCGAGATAGAGGAAACTGAATAGATTCATATGGCGATTTTGGCAAGCTTGTATTATTGATAATGGAGAGTGTATCAACCACTGCATCATAACATAAATTAGGAGGGAAATCGAATAGATTAATCAAGAGTTATTGCCATATTACCTGCCCTAGATTTATTAGAAAGAAACAATGGGGTTGCCTTGCTGTTTTCAGAGTTTGTCTTCTTATCTTCAGCAGCCTGTACCAAATTAACACACTAGCATCGCTATCATTGGACAGGTCAGATAATAGGAAAGCAACATTGACACAATGAACATTTGGGTAACCAGACTACGCCAAATTAACATAATGTGGCACAACTATCATCAGCTAGGTAAGGTAATAGGAAAGCAACATTGACACAATGAATGATTGGGCAACCAGACCACAACACTACAATTTAGTAATGTGCATGATATGAGATAATACACTCATGCAGCTCAGTATGCAAAACTACCAAGCAGTTTTCCTTACAAAAATAAACATTGTCACCTTTAATTATACATTTTGCTACAAGTAAATTTAGATCAGATAAAGGTTGGATTCACGCCGATTAACAAAATACATGCTGATGTAAAAATATAGTGATATACAACAGGTACTTACATCAGCATTGGAGCATAGAGAATTCCCGCAAGATACTTTCCTCGAACACGATCCTAGTTTAGAAAGTCTTCTATCCTTTAAGCTTATTTTCTAAAAGAGAGATGGGTAAGAAACATGTAGAAAATATGATTTTAATGCTATAAAATTTCATGATGCAAGGATACGCACACGCTTCTTAGAAAGGAGTTGACATATTTTTGCTGGACTGGAGCAGACTAGTTCTTTGGCCACTGGAATCTGCTTATTATCAGGAGGAGTTGGGTTCCTCTGTGCTGGAGCAGTATCTATGAACACTGGAGTTGGCTTACTACCTCCTAACGTTTGGATCTTTTGCAAAGACCTTGTTTGTAGCCCTTCATATTCTAACATAGACGTCTTCCCCTTGCATGCCTTATATAGAAGAATGGTGCTTCAATTATAAAACATGCTATGGCAGAAAGATGGAATAGGTACTGAAGAATAGAAAGGCATGACATATTGACATGTATTCCCTCCATCCGGAAATAAATGGATGTGTCTAGGCGTATTTCAGTTCTAGATACATCCATTTTTATCCATTTCTGCCACATGTAATCCGGACGGAGGGAGTATGATGTAAGAGCTAGGGATACGACAGGACAATAGAGTAAAAAAACACTAGTTGGATGTAAAACTGTATGATAGCGGAATAGGTACAGAAAAACATGAAGGCAACATATGCGCGTATGATTGGGAAACTAAGATGGCATTGCAATAGACCGGTAGAACAACACTTCAATGTAAAAAAACATGGTATGGTAGACGGATGGAGTACATACTGATGAATAACAATGCATAAGATATTCAAAAGCATGATGTCCAAACTAAGCAGATGGCATTGCGACCGAGTAGAATGACATTACTTGAATTTGAAAACATGTTATCATGAATGGAATAGGTACTGAAAAACAGGAAGGCATGACATATTTACATGCATGATCAGCAGGCTAAGCACATGGCATTGCAACAGAGTAGATGCACTCAAGGAAATTATATGCATGATGTACCCGTATCACGGGCCAAGTTAGAGCAAGGACCTTGTGGGGTGAATAGGCTTCATCATCTTTCTGCAAGTCTTCTAAAGAACTACCTTTAACTATTCCATCATATTGGGTATCATTGACGTCAAGTTTGTTGGCCGTTACATTGCTCCGCAAGGTTCTTGTGGATACATCAGTGTGTGCAATTATATTAGACATGCATGGAAGACAACTAGTAGTTAGATTATGCAATGAGTGCCTGTAGGAGATGACATAAATGGTAGGACTGGACTTAACTAGCAGCAACATGTCTAAAAAACTAAAGGGAGAACACAGATGAAAGCTACAGAATATGTATTGTTTGTACTCGAGATTAACTAGATGGCACACAAAAGTATTAAAGAACAACAACATAGATAATACTAGAAGTGGTATAATCACCAGCCTGTGGGATAGCATTGGCTGATGGATGATAACTATGGAACAACGTTAACTCCTGAACAAGTCTCTTATCTGAACTATGGAACAACGCTAACTCCTGAACAAGACTCTTAAGAGATCAACATGAATATACAGTGACATGTGATAATCTATTTTCCATGCTTAGATGAATAACGAAGCCATAAATGTTGCACACAAGTAAGATGAGGGTACAACCTATCTGGCCGCCATCCATAGAAGTGAGCATCATCTTCTAACTTGTCGATGGCCCTGCGGCTGTCCATGTCGGGCACGCACATTCGAGGCAGGGAACTATTGAGTGGGGACTATAGCTCCCTTCTGGTGTATGCTTCCCTTGTTGGAGCAGCTGCGGTGAGAAGGAAGACGGTGTGGCTGAAGATTCAGAAAACACATAATGTTAAGAACGACACATATCTCTGATCTGAAGAAATACCCTAAGAGATCAACACTAAGGTACGAGTCTGGTCACATGTCTGTTGACTGAAAACTAAATTGGGGTCAGATACGTCCATTTTGCATCATGCTTTTATATTGATATTTATTGCATTATGGGCTGTTATTACACATTATGGTACAATACTTATGCCTTTTCTCTCTTATTTTACAAGGTTTACACAAAGAGGGAGAATGCCGGCAGTTGGAATTCTGGACCGGAAAGGAGCAAATCTGAGAGACCTATTCTGCACAACTCCAAAAGTCCTGAAAATTTACGAAGAATTATTTTTGAATATATAAAAAATATTGGGCGAAGAAAATACCAGAGGGGACCCACCAGGTGGCCAAAAGCCTGGGGGGCCCACCCTACCCCCCAGGGTGCACCCCTAGGGCTTGTGGGCCCCCTGGCAGGTCTCCGGTGCCCATCTTCTACTATATGGAGGTTTTGACCTGGAAAAAATCATAAGGAAGCTTTCGGGATGAAGTGCCACCGTCTCGAGGTGGAACCTGGGCAGAAGAAATCTAGGGCTCTGGCGGAGCTATTCTGCCGGGGAAACTTCCCTCCAGGAGGGGGAAATCGAAGCCATCGTCATCACCAACGATCCTCTCATCGAGAGGGGGTCAGTCTCCATCAACATCTTCACCAACACCATTTCCTCTCAAACCCTAGTTCATCTCTTGTATCCGATCTTTGTCTCAAAACCTCATATTGGTACCTGTGGGTTGCTAGTAGTGTTGATTACTCCTTGTAGTTGATGCTAGTTGGTTTATTCGATGGAAGATCATATCTTCAGATCCTTAATGATATTTATTACCACTCTGATTATGAACATGAATATGCTTTGTGAGTAGTTACGTTTGTTCCTGAGGACATGGGAGAAGTCTTGTTATAAGTAATCATGTGAATTTGGTATTCATTCGATATTTTGATGAGATGTATGTTGTCTTTCCTCTAGTGGTGTTATGTGAACGTCGACTACATGACACTTCACCATGATTTGGGCCTAGGGGAAGGCATTGGGAAGTAATAAGTATATGATGGGTTGCTAGAGTGACAGAAGCTTAAACCCTAGTTTATGCGTTGCTTCGTAAGGGGCTGATTTGGATCCACATGTTTCATGCTATGGTTAGATTTATCTTAATTCTTCTTTCGTAGTTGCGGATGCTTGAGAGAGGGGTTAATCATAAGTGGGAGGCTTGTCCAAGTAAGGACAGCACCCAAGCACCGGTCCACCCACATATCAAATTATCAAAGTAACGAACGCGAATCATACGAGCATGATGAAAACTAGCTTGACAATAATTCCCATGTGTCCTCGGGAGCACTTTGCTTTACATAAGAGTTTGTCCAGGCTTCTCCTTTGCTACAAAAAGGATTGGGCCACCTTGATGCACCTTTTTTACACTTGTTACTTGTTACCCGTTATGAATTATCTTATCACAAAACTATTTGTTACCGATAATTTCAGTGCTTGCAGAGAATACCTTGCTAAAAACCGCTTGTCATTTCCTTCTGCTCCTCGTTGGGTTCGACACTCTTACTTATCGAAAGGACTACGATAGATCCCCTATACTTGTGGGTCATCAAGACTCTTTTCTGGTGCCATTGCCGGGGAGTGAAGTGCGTTTGGTAAGGAAAAGTTTATATAGTGTGCTGAAATTTACTGTCACTTGTTGCTATGGAAAATAATCCTTTGAGGGGCTTGTTCGGGGTATCTTCACCCCGAATGGAAGAGCAAAGAGTTTCCCCTAAACCTGCTGAAAATATTTTCTATGAGATTCCTTCGGGTATGATATCGAAACTGCTAGCTAATCCTTATGCAGGAGATGGAACATTACATCCTGATATGCATCTAATCTATGTGGATGAAGTTTGTGGATTATTTAAGCTTGCAGGTTTACCCAAGGATGAAGTCAAGAAGAAGGTCTTCCCTTTATCTTTGAAGGAGAAGGCATTGACATGGTATAGGCTATGCGATGATATTGGGACTTGGAATTACAACCGATTGAAATTGGAATTTCATAAGAAGTTTTATCCTATGCATCTAGTTCATCGTGATCGGAATTATATTTATAATTTTTGGCCTCGTGAAGGAGAATGTATCGCTCAAGATTGGGGGAGGCTTAAGTCAATGTTATATTCATGCCCCAATCATGAGCTCTCAAGAGAAATTATTATTCAGAATTTTTATGCTCGGCTTTCTTGTAATGATCAATCCATGCTCGATACTTCTTGTACTGGTTCTTTTATGAAGAAGACTATTTAATTCAAATGGGATTTATTGGAAAGAATTAAACACAACTCTGAAGATTGGGA
This sequence comes from Thinopyrum elongatum, assembly GCA_011799875.1. Classification (NCBI taxonomy): domain Eukaryota; kingdom Viridiplantae; phylum Streptophyta; class Magnoliopsida; order Poales; family Poaceae; genus Thinopyrum; species Thinopyrum elongatum. The sequence continues at coordinate 119,895,731 of CM022300.1, forward strand.
ACTCGACGAAGGTAAGGAGTCAGGTATAAACCTTAAGTTGATTGTGTTAAATCTTTTATGGATACCGATGCTTTTCGTGAATTTAGCACTAAATATGGACTTGACTCTGAGATAGTAGCTTCTTTTTGTGAATCATTTGCTACTAATGTTGATCTCCCTAAGGAGAAGTGGTTTAAATATCATCCTCCCATTGAAGTAAAAATAGTAGAACCTATTAAAGCTGAAGAGGAAACTATTACTTATAGGGATAATTAGATTTATGCCCCTACTTGTGTCCCACTTGGCTGTTTTACCCCTAATTTCCAAAAGTCACCGGTTCTGTCCATGTCACTTCGCTACTCTTATGCTTTTGCCCTTTGACCGTTTGACCGCCAGTTTGAAAAATTCATAACTAATTCATACTAAGTCAGAAAAATGCAAATAAGATACCAAAATGTTCAGAAAATATCACCTATATGTCGGCGTCATTTGCATTCATGAAAAAAGTGTTGGAAAGTACCCATCCAAGTTTTAGCTCTTATGATACCACCATGAATAGTAAAATCTAAAAAAATCAAAAAAAATTGGTGGCAAAGCATGACAAATGTTTTAAGTGCCTGCCAAGTTTCATCAGGGAACGACATTCGTGGAAGTCGTGGCAAAAAAATAATCTATTTTGGAGTGCTGATTTTTTTTGTCACGACATCCATGAATGTCATTCCCTGATGAAACTTGGTAGGCACTTAAAACATTTGTCATTCTTTACCACCAAATTTGTTTTTGAATTTTTTAGATTTTACTATTCATGGTGGTATCATAAGAGGTAAAACTCAGATGGGCACTTTCCAACACTTTTTTCATGAATGCAAATGACACGGACGTATAGGTGATGTTTTTCCAAACATTTTGGTATCTTATTTGAATTTTTCTAATTTAGTATGAATTAGTTTTGAATTTTTCAAACTGACGGTCAAAGGGCAAAAGCATAAGAGGAGTGAAGTGACTTGGATAGAACCGGTGAATTTTGGAAATTAGGGGTAAAATAGCCGAGTGGGACACAACTAGGGGCATAAATCTAATTATCCCTTACTTATAATGTTGATCCTACCGTTCCTACTGCTTATATTGAGAAACCACCTTTCCCTGTTAAAATAAAGGAACATGCTAAAGCTTCAGCTGTGGTTCGTAAGAGTTATACTAGAACACCTACACCCCGTGAACAAATTAAAGTTGAATCTAGTATTGCCATGGTTAAAGATCTCTTGGTCGATAATATTCATGGGCATGTTCTTTATTTCTATGATGAAGCTGCTAGAGTTGCTAGACCTGATGATAAAGATAAACATAGACCTGTTGTTGGCATGCCTGTTGTTTCTGTGAAAATAGGAGATCATTTTTATCATGTCTTATGTGATTTGTGTGCTAGTGTGAGTGCAATTCCTTTTACTTTATATCAAGAAATTATGAATGATATTGCACCTGCTGAAATAGAAGATATTAATGTCACTATTAAGCTTGCCAATAGAGATACTATATCACCTATTGGGATTGTTAGAGATGTTGAAGTCTTGTGTGGGAAAATAAAATACCCTACTGATTTTCTAGTTCTTGGTTCCCCACAAGATGATTTTTGTCCCATTATATTTGGTAGACCTTTCTTGAACACTGTTAATGCCAAAATAGATTGTGAGAAGGAAATTGTTACTGTAAGTTTTGGGGATGTGTCTCATGAGTTTAATTTCTCCAAATTTCGTAGACAACCTCATGATAAAGAATTGCCTAGTAAAGATAAAATTATTGGTCTTGCTTCTATTGTTGTGCCTCGTACTGATCCTTTAGAATAATATTTGCTAGACCATGAAAATGATATGTTCATGAATGAAAGAAAGGAATTAGATGAGATTTTCCTTAAACAAATGCCTATTTTGAAACACAACTTGCCTGTTGAGACTCTTGGAGATCCTCTACCACCCAAGAGTGATCCTGTATTTGATCTTAAACAATTACCTGATACTTTGAAATATGCTTATCTTGATGAGAAAAAGATATATCCTGTTATTATTAGTGCTAACCTTTCAGAGCATGAAGAAAAGAAATTATTGAAAACTCTGAAGAAGCATCGTGCAGCTATTGGATATACTCTGGATGATCTTAAGGGCATTAGTCCCACTCTATGTCAGCACAAAGTTAATATGGAACCCGATGCTAAACCAGTTGTTGATCACCAGCGATGGTTGAATCCTAAAATGAAAGAAGTGGTAAGAAGTGAAATACTAAAGCTTATTGAAGCAGGTATAATTTATCCTATTGCTGATGGTAGATGGGTAAGTCCTGTTCATTATGTCCCCAAGAAGGAAGGTATTACTGTTGTTCCTAATGATAAGAATGAATTGATTCCACAAAGAATTGTCACAGGTTATAGAATGGTTATTGATTTTAGAAAGTTGAACAAAGCTACTAGGAAAGATCATTATCCTCTACCTTTTATTGATCAAATGCTAGAAAGACCATCAAAACATACACACTTTTGCTTTCTAGATGGTTATTCTGGTTTTTCTCAAATACCTGTGTCACAAGAGGATCAAGAAAAAACTACTTTTACATGCCCTTTTGGTACCTTTGCCTATAGACGTATGCCTTTTGGTTTATGCAATGCACCTGCTACTTTTCAAAGATGTATGACTGCTATATTCTCTGACTTTTGTGAAAAGATTGTTGAGGTTTTCATGGATGATTTCTCCGTTTACGGAACTTCTTTTGATGATTGATTAAGCAACATTGATCGAGTTTTGCAGAGATGTGAAGAAACTAATCTTGTCTTGAATTGGGAGAAGTGCCACTTTATGGTTAATGTAGGTATTGTCTTGGGGCATAAAATTTCTGAAAGAGGTATTGAAGTTGATAGAGCTAAAGTTGATGCTACTGAAAAAATGCCGTATCCTAAAGATATCAAAGGTATAAGAAGTTTCCTTGGTCATGCTGGTTTCTATAGGAGGTTTATTAAAGACTTCTCTAAAATTTCTAGGCCTCTCACAAATCTTTTGCAAAAAGATGTTCCATTTGTTTTTTATGATGATTGTGTAGAAGCATTTGAAATACTTAAGAAGGCCTTGATTTCTGCACCTATTGTTCAACCACTTGATTGGAACCTACCCTTTGAAATTATGTGTGATGCTAGTGATTATGCTATTGGTGCTGTTCTAGGATAAAGAGTTGATAAGAAATTAAATGTTATCCATTATGCTAGTAAAACTCTAGACAGTGCTCAAAGGAATTATGCTACTACTGAAAAAGAATTTTTAGCAGTTGTCTTTGCTTGTGATAAGTTCAGATCTTATATTGTTGATTCCAAAGTAACTGTTCACACCGATCATGCTGCTATTAAATACCTTATGGAAAAGAAGGATGCTAAACCTAGACTTATTAGATGGGTTCTCTTGCTGCAAGAATTTGATTTGCATATTATTGATAGAAAGGGAGCTGAGAACCCCATAGCAGACAACTTGTCTAGGTTAGAAAATGTTCTGGATGACCCACTACCTATTGATGATAGCTTTCCTGATGAACAATTAGCTGTCATAAATGCTTCTTGTAGTACTCCATGGTATGCTGATTATGCCAATTATATTGTTGCTAAATTTATACCACCTAGCTTCACATACCAACAAAAGAAAAAGTTTTTCTATGATTTAAGACATTACTTCTAGGATGACCCACACCTTTATAAAGAAGGAGTAGATGGTGTTATTAGACGTTGTGTACCTGAGCATGAACAGGAACAGATCCTACGCAAGTGTCACTCCGAGGCCTATGGAGGGCACCATGCTGGTGATAGAACTACACATAAGGTATTGCAATCTGGTTTTTATTGGCCTACTATTTTCAAAGATGCTTGTAAGTTTGTCTTGTCTTGTGATGAATGTGAAAGAATTGGTAATATTAGCAGACGACAGGAAATGCCTATGAATTATTCACTTGTTATTGAACCATTTGATGTTTGGGGATTTGATTATATGGGACCTTTTCCTTTCTCCAATGGGTATACACATATTTTGGTTGCTGTTGATTATGTTACTAAGTGGGTAGAAGCTATTCCAACTAGTAGTGCTGATCATAACACCTCCATTAAAATGCTTAAAGAAGTTATTTTCCCGAGGTTTGGAGTCCCTAGATATTTAATGACCGATGGTGGTTCACACTTTATTCATGGTGCTTTCCGTAAATTGCTTGCTAATTATGATGTTAACCATAGAATTGCATCTCCATATCATCCCCAGTCTAGTGGGCAAGTAGAATTGAGTAACCGAGAAATAAAGTTGATTTTGCAAAAGACTGTTAATAGATCCAGAAAATATTGGTCTAAGGAACTTGATGATGCATTATGGGCTTATAGAACTGCTTATAAAAACCCTATGGGTATGTCTCCATATAATGGTTTATGGAAAGGCATGTCACTTACCTCTCGAACTGGAACATAAAGCTTATTTGGCAATTAAGGATCTCAACTATGATTTCAAACTTGCCGGTGAGAAGAGGTTATTTGACATTAGCTCACTTGATGAATGGAGAACCCAGGCCTATGAGAATGCCAAATTGTTTAAAGAGAAAGTTAAAATATGGCATGATAAAAGGATTCAAAAGCGTGAATTTAATGTAGGTGACCACGTCTTGCTATACAATTCTCGTTTAAGATTTTTTGCAGGAAAGCTTCTCTCTAAATGGGAGGGCCCTTACATTATCGAGGAAGTGTATCGTGCCGGTGCCATCAAAATCAACAACGCCGAAGGCACTAAATCGAAGGTGGTAAATGGGCAAAGAATCAAACATTATATCTCAGGTACTCCCATAAATGATGAGACCAATAATATTAATACCATAACCGGAGGAGTACATAAGGGATATCTACCCGAATGTTTCAGACTTCGAAAAGGAATAGGTATGTGGTACGGTAAGTAAATCGACTCCAAAACTTTTCCAATGGAAATTTTACTCCGTGTTGGAATATTTAAAAAAATAGGAAAATAAAAAGTAGTCCGAAAAGTGCACGAGGAGGCGACAAGCCTTGTGGGTGCGCCCTACCCCCGTGGGTGCGCCTCCCACGCTTGTGGCCACCTCATGTGCCCTCCGGACTCCATTTTCTTGTGGAACACTCCTTTTGGTCGGTAAAAATTCATTATATAATCTCTTGAAGGTTTTGACCACCGTACCACGGCAAAATTCTTTGTTCTTGTTTCATGCTGTTTTGCCTGGCAGATCTGAAAATATGTTGTCCCAAGATTCAGAGGGAGAGAGCTATGTAGCTGATTATATCACAAACCCAAGGGTTTATGTGGATGTGGAGCATTGTGGTTGGACCACAGAGGAAGAAGAGGACTACGATCTGAAGATAAAGGAAGAGACAAGCTCAGATGAAGAGGAAGTCCCACTACCCCAACCTGGGGACATGCACGTGGAGTTCAAAAAGTCAAGTCTCCCTAATAAAGCAAAGAAACCTAAGATCGAGTTTATCCCTTTTCATCTCTTGTAGGAAAACAAGCAGGAACTATGCAAAAAGATATTAAGGCTTGAGCAGGAGATCGATGACTTAAGGGAGGAAAATTCTACCCTCAAGCGCAAGTTGAGGAAGAAGGACACTACATCAACAACTCCATCATCACCACCACTGAAGAAAGAGACCTACATACATGGGTATGGGCACTCCCCTTGGCAACTGCCAAGCTTGGGGGAGGTGCCCCAGTATCATATCACCATCACATCTTTACCTTTAGCTTTTTTCTTAGTTCGATCCTTTTGGTTATATCTCGGTTAAGTAGAATAAAGTTTTAGTATGATTTAGCTTTGAGTTTTGCTTTGTGTTCCCTCTATGTAATCGAGTCTGAGAGTTATATAATAAAGATTAGTTTTGAGTTGAGGGCTTTTCTTTCTTGCTATGATCTTGAGAAAAAAGAAATAAAAGAAATAAAAGAAATAAAAAGATTATATAATGATCTTATGGGAAGTGACGACTTCACATATAAGAAGTACGTCGCATGAAATTTGTTGGGAGTTGACAAACATAGTTTTGGACATTGTTTGCAATTAATAGGAATTAATAAAGAAAGAGAGGTCTCACATATAAATATACTATCTTGGACATCTTTTCTGATTGTGAGCACTCATTAAAATATTATATGCTAAAAGGTTGATGTTGGACAAGGAAGACAATGTAATGGGTTATGTTTCTTTATATCCGAATAGAAGTTATATTGTCATGGATCCTCCAACATGTTGAGCTTGCTTCTCATCCCATGCTAGCCAAATCTTTTGCACCAAGTAGAGATACTACTTGTGCATCCAAAATCCCTTAACCCAGTTTTGCCATGAGAGTCCACCATACCTACCTATGGATTGAGTAAGATCCTTCAAGTAAGTTGTCATCGGTGCAAGCAATAAAAATTGCTCTCTTAATATGTATGATCTATTAGTGTGAGGAAAATAAGCTTTATACGAACTTGTGATATGGAAGAAATAAAAGCGACAGACTGCATAATAAAGTTCTTTATCACAAGCGGCAATATAAATTGACGTTCTTTCGCATTAAGATTTTGTGCATCCAACCATAAAAGCGCATGACAACCTCTGCTTCCCTCTGTGAAGGGCCTATCTTTTATTTTCCCTCTACCTTAATGCAAGAGTCATGGTGATCATCACCTATTCTTTTTACACTTTTTCTTTTTGGTAAGCACTGTATGTTGGGGAAGATCCAGATATATATATCCACTCGAATGTAGATATTCATAAACTATTATTGTTGACATTACCCTTGAGGTAAAAGGTTGGGAGGCAAAACCATAAGCCCCTATCTTTCTCTGTGTCTGATTGAAACTTTGATCTCATAAGTATCACGTGAGTGTTAGCAATTATGAAAGACTAAATGATAGTTGAGTATGTGAACTTGCTGAAAAGCTCTTACATTGACTCTTTCCTACGTTATGATAAATTGCAATTGCTCCAATGATTGAAATAATAGTTTGTTAGTTTTCAATAAAGTTCTTGTTTCATACTTTACCTTGTGAATGAATTGTTACTTTCGCATAAGAAATTATATGACAATACATGTTGCTGTTCTTATGATGATCATGATGCCTTCATGTCCGTATTATATTTTATCGACACCTCTATCTCTAAACATGTGGACATGATTATCGATTTCGGCTTCTGCTTCAGGATAAGTGAGGTCTAAGCTTGGGGGAGTTGATACGTCCATTTTGCATCATGCTTTTATATTGATATTTATTGCATTATGGGCTGTTATTACACATTATGGTACAATACTTATGCCTTTTCTCTCTTATTTTACAAGGTTTACACAAAGAGGGAGAATCCCGGCAGCTGGAATTCTGGACAGGAAAGGAGCAAATCTGAGAGACCTATTCTGCACTACTCCAAAAGTCCTGAAAATTTACGAAGAATTATTTTGGAATATATAAAAAATATTGGGCAAAGAAAATACCAGAGGGGACCCACCAGGTGGCCACAAGCCTGGGGGCGCGCCCCTAGGGCTTGTGGGCCCCCTGGCAGGTCTCTGGTGCCCATCTTCTGCTCTATGGAGGGTTTTGACCTGGAAAAAATCATAAGGAAGCTTTCGGGATGAAGCGCCGCCATCTCGAGGCGGAACCTGGGCAGAAGCAATCTAGGGCTCCGGCGGAGCTGTTCTGCCGGGGAAACTTCCCTCTAGGAGGGGGAAATCGAAGCCATCATCATCACCAATGATCCTCTCATCGAGAGGGGGTCAATCTCCATCAACATCTTCACCAGCACCATCTCCTCTCAAACCCTAGTTCATCTCTTGTAACACCCCCGGTGATTAGCAACAGTAATCACTTTTGATAATGACATGTTAGCATGATCAACAGTGCATAATCATCATTAGCATCACATTGCATTTCAACTCCTAAGTCAAATTCAAAATTTAAATGAAAGTGGAATATGAAAGTTGACCAACATAGGAGCTAAAATGTCAGATAAATAACAAATATTCCAGAGGCTATTCTAAAATTGAAACCAACATCATTGGAATTGGATAAGTGACTCGAACAACCTCAAACAGTGGATAAAGATAATCTTTAGTAACCATTTATTAAATCTGAAATAAAAATGGAATTATGTTTTGCCAAACTAATTTTAGGTGTTAAGGTATAATGCACTGGTATTTATGAACTAGGTCTCATGTTTACAAAAAACCATTTTGAGGCCTGACTATTTACTAAACTGAGAAGAGAGAAAAGAAAAGATAAAAGAAAAATGAAACAGAAAAGAGAGCAACGCCCCCCCCGGCCCAACTGGGCCGAAGCCAGCCGGCCGGCCACCCGCGCCCCCCTGCCTATACCCCCAGGGACGCCCGAACCCTAGCGTCACCCACCCCCATTCCCCTCGCTCCTCCCCCCCCTCGCGTCTGGATCGGGATCTTCCGATCCGTCCGCCCCGTCGCCTACGCCGTCGCCGACGCCGCCCCGTCGCGCCTCCCCCTGTCAGCCCCCACCTCCCGATCCAGATCGGGATCGGGATGCGGGAACGGCCCCGTCGCCGACGCCTTCGCCGACGCCGCCCCGCTCCCGCGCGGTCGGCTAGCGCCGACGCCGCCGCCGCACCGACGTCGCCCCGTCCTCTCCTCTTCCCGACCAGCCGCCTGGGCTCGGTGCCCCCTCCCTCGACTGGATCCGGATCGGGGCAAATCCCATCCCGTCGCCCGCGACGACCTCGCCGCCGCCCGGAGCCCGCGCCTCCCCGCCGGCCTGCCTCCCCGTCGCGTCGTCCCCGTCGACCACCCCGACCTCCGCTGCCCGTCCACGAGCACGGTGAGGCCTCGGGCCTCTTCCCCCCCCCCTCTCTGCTCCGCACCTCGCCCGCGCGCACCGCGCCCCCGTGCCGCCGCTCACCGCGCTGCGCGCATGCTCACGCGTCGCCGCGCCCCGGCTCGCGCCCGACCGCGCTGGCGCGCCCCGCTCGCGCCCCACTCCAGCCGCCGCGTGCCGCTCGTCCTCTCGCCTTGCCTCCGCTCGCGCGGCCACCCGCGAGCGACGACTGCGCGTCGGCCGTCCTGCCCGCGCTACACGAGTCCGGCCGCGCCTCGCCGGCGCCCGGGAGGCCAGGGCGCACCTGGACGCGCCCGCTCGGCTGCGCGCTGCGCGCGCCCGCACGCCGTGAACCCCCCCTGGGCCACTGCCCAGTGGGGCCTGAGCCCCCTGTGCCGCTGACAAAATGGGGCCCACGGCCCAGAACGATTTTAAGAAAATAAAAATAGAAAAAATAAAATAATTATAAAATAATAATTAGTTAATTAATTAGTAATTAATCCTGATTAGGTTAATCTAATTAACTAATTAGTGTTAATTAATCAGATTAAATTAATTAAACCTAATTAACCTAAAGCCTATGACAGGTGGGACCACCCTGTCAGGTGGGGCTGACGTCAGCATGATGTCATGCTGACGTCATCAATCACTGTTTCGGATAATGTTGAATTAAATAATTAATTAAATTTCAGAAATTAATAAAAACTTTAGAAAATCATATCTTTTAAACCGTATCTCTCGATGAAAAATATTTATACATGAAACTTGCTCAGAACGACGATACGAACCCGGATACGCCCTCCGTATTTCCGTCAGACGCCCGCAGCTATAAGAACATTGAACTTTTAGACCGATTTCAGTAAATGAATAGTGCCCAACTTTAATTAAATAAATCCAAATAAATTCCTAAATTAACTAAATCGTTTAGTTAGGCAGTAGAACACCCCGGCATATCATTTAGGCATGTCATACATATTGTTTGCATTATTGCCGTGAATTTATTGTTTCTCTCCCCTCCTCTCTCTCTGATAGACGCCGAGACCGACGACGCTGCACCAGGTTAGACTACACTACCGACGAGCAGCCCGTTGACGACCTCCTCTCTTGCCAGAGCAACCAGGCAAGCCCCCCCCTGAGCATTCCAGATATCGCCCATTCTATTCTCTGCTTGCATTAGATTTCGCTACTGTTAATGTATGCTCCTATTCTGATGCATAGCCTGCTGTTGTAACCTGTTCATTGCTATCTACCTGCCTATGATATAAACTGTTTAGTATAGGTTGTATGACCCATCTGTGACCCCACCACCTTACTTTGTCGCCCCTGCTTGTCATCAACGACTCGATCAACGTGATCGTCGATCAGAGACAGACGCCCACTTCACACCCCCTTAGTTGTACGACTCTGCGTAGTAACTATCGAGTGCCGAGGGGTGATACCTCGTAACGCCACTCCTGATGAATACTCTGCAGCATAGCTGTACGGTCGTGGTCATCGAGGGTGATTCCTCCTTCTCCATGTCCGATACGACTCTGTCGTGCAACCCCTCAGTGTGAACCTCGAGGTGATACCTCTTTACGTTCACCCTGATGATTATGACCACACGGTTACTTGACCTTTTTCACAGGCGGGTCCACCCTGGTGGGTACCCGCTGGGGATCTATGATTTCGGGGTGTGCCGGAAGGGCACTCGAGTGTGACATTGTGGCGGAGCATCAGAGACTCTGATTGTCTCCGCTTGATACAATTGAGCCTATTGGATTTGGGTGTGTGATTGAGTGGGGTCGACGTGCCTATACGCACATGCCACCACGCGGGGATAATGGTTATGGGGCCCTCTGCGATGTACGTTTCGGCGAAAGTTATCAGACGTCACGATTCACCGTGCGGGCTGATCGTCGGATTGGGCTGGATACTTCACATGGCGAGTTCAGTGGGCGCCTGCACCCCGGCCAGCCACGCAACGCGCAGGGTGCCCAGGGCGATGGCCGAGACCCCTGGGTGCATAGGTTAGTCCGGCGTGCTGACTCTCTGCTGAGCCTAGGTAGAGCGCTGCTTCGTGTTGACTTCCGAGGACGGGCATACCCAGCAAGTATGTCCGGCCAGAGTTGATCGAGCGTGTTGGGTAAAAGTAGTGCACCCCCTGCAGGGATGAATCTTCTATCGATAGCGTGCCTACGGTAAAGGACGCTCAGTTTGTGTCACGATCTACTACTTAAACTGGATACTTGTACTTAATTGAAGCTTGGGATTTACTTCTCGGGGAGTCGAGGAAGGATCTTTGAGCTGTACTTCAAACATGTTTGTTAAATAAAATGCTATTTACTCTCTTCTACTGCCTGCAAGATGAGGCTTTGAGAAGATGTTTGAAGATGCTAGTCTTCGATAGGACTAGGCCTTTCTCTCTATTCTGGCATTTCTGCAGCCCAGTCCACATATACAGCCTTTTCTCATGATAATGTTGCATAGTAGTATAGATCCTTGCTGCTGAGTACTTCGGATGAGTACTCACGGTTGTTTATTTTTCTCTTTTCCCCCATAAACCCATTGATGATACACCAGACGATGGAGTCCAGGAGCAGACGCCACCACCGGAGCCTACTACCAGGCGGGTCAGAGGGCACGTACTACTGGATGAGCATGACCAGGAGTAGGATCGGAGGCTCCCAGGCAGGAGGCCAACGCCTTTCGATCTAGTGTCGTGTGTTGTGCTAGCCTTCTTAAGGCAGAACTTGTCTAACTATGTCTGTACCCAGATATTATTTGTATGACTGACTCATGTATTCGGATCTTCGGATCCCTGGTCTGTAATATTGTGGACTCCGTTTATTTGTGTTTAGAGTTGTGTTGTGATATCTTCCGTGAGTCCCTGGGTTTGATCGTACACGTTTGCGTGTATGATTAGTGTACGATTGAAACGGGGGGTCACAAGTTGGTATATCAGAGCACGACTGCTGTAGGAAGCCCCCTCCAAATTCTTGGACGAAGTTGAGTCTAGAAACCGAGAAGAAAGAATTTTACTAACTTGGCTGTGTGCTTAGGGCCCACGTCGCCAAATGGGTGGTATTAGGATCTTTTATTCCTCGTCTATAATCATGGGACTCAACCTCTCTTCTATTCGGGTTAAATAAAGTTATAACGCCGGACACTTAGGATCTCGTATTCCCGTCTACCCGGAGAGCTGGATATTGTGCGTTGCCCTGTCATTGATCGATTAGTCTGATATCATTTTCCTTTCCTTGTTTTGTTTAACCTTTCTCTCCGAGATCGGTATACTTCTCATTGTCATTGACAAGTTTGAATTTCCCTTGTTTCAGATGGACCGTTTGTTTCCACCGCGTTCCTACGACACAGCTGTGCTCGCACTTGGGCTCGTAATACCCCTGGGGTTTCTAGCTGTCCTAATCGCTCTCATGACCAGACTTGGCTACCGCTGGTACCCTGAGGTCATGGTTTCGAGGATTACCGCGAGTTTAATCAGGAACCGTACCTGCTGAAGTTCGGATCTATGATCGGCACGAAGATGACTCAACACCGAGCTACACCTTTTCACGGATTAGGCGTGACGATTGAGATGGAGTACATGATTGCCGCCTACTCTGTGTCGCACGTCTGTCGAGGACAGGTCAGTGAATCTTGGTGACTCTGAGTTCCGATACATCCGTATGCCCCTGGAGAGATGCACCGGATACTACACAGCTTCTGTGCCCGTACGAGCCTCGCCGATTGACCACGCGTTCTGATTCAGTGACTCATGCTCGGATCGCACTGTTCGGGCTCTTGCCGTCGAGTTGGTTGCCACCGAGCACGTCTTTACGATGCATGACAGCAGTGTATTGCCCGCTGTTCGTGCAGGGATACATCCCGGAGCACATCCTTTACCCGCGCAGGACTCAGATGTATGATGGTATTGACGGCCTGTTGGAGGCACACACCTACACGTGGACCTCTCTTACAGTTCGAGACGGGTTCTATCAGAGTGCACATGGAGCACAGGATCCTTCCGCGACGATATTCGTCGTCCGCACTCGCAGTTACCCAGTACGTGGTTTTCTCGACGTTGATGGTAGCCTTGCTATGTCTGTGTGTACTTCCTTACGCGTGCCTGCGCGCGCCTGGTATGTCTAGCTTTAATTTGCGCCGTTATGCTGTCCGCAGTGACCCGACTTTGTGTAGGATCTGTATGTCTTATCGAATATTGTATGTATCTATTACACTGCTTAAGGTATTGTCGTGCTACATCACTTACTTGGCGTAAACAATCGCAATTGCTTTTACAAACTACCCCTGTGTTGATACGTAGAGGATGGTAGACCAGGTGGTCGTGGGTGGTCGTACCCCGTCCCTACGAGCACGGTGAGGCCTCGGGCCTCTTCCCCCCCCCCTCTCTGCTCCCGCACCTCGCCGCGCGCACCGCGCCCCCGTGCCGCCGCTCACCGCGCTGCGCGCATGCTCACGCGTCGCCGCGCCCCGGCTCGCGCCCGACCGCGCTGCGCGCGCCCCGCTCGCGCCCACTCCAGCCGCCGCTGCCGCTCGTCCTCTCGCCTCTGCCTCCGCTCGCCGCGGCCACCCGCGCGCGCACGCGCCCCCACACCTCGCCCGCGTCGCCCGCCGTGGCCCCGCGCTCACCACCGAACCGTCCGGCCGCGCCTCGCCGGCGCCCGTGGCCAGCGCCCGGGCGCACCCTGGACGCGCCCGCTCGGGCTGCGCCTGCGCCGCGCCCGCACGCCTGTGAACCCCCCCCTGGGCCACTGCCCAGTGGGGCCTGAGCCCCCTGTGCCGCTGACAAATGGGGCCCACGGCCCAGAACGATTTTAAGAAAATAAAAATAGAAATAAATAAAATAATTAATAAAATAATTAATTAGTTAATTAATTAGTTAATTAATCCTGATTAGGTTAATCTAATTAACTAATTAGTGTTAATTAATCAGTAATTAAATTAATTAAACCTAATTAACCTAACAGCCTATGACAGGTGGGACCCACCCTGTCAGGTGGCTGCTGACGTCAGCATGATGTCATGCTGACGTCATCAATCACTGTTTCGGATAATGTTGAATTAAATAATTAATTAAATTTCAGAAATTAATAAAAACTTTAGAAAATCATATCTTTTAAACCGTATCTCCGATGAAAATATTTTATACATGAAACTTGCTCAGAACGACGATACGAACCCGGATACGCCCTCCGTATTCCCGTCAGACGCCCGCAGCTATAAGAACATTGAACTTTTAGACCGATTTCAGTAAATGAATAGTGCCCAACTTTAATTAAATAAATCCAAATAAATTCCTAAATTAACTAAATCGTTTAGTTAGGCAGTAGAACACCCCGGCATGTCATACATATTGTTTGCATTATTGCCGTGAATTTATTGTTTCTCTCCCCCTCCTTCTCTCTCGATAGACGCCGAGACCGACGACGCTGCACCAGGTTACGACTACTCTACCGACGAGCAGCCCGTTGACGACCTCCCTCTCTTGCCAGAGCAACCAGGCAAGCCCCCCCCCCTTGAGCATTCCAGATATCGCCCATTCTATTCTCCTGCTTGCATTAGATTTCGCTACTGTTAATGTATGCTCCTATTCTGATGCATAGCCTGCTGTTGTAACCTGTTCATTGCTACCTTACCTGCCTATGATAAACTGTTTAGTATAGGTTGGTATGACCCATCTGTGACCCCACCACCTTACTTTGTCGCCCCTGCTTGTTCATCAACGACTCGATCAACGTGATCGTCGATCAGAGACAGACGCCTCACTTCACACCCCCCTTAGTTGTACGACTCTGCGTAGTAACTATCGAGTGCCGAGGGTGATACCTCGTAACGCACTCCTGATGAATACTCTGCAGCATAGCTGTACGGTCGTGGTCATCGAGGGTGATTCCTCCTTCTCCATGTCCGATACGACTCTGTCGTGCACCCCCTCAGTGTGAACCTCGAGGGTGATACCTCTTACGTTCACCCTGATGATTATGACCACACGGTTACTTGACCTTTTTCACAGGCGGGTCCACCCTGGTGGGTACCCGCTGGGGATCTATGATTTCGGGTGTGCCGGAAGGGCACTCGAGTGTGACATTGTGGCGGAGCATCAGAGACTCTGATTGTCTCCGCTTGATACTAATTGAGCCTATTGGATTTGGGTGTGTGATCTGAGTGGGTCGACGTGCCCTATACGCACTACCACCACGCGGGATAATGGTTATGGGGCCCTCTGCGATGTACGTTTCGCCGAAAGCTTATCAGACGTCACGATTCACCGTGCGGGCTGATCGTCGGGATTGGGCTGGATACTTCACTGGCGAGTTCAGTGTCGCGCCTGCACCCCGGCCAGCCACGCAACGCACAGGGTGCCCAGGGCGATGGCTCGAGACCCCTGGGTGCATAGGTTAGTCCGGCGTGCTGACCTCTCTGCTGAGCCTAGGTAGAGCGCTGCTTCGTGTTGATCTTCCGAGGACGGGCATTACCCATCAAGTATGTCCGGCCAGAGTTGATCGAGCGTGTTGGGTAACAGTAGTGCACCCCTGCAGGGATGAATCTTCTATCGATAGCCGGTCCTACGGTAAAGGACGCTCAGTTTGTGTATCCCGATCTACCTACTTAAACTGGATACTTGTTACTTAATTGAAGCTTCGGGATTACTTTCTCGCTGGGAGTCGAGGAAGGATCTTTGAGCTGTACTTCAACATGTTTGTTAAATAAAATGCTATTCTACTCTCTTCTACTGCTGCAAGATGATGGCTTTGAGAAGATGTTTGAAGATGCTAGTCTTCGATAGGACTAGGCCTTTCTCTCTATTCTGGCATTTCTGCAGCCCAGTCCACATATACAGCCTTTTCTCCATTGATAATGTTGCATATGTAGTATAGATCCTTGCTTGCTGAGTACTTCGGATGAGTACTCACGGTTGCTTTATTTTCTCTTTTCCCCCATATACCCCACCTTGATGATACACCAGACGATGGAGTCCAGGAGCCAGACGCCACCACCGGAGCCTACTACCAGGCAGGTCCAGAGGGCACGTACTACTGGATCGAGCCATCTGACCAGGAGTAGGATCGGAGGCTCCTAGGCAGGAGGCCAACGCCTTTCGATCTAGTGTCGCTGTTTGTGCTAGCCTTCTTAAGGCAGAACTTGTCTAACTATGTCTGTACCCAGATATTATTTGTATGACTGACTCATGTATTCGGATCTTCGGATCCCTGGTCTGTAATATTGTGGACCTCCGTTTATTTATGTTTAGAGTTGTGTTGTGATATCTTCCCGTGAGTCCCTGGGTTTGATCGTACACGTTTGCGTGTATGATTAGTGTACGATTGAACCGGGGGCGTCACAAGTTGGTATCAGAGCCGACTGCCTGTAGGAAGCCCCCTCCAAATTCCTTGGCCGAAGTTGAGTCTAGAAACCGAGAAACTAATTTACTAACTTGGCTGTGTGGCTTACGGGCCCACGTCGCCAACTGGGTGGTATTAGGATCTTTTATTCCTCGTCTATACTCTGGGACTCTAACATCTCTTCTATTCGGGTTAAATAAAGTTTACTAACGCCGACACTTAGGATCTCGTAATTCCCGTCTACCCGGAGAGCTGGATATCTGTGCGATTGCCCTGTCATTGATCTGATTAGTCTGATAATCATTTTCCTTTCCATTGTTTTGTTTAACCTTTCTCTCCGAGATCGGTTATACTTCTCATTGTCATTTGACAAGTTTGAATTTCCTCTGTTTCAGATGGACCGTTTGTTTCCACCGCGTCCTACGACACAGCTTGTGCTTCGCACTTGGGCTCGTAATACCCCTGGGTTTCTAGCTGTCCTAATCGCTCTCATGACCAGACTTGGCTACCGCTGGTACCCTGAGTTCATGGTTTACGAGGATTACCGCGAGTTTAATCAGGAACAGTACTATGCTGAAGTTCGGATCTATGATCGGCAGAATGACTCAGACACCGAGCTACACCTTTTTCACGGATTAGGCGTGACGATTGAGATGGCAGTACATGATGCCGCCTACTCTGCTGTCGCACGTCTTCGAGGACAGTTCAGTGATATCTTGGATGACTCTGAGTTCCGATACATCCCGTATGCCCCTGCTGGAGATGCTACCGGATACTACACAGCTATCTGTGCCCCGTACGAGCCTCGCCGATATGACCACCGCGTTCTGATTCAGTGCACTCATGCTCTGGATCGCACTGTTCGGGCTCTTGCCGTCGAGTTGGTTGCCACCCGAGCACGTCTTTACGATGCTATGACGCAGTTGATGCCCGCTGTTCGTGCAGGGATACATCCGGAGCACATCCTTTACCCGCGCAGGACTCAGATGTATGCTGGTATTGACTGGCCTGCTGTTGGAGGTCACACACCTACACGTGGACCTCTTCTTACAGTTCGAGACCGGGTTCTGCATCAGAGTGCACATGGAGCACAGGATCCTTCCGCGACGAATATTCGTCGTCCGCACTCGCAGTTACCCCGTTACAGTGGTTTTCTCCGACGTTGATGTAGCCTTTGCTATGTCTCGTTGTGTACTTCCTTACCGCGTGCCTGCGCGCCGCCTGGTATGTCTAGCTTTTAATTTGCGCCGTTATGCTGTCCGCATGTACCCGACTTTGTGTATGGATCTGTATGTCTTAATCGACTACTGTTATGTATCTATTACACTGCTTAAGGTATTGTCGTGCTACATCATACTTGTCGCTAAACACTCGCAATTGCTTTTACTAAACTACCCCCTGTTGATACGTAGCAGGATGGTTAGACCAGGTGGTCGTGGTCGTGGTCGTACCCCTGAACGTCCACCACCGCCAGACTATATGGCCGCTATGATGCAACAGTTCAAGCTCAACTGCCAGTTCATGGTTGGAATCATGGCTCAGTTTCCGCATCAGAACAACCAGAACCAGAACCCAGCTTCAGTAACTTTGACAGAGTTTACGCGACTCAACCCAACGCAGTTTCGCAACTCTGACAAGCCCCTGGATGCCGATGACTGGCTCCGCGACATCATTCACGAGATGGAGTCTGCTAATGTCGCCCCCGCCAACTTTGTCACCTTCGCGGCCTTTTTCTTAAAGGGCCCCGCTGCTCAATGGTGGGACACACACAAGCGTACTCTGCCTGTTGGAACAGTCATCACTTGGTATGAGTTCCAGGCTGCTTTCCGTACACGTTACATCCCTCAAGCAATTATGGAACGCATGAAGACCCAGTTCCGCAACCTCACTCAGGGCAATAAAACCGTCGAAGCTTATCAGCGGGAATTTCTTGATCTCTCCCGCTATGCTGAAGAAGACATCGCCACCGATGCTCGCAGATAGGAGAAGTTCCGTAATGGACTACACTCTGACCTCAAGCTTGCACTAGCTGCTCAAGACATCAATGACTTCTCAACTCTAGTGAACAAGGCTATTCTCGTTGAGACCGCTCAGATGGAACACAAGGACTCGCAGAAGCGCTATCGTGATGCTGGCTCATCTTCGGGCTCAGCACCGAAGCGTAGAGTTTGGATTCCCAACAACGCGTTCCGTCCCAATACCTCTGCGCCAAAGAACAATGCTGCACCACGTCTGCCTCCTCCACCACCGAGGCCGTCAAAGGCTCAAGCTATTCAGAACCATGCCCCTCTTCGTCCTGAAGATGGTTTGTGTTTCAAGTGCCGCAAACCAGGCCACCAGGCTAAAGACTGCCGCCAGACTCAGAATCAGTTAGAATTTCCTCGTGCTGGCCGTGGATATGGCCGTGGCAACAATCAGACCCGCAACTATAATACTGGGTCTGCTTCACGTGGTCGTGGTCAAGCTTACAACATTGACATTGAAGAAGTCCAGGATCAACCTGCTACTGTGATGGGTACCCTTCTTGTTAACTCAGTACCTGCTTCTGTATTATTTGATTCAGGAGCATCGCATTCATTCATGTCTGAAGCATTTGCATTATCTCATGACATAACATTCGAAAAGATGAACCTGCCAATAGTTGTCCGTACCCCTGGAGGCCAATGTCAAACCACTATGATGCCACATAAAGTCCCTGTTGAAATCGAGGAATTTGAATTCCTAGCTTCCCCTATTATCCTGAAGTCTTCCACCATAGACCTCATACTCGGAATGGATTGGTTGAAAGCTCACATTGCTTCGATCAATTGTGCCACTAAAGTCATCCAACTTCTTCACCCCACCGATGAGATAGTGAACTATACCGCCCGCATTACTCGAGACGCTGAAGCTGAGATATATGTTATGAATGCTTTGAACGCCTCACCTCTGGAAGGGATCGAGAACGTTCCTGTCGTTCGAGATTTTCCAGACGTCTTTCCAGAAGAACTTCCAGGAATACCCCCGGCTAGAGCTGTCGAGTTCGTCATCGACTTGGAGCCTGGCACCGTTCCTATTGCCAAGCGACCTTATAAGATGCCTCCGCATCACCTTCTTGAGCTTAAGGAAGAAATCGACAAATCACTTAAGAGTGGTTTCATCCGCCCCAGTTCCTCTGCTTGGGGAGCACCTTCACTCTTCGTTAAGAAGAAGGATGGAACTAACCGATTGGTTCAGGATTACCGGCCCATTAACCAAGCCACAATCCAGAATAAATACCCACTGCCCCGGATCAATGATCTTTATGATCAACTCGCTGGATCATCGGTGTTCTCTAAACTCGACTTGAGGTTGGGTTATCACCAGATCCGTGTCCGTGAAGAGGACATTCCCAAGACTGCATTCGTCACTCGTTATGGCTCCTATGAATACACCGTCATGTCCTTTGGCCTAACGAATGCCCCAGCTACGTTCTCCCGTCTGATGAATTATATATTCATGGATTACCTCGACAAATTCGTCGTGGTATATCTAGATGATATTCTGGTCTATTCTAAGAATAAAGAGGAACATGCTGAACATCTCTGCCTTGTTCTAGAAAGGCTCCGAGAACACCAGTTGTATGCCAAGTATTCCAAATGCGAATTTTGGCTTCCGGAAGTAACTTACCTTGGACATGTGATTTCCAAGGATGGGATTGCTGTTAACCCCGAACGAGTTCAGGCTATTCTCGACTGGACTCCCCCAAAGAATGTTAAGCAAGTCAGAAGTTTTCTCGGACTCGCTAGTTATAGCCGTCGGAATTCCATCTTGATGCAGATGGGATCCTATTTTTCCAACACCGTCTCTTCGTACCCAAGTTCAAGAATGAGAGGGAAAACGTTATGAAGGAAGCTCATGACACTCCCTTGTCCATTCACCCTGGTAGCACAAAGATGTACCGTGACATTTGTCAAAGATTCTGGTGGCCTAATATGAAGCGAGACATTGCTCGTTATGTTTCTGAGTGTGACGTTTGCCGCCGCGTTAAAGCCCAACATCAAAGGCCCGCAGGAACTCTGCAACCCCTGGAAATTCCTGAATGGAAATGGGACAAGGTCCAAATGGATTTCATTACTGGTTTTCCCAAATCCCAGAAGGGTAATGATGCTATATTTGTTGTCATTGACCGATTCTCTAAGGTTGCCCACTTTCTGCCTGTTAAAGAGACAATCACTGCTAGCCAGTTAGCAGACTTGTATGTTTCCCGAATTGTGTCACTCCACGGTGTTCCGTTGGAGATCAGTTCTGATCGTGGCAGCCTCTTCACCTCCAGATTCTGGAATAGTTTCCAAGAAGCTATGGGAACACATCTGTCTTTCAGCACCGCTTTTCACCCTCAGTCACAGGGTCAAGTTGAACGAGTGAATCAAGTGCTCGAAGATATGCTTCGAGCTTGCGTCATCTCCTTCGGTAAGAAATGGGAGGAATCTCTCCCGTATGCCGAATTCTCTTACAACAATAGCTATCAAGCTAGTCTGAAGATGGCACCGTTTGAAGTTCTATACGGTCGTAAGAGTCGAACCCCTCTGAATTGGTCAGAAACTGGGGAACGCTCACTCGTCGGACCGGACATTATTCGGCAAGCTGAAGAACAAGTCCGTATTGTTCGTGAACATTTGAAGTCTGCTCAGTCTCGTCAGAAGAGCAACTATGACCGTAAGCACCAGGAAATAGTCTATCAACCTGGCGAGCAAGCTTACCTCCGCGTCACTCCGTTGAAAGGCACTCATCGGTTCGGAATCAAAGGCAAGTTAGCTCCACGCTACATTGGCCCGTTCCGTATTCTTGCCCGTCGAGGAGAAGTGGCATATCAATTGGAATTGCCGCCAAATCTTTCTCAAGTACATGACGTCTTTCATGTATCCCAACTCCGCCGCTGCTTCAAGGATCCTATTCGAGCTGTGGATCATGAAGTGCTTGAATTACGGGAAGATCTGTCTTATCCAGAACATCCCATCCGTATTCTTGATCAAGCTGAGCGTCGAACACGTCAAAAGTCAATCAAGTTCCTCAAGGTTCAGTGGTCAAATCATTCTGAAGATGAAGCCACTTGGGAACGCGAGGATCGTCTTCGCGAAGAATACCCCTCTTTCTTTCAGTCTTCCTCTTAATTCTCGGGACGAGAATTCTTAATAGATGAGGAGAGTTGTAACACCCCCGGTGATTAGCAACAGTAATCACTTTTGATAATGACATGTTAGCATGATCAACAGTGCATAATCATCATTAGCATCACATTGCATTTCAACTCCTAAGTCAAATTCAAAATTTAAATGAAAGTGGAATATGAAAGTTGTCCAACATAGGAGCTAAAATGTCAGATATATAGCAAATATTCCCGAGGCTATTCTAAAATTGAAACCAACATCATTGGAATTGGATAAGTGACTCGAACAACCTCAAACAGTGGATAAAGATAATATTTAATAACCATTTATTAAATCTGAAATAAATATGGAATTATGTTTTGTCCAAACTAGTTTTAGGTGTTAGGGAATAATGCACTATTATTTATGAACTAGGTCTCATGTTTTACAAAAACCATTTTGAGGCCTGACTATTTACTAAACTGAGAAAGGAGAATAAAGAAAAAGATAAAAGAAAAATGAAACAGAAAAAAAGAGCAACGCCCCCCCCCCCGGCCCAACTGGGCCGAAGCCCAGCCGGCCGGCCCACCCGCGCCCCCTAGCCTATACCCCCAGGGACGCCCGAACCCTAGCGTCACCCACCCGCATTCCCCTCGCTCCTCTCCCCCCCCCTCGCGTCTGGATCGGGATCTCCCGATCCCGTCCGCCCCGTCGCCTACGCCGTCGCCGACGCCGCCCCGTCGCCGCCTCCCCCTCGTCAGCCCCCACCTCCCGATCCAGATCGGGATCGGGATCGCGGGAACGGCCCCGTCGCCGACGCCTCTCGCCGACGCCGCCCCGCTCCCGCGCCGGTCGGCTAGCGCCGACGCCGCCGCCGCACCGACGTCGCCCCGTCCTCTCCTCTTCCCCGACCAGCCGCCTGGCGCTCGGTCGCCCCCTCCCTCGACTGGATCCGGATCGGGGCAAATCCCCGATCCCGTCGCCCGCGACGACCTCGCCGCCGCCCGGAGCCCGCGCCTCCCCGCCGGCCTGCCTCCCCGTCGCCGTCGTCCCCGTCGACCACCCCGACCTCCCGCTGCCCCGTCCCTACGAGCACAGTGAGGCCTCGGGCCTCTTCCCCCCCCTCTCTGCTCCCGCACCTCGCCGCGCGCACCGCGCCCCCGTGCCGCCGCTCACCGCGTTGCGCGCATGCTCACGCGTCGCCGCGCCCCGGCTCGCGCCCGACCGCGCTGCGCGCGCCCCGCTCGCGCCCACTCCAGCCGCCGCTGCCGCTCGTCCTCTCGCCTCTGCCTCCGCTCGCCGCGGCCACCCGCGCGCGCACGCGCCCCCACACCTCGCCCGCGTCGCCCGCCGTGGCCCCGCGCTCACCACCGAACCGTCCGGCCGCGCCTCGCCGGCGCCCGTGGCCAGCGCCCGGGCGCACCCTGGACGCGCCCGCTCGGGCTGCGCCTGCGCCGCGCCCGCACGCCTGTGAACCCCCCCCCCTGGGCCACTGCCCAGTGGGGCCCGAGCCCCCTGTGCCGCTGACAAATGGGGCCCACGGCCCAGAACGATTTTAAGAAAATAAAAATAGAAATAAATAAAATAATTAATTAAATAATTAATTAGTTAATTAATTAGTTAATTAATCCTGATTAGGTTAATCTAATTAACTAATTAGTGTTAATTAATCAGTAATTAAATTAATTAAACCTAATTAACCTAACAGCCTATGACAGGTGGGACCCACCCTGTCAGGTGGCTGCTGACGTCAGCATGATGTCATGCTGACGTCATCAATCACTGTTTCGGATAATGTTGAATTAAATAATTAATTAAATTTCAGAAATTAATAAAAACTTTAGAAAATCATATCTTTTAAACCGTAACTCCGATGAAAATACTTTGTACATGAAACTTGCTCAGAACGACGATACGAACCCGGATACGCCCTCGGTATCTCCGTCAGATGCCCGCAACTATAAGAACGTTGAACAATTAGACCGATTTCGATAAATGAATAGTGCCCAACTTTAATTAAATAAATCCAAATAAATTCCTAAATTAACTAAATCGTTTAGTTAGGCAGTAGAACACCCCGGCATATCATTTAGGCATGTCATACATATTGTTTGCATTATTGCCGTGAAATTTATTGTTTCTCTCCCCCTCCTTCTCTCTCGATAGACGCCGAGACCGACGACGCTGCACCAGGATACGACTACTCTACCGACGAGCAGCCCGTTGACGACCTCCCTCTCTTGCCAGAGCAACCAGGCAAGCCCCCCCCCCCTTGAGCATTCCAGATATCGCCCATTCTATTCTCCTGCTTGCATTAGATTTCGCTACTGTTAATGTATGCTCCTATTCTGATGCATAGCCTGCTGTTGTAACCTGTTCATTGCTATCTTACCTGCCTATGATAAACTGTTTAGTATAGGTTGGTATGACCCATCTGTGACCCCACCACCTTACTTTGTCGCCCCTGCTTGTTCATCAACGACTCGATCAACGTGATCGTCGATCAGAGACAGACGCCTCACTTCGCACCCCCCTTAGTTGTACGACTCTGCGTAGTAACTATCGAGTGCCGAGGGTGATACCTCGTAACGCACTCCTGATGAATACTCTGCAGCATAGCTGTACGGTCGTGGTCATCGAGGGTGATTCCTCCTTCTCCATGTCCGATACGACTCTGTCGTGCAACCCCTCAGTGTGAACCTCGAGGGTGATACCTCTTACGTTCACCCTGATGATTATGACCACACGGTTACTTGACCTTTTTCACAGGCGGGTCCACCCTGGTGGGTACCCGCTGGGGATCTATGATTTCGGGTGTGCCGGAAGGGCACTCGAGTGTGACATTGTGGCGGGGCATCAGAGACTCTGATTGTCTCCGCTTGATACTAATTGAGCCTATTGGATTTGGGTGTGTGATCTGAGTGGGTCGACGTGCCCTATACGCACTGCCACCACGCGGGATAATGGTTATGGGGCCCTCTGCGATGTACGTTTCGCCGAAAGCTTATCAGACGTCACGATTCACCGTGCGGGCTGATCGTCGGGATTGGGCTGGATACTTCACTGGCGAGTTCAGTGTCGCGCCTGCACCCCGGCCAGCCACGCAACGCGCAGGGTGCCCAGGGCGATGGCCCGAGACCCCTGGGTGCATAGGTTAGTCCGGCGTGCTGACCTCTCTGCTGAGCCTAGGTAGAGCGCTACTTCGTGTTGATCTTCCGAGGACGGGCATTACCCAGCAAGTATGTCCGGCCAGAGTTGATCGAGCGTGTTGGGTAACAGTAGTGCACCCCTGCAGGGATGAATCTTCTATCGATAGCCGGTCCTACGGTAAAGGACGCTCAGTTTGTGTATCCCGATCTACTACTTAAACTGGATACTTGTTACTTAATTGAAGCTTCGGGATTACTTTCTCGCTGGGAGTCGAGGAAGGATCTTTGAGCTGTACTTCAACATGTTTGTTAAATAAAATGCTATTCTACTCTCTTCTACTGCTGCAAGATGATGGCTTTGAGAAGATGTTTGAAGATGCTAGTCTTCGATAGGACTAGGCCTTTCTCTCTATTCTGGCATTTCTGCAGCCCAGTCCACATATACAGCCTTTTCTCCATTGATAATGTTGCATATGTAGCATAGATCCTTGCTTGCTGAGTACTTCGGATGAGTACTCACGGTTGCTTTATTTTCTCTTTTCCCCCATATACCCCACCTTGATGATACACCAGACGATGGAGTCCAGGAGCCAGACGCCACCACCGGAGCCTACTACCAGGCGGGTCCAGAGGGCACGTACTACTGGATCGAGCCATCTGACCAGGAGTAGGATCGGAGGCTCCCAGGCAGGAGGCCAACGCCTTTCGATCTAGTGTCGCTGTTTGTGCTAGCCTTCTTAAGGCAGAACTTGTCTAACTATGTCTGTACCCAGATATTATTTGTATGACTGACTCATGTATTCGGATCTTCGGATCCCTGGTCTGTAATATTGTGGACCTCCGTTTATTTGTGTTTAGAGTTGTGTTGTGATATCTTCCCGTGAGTCCCTGGGTTTGATCGTACACGTTTGCGTGTATGATTAGTGTACGATTGAACCGGGGGCGTCACATCTCTTGTATCCGATCTTTGTCTCAAAACCTCATATTGGTACCTGTGGGTTGCTAGTAGTGTTGATTACTCCTTGTAGTTGATGCTAGTTGGTTTATTCGGTGGAAGATCATATGTTTAGATCCTTAATGATATTTATTACCCCTCTGATTATGAACATGAATATGCTTTGTGAGTAGTTACGTTTGTTCCTGAGGACATGGGAGAAGTCTTGTTATAAGTAATCATGTGAATTTGGTATTCGTTCGATATTTTGATGAGATGTATGTTGTCTTTCCTCTAGTGGTGTTATGTGAATGTGGACTACATGACACTTCACCATGATTTGGGCCTAGGGGAAGGCATTGGGAAGTAATAAGTAGATGATGGGTTGCTAGAGTGACAGAAGCTTAAACCATAGTTTATGCTTTGCTTCGTAAGGGGCTGATTTGGATCCACATGTTTCATGCTATGGTTAGATTTATCTTAATACTTCTTTCGTAGTTGCGGATGCTTGCGAGAGGGGTTAATCATAAGTGGGAGGCTTGTCCAAGTAAGGACAGCACCCAAGCACCGGTCCACCCACATATCAAATTATCAAAGTAACGAACAAGAATCATATAAGCATGATAAAAACTAGCTAGACAATAATTCCCATGTGTCCTCGGGAGCGCTTTGCTTTATATAAGAGTTTGTCAAGGCTTGTCCTTTGCTACAAAAACGATTGGGCCACCTTGCTGCACCTTTGTTACACTTGTTACTTGTTACCCGTTATGAATTATCTTATCACAAAACTATCTGTTATCGATAATTTCACTTCTTGCAGAGAATACCTTGCTGAAAACCACTTGTCATTTACTTCTGCTCCTAGTTGGGTTCGACACTCTTACTTATCGAAAGGACTATGATAGATCCCCCATAGTTGTGGGTCATCAGGGTCACATAATTTTTTTTGGTTCTATACGATCTATGCCTGATGGTTGGATGTCCGTCTTGTGCCTCCCGGCTGTGACGCCCCCGGCTCAATCGTGCACTAATCATACACGCAAATGCACACGATCAAGCCTAAGGACTCACGGGAAGATATCACAACACAACTCTAAAACATAAATAAAGTCATACAAGCTTATATTACAAGCCAGGGGCCTCGAGGGCTCGAATATATAAGCTCGCATACAAGCGTCAGTGGAAGCATCAGATATCTGAGTACAAATATGAAACAGGAACAGATAAGCCTCTAGAAAGGCGGGGCAAAACAAAAGCTACGATTGAAAGGTGCAGGCCTCCTGCCTGGGACCCTCCGAACCTTCTCCTGGTCGTCAGCCAACTCGTAGTAGTATCCACCCTCGGGGTAGTAGTAGCGATCGTCGGCAGGGGCAGCTGTGTACGGGGCTCCATCATCTCGTTGCATCAAACAGGTATGGGGGAAAAAGAAAGCAAAGCAACCGTGAGTACTCATCCGAAGTACTCAGCAAGCAAGGATCTACACTACATATGCAACATTATCAAAGAGAGGCTATATATCTGGACTAGGCTGCAGAAATGCCAGAATAGAGAGAAGGCCTAGTCCTATCGAAGACTAGCATCTTCAACGGTCTTGCAGCATTAGAAGAGTGTAGATCAGTACAGTATAGAGTAGTAGTATCATTAAGTCTCAACCTCACCCAGAGATCCTTTCTCGACTCCCTGCGAGAAAGCAATCCCAGAGCCTTATGGTCATCAACCTCGGCCAGAGATCCTTTCTCGACTCCCTGCGAGAAAGCAATCCCAGAGCCATAATATCCATATCTCATCTCATCAATATGTTCTAGTTGTATCGATCAGGATACAACTCCGAGTGTCCGTTACCGAGGATCCGGCTATGCATAGATTAGTTCTTCCCTGCAGGGGTGCACCAACTTACCCACCACGCTCGCTTAATTCCGGCCGGACACACTTTTCCGGGTCATGCCCGGCCTCGGCCAAACAACACACCGCAACCCTACCTATAGCCCAGCAGAGAGGTCCCCGTCGGTCTACATCCTAAGCGCAAGGGGGTCTTGGGCCATCGCCCCTCGCCCTCCGGGTCATTGCGCACATGGATCAGATCCAAGCACCACCTCTGTCGTGAATGGCGCCAATCACTCCATGCCGCACCGATGAACTGGATGTCTGGCAGAGCTTTCAGCTAATGCTACGATGCAGAGTGCCCATAACTGATCCCACGTGATGGTTAGTGCTATCGGACCAAAGGCCCACTCAGATCAAATATCCAAATCGAAGTGTGTTGGTAGTGCGGTAACGAGCAGAGACTCACGATCGATGTGACCCCATCGCCCCGTCTCGAGGACTTGCGGCAAGGGCCAAGAATGCCCGGCCACGCCTCGTATTCATCACTCGGGGCACCATCCAGGTCAACCCATCTCCATATCACTCGCGGGTACCCCTCAGGGTCGACCCGCCTTTCCAAATAACAGTGTAAAGTCCAAGTATCCGTGTGTCCATAACATCAGCGGAATCCGAGGTATCTCCCTCGTTGGATTCCTACTCGATGTATCTGTCAAGGTGAACTCGGAGGAATCACCCTCGATGAGTTCATACTTGAGGTGTTGCATGACAGCGTTGTTATCGGAAATGGTGAAGGAGGAATCACCCTCGATGCCCACGACCGAATAGCTACTCTACAGAGTTAACATCAGGAGTGCTACACGAGGTATCACCCTCAGCACTCGATAGTAACGTTGCAGTGTCGTTACAACTAAGGGGGTGATGTGCGGTGCTGGGACCTGGTCGTCGAGTCTTCTGATGATCCAGCGGGGCAATCGGGACAAGTGGGGTCACTGATAGGTCTCTACCCAGCCTATACTAGACAGTTTAGGATAAGCAGGTAAGGTATCAATAGCAGGTTACAATAAACAGGCTATGCATCAGAATAGGTAAAGCAGTAGCAGCAGGAAATTCTAATGCAAGCACAAGAGAGAAGAGAATAGGCGATATAGGCATGCTCAAAGGGAGGGGTGCTTGCCTGGTTGCTCGGCGGCAAAGGCAAGGTCGTCAACGGTGTCGTCAACCTCTGGAGCTGCGTCGGCCTCGGGGACGACGTCGGTGTCAGGGTCTACGAGAGAGAAGAGGGGGAAGAAACAGTAAATATAAAGCAAACAAGAGCATGACATGACAATACGCAGAGCTACGGTGTTCGGACGCGGTGCTACATGATATAGGTGAAGAGGGAAAACATCCGGGAATGTTTTCCCGAAGTTTGGCATTTTCGG
The DNA here is from genome assembly GCA_011799875.1 of Thinopyrum elongatum. NCBI lineage: Eukaryota > Viridiplantae > Streptophyta > Magnoliopsida > Poales > Poaceae > Thinopyrum > Thinopyrum elongatum. The sequence continues at coordinate 119,924,323 of CM022300.1, forward strand.
ACATCGAACTGGAGGGGAACGGTTGCATGTTCGCTATGTTAGGGATGTGTGATGGACGAACGGACTGCGTATTCGGATTCGTCTCGTCGTTCTGAGCAACTTTCATGTATAAAGTTTTTCGATCCGAGCTACGGTTTATTTTCTATGATTTTCTAAAGTTTTAAACAATTTCTGGAATTTCTGGATTTAATCTAATTTCGAAAATAAACATGAAAAGGCCAGGTGCACCCGGTCCAGTGCACCCCGCAGTGAACCAGGGGCTGACAGTGGGTCCCGTTGACTGCTGAGTCAGCAGTCAACGGTTGACTAGTCAGCAGGTGAACAGTGCACACGGGCCCACATGTCAGTTTAGTTAAATATCTAATAGTTTTCATTTGGGTTAATTAATCAGTGTGGGGCCCGACTGTAAGTGGGGGTTAGGGGTTTGGGTTAGTGGCTAATTAGCCGGCTAATCACCTAGGCCCACCTGTCAGTGGCCCAGGGCGGTTTAAACCGCGGCGGCGCGCCGGCGGTGGCGCCAAAACACGGCGGCGTCCACGGTGGTGGCCGAAAAACGGCTACGGGCCCTGGTTTGGTGCGCGGAGAGGCTCTACGGGCCCCTGGAGCTCGCGCGCATCCAGGGGTGGCGGCCGGAGTTGGGCACGACAACGACCACGGCGACGACCTGAGCTCGGTGGGGGGGGGGAGGGGTGCAGCTACAGTGCAGGAGCTCGAGACCAAGCGAGCTGGCGAGCTAGGAGGGAGCTACGGGCGTTCGGGAGGCCACAGAGGGCGTACGTGAGTGACCAACAGGTCACTGGGGCCTCGTCGACGACGAGCCCGAGCGGAGGTGGGATCGGCAACGACGGTGATAGGAGCTAGAGGTCAAAACTGATGCCACAAACGGAGGGGATAACGCGGACGCTCACCTAGGAGCGCACGACAGGCTCATTGAGGGTTCGGAGCGCAGTGGCGAGGTGGATCTGGCGACGAACACCGGTGGTTGCAGAGAAGAGGACCGGCTCAATCCGGCGCTTTGGTGCAGCTCTGCCCGAATGGACGCGTGTAACCGATGATGACGAACTCCATGGAGCGGCCGGACACGCGTTCAGGCGCTGGTGAGGATGGTGGGCGCGCGGACGACGGCAGCAATGGCGGGGGTGGTTCGGGTGTGTGCGAGGGAGGGCGATGGGGGGCGCTAGGGAGAGAGAGAGCGAGTGAGGGAGAGGCCAGAGGGGGCGCCAGGGCTTGCCCTTATCCACGGCGTGGGCGCGGGCCTCGCGCTGTCGAGCGAGGAGAAGGGGGGCCGGGGCGCGGCGACAACAGCGTGGGGAGGTGAACAGGGGAGGGAGACGAGGTGGGGAGTGGGCTGCGGCCTTTTTCTTTTTCTTCTTTTCTCTTTTCTGTTTTCTGTTTTGTTTTCTATTTTCTGTTTTGCAAAGTGTTTAGCCCCAAATAGACTTTTGTAAAATAGGTGAACTAGCCACATATTTATAGTTCAATTTTATTCATTGTTATAAAAAGGTTTGGAGGCAAATGAATTTTATTTGGATTTTAAATAAATGAATATGGATTAAATATCTCTGTTTTGTTGCTGTTAGAGTCAGTTAATTAATTTAGTGAATGTTGGTTATAATTTTAGAATTGTCTTTGGATTATTTACAATATTATGAACATTTTAGTTCCTGGATTTGAACAACTTTTATTTTCACTTTCAGTTTGAATTTCCATTTGAATTTGAATTTGAAAAGAGATATGATCCAAATGATGTTTAAGCACTGTTGATCATGATGACATGGCATTATCAAAAGGGGGATTACTGTGGCAAACCACTGGGCTGTTACACCGGCTGACACTGTTCAGAATCTTCCCTGAAGAGCCAGTGACCACTGGCAGAGCAGCCTGCCTCCGCTGTCCCTGGCCGCGAGAGCTTCGACCAAAACCCTGCCTCCCGCCCCACCGCACTGCCGTGGTTGCGCCGCCCCTAGACAAACCACAAAGACTCGCCGTCATCCAGATCTGGTGGCGGCAGTACCTTCAACCCACGCAACTCTAAGATAGCCACCTAAGTGCTGCTTCCGCGGAGAACTTGCGCCCCCGCACCCCTACGATAGACACCGAGGCACTGCTGCCCCAGCCAACAGGCAGCCTAGGAGCTCCGCCGCCTCGAGGGGTGCTGCTTCCCATTGGGAATCGACTAGCCCAGAATAAAAATTCAGGCGACTGATGCCTAAATAAAGTGATTTAAGATGAGTGTACGATCTATCTTGCGGTCCGGTGAAGTAGGCAGCTCCAGCTGCCGAGTCGGTGAGGCCGACGCGGTTGCGGTGGCTCCCGGCGGTAGGAAAGCAAATATGTCGTGACGGCCGAAGGCTACGGAGAAGCAGCGCCGGGGCCCTGGACGCGTCTGAAGTTGGAGTCGCTCCGGCGCCGTGCACAACGGCGCGGGTGAATCGGCTCCGGTACGGTTCACGCGGTCATCGTCGAGGCAGCTCTGGCAGCACGGAGTAAGAGGCACACGGCCTAGTGCATGACAGCAAATGGACAGCGGCTCCAGCATTGGGGAGGAGGGTGGTGGTGAATTTGGTGCTGTGGGGGGCACCATGGAGGAGGGGCTGAGGTTTTACGGGTGGGGATAAGGTGATTTGGCGCTCATGCTTTATGAATGGGGAATTGGGAGGGGGAACCATGTCTTACGGATGCATTTGTCTGAAATGTGGGGGAAGTTACAGTTCCACCCCTGCCTTTTGGCTTCTGGGCTTGGGTTTGTGTCTTGAGGGTCGGGGATAGTAGGATAACTTTGCTTCTCCCAAATAGTGGGCGCCAGCGATTTCGGGCGAGGAGTTCGTGTTTTGAAATAGTGGGCGCCAGCGATTTCGGCCGAGGAGAGGGTGTTTTGCCGCCCATGGTTTATGAATTATTTAGCACCTGTCATTTCGGCCGAGGAGAGGGCACGCTTGGATGAAGTTACAAACCTACCCTCGATGTACAACGGGCCAATTGATGCGTGTCCCACATAGAGGCCGGTAATTTCGCGTCCCCCATTTATTTGCTTGGGGGAATTCCACTGAGCAGAGGGTGTTTAGCGGTTCATTCAAATTTTGGGAGAACGAGCATCCACGTCTACCTTACCAAGTCGATTCGAATGAAATTTTGAAATATTAGCTTGCCACTTCTTTTTTAGATGGTGAGATGATGCTCGAGACTAATGTGTTTTTACATGCTCGTTGCTACCGATTTACTATTTGACAAATAGTTGACCCACTAAAAAATGGGAATCAAACCCAAAATGAAATATCTCGATTCAATGAAATAGCTCATTCACCCGGTCAAAATTGTGGACTAAATCCAAAATTGAACACCTCAATTGAGTAGCATGTTGTATTATAGTACTCCATGAACATGCTGAAAGTCAAACTAATAAACTTGTTTGATACGCATATCTCCGTTCATGTGTGGATTGCAAGCACCTTGTTCTCCAATTCAAAGATTTGAATGCAAATTTATACGGAAACATGGTTTATATCAGTCTTCGATGCATAAACACGACCTCCCCCTCTCCCGGACTCCTGTTCTCTCTCTATCTGACAATCTTCGTTTCTATCGCACGCATACAAACACAAACCTTGTCAATCCCTCTCTCTCTCTCTCTCGGTCTTTCTAGTTCGCATGCACACTTCATGTATAGGTCTCTCTCGCACACAATGTATGATTCTCTAGTCCAAGCTAAATATCTAGGGCGCACTCATCATACGCACACAAATTCCCTAGCTCATTGTCCGTAACTCTCTCACGCACCACTCCGCCATCTCGGGGCTCTTCCCTCATTCTCTCGAACTCTCCATCTCCCTAGGTCACAGATACACATGCATATCTCACTCGCACTAGATAGACCCATCTAAAACTCCCTCCCTCTCTCTCTCTCTCCCTCATTCTCTCCCCATCTCACACGCACACACACACATGATGACACACAAGTATAGGGGATCAATCGTAGTCCTTTCGATAAGTAAGAGTGTCGAACCCAACGAGGAGCAGAAGGAAATGACAAGCAGTTTTCAGCAAGGTATTTTCTGCAAGTACTGAAATTATCGGTAACAGATAGTTTGGTGATAAGATAATTTGTAACAGGTAACAAGTAACAAGTGTAGCAAAGGTGCAGCAAGGTGGCCCAATCCTTTTTATAGCAAAGGATAAGCCTGGATGAACTCTTATATAAAGCAAAGTGATACGTCTCCAACGTATCTATAATTTTTGATTGTTCCATGCTATTATATTATCTGTTTTGGACGTTTTATATGCATTAATATGCTATTTTATATTATTTTTGGGACTAACCTATTAACCTAGAGCCCAGTGCCAGTTTCTGTTTTTTTCCTTGTTTTTGACTTTTACAGAAAAGGAATATCAAACAGAGTCCAAATGGAATAAAACTTTACGGTGATTTTTCTTGGACCAGAAGAAACCCAAGAGACTTGGAGAGGAGGCTAGAAGACCCACGAGGCGGCCACAAGCCATGGGGGCACGCCCCGGGGAGGGGGGGCCCTGGCTTGTGGGCCCCTCGTAGACCATCTTGAGCTAATATCTGCACTATAAATCCTCAATATTCCCCCTACACCAGAGGGCACACCAAAAATACTTTTCCGCCGCGGCAAGCCTCTGTTCCCGTGAGATCCCATCTTGGGTCCTTTTCCGGTAGTCCGCCGGAGGGGGATTTGATCATGAAGGGCCTCTACATCAACCTTGCTGCCCTTCCGATGAAGTGTGAGTAGTTTACCACAAACCGGTCCATAGCTAGTAGCTAGATGGCTTCTTCTCTCTCTTTGATCTTCAATACAATGTTCTCCCCGATGTTCTTGGAGTTCTATTCGATGTAATCTTCTTTTGCGGTGCATTTGTTGAGATCCGATGAATTGTGGATTTATGATCAAATTATCTATGAATATTATTTGAGTCTTCTCTGAACTCTTTTATGCATGATTAAGATATCTTTGTTTTTCTCTTCGAACTATTGGTTTGGTTTGGACAACTAGATTGGTTTTTCTTGCAATGGGAGAGGTGCTTAGTTTTGGGTTCAATCTTGCAGTGTCCTCACCCAGTGACAGAAGGGGTAGCGAGGCATGTATTGTATTGTTGCCATCAAGGATAAAAAGATGGGGTTTATATCATATTGCTTGAGTTTATCCCTCTACATCATGTCATCTTACTTAAAGCGTTGCTCTATTCTTATGAACTTAATACTCTAGATGCAGGCAGGAGTCAGTCGATGTGTGGAGTAATAGTAGTAGATGCAGAATCATTTCGGTCTACTTGTCACGGACATGATGCCTATAGTCATGATCATTGCCTTAGATGTCTTCATAATTATGCGCTTTTCTATCAATTGCTCAACAGTAATTTGTTTACCCACCGTATGCTATCTTCAAGAGAGAAGCCTCTAGTGAAACCTATGGCCCCCGGGTCTATTTTCCATCATATTATTTCAGATCTATAAACCAAAAAACCCAAAAATACCTTTCTGCAATTTATTTATATTTACTTTAGTTTGCTCTTTTATTTATCTTTTATACCTATCTCTATTAGATATCAATCTTGTTTGTGACCGTGAAGGGATTGACAACCCCTTTTCGCGTTGTGTGCAAGTGTTTGTTAGTTTGTGCAGGTGCATATATTGGAGACTTGCTTGTGCCTCCTACTAGATTGATACCTTGGTTCTTAACTGAGGGAAATACTTATCTCTACTTTGCTGCATCACCCTTTCCTCTTCAAGGGAAAAATCAACGCAAGCTCAAGAAGTAGTAGGAAGAATTTCTGGCGCCGTTGCGGGGGAGGTTCTACATCAAGCCTACCAAGTACCTATCATAAAATCTCATGTCTTGCACTTACATTATTTTCCATTTGCTTCTCGTTTTCCTCTCCCCCACTTCTAAAACTTTTTAGAAAAATACAAAAATATTCGCCTTTTTATTCGCTCTTCTTTCGTTCTCTTTTCATTTGCTTGTGTTCTAGATTGCTTGTTTTGCTATCATCTCTAGTCCTTCTACCATTGTTAGTACCCCTGAAAGTGAGATTCTCAATTTTAAACAAAGGGAGGGAGAAAATTTAAAAGATGCTTGGTATAGAATTTGCAATGCTCAAAATAGATCTACTCGTAAGCAATCTACTACCGTTCTCCTCCGTACCTTTTATGTGGGTGTTACTACTTGGTATAGATATGCGCTAGATACCATTACTAGGGGTAATTTCTTGGGTAGCCATACTTTGGATGCTTACAATGCTATGATAGATTTGGTAGGTTCACCACCACTCGTGGTTAATGAAACAGTTTTAACTTTGGAACATGTGATGCAAAGGCTTGATATTATTGAAAATAAAATTTCTACCATAGACATTATTGAAAATTTGGATAAAAAGATTCATAATCACATTACTCAAATTGGATCAAGGGTAGGGATTACTTTAAAGACTCTAAAGGAAAAGGAACATATAGTTAATGAGAAAATAGATCGAGATTCTACTAGAACTGATAAGTTAGAAGATATTATTACCAACTTGGGTTCCGCTTTTGCCTCTGTTAAAAATACTCCAAATTTTCCTCCTACTAAAGCTACTAAGTTTATTTATGTTCCTAAAAATAAGGGTGAATCATCTAGTAAAGGAAATGAAGATCTTAAGATGATAAGTATTTTTCCTAGCTTTGTCAATATCGTTAAAGAACCAATTGCTACAAGCGAATTTCTTGATTTATTACCTAGGAGTGTGATCATTAATAAATCCAATGAATATCCTAGGGGATATAAACGTGCAATTGAAGTATTGCATACCAAAGATGACAATACCTAGATCTATGTTTTATGCCTAGCTAGGGGCATTAAACAATAGCGCTTGTTGGGAGGCAACCAATTTTTTTTTTATGTTTTATGTTTTTATCCTGTTTTCAAATAAATACACATTATTATATCTGTAGTAATTGTATTTTGGTGTTTTAATTAGTGTTTGAGCCAAGCAAGACCTTTGGGATGCTTTGGTATATCGTTGATTTGGTTTTGCTGAAAAACAGAAACTTTTGCGTCCAGTAACAGAATTGTTTAAATTCACTAGAGCATGGAAAAGTTCTGAATTTTTTACACAAGATTGATATATGAATTTCCTATTTTTTTAAAAAATTTCAGTAGTTTTGGAGTTACATAAGTATGACTAATATTCTGGTTACTACAGACTGTTCTGTTTTGGACAGATTCTGTTTTCTATGTGTTGTTTGCTTATTTTGATGAATCTATGGGTAGTATCGGGGGGTATGAAGCATGGAGAAGTTGTAATACAGTAGATATAATACCAATATAAATTTAGAATGAGTTCACAACAGTACCTAAAGTGGTGATTTATTTTATTATACTAACGGATCTTACGAGTTTTCTGTTGAGTTTTGTGTTGTGAAGTTTTCAAGTTTTGGGTAAAGATTTGATGGACTATGGAATAAGGAGTGGAAAGAGCCTTAGCTTGGGGATGCCCAAGGAACCCCAAGATAATATTCAAGGAAAACCAAGCATCTAATCTTGGGGATGCCCCGGATGGCATCCCCTCTTTCGTCTTCAATCCATCGGTAAATTTACTTGAGGCTATATTTTTTGTCACCACATGATATGTGTTTTGCTTGGAGCGTCTTGTATGATATGATTCTTTGATTTTTAGTTTGCCACAATCATCCTTGCTGTACACACCTTTTGAGAGGGACACACTTTAATCATGAATTTATTAGAATACTCTATGTGCTTCACTTATATCTTTTGAGCTAGGTAGTTGCTCTAGTGCTTCACTTATATCTTTTTAGAGCACGGCGGTGGTTTTATTTTATAGAAATTGTTGAACTCTCATGCTTCACTTATATTATTTTGAGAGTCTTAAAACAACATGGTAATTTGCTTAGGTTATGAATTTAGTCCTAATATGATGGGCATCCAAGAGGGATATAATAAAAACTTTCATATAAGAGCATTGAATAATATGAGAAGTTTGATTCCTTGCATCTGTTTTGAGATATAAAGATGGTGATATTAGAGTCATGCTACTGAGTAATTGTGGATTGGTAGAAATACTTGTGTTAAAGTTTGTGATTCCCGAAGCATGCACGTATGGTGAACCATTATGTGATGAAGTCGGAGCGTGATTTATTTTTTGATTGTCTTCCTTATGAGTGGCGGTCGGGGACGAGCGATGGTCTTTTCCTACCAATCTATCCCCCTAGGAGCATGCGTATTAGTACTTTGTTTTGATGGCTAATAGAATTTTGCAATAAGTATGTGAGTTCTTTATGACTAATGTTGAGTCCATGGATTATACGCACTCTCACCCTTCCACCATTGCTAGCCTCTCTAGTACCGCGCAACTTTTGCCAATGCATTAAACCCACCATATACCCTTCCTCAAAACAGCCACCATACCTACCAATTATGGAAGTTCCATAGCCATTCCGAGATATATTGCCATGCAACTTCCACCGTTCCGTTTTATTATGACACATACCATCATTGTCATATTGTTCTCATATGCATGAGGCATTCATATAGAGTCATATCTTTGTTCTAGTATCGAGTTGTAATTCTTGAGTTGTAAGTAAATAAAAGTGTGATGATCATCATTATTAGAGCATTGTCCCATGTGAGGAAAGGATGATGGCAGCTATGATTCCCTCACAAGTTGGGATGAGTCTCCGGACTTTAAAAAAATAGTAGAGGCCAAAGAAGCCCAAATAAAAAAAGAGGCCAAAGAAGCCCAAACAAAAAAATGAGAGAAAAAGAGAGAAGGGACAATGTTACTATCCTTTTCCACACTTGTGCTTTGAAATAGCACCATGTTCTTCATGATAGAGAGTCTCTTATTTTATCACTTTCATATACTAGTGGGAATTTTTCATTATAGAACTTGGCTTGTATATTCCAATGATGGACTTCCTCAAATCTCCCTAGGTCTTCATGAGCAAGCAAGTTGGATGCACACCCACTAAGTTTCTTTCTGAGCTTTCATACTATTGGTGCAACATCTCCTCACCTTGTGTTTTGGATATCGTTGATAGAAACAAGTATGGACTGATTTGTTTGCTAGTGCATACAGAGAGAAAAAGTCCATAGACAACCGAAGAGAATGCTGTCTCCGGTGCTAAGTTCGAGGAACTTAACCGAAGTATATCTGCGTTGCAGAGAAGAACAAGCTATATTTGTTGAAGTTATATAGTAGAGCAGATTGATGTGAAGGAATTGACCCCTCGAACATTTACTGCTAAAGCAAAGCTTTTATCTCGGTATTGTCGTCCGAAGAAATTGACTACAACAATGGAAGTCGAAGACAAAGTGAAGACGTAGTATTCATTTCGTTGTTCTTCTTTCATTCAATTGAGTCATAGGACCTCCGTACTATTAAGAGGGGGTATAGGTTCTCGATGCTTAGATCTGCTGTGATGCTTAGCCAAAACCTATGAAAGTTGCGAGAGAAATCTCTTTGTGTTCCGAGCAAATACTTGTCAGCAAGAGACTGTGATCTTCTTCGTTGTGAGAGATTTGTCTTAGATCGAGGAGTTAGCATTACTTGCTCCGCAAGCAATGTTACCGTTGTGCTCAAAATCCGACCGTTGGACTCGTGTCGTTCGGCCATTGGCTGATCCCGATGTCTAATTTGGTGATTTCCCATCAGGGAAGGTTGTGGCTATAAATAGCCACCCTGCTCCAACATTGTCCGTTGGCTGCTCCGCTGGAGATTTATGAGAAGATTGATTTGAGCAACCCCTCTACGAGTGATTTGAGTTTAAGATCCACCGAGAGAAAATCAAGAGCCCAAACTTAGATAGTGGTTTAGCATCACAGTAGTTCTGAGTTACAGTTCTTGTACCTATTACTCTTGAGAGCTACGCACTCTCTAGACGGATAGGTTTTAGCATGAGTGTCGAAGAGTGTTGTCTTCACCGAGCTAGATCTTCAGCAACCAAGAGTGATTGTGGTTCGCGAAGGTCGACCGAAGGTTTGGAGATCGCCGACAAGGATCTACCACGAGTGAAATCAACCTGAGTCTGATCAGCTCTGTGTTGAAGGAGAATAGGGTGAAGTGAGTTTATCTTACGTGTTAAGTCACAGCCCCTCCAACCAGACGTAGCCCTTTGGCAGAAGGTGAACTGGTCTACCAAATCTTTCTGTCGCCATCGAGCACCACTGGTTCTATTTTCTTCACTGCGTTACTTTAGGCAGTCTTTTTGTGTGCTCTGTGATGATAGATATCTGATCTGTTACCCGCTGTTGCTTATCTTTCAACTTATCTCTCGCAAAGTTCATAGTCATTCGTAGTTGTCCTTCATAATTATCCATCACAACTCTACTCCAGTTCTTATTCATGATTTTAGTTCTGTCGGCATGTTGTATTACCATCGTCATCATTAAGCCTGTTGTATCCTATGCTCAAATCATTATTGCATCTTACCTTGAAGATTTTGTTCCTCAATAGCGAGCTTCATTGCACCCTTATCTACCGATCTTTAATTCCGCTGCTGTGATTGGGATAAGTTTCAATACTTTTGAAAGAAATTTTGAATCTCCCATTCACCCCCCCTCTGGTGGATATACTCTTGGTCCTAACAATTGGTATCAGAGCGGGTACTCCCTGTCTCTGCTTATTAAAGGTCTAACATCCTTGGAGTTTTGAGTATGTCGTATGCAGGTAGATCCTCTCACTCTGAAAGATTTCCTATCTTTGATGGAAATGACTATATGTACTGGAAGGAACGAATGAGAATCAGAATTCAAGCTATCTACTATGATCTGTGGTAGATTGTGGAAGATGACTACACCATTCAGCTACCAAACAATCTCAACATCGATGATAAAGCAAATCTGCAGTTGGATGCTCAAGCAAAAGATATCATCTGTAGCAGTCTATCAAAAGACATTTTCTTTTGGTTCCAAAGGCTCAATACTGCAAAGCAAATTTGGGATGCCATCAACAATGCTCATGAAGAATTTGTTGCCAGATCAGATCCTCACATTCAAATGCTTCATGCTATGTTCACTGGGTTCAGAAGTCTTCGTAAAGAAAGTGCTATGGAACTCACTGATTGATTGACAAACATTGTCGAAAGACTACATCAGCGAGGAATAACTGATATCACTAATAGAGATGTGGTCAACAAGCTTCTGAGTGCTCTTGATGAATCCTTTGATCCCATTGTAGCTGAAATCAAACAAAGACCAGACTATGAAGAGCTTCACTATGTTGAGGTCATGACTCTACTATCAATTCATGAAGAAAAGATGGAACTGGAAAATGCAAATCAAGAATCTTCTTCGGAAAGTGAAGGAGAAAGTCTCCCACACTATGGAAGTTATGAAGAAGAAGATGTTGAGAATCAACACACCATCACCAGAGAACTTGAAATGCTCACACAAAGGCTAAGTGATCTCAAAAGGCAAAATCTCTGCCTCACAAATGATGACGAGTTTGACTTGCCTGAATCATCAAGAAGAAGATTGCCTCCAAAAGAAAGGAAGTGCTTCAAGTGCAAACAACTCGGTCATCTCATTGTAGACTGTTCATGGTGGGAAGGAAAACCTAGCAACAGATGGAAATACCTTCATTGCAGTGGATTCACATGAATGGATCGTCATACTAAGCTCTCGAAGAAAAATGAACCATCCTCATCTTCTTCGACGAGACCAGTCACTGACGTAAAAGCAAGAGCAACTATCGAATCAAATATGAAGAGAATATCATGGCTGAATAGAGCATGTGCTGATATAACCCTGGACTCTGAGGATGAGGCAACAGACTCTGAATCTGATGATGAAGAATTGCAAAGAAAAATTGGAAGGAGGAATGCTTTCATTGCCTATGAGTTGTAACACCCTGGATTTTGCCCATTTTCTTTTTTCTTTCGATTTTGGCCTGGTTTTGCTTTTCAGTGGCTTAGTGGTCTTGAAACCTGGAGAGATCACCCTCGATTCTTCTCCCAGTGGCTCGTCAATCTGAAAACCATCTCAAGACCATATCATTTTCATCTTGGACCAATCCCAATACTCTCTTTCTTGGGAATATTCCTTTTTTCTATTAAAAGAATAACCCTGTTTGTTCTGGGTTGTGAAGCAACCCACATTTATGTCATCCCAAAGATTCCCAAATAATTCTCATAAATCCTTTGGGATATATCTTCCTCAGATATGTCAAAATACTTCCTTGCCATGTTCAAAAATATTTCACCAATATTTGTTTTCTGATTCTGCCCTAGCTCGCCGTTTGTGAAGCAAGTACCCATTATCTTTGCTTGCTTGCTCTCAAACTTTTTTTGCACTCTTTCCTATCCATATTATTGCCACATGCCAAATTTCAACTTCATTTGCGTAGTAAATATTCCTGAGCAAATTTTCAAAGTTTCTGTTCAAACAGGGACCTTGTGAAGGAAGTGCAAGCTAGGCATATCCAAATGAGTTGAAATTTTGTAAGATTCTTCATATGCTCAAATCATGGCTCTCCACCAAATTTGAGCATCATTCACTCATCTATGTGATCACAGCATCAAATCTTTGTTTCTGGTAATTATTTTGGGTTGTGAAGCAACTATAGTTTTTATTGCTCCATAATTCATGAATAATTTCCAGAACATGCTTCTACCTATATGACATCCCTATACACAATATGGGCTCATTTCATTCATCTAATATTTCTCTAGAATTTCTCTTAGCTTATGTCCAGAGAGGACCACTGTGAAGGAAGTACCATTTTGGTGTGTCCAAATGGTATGAGATTTTTTACAGTATGTTCATGTGTCCAAATAACTCCTAGCCACCAAATTTCAGCTCAATCCAATTAACTCATAGAGTGCCACTGCATGGTTTGCATTCTGGACCAGATTATGCAGTTGTTAAGCAACTGTATTAAATCTTGATGCAAATCATTCCAAACTTCACAGGATAGTAGTCCTTCCTACCCTAACACCCCCAGACATCTTATTTACTTCTTAACACATCTCTGTTGATCATTGTTGAGCAGTAAAGTTTGCTACAGCAAAGTTCCAGAGAAGCCTCACATCATCCCGAGACTTCTCTTGATGATCTATCACTTCTGTGATACCTTCGGGAGCAAGGACTTCACTCCAGACAAGGTGTGCCAGCCTCTCGTGTCCCCTCCGAACATGTTCACGCGGTGACCACTGCCCTGGCACGCCATGGATGCGAGATGGATGTCGTTTGCTCGGGCCCCTCCTCTGCTCGTTGGCTTCACGAGCTTTGTCATGTCCAGCAGCTTCCCCTCGCCGTCCTCTTATCTCTAGAACCCTCACCCCCTCCGTCTTCTTCCTCACCGCGCCGCGATGAGCACCTCTACTCCGTCACTGTGCCCGCACATGTGCCGCCGTATGCGGCCATCTCTGAGCTCCCCCGAACGAGAAAGCGCAGCCTCGCTCTGCAGCTCGTCAGGTCGGCAACCACTCCTCGCTCGCCAGCTCGCCGCGAGCACCAGTGCGGTGATAGGGCCGCCACGACGGCCGATCCTATCCACCCTCATCGCCCGCCTATAAATAGGCCACCCCGAGCCCCTCTCAGCACACCACCAGCCTCCACACCCTCCTCTGGTCCCGACTAGCCCCTTCCCCGAGCTCGATGGCTCCTCCTCGCCACCATCGCCGCCATGGCCGCTGGCGATCCTCGCCTAAATTGGAGCCCCATGCCCCTCCCTCGTCCTTCCACCACCACCAGAGGAAACTCCACTGCTCACCGAGCCTCTCCCACCTCTTATCTTCATCGTTGGAGCACCTTGGCCGCACGCCCAAGTGTGGCCGACGTTGCTGTCCGCCCCGGCCGACGTCCCGTCCTTTCCCACGGTCTCCAGCATCCGTGGCACAGTCCATCCGACGCGGCTCCGCCCCCCGAGCACGCCGGTGGTCCGGGCGCCGCGAATGGCGGCCTGTAGCGCCGGCAAGCATCGCCGGAGTCGCGCCCTTGCTCTGCCTCGTCGGGCACTGGAGCTTGGAGACGAAGACGACGGCGTCGCCCTGCTAGCTGGACGGTGGGCCCAGCGGCCCCCACCCGTCAGCGACCCAGAGGCCGGCCCCGCCCCTGCCTAGCTGGATAAGTCGAAGCGGATTCCGAGCTTTACGCTTTCCCTGTGGGAAAGCGTATTTTGCTGGAGTGCGCGACCCGTCGAGCTGCCAGGGGCCTGGTTGTGAATATTTTATTTATAGAATGGTCCCTGGTCTTCAACCCTTCATATCTTTTTTATCCCAACTCCAAATGAGGTGATTCCAAAGCCCATTTCTTCGTCTCTTCGAGCCCGTCACGTTGGTACCATTTTCATAATGTTTTCATACTATGAAAATGACCATTTTTCCCTTTCCAGTAAACAGCCCCCTCCCAGAGAGAACTGTTTCCGGCAGTCTTCTCCGCGAACACTCCACACTACTCCCCGATGGATTCCTCGTACCCAGGCAAGCCACGAGAGCGACTTGCATGATGGATTTGCAGTAGCTATGGTTTCCTACTTGAATAGTTACTTAATATGTGCATGTTATTCTGTCTGAAACTACTCTATATGCTTATGTTCTATGCTCATGTGCATCTTGTTAGTTATCGAGTACTCGTTGGTAGCAATACGCTCATGGTTAACACCGGCAGTAGTTCATGCTAAGAAGATGACATGTCTGCATGTTTCTTTATCTGTTGTTGTGGTTTATCCTGTTATCATGACTCAGCACATCATCATTCAAATTTAATCGGATGTTAATTAAACCTGCACACCTGTTGGCTGAGTCATAGTGCGGACCAAATCGAGCTCACCAGTGCAACCACACTTGCTAGGATGGGGCAGCCCTAATTCGATCTATTGTCATTCCTCTCGCCGGTGCCTCCAACCAGGGAAGGTTATGAGCGCGTGCTACCCTGATCAGGTAGGCGGCTATAACCTTGTGAACCCAGTTGAGTTATTGGATCCAGGTCCCCGTTTGGGACAGTTTTGTTTGGCCACCACGGTGGCAGGTGTCGGAAGGACACATGGGTCACCCATGACATAGCCCAAAGGGGAGTGTGTCGGAGTGGCCGGGAGAGTGCCATGCAATAGATTGGGTTTTGTCGGAACGTCGTTGGTCCACCCGAATGGGAGCACGAGGCCATGAGTTCCGTGGTTTGGGTACAGTGTACTAACCTCTGCAGAGTGTATAATCTATCGATAGCCGCGTCCTCGGATATGGGCACAGTTCATAGTAGGACACACTATGGGTCAACAGAATAATAATCTTGCTTACAACAACCCGGTTCGATGTGAAAGAAGTTGGTTGATCTTTATGTGATCGCGAGAGGATCACCATGGTATCGAGGATACCAATGTTGGTTGATCGTGATCATGAGAGGATCACCGTGGTTTGGTGTTATGTGGTGATCTCGGTAAAGACCAAGCTCCTTGTGATCAGGTTATCACTACGGTATTGTAATACCAAGTTTGGTTGGTCCCGAGGTCATCATGTGGCACACTCGGTGGTAAGTTCTTACAGGTGAGGGTTACGGGGTAACCTCACGACAGAGTAAGTTGCAACCTTTTGCATGTAGTATATGCCATGCCATGCTTATATTGTTCTAGCATCATCATGTTTACACCTGCTTAACCTGTAAGTGCCATGCTATTGCTTGTCTTGACTGCTTTGGTTGAGCTTGCGAGTACATTCAAAGTACTCACCTGGCGTGTCATGCCAGTTTGCAGGTCATGCCATGATTGCTTGCTTGTCGAGGATTCCGAGTTTGCGAGCTAGGATACGTGTTCCAGCCAGAGTCCCTGCGGAGTGGAGTTCACCACCGCTGTCGTTGTTCCGCTGCCAAGGATACTCCACTTCCTCGGATTGTTCCGCTGTTAGCATAGAGCTACCCTGGGCAGGCGTAGTATCGCCGCACCGATGTAATCCATGTACCCTTGTAACCTTATTCATAGCAATAAAGAGCTGATTTGTTCTATGCCAACAGTGCCGTATTCCAGAAGACTTGTCTCTGGGCTGGAATACGGGGCGTTTCGGTTTCTCTGAGCCGGGGTGCCACAAGCGTTGGTATCAGAGCAGGTCTGGCTATAGGACGCCCTAGACCGCGTGAACGTTAGAAATCGGTAGTATAGGATCTAGTTGGGTTGCTACACTTGTTTGTTGCATTTGCTTGTTGCATAGCATGCATATAGACTAGATATTTTATCACTAACGGTGGATCTGGTGAGTGTAGGTGGCATCAGTTTCGATTCACTACCTGCACCCTCCAGCTGCATATTTGCTCCTTGGTGTGGTGTCATCTCCGTCCCAGCGGAATGATGCCAAGGTGCTTGGTGTGTCAATCCCTTGCAGGATTGATGCACAGGTACCACACCAATATATTCTCTTCAGCCACCCCTATTGTTTCGGTGATAGACATGTTTCTATCCCGGATCTTGCCATCGTCCCACTAGCCGCGTTGGCAACCCTTACTGATCTTAGTTATCAGAAAAGGGTAATGCCCGTAAGCCTTTCTTTTCATCGTTATCCCACCCTGCCATCCATTCCCTGGACAAGTACGGTTTCTTTCGTATGTTTGATGATGATGTGGTCGTGACCTCCGTGTTTCGATCCACGATCACCAAGTCCGCCCCCGCCTCCGTATCTGTCCAGCTGCGACCGGTGTAAGCCGTGTTTGGTGTAGTCTTGTTTACACCAACTTTCTTCCACACATTGATTCACTTTCGCGCACATCGCCACAGCATGTTAGACCGTAACACCGGAGTTCTTGCGAGATTGGTGTGTTTAAGTAGGAATGCATACATTGATGTGTATAGCTGTAATATCTGATATTGCTTGTGTGTGATCCTGTTGCTTTGTGAGCTTTTATTTTAGTCGCTTCTTTTGCTTCTTTCTTTGTGCCTTCGGTGTTACCTTATATCCCCTTATGGAAGTTGCTCACCGACACCGGACTCAAAGAATCAGTGAAAAGGCAAGCATTTGGAAGCTCAGCTCAACAATATGGGATTTGTCGCTGACTGCCTGGCATGGGGAATATCTGGTCTGATTAAAATGATATCCTGGCTAGATTGGTTATCAGCATCAAGTATATATCAGTGCAGCCTTCACAGCAGTAATCATTAAATCCGCAAGAAGGTAAAGATGTGTGCATGATCAGCAGTACACTTCGGGTCAAAGGTATGGTTCACATATAAGGTTGGAGTCTGCTATGAGTACAATTTGAACCAGCTATATCCCCAGCAAGCCTCTGAAGGTGAAAACTTCTAAGGTATGGCACCCAGTCTTCTTCAGCACGCTACCCCGGCAGAAGCTTCAGACACAAGTTATTCAGTTTTCCTTAGTAAGATACTTTCGATGGCTTCCAACCCAAGCTAAGCCAGTAAGGCATCACATCCTCACCAGTACAAGTTCTTCCATCGATAGTTGGCAACATATGACCATGCATTTCCCCGAGTCAGATCCGCAATCGTTGGTCAGAAGGCAAAAATCAGTCAGGACACAAGCCTGTCTCAGGAACCAAGCGCTCAGCTGCACAAACTCAATAGATATGGTGGACAAGCTGCCAAAGTCATATGAGTTACTCATACAATGCTGCCAGCCCAGTGAGAATCCGACTATGGCATGAGCTATGTAAGAAGAAGAAGAAGAACGCCAGTTATACACTTCAGTGTGATGACCAACAACCTATGGAGCAAGCTGACCATCCGATATATGCCTTAAAGTATTGCTCCATGATATGCCTGCATGTTTAAATTATTATGCTCATACCAGTATACATAGTAGTAAGCTGTATGTGACGCGGATGAACCCTTGCCCGTCTTTCTTTAATAACGGCACCACGCCTGTGTTCTGAGCCGTTTCCGGCCATCCGGGGTGGATGCCGACTTTTATTCCTCCTGTCAGCAACTGGCCCATGTTCTGAGCTGCTTTTCGGCCGTCTCGGGCAACTGCTGAATTTCTTTCCGTATCAGTGACCCTATGCTCTGAGCTGTTCTTCGGCCGTCTTAGGGAACTGCTACTTTCTTCTTGTCGACACCGTCTCATGCTCTGAGCTGCTTTTCAGCCGTCTTGAGTTGGGATTGAGTTACTCCAGTAATGTCCCAGATCTGATTTGTAAAGACCGTTCTGGTGGCTACTGGTTTATTTGCCGGTTTCATCCAAGGGTTCAGACGGTCGATACCTTACAGCTACAACTTGTAAAGTGACATGCCTGCCAGAATATTGTACCTGGCAGTACCCATGGTCATCCGAAGAATCAAGAACACATCAAGCCAAGCTCTTTCAGCTAAGGATCCACGCAAAGAGAACCATAATGAAGGAGCAAGATTGGCCATACAGGTATGATAATAGTTGCCAGATCAACATGGTACAGAAACTCAAAACAGTCTGGTTCGGTACCAATCACTATGGGTGCACACCCACGGGGTATATCCCATTTGCAACAACCTCCTATCAAGTTAACCCGCTCAGCCAACCAGATATGCTCAGAATTGTTAGAAGGGGAATATTCAAGTCCATCAGGACAATTCAGCAATTTGATCACAGCCTACTATTCACATAAGGGTGCCGACAGACGGAATGATCAGAAAGCTGACAACTATATCAAAGCATGTGTCCTCACAGATGGGAATCAGTTAAAAACTAACCTGCCGTGAACAAGATTCTGCTGCCAAGACCACTGTCAGTCAAGTCTATAGACAATATCACAATAAGACCATACACCTTTATGCTGGTCACGACAGGTGGCAATCAAATATTTGGTAAGAATTTCATACCCAAGACAGAAGTCAGGTTCCGCCAAAAGAAAGGTATGATGCATAGCACTGTTTGAACATGGAGGACACACAGCCCTTTGAACCCAATGCATTGAGTAAAAGATTTCGTGTCCATGAGAGAATCTGTTCACAACTTAGTGAACGGTCATCCGTATTAAACTCCATCAAAACACGTCCATGAGGAACCATTCTTGGGCTAGCGAGAAGGTCAGGTATTTCAGTCAAGATAATTCATCGCACCCAGACAGGTCGGCAGACATAAAGGGATTAAAGTCAGAGTAATATATGAGGTAAGATCTGTCAGAATGAGGATCCAGTGAAACAAACCACCCCGAAGCCAGGCAGTGAGTCAGATGATATCCAGGGGTGACATAATACAGAGGCAAAAGGGAACCCGAATTGGAAACGGTTTCCTTAAGTGGGAATATTCATGCTTGAACCCTGAGCAACTAAATCTCGAGGACGAGATTTCTTTAAGGGGGTAGGTTTGTAACACCCTGGATTTTGCCCATTTTCTTTTTTCTTTCGATTTTGGCCTGGTTTTGCTTTTCAGTGGCTTAGTGGTCTTGAAACCTGGAGAGATCACCCTCGATTCTTCTCCCAGTGGCTCGTCAATCTGAAAACCATCTCAAGACCATATCATTTTCATCTTGGACCAATCCCAATACTCTTTTTCTTGGGAATATTCCTTTTTTCTATTAAAAGAATAACCCTGTCTGCTCTGGGTTGTGAAGCAACCCACATTTATGTCATCCCAAAGATTCCCAAATAATTCTCATAAATCCTTTGGGATATATCTTCCTCAGATATGTCAAAATACTTCCTTGCCATGTTCAAAAATATATCACCAATATTTCTTTTCTGATTCTGCCGTAGCTGGCCGTTTGTGAAGCAAGTACCCATTATCTTTGCTTGCTTGCTCTCAAACTTTTTGTGCACTCTTTCCTATCCATATTATTGCCACATGCCAAAGTTCAACTTCATTTTCCTAGTAAATATTCCTGAGAAATTTTTCAAAGTTTCTGTTCAAACAGGGACCTTGTGAAGGAAGTGCAAGCTAGGCATATCCAAATGAGTTGAAATTTTGCAAGATTCTTCATATGCTCAAATCATGGCTCTCCACCAAATTTGAGCATCATTCACTCATCTATGTGATCACAGCATCAAATATTTGTTTCTGGTAATTATTTTGGGTTGTGACGCAACTATAGTTTTTATTGCTCCATAATTCATGAATAATTTCCAGAACATGCTTCTACCTATATGACATCCCTATACCCAATATGGGCTCATTTCATTCATCCAATATTTCTCTAGAATTTCTCTTAGCTTATGTCCAGAGAGGACCACTGTGAAGGAAGTACCATTTTGGTGTGTCCAAATGGTATGAGATTTTTTACAGTATGTTCATGTGTCCAAATAACTCCTAGCCACCAAATTTCAGCTCAATCCAATTAACTCTTAGAGTGCCACTTCATGGTTTGTATTCTGGACCAGATTATGCAGTTGTTAAGCAACTGTATTAAATCTTGATGCAAATCATTCCAAACTTCACATGATAGTAGTCCTTCCTACCCTAACACCCCCAGACATCTTATTCACTTCTTAACACATCTCTGTTGATCACTGTTGAGCAGTAAAGTTTGCTACAGCAAAGTTCCAGAGAAGCCTCACATCATCCCGTGACTTCTCTTGATGATCTATCACTTCTATGATACCTTCGGGAGCAAGGACTTCACTCCAGACAAGGTGTGCCAGCCTCTCGTGTCCCCTCCGAACATGTTCACGCGGTAACCACCGCCCTGGCTAGCCATGGACGCGAGCTGGATGTCATTTGCTCGGGCCCCTCCTCTGCTCGTCGGCTTCACGAGCTTCGTCATGTCCAGCAGCTTCCCCTCGCCGTCCTCTTATCTCTGGAACCCTCACCCCCTCCGTCTTCTTCCTCACCGCGCCGCGACGAGCGCCTCTACTTCGTCACTGTGCCCGCACATGCGCCGCCGTATGCGGCCATCTCCAAGCTCTCCCGATTGAGCCAGCACAGCCTCGCTCTGCAGCTCGTCAGGTCGGCAACCACCCCTCGCTCGCCAGCTCCCCGCGAGCACCAGTGCGGTGATAGGGCCGCCACGACGGCCGATCCTATCCACCCTCGTCGCCCGCCTATAAATAGGCCACCCCGAGCCCCTCTGAGCACACCACCAGCCTCCCCACCCTCCTCTGGTCCCGACTAGCCACTTCCCCAAGGTCGATGGCTCCTCCTCGACCCCCATCGCCGCCATGGCAGCTGGCGATCCTCGCCTAAATTGGAGCCCCATGCCCCTCCCTCGTCCTTCCACCAGCACCAGAGGAAAACTCCACTGCTCACCGAGCCTCTCCCACCTCTTATCTTCATTGCTAGAGCACCTTGGCCGTGCGCCCAAGTGTGGCCGACGCTGCTGTCTGCCCCGGCCGACGTCCCGTCCTTTCCCACGGTCTCCAGCATCCGTGGCACGGTCCATCCGACGCGGCTCCGCCCCCCGAGCACGCCGGTGGTCCGGGCGCCGCGAATGGCGGCCTGTAGCGCCGGCAAGCATCGCCGGAGTCACGCCCTTGCTCTGCCCCGTCGGGCACTGGAGCTTAGAGACGAAGACGACGGCGTCGCCCTGCCAGCTGGACGGTAGGCCCAGTGGCCCCCACCCGTCAGCGACCCAGAGGCCGGCCCCGCCCCTACCTAGCTGGATAAGTCGAAGCGGATTCCGGGCTTTACGCTTTCCCTGTGGGAAAGCGTATTTTGCTGGAGTGCGCGACCCGTCGAGCTGCCAGGGGCCTGGTTGTGAATATTTTATTTATAGAATGGTCCCTGGTCTTCAACCCTTCATATCTTTTTTATCCTAACTCCAAATGAGGTGATTCCAAAGCCCATTTCTTCGTCTCTTCGAGCCCGTCACGTTGGTACCATTTTCATAATGTTTTCATACTATGAAAATGACCATTTTGCCCTTTCCAGTAAACAGCCCCCTCCCAGAGAGAACTATTTCCGGCAGTCTTCTCCGCGAACACTCCACACTACTCCCCGATGGATTCCTCGTACCCAGGCAAGCCACGACAGCCACTTGCATGATGGATTTGCAGTAGCTATGGTTTCCTACTTGAATAGTTACTTAATATGTGCATGTTATTCTGTCTGAAACTACTCTATATGCTTATGTTCTATGCTCATGTGCATCTTGTTAGTTATCGAGTACTCGTTGGTAGCAATACGCTCATGGTTAACACCGGCAGTAGTTCATGCTAAGAAGATGACATGTCTGCATGTTTCTTTATCTGTTGTTGTGGTTTATCCTGTTATCATGACTCAGCACATCATCATTCAAATTTAACCGGATGTTAATTAAACCTGCACACCTGTTGGCTGAGTCATAGTGCGGACCAAATCGAGCTCACCAGTGCAACCACACTTGCTAGGATGGGGCAGCCCTAATTCGATCTATTGTCATACCTCTCGCCGGTGCCTCCAACCAGGGAAGGTTATGAGCGCGTGCTACCCTGATCAGGTAGGCGGCTATAACCTTGTGAACCCAGTTGAGTTATTGGATCCAGGTCACCGTTTGGGACAGTTTTGTTTGGCCACGACAGTGGCAGGTGTCGGAAGGACACAGGGTCACCCATGACATAGCCCAAAGGGGAGTGTGTCGGAGTGGCCGGGAGAGTGCCATGCAATAGATTGGGTTTTGTCAGAACGTCATTGGTCCACCCGAATGGGAGCATGAGGCCATGAGTTCCATGGTGTGGAAACAGTGTACTAACCTCTGCAGAGTGTATAATCTATCGATAGCCGCGTCCTCAGATATGGGCACAGTTCATAGTAGGACACACTATGGGTCAACAGTATAATAATCTTGCTTATAACAACCCGGTTCGATGTGAAAGAAGTTGGTTGATCTTTATGTGATCGCGAGAGGATCACCGTGGTATCGAGGATACCGATGTTGGTTGATCGTGATCACGAGAGGATCACCGTGGTTTGGTGTTATGTGGTGATCTCGGTAAAGACCAAGCTCCTTGTGATCAGGTTATCACTACGGTATTGTAATACCAAGTTTGGTTGGTCCCGAGGTCATCATGTGGCACACTCGGTGGTAAGTTCTTACAGGTGAGGGTTACGGGGTAACCTCACGACAGAGTAAGTTGCAACCTATTACATGTAGTATATGCCATGCCATGCTTATATTGTTCTAGCATCATCATGTTTACACCTGCTTAACCTGTAATTGCCATGCTATTGCTTGTCTTGACTTCTTTGGTTGTTGTGAGCTTGCGAGTACATTCAAAGTACTCACCTGGCGTGTCATGCCAGTTTGCAGGTCATGCCATGATTGCTTGCTTGTCGAGGATTCCGAGTTTGCGAGCTAGGATACGCGTTCCAGCCGGAGTCCCTGCGGAGTGGAGTTCACCACCGCCGTCGTTGTTCCGCTGCCAAGGATACTTCGCTTCCTCGGATTGTTCTGCTGTTAGCATAGAGCTACCCTGGGCAGGCGTAGTATCACCGCACCGATGTAATCCATGTACCCTTGTAAACTTATTCATAGCAATAAAGAGCTGATTTGTTATATGCCAACAGTGCCGTATTCCAGAAGACTTGTCTCTGGGTTGGAATACGGGGCGTTCTCGTTTCTCTGAGCCAGGGTGCCACATGAGTCATCTGAGAACTCACTCGAGTCAGACACTAATGATGGTGCTTCAAGCGATGATGAACCGATCGCTCTCTGTCTCATGGCAAAATCATCAAAGGATCACGTATCAGCAAAACACAAAAGATCCATGAATGAATATTCACCTGAATATATTTCCTATATCAAGCTGGTCAAGATTGCAAAATCTCAACATGATGAACTTGAAATGCTTCAGAGAAATCTCAGGAAAACCGAACGATTACTGGTCGAAGAGATGGAGAAGAATCAAAAGTTGATCGAAGAGCAAGATGCTTTTTCATCAACTATTGATGATCTTACCAAT
This sequence comes from Thinopyrum elongatum, assembly GCA_011799875.1. Taxonomy (NCBI): domain Eukaryota; kingdom Viridiplantae; phylum Streptophyta; class Magnoliopsida; order Poales; family Poaceae; genus Thinopyrum; species Thinopyrum elongatum. The sequence continues at coordinate 119,948,059 of CM022300.1, forward strand.
CGATATGATTCGCTTACAGTTGACTACGAGAGTTTATCAGATGAACTCCTTTACAGGAATCAAGAACTCGTGTCACTGAAATAATCTCATAATGAGCTGGTGTTAGAGAAAGTGTGGCACCCCGGCTCCGAGGAAACCGGAATGCCCCGTATTCCAGCCCAAAGACAAGTCTTCTAGAATACGGCACTGTCGGCATAGAACAAATCAACTCTTTATTACTATGGATAAGGTTACAAGGGTACCTGGAATACATCGGCACGGCGACACTACGCCTGCCCAGGGTAGCTCTATGCTAACAGCGAAACAACCCGAGGAAGCGGAGTACCCTCGGCAGCGGAACAACGATGGCGGTGGTGAACTCCACTCCGCAGGGACTCTGACTAGAACGCGTATCCTAGCTCGCGAACTCGAAATCCTCGACAAACAAGCAATCATGGCATGACCTGCAAACTGGCATGACACGCCAGGTAAGTACTTTGAATGTACTCGCAAGCTCACAGCAACCAAAGCTGTCAAGACAAGCAACATCATGACACTTACAGGTTAACCAGGTGTAAACATGATGATGCTAGAACAATATAAGCATGGCATGGCATATACTACATGCAACAGGTTGCAACTTACTCTGTCATGAGGTTACCTCGTAACCATCACCTGTAAGAACTTACCATCGAGTGTGCCACATAATAACCTCGGGACCAACCAAACTTGGTATTACAATACCGTAGTGATAACATGATCACAAGGAGCTTGGTCTTTACCGAGATCACCACATAACACCAAACCAAATCCGGTATCCATGATACCATGGTGATCCTCTCGTGATCACGATTAACCAACATCGGTATCCTCGATACCGCGGTGATCCTCTCGCAATCACATAATGATCAACCAACTCCTTTCTCATCGAACGGGGTTGTTATAAGCAAGATTATTATTCTGTTGACCCAAAGTGTGTCCTACTACGAACTGTGCCCATATCCGAGGACGCGGCTATCGATAGATTATACACTATGCAGAGGTTAGTACACTGTACCCAAACCACGGAACTCATGGCCTCGTGCTCCCATTTGGGTGGACCAATGACGTTTCGACAAAACCCAATCTATTGCATGGCACTCTCCCGGCCACTCCGACACACTCCCCTTTGGGCTATGTCATGGGTGACCCTTGTGTCCTTCCGACACCTGCCACCGTCGCAGCCAAACAAAACTGTCACAAACGGGGACCTGAGCTCAATACCGAACTGGGTTCACAAGGTTATAGCCGCATACCGGGCCAGGGTAGCACGCGCTCATAACCTTCCCTGGTTGGAGGCACCGGCAAGAGGCATGACAATAGACCAAGTTAGGGCTGCCCCATCCCAGCAAGTGTGGTTGCACTGGTGAGCTCGATTCGGTGACGCACTATGACTCAACCAACAGGTGTTCAAGTTCAATTAACATCCAGTTAAATTTGAATGATGATGTGCTGAGCCATGATAACAGGATAAACCATAACAACTGATAAAGAAACATGCAGGCATGTCATCATCTTAGCATGAACTACTGCCAGTATTAACCATGAGCATAATAATACCAACGACTACTTGATAATTAGCAAGGTGCACATGGACAGAATGTAATGATCAGCATGAGCATACACAGTATTTTCAGACGGAATAATATGCACATATTAAATGATTATTTAAGTAGGAAATCATAGCTACTGCAAATCCATCATGCAAGTGGCTGTCGTGGCTTGCCTGGGGATGAAGAAGACTCCGGGAAGAAGTGCGGTGAAGCCGCGGAAAGATTCGCCGGAAAAGATTCTCTCTCGGAGGCGGCTGATTAGGGGCAAGGGCAATAAGGTCATTTTCAAAATGTAAACACATCATGAAAATGCTAAGAATAGAATGGGCTCGACGAGACGAAGATGTGGGCTTTGGAATCACCTCATTCGGAGTTACGAGCAAAAAGTTAGGTGGGGTTTGCTGCCACGGACCCATCTGCAATAAAAATATTTTCAAACAGGGCCTGGACAGAAAAACTGAAAGCGCATTCTAGGAATTACGCTTTTGGGATAGTGAAAACGTATTCCTGGCCGAAGGCGTAGAACATTACACCTTCACTGAAACGAAAACATAAATATGAAACTACGCTTCCACTTATCCCAGTCAGCAGAATCGGGGCCGGGCGCTAGAGTCGCTGCCAGGTGGGGCCCGCTACTGACATCTCTCCCTCCCACTCCTCCTTCTTCTTCCCTGATTTGGGCACGCACAGCCGAGGCACAGGCGGCGCTGCGATGGCGATGGCCGGGGCTACCGGCCGTCTCCGAGAGCGCTCCGGCCACCGGCGTGCTCAGGGCGGTGCGGCGCATCCATCCCTGTAGGGCACAGCCTCCAGAGAGGACCGAGACAAGTGGGACTCCGACATCGGTGGATGGCGGCTTGGTGGAACTTGGGGCGGTGGCCTGGGACACCCCGGCGACGAACTGAGAGGACGGGAAGGGTCGCCGGACTCCGGGTGGTCTTCTGGTGGTGATGGGAAAGGAAGAAGAGGCTCGGCCGGCTCGAATTTAGTCGAGCACCGGCGACGGGCATGGCGGCTGTGGTGGAGCAGGAGCGGCTCTGAGGCTCCGGGGAGAGGACGAGGAGGACCAGGAGAGCGAGGTGAAGAGGTTGGTGAGGTGAAGTGAGGCGGGGTGCGGCTTTTATAACCGGGCAGCGATGCCAGCACTGGATCCCGCCGCGGGGAAAACGCCGGCGTCCGTGTTGCGCTGGCGGTCGCGCTAGTGCCCGAGCTGCGTGGGGAGGTGACGGGAGAGGCAGGGGAGTTAAGGGCAAGGCGACGGCTCGCCGGGAAGCTGCCAGCCAGCTCACCCCGTACGACCACTGTGCGCGCACTTGGCCGTATACGGCGGCGAGGCTCGCCGGAGTTTGGAGAGGGTGCTGGAGCGGGTACGTGGACGGTGGCAACGAAGTCGGCACGATGAGACAAGGATGGGCAGCGCGAGGTGGCCGGAGCGGTCGTGTCCGACGCGGTCGGCGTGTAGAGCACGACTTTGGCTTGGGCAGACGCGTGGTCACCGCGTGCATTGGCGCACACGGCGCGCTCTGGCCTGTCCAGTCATGTCTAAACAGTAGTCATTGCTCCCCAAGGTATCACAGAAGTGATAGATCATCAAGAGAAGCCACGAGATGATGTGAGGCTTCTCTGGAACTTTGTTGTAGCAAACTTGACTGCTCAACTGTGATCAACAGAGATGTGTTAAGGGCCAAATGTGATGTCTGGGAGGTTTCGATTAAGAGGAACTATAGTCCTGTGAAGTTTGGATGGATTTGAACATGTATTTAGCATAGTTGCTTTGCAACTGTCCAATCTCGTCCGGAATAAAAACCATGAAGTGGCACTCTAATGGATGCTTGGATTGAGCTTAAATTTGGTGGCTAGGATATATTTGGACACATGAACACACTGTAAAAATTTCATACCATTTGGACACACCAAAATGGTTCTTCCTTCACAGTGGTCCTCTCTGGACAGAAACTAAGAGAAATTCTAGGGAATTATTGGATAGATCAAATGGGCCCAAATTTAGTAGATAGGTGGCATATAGGTAGAAGCATGTTCTGGAAATTATTCATGAATTATGGAGCAATAAAAATTATAGTTGCATCACAACCCAAAATAATTACCAGAAACAAAGATTTGATGCTGTGATCACATAGGTAATGGGATGATGCTCAAATTTTATGGAGAGCTATTATTTGACCATATGAAGATGCATGCAAAAATTTAACTCATTTGGATATGCCTAGCTTGCACTTCCTTCACAAGGCCTCTGTTTGAATAGAAACTTTGAAAAATTGCTCAGGGATATTCACTAGGCAAATGAAGTTGAAATTTGGCATGAGGAAATTATATGGATGGGAAAGAGAGCACAAAAAGTTTGAGAGCAAGCAGGCAAAGATAATGGGTACTTGCTTCACAAACTGCCAGCTAGGGCAGAATCAGAAAATGAATATTGGTGAAATATTTTTGGTCATGGCAAGGAAGGATTTTGACATATCTGAGGAATATTTGACCCAAACAATTTATGGGAATTATTTGGGAATCTTTGGAATACTAGAAATGTGGGTTGCTTCACAACCCAGGGTAGACAGGGTTATTCCTTTAATAGGAAAAAGGAATATTCCCAAGAAAAGAATATTAGGATTGGTCCAAGATGGAAATGACAAGGTCTTGGGATGGTTTTGAGATTGACAAGCCACTTGGGAGAGGAATCGAGGGTGATCTTTCCAGGGTTCAAGACCACTAAGCCACAGAAAAGCAAATCCAGACCAAAATCCAAATAAAATCAAAAGAAAAAGAAATGGGCAAAATCCAGGGTGTTACAAACCTACCCCCCTTATAGAAATCTCGACCTCGAGATTTGGTTGCTCAGGGGTCAAACATGGATATTCCCACTTGAGGAAACCGTTTCCAACTCGGGTTCCCTTTTACTTTTGTATTATGTCCCCACGGTATCTTATCTGACTCACTGCCTGGCTTCGGGGTGGTTTGTTTCACTGGCCCCTCATTCTGAGAGATCTTACCTCATATATTACTCTTACTTTGATCCCTTTATGTCTGCCGACCTGTCTGGGTGCGATGAATTATCCTGACTGAAATACATGTCCTTCTCGCAAGCCCGAGAGTGGTTCCTCATGGACGTGTTGCAATGAAGTCCAGTACGGACGACCGTCCATTGAGTTGTGAACAAATTCTCTCGATGGACACGGAATCCTTTACTCATTGCATTGGGTATCTTTAAATGGCTATGTGTCCTCCAGGTTCCAAATAGTACTGTGAATCATACCATTCTCCAGGCGGAACCTGGCTTCTCACACAATTTACTGAATCATCTTGGGTATCTCCGCTATCTTGGGTATGAAATCTGTACCAAAGAGGTGACTGTCACCTGTCGTGACCAGCATAAAGGTGTACGGCCTTATAATGATATTATCCCCAGACATGACTGACAGTGATTCTGGCAGCAGAATCTTGCTCATGGCAGGTTATTCTTTAACTGATTTCCCTAGGTGAGGACACATGCTTCGAGACAGTTGTCAACCTTCTGATCATTCCGTCCATTGGCACCTGACGGACTTGGATGTCTTCTTCTGACAATTCTGAGCATATATAGTTGGTTGAGTGGGGTACCTTGATAGGATGTCATTGCAAATGGGATATACCCCGTGGGTGTGCACCTATGGTGATTGGTACCGAACCAGACTATTTTGAGTATTTGTACCATGTTGATCTGGCAACCATTACCATACCTGTATGGCCATTCTTGCTTCTTCATTATGGTTTTCTTTGCCTGTATCCTTAGCTGACAGAGCTTGGCCTTATGTGTTTCTTGATTCTTCGGATGACCACGGGTACTGCCAAGTACAATATTCTGGCAGGCATATTACTTTACTAGTTGTAGCTGTAGGGTAGCGACCGTCTGAACCCTTGGATGAAACCGGCAAATAAACCAGTAGCCACCAGAACGGTCTTTGCAACTCAGATCTGGGACATTACTGGAGTAACTCAACCCCGACTCAAGACGGCTGAAAAGCAGCTCAGAGCATGAGACGGTGTTGATAAAAAGAAAGTAGCAGTTCCCTAAGACGGCCGAAAAGCAGCTCAGAGCATAGGGTCACTGCTACGGAAAGAAATTCAGCAGCTGCCCGAGACGGTCGAAAGGCAGCTCAGAACACGGACAATTGCTGACAAGAGAAATAAAAGTCGGCATCCACCCCGGACGGCCGGAAACAACTCAGAACACAGGCGTGGTGCCGTTACTAAAGAAAGACGGGCAAGGGTTCATCTGCGTCCCATACAGCTTGCTACTATGCATACGGGTATCAGCATAATAATACAGGCATAACATGGAGCAATACTTTAAGGCATATATCGGATGGTCGGCTTGCTCCATAGGTTGTTGGTCATCCCTCTGAAGTGTATAACTGGCGTTCTTCGTCTTCTTACATAGCTCATGCAATAGTCGGATTCTCACCAGGCTGGCAACATTGTATGAGTAACTCATATGACTTTGGCAGCATGTCCACCATATCTATTGAGTATATGCAGCTGAGCGCTTGGTTCCTGAGGCACTCTTGTGTCCTGACTGATTTTTGCCTTCTGACCAATGGTTGCGGATCTGACTCTGGGGAATGCATGGTCATATGCTGCCAACTGACTAGGAAATATCTTGTACTACTACGGATATGATGCCTTGCTGACGAAGATTGCATAGCTTGTGCTAGAAGACTGAATAGCTTGCACCTGAGGCTTTTGCCGAGATAGCTTGCTTGCATCGGAAGATATCCATGTGTCGTATCGAGGAAGACACAGGAATCCTTGCGTCGTACGCTTCTCAGGTAACCTTTGACGCGAAATGTACTATTGATCATGCACACATCTTTGCCTTCTTGCTGATTCGATGTTTACTGTTGTGAAGGTTGCTCTGGTATATACTTGATGCTGATAGCCCATCCAGCCAGGATTTTATTCATATTCAGGCCTGATATTCCCGATATAATGCAGTCTGCTGTAAATTCCATATTGCTGAACTGAGCTTCCAAATGGCTGTCTCTTCACTGATTCTTTGAGTCCGGTGTCGGTGAGCAACTTCCATAAGGGAAATAGTGTAACACCAAGGGCCCAAATAAAGAAGCAAAAGAAACGACTAAAACAAAAACACACAAAGCAACAAGATCACACACACACACAATATCATATACTACAGCTATTCACAGTAATAATATGCATTCCTACTTAAGCACACCAATCTCGCAAGAACTCCGGTGTTACATTCTAACGTGCTGTGGCGATGTGCATGAAAGTGAATCAATGTGTGGAAGGAAGTTGGTGTAAACAAGGCTACACCAAACACGAGCTTACACCGGTTGCAGCTGGACAGATACGGATGCGAGGATGGACTTGGTGATCGTGGATCGGAACACAGGGGTCACGACCACATCATCATCAAGCGTACGGAGGGAAACTGTACTCGTCCAGAGGATGGATGGCAGGAAGGGATGGCGATGGAAAGAAAGGTTTGCGGGCATTGCCCTTTTTCTGATAACTAAGATCAGTAAGGGTTGCCAACGTGGCTGGAGGGATGGCAAGATTCGGGATAGAAACATGTCTATCACCGAAACAATAGGGGTGGCTGAAGAGGATATATTGGTGTGGTACCTGTGCATCAATCCTGCAAGGGATCGACACACCAAGCACCTTGGCATCACTCCGCTGGGACAGAGATGACACCACACCAACGAACAAGAATGCAATTGGAGGGTGCAGGTAGTGGGTCGAAACCGATGCCACCTACACTCACCAGATCCACCGTTAGTGACAGAATAAATATTCTATATGCATGCCATGCACAAACAAATGCAATAAACAAGTGTCGCAAACCGAGTAGACTCTATACTACCGGTTACTAATGTTTGCGCGGTCTAGGGCGTCCTACAGCCAGACCTGGCTCTAATACCAACGCTTGTGGCACCCCGGCTCAGAGGAAACCGGAATGCCCCGTATTCCAGCCCAGAGACAAGTCTTCTGGAATACGACACTGTCGGCATAGAACAAATCAGCTCTTTATTACTATGGATAAGGTTACAAGGGTACATGGAATACATCGGCATGGCGACACTACGCCTGCCCAGGGTAGCTCTATGCTAACAGCGAAACAACCCGAGGAAGCGGAGTACCCTCGGCAGCGGAACAACGATGGCGGTGGTGAACTCCACTCCGTAGGGACTCTGGCTGGAACGCGTATCCTAGCTCGCGAACTCGAAATCCTCGACAAACAAGCAATCATGGCATGACCTGTAAACTGGCATGACACGCTAGGTGAGTACTTTGAATGTACTTGGAAGCTCACAGCAACCAAAGCAGTCAAGACAAGCAACAGCATGGCACTTACAGGTTAAGCAGGTGTAAACATGATGATGCTAGAACAATATAAGCATGGCATGGCATATACTACATGCAATAGGATGCAACTTACTCTGTCGTGAGGTTACCTCGTAACCATCACCTGTAAGAACTTACCATCGAGTGTGCCACATAATAACCTCGGGACCAACCAAACTTGGTATTACAATACCGTAGTGATAACATGATCACAAGGAGCTTGGTCTTTACCGAGATCACCACATAACACCAAACCAAATCCGGTATCCATGATACCATGGTGATCCTCTCGTGATCACGATTAACTAACATCGGTATCCTTGATACCGCGGTGATCCTCTCGCAATCACATAAAGATCAACCAACACCTTTCTCATCGAACGGGGTTGTTATAAGCAAGATTATTATTCTATTGACCCATAGTGTGTCCTACTACGAACTATGCCCATATCCGAGGACGCGGCTATCGATAGATTATACACTCTGCAGAGGTTAGTACACTGTACCCACACCACGGAAGTCATGGCCTCGTGCTCCCATTCGGGTGGACCAACGACGTTCCGACAAAACCCAATCTATTGCATGGCACTCTCCCGGCCACTCCGACACACTCCCCTTTGGGCTATGTCATGGGTGACCCATGTGTCCTTCCGACACCTGCCACCGTCGTGGCCAAACAAAACTGTCCCAAACGGGGACCTGAGCTCAATACCAAAACTGGGTTCACAAGGTTATAGCCGCATACCGGGCCAGGGTAGCACGCGCTCATAACCTTCCCTGGTTGGAGGCACCGGCGAGAGGCATGACAATAGACCGAGTTAGGGCTGCCCCATCCCAGCAAGTGTGGTTGCACTGGTGAGCTTGATTCGGTGACGCACTATGACTCAGCCAACAGGTGTTCAAGTTCAATTAACATCCGGTTAAATTTGAATGATGATGTGCTGAGCCATGATAACAGGATGAACCATAACAACTGATAAAGAAACATGCAGGCATGTCATCATCTTAGCATGAACTACTGCCAGTATTAACCATGAGCATAATACTACCAACGACTACTTGATAATTAGCAAGGTGCACATGGACAGAATGTAATGATCAGCATGAGCATATACAGTGTTTTCAGACGGAATAACATGCACATATTAAATGATTATTTAAGTAGGAAATCATAGCTACTGCAAATCCATCATGCAAGTGGCTGTCGTGGCTTGCCTGGGGATGAAGAAGACCCCGGGAAGAAGTGCGGTGAAGCCGCGGAAAGATTCGCCGGAAAAGATTCTCTCTCGAAGGGGGCTGATTATGGGCAAGGGCAATAAGGTCATTTTCAAAATTTAAACACATCATGAAAATGATAAGAATAGAACGGGCTCGACGATACAAAGATGTGGGCTTTGGAATCACCTCAATCGGAGTTACGAGCAAAAAGTTAGGAGGGGTTTTCTGCCAGGGACCCATCTGCAATAAAAATATTTTCAAACAGGGCCTGGACAGAAAAACTGAAAGCGCATTCTAGGAATTACGCTTTTGGGACAGTGAAAACGTATTCCTGGCCGAAGCCGTAGAACATTACGCCTTCACTGAAACGAAAGCGTAAATATGAAACTACGCTTCCACTTATCCCAGTCAGCAGAGGCGGGGCCGGGCGCCAGAGTCGCTGCCAGGTGGGGCCCGCTACTGACATCTCTCCCTCCCACTCCTCCTTCTTCTTCCCTGATGCGGGCACGCACAGCCAAGGCAGAGGCAGCGCTGCGATGGCGATGTCTGGGGCTACCGGCCGTCTCCGGGAGCGCTCCGGCCACCGGCGTGCTCAGGGCGGTGCAGCGCATCCATCCCTACAGGGCACAGCCGCCGGAGAGGACCGAGACAAGCGGGACTCGGACGCCGGCGGACGGCGGCTTGGTGGAACTTGGGGCGGTGGCCTGGGACACCCATACAATGAACTGAGAGGACGGGAAGGGTCGCCGGACTCCGGGTGGTCTTCTGGTGGTGATGGGAAAGGAAGAAGAGGCTTGGCCGGCTCGAATTTAGTCGAGCACCGGCAACGGCCATGGCAGCGGTGGTGGAGCAGGAGCGGCTCTGGGGCTCTGGGGAGAGGACGGGGAGGACCAGGAGTGTGAGGTGAAGAGGTTGGTGAGGTGAAGTGAGGCGGGGTGCGGCTTTTATAACCGGGCGGCGATGCCAGCACCGGATCCCGCCGCGGGGAAAACGCCGGCGTTCGCGTTGCGCTGGCGGTCGTGCTAGTGCCCGAGCCGCATGGGGAGGTGACGGGAGAGGCAGGGGAGTTAAGGGCAAGGCAACGGCTCGCTGGGAAGCTGCCAGCCAGCTCACCCCGTACGGCCACTGTGCGCACACTTGGCCGTATACGGCGGCGAGGCTCGCCGGAGTTTGGTTAGGGTGCTGGAGCGGGTACGTGGATGGTGGCAACGAAGTCGGCACGATGAGACAAGGATGGGCAGTGCGAGGTGGCCGGAGCGGTCGTGTCCGACGCGGTCGGCGTGCAGAGCACGACTTTGGCTCAGGCAGACGCGTGGTCACCGCGTGCATTGGCGCACGCGGCGCACTCTGGCCCGTCCAGTCATGTCTAAATAGTAGTCCTTGCTCCCCAAGGTATCACAGATGTGATAGATCATCAAGGGAAGCCACGAGATGATGTGAGGCTTCTCTGGAACATTGCTGTAGCAAACTTGACTGCTCAACTATGATCAACAGAGATGTGTTAAGGGCCAAATGTGATGTCTGGGAGGTTTTGATTAAGAGGAACTATAGTCCTGTGAAGTTCGGATGGATTTGAACAAGTATTTAGCATAGTTGCTTTGCAACTGTCCAATCTGGTCCAGAATACAAACCATGAAGTGGCACTCTAATGGATGCTTGGATTGAGCTTAAATTTGGTGGCTAGGAGTTATTTGGACACATGAACATACTGTAAAAATTTCATACCATTTGGACACACCAAAATGGTACTTCCTTCAGAGTGGTCCTCTCTGGACCGAAACTAAGAGAAATTCTAGGGAATTATTGGATAGATCAAATGAGCCCAAATTTACTAGATAGGTGGCATATAGGTAGAAGCATGTTCTGGAAATTATTCATGAATTATGGAGCAATAAAAATTATAGTTGCTTCACAACCCAAAATAATTACCAGAAACAAAGATTTGATGCTGTGATCACATAGATAATGGGATGATGCTAAAATTTGGTGGAGAGCTATTATTTGAGCATATGAAGATGCTTGCAAAATTTTAACTCATTTGGATATGCCTAGCTTGCACTTCCTTCACAAGGCCTCTGTTTGAACAAAAACTTTGAAAAATTGCTCAGGGATATTCACTAGGCAAATGAAGTTGAAATTTGGCATGAGGAAATTATATGGATGGGAAAGAGAGCACAAAAAGTTTGAGAGCAAGAAGGCAAAGATAATGGGTACTTGCTTCACAAACTGCCAGCTAGGGCAGAATCAGAAAAATGAATATTGGTGAAATATTTTTGGTCATGGCAAGGAAGGATTTTGACATATCTGAGGAATATTTGACCCAAACAATTTATGGGAATTATTTGGGAATCTTTGGATTACTAGAAATGTGGGTTGCTTCACAACCCAGGGCAGACAGGGTTATTCCTTTAATAGGAAAAAGGAATATTCCCAAGAAAAGAATATTGGGATTGGTCCAAGATGGAAATGACAAGGTCTTTGCCCATTTCTTTTTCTTTTGATTTTATTTGGATTTTGGTCTGGATTTGCTTTTCTGTGGCTTAGTGGTCTTGAACCCTGAAAGATCACCCTCGATTCCTTTCCCAAGTGGCTTGTCAATCTCAAAACCATCCCAAGACCTTGTCATTTCCATCTTGGACCAATCCCAATATTCTTTTCTTGGGAATATTCCTTTTTCCTATTAAAGGAATAACCCTGTCTGCCCTGGGTTGTGAAGCAACCCACATTTCTAGTAATCCAAAGATTCCCAAATAATTCCCATAAATTGTTTGGGTTAAATATTCCTCAGATATGTCAAAATCCTTCCTTGCCATGACCAAAAATATTTCACCAATATTCATTTTCTGATTCTGCCCTAGCTGGCAGTTTGTGAAGCAAGTACCCATTATCTTTGCCTTCTTGCTCTCAAACTTTTTGTGCTCTCTTTCCCATCCATATAATTTCTTCATGCCAAATTTCAACTTCATTTGCCTAGTGAATATCCCTGAGCAATTTTTCAAAGTTTTTGTTCAAACAGAGGCCTTGTGAAGGAAGTGCAAGCTAGGTATATCCAAATGAGTTAAAATTTTGCAAGCATCTTCATATGCTCAAATAATAGCTCTCCACCAAATTTGAGCATCATCCCATTATCTATGTGATCACAGCATCAAATCTTTGTTTCTGGTAATTATTTTGGGTTGTGAAGCAACTATAATTTTTATTGCTCCATAATTCATGAATAATTTCCAGAACATGCTTCTACCTATATGCCACCTATCTAGTAAATTTGGGCTCATTTGATCTATCCAATAATTCCCTAGAATTTCTCTTAGTTTCGGTCCAGAGAGGACCACTGTGAAGGAAGTACCATTTTGGTGTGTCCAAATGGTATGAAATTTTTACAGTATGTTCATGTGTCCAAATAACTCCTAGCCACCAAATTTAAGCTCAATCCAAGCATCCATTAGAGTGCCACTTCATGGTTTGTATTCTGGACCAGATTGGACAGTTGCAAAGCAACTATGCTAAATACTTGTTCAAATCCATCCGAACTTCACAGGACTATCCAGGGTATTATAGAAAGCTTCTGTCTTCACCGAGCAATCTGTTCGACTTCCTGATGATTTTGTACCTCCATGCTTAAAATGCCTAGAACGTAGCAATGCTGATTCTCATGCTGAAACTTCCAATACTGTTGCTAAGAATACTGCTACTACTAAAATTGGTACTACTAACCCCTCTTCCAAGGATTTATGCTGCTATTACTGAAGAAAATTGTAGGCTAAAGGGCTTACTTGAGACTGGAATGCTAAGGAGCCTAAAAGGACATCAAACTCTATGTGATGTGCTCAAGAAGTCCATTCTGCACAAAAACACTCGAAAGAAAGGATTAGGTTTCGAAAAGAAACTCAATGGGGATGGATCCTATTGGACTCCCGAGCAGTATCCTCGAACGACTTGGGTTCATGCAAAGAGTAAAACCCTCGAACCTGAAACTCTAACTGGTTATCACTCACCCATTCCTGTTGATACTGACGAGTCTGACGACTCAAATTACAAAGTCTTCAAACAACAGAATGGTAAAGTTTTCGCTCGATATGTTGGAACGAACTGTAGGACAGGTTCACCCAAGAAGCAAATCTGGGTAAAGAAGTGCATTGTTGAAAATTTGTCTGTCACTGCTAACCTAACTGTGCAGGATAACTCTCGACAAGGAAATGGATATCATTCACAGTCTACTTTAAAATCTTTCTCAAATGATTATCATCCAAACCTACGTCAGAAGGAGTACATGCGTACCTCTTCAAATCATTACATCCATACTTCTGGAAATAAATTCAATGCATATTCATATGATTATCATCAAAGTGCACAGGTGTCTTACAGGCCTCGCCGAAGGAATACTCCTACTCAGTCCAAGCAAATGAGATCCTCACCACCCATGCAAGAGTGGGTTGTGAATAAGAACTGATACTCTCTTGCTGGGAGATCTATCAGGGATATCTCACATTTATTATAAGCCCTGAGATCAATCATTGTTGGTGCTTAACTCTCTGTGTTTACGTTTGCCGTATTTGTGTTTTTGTTCGTTGTTTTTTTTCTTTTAGTTGGGGTTGTGATCTGTTTTTCCCTTTGGTCTTTTTCGTCTTGTCTTTGTTGTCTGTCATAAACATGCAACTTGATCTGAAGAAGATTTCAATCCGACGTCCTTGGTCGCAAATGAAATCAACTTCAAAATTTCATCTGTTTTGGCGCTTGCGCTTCCTCAAACCCTTCGGCATTCTGTTCAGTTACCGAGATTTTCGCAGGAAACGGCTGACACGTGCCCATGATCTCACGATCGTGATCTCGTCCATTGAATGTGGAACGTCCCGTGCTTTTCGGCCGTGGATCTCGGAGGAAGCGGTTTCGCCCTGGGGCTATATAACCCCCCCCCCCTCCGGGCATCTTGCTCCTTTATTCTTTCTCTGTTCAACCTCAAACCCTTCCTCTCGCTCTCCGTCTAAGCCCGAGCTCAAAGCAGCGTCGACGTCATGCCTCGCCGCGCAACTTCGGTGAAGGCCCGCAGCCGTTGGTCGCGCCAGTGTGGTACATCTTCTCTCCCGCGCTGCCGTAGATGATCTTTGCTGCCAAGTTAGGGCACTCAGATCTAGAGCCAGTCCTGTCATTCCTCTGTTCTAGGGCTGTTCTTTTCGACGACAATTTCTTCTGTTTTATTTTCTTGCGGTAGATCTTTAGGTTTCACTAAATTGTGGCTTGTACGATTTGTAGTTGTTTCTCGTACCTGTCAGATTGGATTTAGGTTTCATGTGTCATACGTCGAAAGATTAGAGGAGTTGTGATTCTGTCTTATGGCATGTTGCAATTCTCTCGATGATATCTTCCAAAATATATGCCTTTAATTCCTTTGTTGCTTCCGGAAAATTATCTGCTTTCAGTCAAAAATGCTTCTGTGCATGTTTATGACCCCTTCTTGTTTTCCCTCGCATTGTTGTTTTTCTCTCAGGAGTGGTCATGGCTCATAGTTCGGAAGAGCGGTCTGGGTCCGAGAAAGAAATTCCTCAGCTGCCGCGTGTGCTGATAAAGCAAAGTGGGCTGGTGAAAGAAAAGAAGCTAAGCCGCCAAAGGTGCCGAAGAAGAAATCTGAGTCAGAATCTGATGGAGAAGAAGATGATATTCCCTTAGCTCACAGTAAGCCAGAGGATGAGCAAGTCACCGATTCCAAGACCCTGTTCTCTGATGGAAATCCCAAGAAGGGTAGTCGCGGTAGAGAGAGGACCACCGTGGCTGAGATGTCTGATCCCGAAACTTACAAAACTCCACCTGGAGTTGAAACTGCCACCGACAGAAATAACAGGCTGGAGAAGATTCGCCGTCATTGGGCGAAGAAATGGTGCAGCCTCAACCAAGAAAGCCAAGACAAATGTTCCTGCTTCCACAGAGGAACAATCTTATGACTTCAATCTCATGATTGATGTTATTGAAACTGCTGCCTATGATCCTAAATCAGCTGATCTGAGCAATTTGGGTCTTCCTGAAGATGTTACCAAGTTGGTAACAAAACACTTTGCTGAGTTAGGTGAGATTACCAAGGAGCTGAACCAAGCTGTCGAGGACAAGAAGCTCCTCGAGCAAATGAGGAAAGAAGCCAGCACTGACTCTGAAAGGAAAAACCTTAACAAGGAAATTCTTGATCTCACAAAAGCCCTCACTGTCATGAGGAAAAATAAGATTGAATGGCACTCACGGCTGAAGTTGGATGTTTCTGTGATGTGTGATCGAAGGAATGATGAGATCAAACGTCAAGCAGATCTTGCTCGACGAAGATTAAAGGAAGAAAAGCATCAGAAGGCATTGGCAAAAGCTAGCAAACCGAAGGAAATAAAAGATCGCCGTATCTAGAGAATTCCATATGACACACCTATTGACTCAAGTGCACCTCTGTAGCAGATTCCACCATCTCCTCCTCACAAGGATGATCCAATGCAACAAGCAGAGCCCGTGGTAGTTAACATTCCTACCTCAGTTGCTCAAGAATATAATGTGATGGATATCTTTCTGAACAATCATGTCGAACGTGCCCGAGCAACATGCCTCTGAAGAGAAATATGATGAAGAGATTGAAATGGAGAAGGCAGTTTCATTGCCGCTGAAAGAAATGCATGCTGAGCCCTCTGGATCCAAGGAGGATGATAAGGTTGAGGGGGAGCAAGTTGCTTCCCGAGGAAATACTACCCCGGTCTCCACATCTGGTGCCCCTACCCAGATGGAGGTTGATCCTGCTCCTGGTTCTTTGGCTTCACAGCCAGAATAGGAAGAAAAGAAAGATGAAGAGCCCATGGCTCACGAAATAGAAGTACCAGCA
The DNA here is from genome assembly GCA_011799875.1 of Thinopyrum elongatum. Lineage (NCBI taxonomy): Eukaryota > Viridiplantae > Streptophyta > Magnoliopsida > Poales > Poaceae > Thinopyrum > Thinopyrum elongatum. Next base: position 119,964,055 of record CM022300.1, read on the forward strand.
GTTGTACCACCAGTTTTGCCTCAGCAGACCGAAGGAGAAGCTGTAGTGACCCAAGTGACCGAAGAAGTTGTCGTGCCTCCTACTGTTGAGAGTTCATCGAAAGAAAAGGCCCTAGTGCCTGAGAATAAGAAAGCCGCTGAAGGAGTTCCAGCGAAGGAAATTGAAGGTCGGACTAGTGCCCCAATGCCATCAGCTCCAGAGAAAGCAAAAAGGCCTCTTGCTCTGTTAAAGCCAATCAATGAAAATGTGCCAGCTTCTGATGATGTTCAGCCGATGGAAATTGGCGATGAAGAGAATCGGAAAAATCCCCAGGAATCATTTTCATTGTTTCCAGCTGAGTATGGCCCCAATGGCCCTGCATTTAATGAACAGCTTCATCTCTCGAAGCTAGCATTCTTTGGGGTCAACCCTTATGAAGGAGAAAGAACTTCACTGTCATCGAGGTTTTGGACTGAAGAACAAGCTGTTTATTATGCTCAGATCTTGTTTGGCAAGAATAGAATCTTCAATCACAAGATATTAAACTTCGCTGAGCTCGAAAAAATGCCCTATTTACTCCATGCAATCGAGCACATTGAACATGCCCTTCTGAAAGGATTCATGCGCTTCAATCATGGATGGAACAGAGAGATTATCCTTCAATTCTATGCCACACTATATATCTCAGGAGAACTTGGCAACACCTCATCCTGGACTCTTGAATGGACAATAGGAAGAGAAAGGATCAAATGTTCGGCATATCAGTTTTTGGCCATAATAAATCTTCCTCGATGTGAGTTTGAGAAGGATAGAGAGCACAGGCTGCATTGCTGGGAAGTGTCCGAAGCACTACTCCACATTTTGATGGATCCCACCATGGTTGGTGACGAACGCATTGATTTTGATCCGAAGAAGTTGGCCTATGACAACAAAGTGCTATTTCACATTATGTGCAATACTCTCACGCCAACGAACACACCAAATTCCATCGATGGCATTGTGGGAAATGCACTTCTGGCCATGTCTCAAGGAATTAAGTTTGATATTCCTGACATTTTCATTCGAAACCTCGCATGTGTAGCTGACAACCCTCAGTCACTGAAACCTTATGCTCCATGGATCATGTTCGCGATCGAGCAGCTCACCAATGAGAAATTCTTCTGGGCTCATATTCCGAAGATATTCATGCCACCAGTTTGTGATACTCTGTGCATAGTAAAGGATATTGGAAAAGGAAAGGAACCTGTTGATACTGCTGCCACTGCGTTTGAAAATGCACCGAAGGTCAAGAAAGCCAGGGTTGTAATCCCCCGTAAGGAAAATCCATCTCTTTATGAGATTTGCATTCACACACAACAGACACTGGAATACCACATTAAGCTGGATAGAAAGGACAAGCTAGAGCTAATGACTGAGCTGAATTTTCTTCATAATCATACTTGCCAAATTCTTCTGCATGAGAAGGAGGCTAAGAAGCGCTTATGGACTCTGTTAAGGCAGCACTACTCTCGTAAGGATTTAGCCAAAAAGGGCATTAGGAAGGAGTATGACTTCCTGGACTTACTTGCTGTTCCTCGCATCCGAAGACAAACTGCAGTGCTCCCACAACGTTCTGCCTCCATGGACCTGCTGTTTGTCAGACATGATGACGAAATTGCAGATACAGCTGGCACTCTCATCTTCAAGCCAGATGTTCATCGCTCCAAGTCATCCAGAGCACATGCTGCCACTCCTGCTTCTGCTTTGACCATTCCTCACTCTTCAGATTCTGATTCGTCGAGTGGTTTTAATTCTGATTCTGAGGATTCTCCCACGGAGTAGTTCCTCGTATGTTTTCTCATTCCTTTTTGACACTTGTTGACAAAAAGGGGGAGAATTACATCGAGTGATAGTTTATCGGGGTTCTTGCGGGGTGTTTTTGTTCGCATTTTGGTTTTCCCTCGAACAATTTGCTTCATGAACGTAACGCACCGCTTGTGGTGTTGAAATACTCGGTCGCCATGTAAAGGTTAATAACCCCCCACCTACAATATTATTTGCTTTGTACTATCTGTTTGCAGGTACCATCGAATGAGTTTTTCCTTTGAAATGATTATCCTCGATAATTATCTATCTTACAGTGAAGTATATCTACTCCTCGAAGAAGAACAGGAAATCATCATGTGATGATACTAAGGGGGAGAAGTATTTCGAGTACTAAATGAATATAATTGTTGTGGTTGAATATGCTCTGACTGTTATCCTTCATTATCTAACCTTGAAGGAAGAGAATGCCAGTCTAAGCTTTTATGCCTTACATTGTGAAGGCTATATGTTTCACTGACAAAGTGTTTTTCCCTCGCAATTATTTCTCTTATTATCTTCTGTATCGCAGGGAAACCACATCTGAAGCATATCCACTCCGAGCAACATACTCTTATTTTATCTTGCTCTGATCGTATCGAATATCTAACATGCAGTAAAACTACATCTCGTGTGGATTGAAATTGTGTTCTGAGAAAACCTTCATGTTATATCCTTCGTCACAAATCTTTCAAAGCATATCTTAAATCTATTTGTCTACGAAGATTTTGTGACAGGAATCACCTCAGACACCATCGAGTGCATTGAAAGAAGTCAAGTATCAAATCATAAATCAATGTCACTTATACGAAGAATAATCTTGTCTCCCTCCCGTCCATTCATGCTCTGAAGCATATCTTCAGGGGTAGAGTGTTTTGTCTTTGTAATTATCTCTCGTCTCTTATTATCCTTCGCATTACATTCCATTATTTATCTATCCTTCGATGTGATCTGTTTTGTTAACAATCGTCCAAAAAGGGGGAGATTGTTGGTGCAATATCTGCTCACCTTGTGTTTTGGAGATTGTTGACAGAAACAGGTATGGACCGATTCGTTTGCTAGTGCATACAAAGAGAAAAAGTCCATAGACAACCGAAGAGAATGTTGTCTCTGGAGCTAAGTTCAAGGAACTTCACCGAAGTATATCTGCGTTGCAGAGAAGAACGAGCTATATTTGTTGAAGTTACATAGTCGAGCAGATTGATGTGAAGGAATTGACCCCTCGAACGTTTACTGCTGAAGCAAAGCTTTTATCTCGGTATCGTCGTCCGAAGAAATTGACTGCAGCGATGGAAGTCGAAGACAAAGTGAAGACGCAGTATTCATTTCGTTGTTCTTCCTTCATTCAATTGAGTCATAGGACCTCCGTACTATTAAGAGGGGTATAGGTTCTCAATGCTTAGATCCGCTATGATGCTTAGCCAAAACCTATGAAAGTTGCGAGAGAAATCTCTTTGTGTTCCAAGCAAATACTTGTCAGCAAGAGACTGTGATCTTCTTCACTGCGAGAGATTTGTCTCAGACCAAGGAGTTAGCATTACTTGCTCTGCAAGCAATGTTACCGTTGTGCTCAAAATCCGACCGTTGGACTCGTGTCGTTCGGCCATTGGCTGATCCCGATGTCTAATTTGGTCATTTCCCATCAGGGAAGGCTGCAGCCATAAATAGCCACCCTGCTCCAACATTGTGCGTTGGCTGCTCCGCTTGAGATTTCTGAAAAGATTGATTTGAGCAACCCCTCTCTGAGTGATTTGAGTTTAAGATCCACCGAGAGAAAATCAAGAGCCCAAACTTAGACAGTGGTTTAGCATCATAGTAGTTCTGAGTTAGAGTTCTTGTACCTATTACTCTTGAGAGCTACGCACTCTCTAGACGGATAGGTTTTAGCCCGAGTGTCGAAGAGTGTTGTCTTCACCGAGCTAGATCTTCAGCAACCAAGAGTGATTATGGTTCTCGAAGGTCGACTGGAGGTTTGGAGATCGCCGACAAGGATCTACCATGAGTGAAATCAACCTGAGTCTGATCAGCTCTGTGTTGAAGGATAATAGGGTGAAGAGAGTTTATCTTCCGTGTTAAGTCACAACCCCTCCAACCAGACGTAGCCCTTTGGCAGAAGGGTGAACTGGTCTACCAAATCTTTCTGTCGCCATCGAGCACCACTGGTTCTATTTTCTTCACTCTGTTACTTTCGGCAGTCTTTTTGTGTGCTCTGTGATGATAGATATCTGATCTGTTACCCTCTGCTACTTATCTTTCAACTTATCTCTCGCAGAGTTCATTGTCATTCCAAGTTGTCCTTCATAATTATCCATCAGCTCTACTCCAGTTCTTATTCATGATTTTAGTTCTGTCAGCATGTTGTATATTACCATCGTCATCATTAAGCCTGTTGTATCCTATGCTCAAATCATTATTGCATCTTACCTTGAAGATTTTGTTCCCCAGTAGCGAGCTTCATTGCACCCGTATCTACCGATCTTTAATTCTTCTGCTGTGATTGGGATCAGTTTCAATACTTTCAAAAGAAATTTTGAATCTCCCATTCACCCCCCTCTAGTCGATATACTCTCGGTCCTAACACATACACTTATAGCTCTAGTGGATCCGTTGCATGGCAATCCCTACTCACTTGCATTGATATCAATTGATGGGCATCTTCATAGCCCATTAATTTGCCTAGTTGATGTGAGACTTTCTCCTTCCTTTTTGTCTTCTCCACAACCACCATATTCTATTCCACCTATAGTGCTATATCCATGGCTCACGCTCATGTATTGCGTGAAAGTTGAAAAAGTTTGAGAACACCAAAAGTATGAAACAATTTCATGGCTTGTCATCAGGGTTGTGCATGATAAAATACTTTGTGAGATGAAGATGGAGCATAGCCAGACTATATGATTTTATAGGGATAACTTTCTTTGGCCATGATATTTTGAGAAGACATGATTGCTTTATTAGTATGCTTGAAATATTTTTTTATGTAAATATTAAAATTTTGTTTTGAATCTTTTGGATGTGAATATTCTTGCCACAATAAAGAAAATTGCATTCATAAATATGTTAGGTAGCATTCCACATCAAAAATTCTGTTTTTATCATTTACCTACCCGAGGACGAGCAGGAATTAAGCTTGGGGATGCTTGATACGTCTCCAGCGTATCTATAATTTTTGATTGTTCCATGCTATTATATTATCTGTTTTGGATGTTTTATATGCATTAATATGCTATTTTATATTATTTTTGGGACTAACCTATTAACCTAGAGCCAAGTGCCAGTTTCTATTTTTTCCTTGTTTTTGACTTTTACAGAAAAGGAATATCAAACAGAGTCCAAACGGAATAAAACTTTACGGTGATTTTTCTTGGACCAGAAGAAACCCAAGAGACTTGGAGAGGAGGCCAGAAGACCCACGAGGCGGCCACAAGCCGTGGGGGCGCGCCCCGGGGAGGGGGGCTGGCTTGTGGGCCCCTCGTAGACTGTCTTGAGCTAATATCTGCACTATAAATCCTCAATATTCCCCCTACACCAGAGGGCACACCAAAAATACTTTTCTGCTGCCGCAAGCCTCTGTTCCTGTGAGATCCCATTTTGGGGCCTTTTCCGGCACTCCGCCGGAGGGGGATTCGATCACGGAGGGCCTCTACATCAACCTTGCTGCCCTTCCAATGAAGTGTGAGTAGTTTACCACAGACCTACGGGCCATAGCTAGTAGCTAGATGGCTTCTTCTCTCTCTTTGATCTTCAATACAATGTTCTCCTCGATGTTCTTGGAGTTCTATTTGATGTAATCTTCTTTTGCGGTGCGTTTGTTGAGATCCGATGAATTGTGGATTTATGATCAGATTATCTATGAATATTATTTGAGTCTTCTCTGAACTCTTTTATGCATGATTAAGATATCTTTGTATTTCTCTTTGAACTATAGATTTGGTTTGGCCAACTAGATTGGTTTTTCTTGCAATGGGAGAGGTTCTTAGTTTTGGGTTCAATCTTGCGGTGTCCTCACCTAGTGACAGAAGGGGCAGCGAGGCACGTATTGTATTGTTGCCATCAAGGATAAAAGGATGGGGTTTGTATCATATTGCTTGAGTTTATCCCTCTACATCATGTCATCTTACTTAAAGCGTTGCTCTATTCTTATGAACTTAATACTCTAGATGTAGGCAGGAGTCGGTCGATGTGTGGAGTAATAGTAGTAGATGTAGAAATTTTTCGGTCTACTTGTCATGGACGTGATGCCTATATTCATGATCATTGCCTTAGATGTCTTCATAATTATGTGCTTTTCTATCAATTGCTCAATAGTAATTTTTTTACGCACCGTATGCTATCTTCAAGAGAGAAGCCTCTAGTGAAACCTATGGCCCCCGGGTCTATTTTCCATCATATATTTTTAGATCTATAAACCAAAAAACCCAAAAATACATTGCTGCAATTTATTTATATTTACTTTAGTTTGCTCTTTTATTTATCATTTATACCTATCTCTATTAGATCTCAATCTTGTTCGTGACCGTGAAGGGATTGACAACCCCTTTTTCGCGTTGTGTGCAAGTGTTTGTTAGTTTATGCAGGTGCATATATTGGAGACTTGCTTGTGCCTCCTACTGGATTGATACTTTGGTTCTTAACTGAGGGAAATACTTATCTCTACTTTGCTGCATCACCCTTTCCTCTTCAAGGGAAAAATCAACGCAGGCTCAAGAAGTAGCACAAAGCGCTCCCGATGACACACGGGAATTACTGTCAAGTTAGTTTTCATCATGCTCATATGATTCGCGTTCGTTACTTTGATAATTTGATATGTGGGTGGACCGGTGCTTGGGTGTTGTCCTTACTTGGGCAAGCCTCCCACTTATGATAAACCCCTCTCGCAAGCATCCGCAACTATGAAAGAAGAATTAAGATATATCTAACCATAGCATGAAACATGTGGATCCAAATGAGCCCCTTACGAAGCAACACATAAACTAGGGTTTAAGCTTCTGTCACTCTAGCAACCCATCATCTACTTTTTACTTCCCAATGCCTCCCCCTAGGCCCAAATCATGGTGAAGTGTCATGTAGTCGATGTTCACATAACACCACTAGAGGAAAGACAACATACATCTAATCAAAATATCGAACGAATACCAAATTCACATGATTACTTATAACAAGACTTCTCCCATGTCCTCAGGAACAAACATAACTACTCACAAAGCATGCTCATGTTCAAGATCAGAGGGGTATTGAATATCATTAAGGATCTGAACATATGATCTTCCACCAAATAAACCAACTAGCATCAACTACGAAGAGTAATCAACACTACTAGCAACACACATGTACCAATCTGAGGTTTTGAGACAAAGACTGAATACAAGAGATGAACTAGGGTTTGAGAGGAGATGGTGCTGGTGAAGATGTTGATGAAGATTGACCCTCCCATGATGAGAGGATCATTGGTGACGATGATGGCTTCGATTTCCCCCTCCCAGAGGGAAGTTTCCCCGGTAGAATCACTCTGTCGGAGCCCTAGATTGCTTCTGCCCAGGTTCCGCCTTGAGACGGCGGCGCTTCGTCCTGAAAGCTTCCTTCTTATTTTTACTAGGTCAAAACCCTCCATATAGTAGAAGATGGGCACCAGACGATGGCCAGGGGGCCCATAAGCCGTGGGGGGTAGGGCGCGCCCCCATGCTTGTGGCGACCTGGTGGGTCCCCTTCGGTTGTTTCTTCACCCAATATTTTTTATATGTTCCAAAATAATTCTCCGTAAAGTTTCGGGACATTTGGAGTTGTGCAGAATAGGTATATCAGATTTGCTCCTTTCCGGTCCAGAATTCCAGCTGCCGGCATTCTCCCTCTTCATCTAAATCTTGTAAAATAAGAGAGAAAAGGCATAAGTATTGTACCATAATGTGAAATAACAACCCATAATGCAATAAATATCAACATAAAAGCATGATGCAAAATGGACGTATCAACTCCCCCAAGCTTAGACCTCGCTTATCCTCAAGCGAAAGCCGAAATTGATAATCACGTCCACATGTTTAGAGATAGAGGTGTCAATAAAATAAAATACGGACATGAGGGCATCATGATCATCTTTTTAAAACAACAATACATTGTCATATAACTTCTTATGCTAAAGTGACAATTCATTCACAAGCTAAAGTATGAATCAAAAACTTTGTTGGAAACTAACAAACTATGATCTCGGTCATTGAGGCAATTGCAATTTATCATATAACATCAGAAAGAGTCAATGTAAGAGCTTTTATTTAGCAAGTTCACATACTCAACCATCATTTAATATTTCATGATTTCTAACACTCACGCGATACTTATGAGATAAAAGCTTCAATCAAACACATAGGAAGATAGGGGCTTATAGTTTCGCCTCCCAACCATTTACCTCAAGGGTAACATCAACAATAATAATTTATGAACACCTACATCCGAGTGGATATATATATCTGGATCTTCCCCAACACATAGTGCTTGCCAAAAAGAGAAAACATAAAAGGAAGGGTGAAGATCACCATGATTCTTGTATAAAGGTAGAAAGTAAAATAAAAGATAGGCCCTTCGCAGAGGGAAGCAGAGGTTGTCATGCGCTTTTATGGTTGGATGCACAAAATCTTAATGCAAAAGAACGTCACTTTATATTGCCGCTTGTGATAAAGAACTTTATTATGCAGTCCTTCACTTTTATTTCTTCCATAATACAAGTTCATATAAAGTTTATTTTGCTCACACTAAAATATCATACATATTTAAAGATCAATTTTTTATTGCTTACACCGATGACAACTTACTTGAAGGATCTTACTCAATCCATAGGTAGATATAATGGACTCTCATGGCAAAACTGGTTCAAGGGTTTTGGAAGCACAAGTAGTATCTCTACTTGGTGCAGAAGATTTGGCTAACATAGGATGAGAAGCAAGCTCAACATGTTGGAGGATCCATGACAATATAACTTCTATTCGGATATAAGAAAACATAACCCATTATGTTGTCTTCCTTGTCCAACATCAACTTATTAGCATATAATATTTTAATGAGTGCTCACAATCACAAAGGATGTCCAAGATAGTGTATTTATATGTGAGACCTCTCTTTCTTTATTACTTCCTATTAATTGCAACAATGACCAATACTATGTTTGTCAACTCTCAACAAATTTCATGTGACATACTTCTTATATGTGAAGTCATCACTCTCCATAAAATTATTATATAATCTTTTTATTTCTTTTATTCTCTTTCCTTTTCACGATCAAAGCAAGAAAGCAAAGCCCTCAACTCAAAACTACTCTTTATTATATAACTCTCATACTCGATTACATAGATGGAACACAAAGCAAAACTAAAAGACTAGATCATACTAAAACTTTTATTCTACTAGATGATGATATAACCAAAAGGATCGAACTAAGGTAAATGATAAAAGTAAAGATGTGGTGGTGATACGATACCGGGGCACCTCCCCCAAGCTTGGCATAAGCCAAGCGGAGTGCTCATACCCATGTACTCAAGTCTCTTGCTTCGGAGGTGGTGATGATGGAGTTGATGATGTGGGAGGCTTGTCCTCCGTCTTCCAAGGCATAGGCTCACCATCGTAGAAGGATGAACGAGTCTCCAGAATCCTCAAATCGGCAGCCAAACTCATCCTCTTAAATCTATATTCATACTCACAATTTTGGTTTTGCAGGTCATAGATCTCGTCTTGGAGATGCTCGATTTTCTCATGAAGCTTGAAGATGGCCTTTCCAAAATCATTGGCGGCTAGCTTGTGGTCACGGGTGAATTCCGTGATCATGGAGTGATTGGCATTGAGTCCGCGTTCCACCATCCCTTGGCACTTAAAGACCACCTGCTCCACCGCTTCGAGCCTAGACTCCACGCTTCCGGTCGTTCTTGGCCCTTGAACATCCTAGATGTGAAGCACCCCCTCACGCATATCAATGGTTTGAGGGTGTTGCAACACCTCCGTAAGTTAGGGGTTGATGACCTTCTCATAGAACTTGTCCTTCGGGGCGCTTGGGGACTTCATGGTAATCTAGATCTGTCAGAAAAATAGCTCGAAACAAGAACAGAGGATATTGCCGTGATACGGTGGTCAAAACCTTCGGGAGATTACATAATGAATTTTTACCATGCAAAACAAGTATTCTGGGAGAAAACGGAGTCCGGAGGGCACACGAGGTGGCCACAAGCCTGGGAGGCGCGCCAAGGGGGGTAGGGCGCGCCCCCACGGCTTGTCGCCTCCTCGTGCGCTATTCAGACTACTTATTTTCCTATTTTCTAAATATTCCAAAACGGAGTAACATTGCTTTTGGGAAAGTTTTGGAATTGGTTTACTTATCGTATCACAAACCTATTCCTTTTCAGGGTTCTGGAGCATTCTGGAAAGTTTCCCTTATGTACTCCTCCGGTGTTATGGTATGAATAATATTAGTTTCAACATTTATGGGCGTACCTGAGATATAATGTTTGATTCTTTGCCCATTCACCACATTTGGGTTATTGCCCTCGACATTGTTGATCTTGATGGCACCGGAACGATAAACTTCTTCGATTATGTAAGGACCTTCCCATTTGGAGAGAAGTTTTCCTGCAAAAAATCTTAAACAAGAATTGTATAGCAAGACATGGTCACCTACATTAAATTCATGCTTTTGTATCCTTTTGTTATGCCATCTTTTAACCTTTTCTTTAAATAATTTGGCATTTTCATAGGCTTGGGTTCTCCATTCATCAAGTGAGCTAATGTCAAATAACATCTTCTCACTGACAAGTTTGAAATTATAGTTGAGTTCTTTAATTGCCCAATAAGCTTTATATTCCAATTCGAGAGGTAAGTGACATGCTTTTCCATATACCATTTTATATGGAGACATACCCATAGGATTTTTATAAGCTATTCTATAAGCCCATAATGCATCATCAAGTTTCTTAGACCAATTCTTCCTGGATCTATTAATAGGCTTTTGCAAGATCAATTTTATTTCTCTGTTACTTAATTCTACTTGACCACTAGACTGAGGATGATATGGAGATGCAATTCTACGGTTAACATCATACTTAGCAAGCAATTTACGGAAAGCACCATGAATAAAATGTGAACCACCATCAGTCATTAAATATCTAGGGACTCCAAACCTCGGGAAAATAACTTCTTTAAGCATTTTAATGGAGGTGTTATGATCAGCACTACTAGCTGGAATATCTTCTACCCACTTAGTAACATAATCAACAACAACCAAAATATGTGTATACCCATTGGAGGAAGGAAAATGTCCCATATAATCAAATCCCCAAACATCAAATGGTTCAATAACAAGTGAATAATTCATAGGCATTTCCCGACATCTACTAATTTTACCAATTCTTTGACATTTATCACAAGACAAGACAAACTTACGAGCATCCTTGAAAGAGTAGGCCAATAAAAACCAGATTGTAATACCTTGTGTGCAGTTCTGTCTCCAGCATGGTGTCCTCCGTAAGCCTCGGAGTGACACTTTCTTAGGATTTGTTCCTGTTCATGCTCAGGTACACAACGTCTAATAACACCATCTACTCCTTCTTTATAAAGGTGTGGGTCATCCCAGAAGTAATGTCTTTAATCATAGAAAAACCTTTTCTTTTGTTGGTATGTAAAACTAGGTGGTATAAATTTATCAACAATATAATTAGCATAGTCTGCATACCATGGAGTACTACGAGAAGCATTTATAACAGCTAATTGTTCATCAAGAAAACTATCATCAATTGGTAGTGGGTCATCACGAATATTTTCTAACCTAGAAAAGTTGTCTGCTACGGGGTTCTCAGCTCCCTTTCTATCAGTAATATGTAAATCAAATTCTTGTAGCAAGAGAACCCACCTAATGAGTCTAGGTTTAGCATCTTTCTTTTCCATAAGGTATTTAATAGCAGGATGATCAGTGTGAACAGTTACTTTAGAGTCAACAATATAAGATATGAATTTATCACAAGCAAACACAACTGCTAAAAATTCTTTTTTAGTAGTAGCATAATTTCTTTGAGCACTGTCTAGGGTTTTACTTGCATAATGGATAACATTTAATTTCTTATCAACTCTTTGTCCTAGAACAGCACCAACAACATAATCACTAGCATCACACATAATTTCAAAGGGCAGGTTCCAATCAGGTGGTTGAATAATAGGTGCAGAAATTAAGACTTTCTTAAGTATTTCAAATGCTTCCACACAATCGTCACCAAAAACAAATGGAACGTCTTTTTGTAAAAGATTAGTGAGAGGCCTAGAAATTTTAGAGAAGCCTTTAATAAATCTCCTATAGAAACCAGCATGACCAAGGAAGCTTCTTATACCTTTGATATCTTTAGGACACGCCATTTTTTCAATAGCATCAACTTTAGCTTTATCAACTTCAATACCTCATTCGGAGATTTTATGCCCCAAGACAATACCTTCATTAACCATAAAGTGGCACTTCTCCCAATTCAAGACGAGATTAGTTTCTTCACATCTCTGCAAAACTCGATCAAGGTTGCTTAAGCAATCATCAAAAGAAGTTCCGTAAACAGAAAAATCATACATGAAAACCTCAACAATCTTTTCACAAAAGTCAGAGAATATAGGAGTCATACATCTTTGAAAGGTGGCAGGTGCATTGCATAAACCAAAAGGCATACGTCTATAAGCAAAGGTACCAAAAGGGCATGTAAAAGTGGGTTTTTCTTGATCCTCTTTTGACACAGGTATTTGGGAGAAACTAGAGTATCCATCTAGAAAGCAAAAATATGTTTGTTTTGATAGTCTTTCTAGCATTTGATCAATAAATGGCAGAGCATAATGATCTTTCCTAGTAGCTTTATTTAATTTTCTAAAATCAATTACCATCCTATAACCTGTGATAATTTTTTGTGGGATAAGTTCATTTTTATCATTAGGAACAACAGTAATACCTCCCTTCTTAGGGACACAGTGAACATGGCTTACCCATCTACTATCAGCAATAGGATAGATTATACCTGCTTCCAGAAGCTTTAGTATTTCATATCTTACCACTTCTTTCATCTTAGGATTCAACCGTCACTGGTGATCAACAACTGGTTTAGCATCAGGTTCCATATTAATTTTATGCTGACATAGAGTGGGACTAATGCCCTTAAGAACATCAAGAGTCTATCCAATAGCGGCACGGTGCTTCCTCAGAGTTTTCAGTAATCTCTTTTCTTCATGCTTTGAAAGGTTAGCACTAATAATAACATGATATATCTTCTTTTCATCAAGATAAGCATATTTTAGAGTATCAGGTAATTGTTTAAGATTGAAGACAGGATCACTCTTGGGTGGAAGAGGATATCCAAGAGTCTCAACAGGCAAATTGTGTTTCAAAATAGGCATTTTTTTAAAGAATATCTCATCAATTTCATTTCTTTCATTCATAAACATGTCATTTTCATGGTCTAGCAAATATTGTTCTAAAGGATCAGTAGGATGCATGACAATAGAAGCAAGACCAATAATTTCATCTTTACTAGGCAATTCTTTATCACAAGGTTGTCTACGGAATTTGGAGAAATTAAACTCATGAGAGACTTGTACGTCTCCAATGTATCTATAATTTATGAAGTATTCATGCCATGTTTACCACAATTTTATATGGTTTTGGTATGATTTGGATGGAACTAACCTGGACTAACGCTGTTTTCAGCAGAACTACCGTGGTGTTGTTTTTTGTGCAGAAATAAAAGTTCTCCAAATGCAACGAAACTTTTTGACGATTTTTTTGGAACAAAAGAGGCACTAGAAGCTTCGTGGGAGAGCCAGAAGAGCCACGAGGAGGGCACAACCCACCAGGGCGCACCAGAGGGGCCTAGCTTGACCCGGTGGGTTGTGCTCACCTCGAGGCCCATCTTAGCGTGATTCCAACGCTGAAAAATCCTATAAATAGTGAAACCATCAGAAATAACCCTAGATCAGAAGTTCCGGCGCCGAAGCCTCTGTAGCCATGAAAAACCAATCTCGACCCCGTTCTGGCACCATGCCGGAGGGGGAAATCATCACCGGTGGCCATCTTCATCATCCGGCGGCCACCATGATGAGGAGGGATTAGTCCACCCTCGGGGCTGAGGGTTTATACCAGTAGCTATGTGTTTAATCTCTCTCTCTCTCTCTCTCATGTTCTTGAGATGGCACGATCTTGATGTATCATGGGCTTTGTTAATATAGTTGGATCATATGGTGTTTTCCCCTCTCTATCTTGTTGTGATGAATTGAGTTTTCCCTTTGAGATTTTGTTTTTTATCGGATTGAATACTTTTATGGATTTGAGAGCACTTGATCTATGTCTTGGCACTCAACTCGTGGATTCCCGAGGTGACATTGGGGTAATCTATGCATAGGGGTTGATGCATGTTTTCGTCCTTGTTTCTCCGGTAGAAATCTTGGGGGCACTCTTTGAGGTTCTTTGTGTTGGATTGAGTATAATGAATCTGAAATTGTTTGATGCATATCACATAATCAACTCACGGATACTCGCGGTGACATTGGAGTATCTAGGTGACATTAGAGTTGGTTGATGTGTATCATACGGTGTTATTTTAGTACGAACTCTTGGTTAGATCGATCAGAAAGAATAGCTTGGTGTTATTTTAGTACAAACTCTAGGATAGATTGATCGAAAAGAATAGCTTTGAGGTGGTTTCGTACCCTACAAACAATTTCTTCTTATGTTCTCCACTAGATAGGAACTTTGGAGTGATTCTTCATTGCACTTTGAGGGATGGTTATATGATCCAATTATATTAGTATTGTTGAGAGATTGCACTAGTGAAAGTATGGACCCTAGGCCTCATTTTCAAGCATTGCAATACCGTTTGTGCTTTGTTTTATCAATTGCTACACGATGACCCACAAGTATAGGGGATATATCGTAGTCCTTTCGATAAGTAAGAGTGTCGAACCCAACGAGGAGCAGAAGGAAATGACAAGTAGTTTTCAGTAAGGTATTCTCTGCAAGCACTGAAATTATAAGCAGCGAGTAGTTTGATAGCAAGGTAATTTGTAACAAGCAAGCAACGGTAACGGTAACAAAAATGCAGCAAGGTAGCCCAATCCTTTTGAGGCAAAGGATAGGCCAAAACGGTCTCTTATGATAAGCAAAGCGTTCTTGAGGGTACACGGGAATTTCATCTAGTCACTTTCATCATGTTGGTTTGATTTGAGTTTGCTACTTTGATAATTTGATATGTGGGTGGACCGGTGCTTAGGTGCTGTTCTTACTTGAACAAGCCTCCGACAATCACTGTTCAAGATATCTTCCGATATACCGATAAATCGGCCGATTTATCGCTTATCGGTGTCTAACCGATAAGATAAATTGGCCGATAAATCAGCCGATATGGCGATAAATCGGCCAATATGCCGATAAACTAGCCGATTTACCCCTTATCATGGGTCGACCGATAAGTTCCCGATAAGCGATATCCCCAACATTTCTCCTACTTATGATTAACCCCCTACAAGCATCCGCAACTACGAGAAAAGTATTAAAAATAAATCTAACCATAGCATTAAAATTTTGGATCCAAATCGGTCCCTTATGGAATAGCGCATAAACTAGGGTCTAAGCTTCTGTCACTCTCGCAACCCATCATCTAATAACTACTCCACAATGCATTCCCTTAGTCCCAAATATGGTGAAGTGTCATGTAGTCGACGTTCACATGACACCACTAAGGGAATCACAACATACATAACATCAAAATATCGAACACATATCAAGTTCACATGATTACTTGCAACAAGATTTCTCCCGTGACCTCAAGAACAAAAGTAACTAATCACAAATGATAATCATGCTCAAGATTAGAGGGGTATTAAATAGCATAATGGATCTGAACATATAATCTTCCACCAAATAAGCCATATAGTAATCAACTACAAGATGTAATCAACACTACTAGTCACCCACAAGCAATAATCTAAGGTTCCGGTACAAAGATTGAACACAAGAGATGAACTAGGGTTTGAGAGGAGATGCTGCTGTTGAAGATGTTGATGAAGATTGCCCTCCCCAAGATGGGAGAGTTGTTGGTGATGATGATGACGATGGTTTCCCCCTCCGGGAGGGAAGTTGCCCCGGCGAAATCGCTCCGCCGGAGGGCAAAAGTGCTCCTGCCCAAGTTCCACCTCGAGACGGCGGCGCTTCGTCCTGAAAGTCCTCCCCTTATTTTTTTTCTAGGTCAAAATGACTTCTATACCATAAGTGGGGCACCAGAGGTGGGCAGAGGAGGGCACAACCCACTAGGGCACGCCTGGGCTCCTTGGCGTGCCCAAGTGGGTTGTGACCACCTGGTGGGCCCCCTCTGGTACTTATTTGCTCCAATAATTCTTATATATTCCATAAAAATTCTCTGTGAAGTTTCAGCTCATTTGGAGTTGTGCAGAATAGGTAGCCTGACGTAGCTTTTTCAGGTCCAGAATTCCAGCTGCCGGTATTCTCCCTCTTAGTGTGAACCTTGCATATTATGAGAGAAAAGGCATTAGAATTACTCCAAAAAGCATTATTATATCTAAAAACAATATAAATAATAGTAGGAAAATATGATGCAAAATGGACGTATCAACTCCCCCAAGCTTAGACCTCGCTTGTCCTCTAGCGAAAACCGAAATCGAAAAACATGTCCACATGCTTAGAGAGAGAGGTGTCGATAAAAACAAAATACGGACATAGAAGCATCATGTATATTGTTATAACAGCAACAAACTTTAACATAAAACTTTATCATAGAACTTTTATCATAGAACTTCTATCATAGACTTCTCATGAACAAGTAACAATTCATCACAACATCGAAGTATAAAGTATAAACTCTATTGAAAACCAACAAACTATGTTCTCAGTCAACTTTGCAACTACAATTCATCATCTTTTTAGGAAGGGTCGCGTATCAGAGCCTTTTTGGCAAGTCCACATACTCAACCATCATATAGTCTTCTATGATTGCTAACACTCACCGCATACACATGAGCAAAAAGTTTCAACCGGACACATAGAAAGATAGGGGCTTATAGTTTTCGCCACCCAACATATTCACCGCAAGGGTGATGTCAACAATAATAACTCATTCTACCCATATCCAACTGGATATATGTGCCTAGATCTTTCCTCACCACATGATGCTTGCCAAAAGATAAAAATAAAAAGGAATAGAGAGAAATACTTTGACTCTCGCATAAAAGTAAATACATAAAAGTAAAAGATATGCCCTTCGCAGAGGGAAGCAGAGGTTGCCATGCGCTTTTCGTTTGTATGCTCAATCTCTTAGTGCAAAAGAACGTCACGTTATATTGCCCCTTATGATAGCAACCTTTATTATGCAGTCTGTCGCTTTTATTCTTTGCCATCACAAGTTCGTACAACGCTCAATTTTCTCTTACACTAAATGATCCAACACTTTTAGAAGCAATTTTTATTGCCCTTTTGCACCGATGACAACTTACTTGAAGGATCTTATTCAATCCATAGGTAGGTATGGTGCACTCTCAAAACAAGATTTGGGTTTAAGGGTTTTGGATGCACAAGTGGTATCTCTACTTAGTGCATAATTTTTGGCTATCAAAGATAGGGGGCAAGCACCACATGTTAAAGGATCTATGACAATATAACTTCTATGTGAATATGAACAAACATAAATCATTACGTTGTCTTCCTTGTCCAACGTCAACAATTTTGGCATATAATATTTTGATGGGGGCTCACAATCACAAAAGATGTCCAAGATAGTGTATTTGCATGTGAATCTTCTCTTCCCTTATTAATTCTTTCATGAATTGCATCATTGACCAATGCTATGTTTGTAAGTCTCCAATAAAATTTTCTACTTATGCTCTTCCTTATGTGATGTCATTACTTACCATAAGATTAGCATATGATCTTTTTCATTTATTTCCTTTCTTTTTATCGAACATGAAAGAAAAAGAAATCAAAACTCAAACTAAACTTTATTATATATCTCACACACGATTTCAAGGATAGATCACTAAGCAAACACTCGAAAAGAAAGGATCGAACTAAACTTTTATTCATCTAAAGCAAAACATAACTATGGATCGAACTAAGATAAGTAAAGGCAAAAGATAGTGGAGGTGATACGATACCGGGGCACCTCCCCCAAGCTTGGCACAAGCCAAGGGGAGTGCCCATACCCGATACTCAATTTTCTTTTGATGATGAAGAAGGAGGTGGTGTTGATGAAGTAGTAGCAATCTTATCCTTCAAGCTCAAAAGATACTCCAATCTACGGATGACGCTCTGGAGGGCGATGATATGCTCTCGCAATAGAATATTTTCACGGGTGAGATATTTATTTTTCACATGAACCGTTTCGATTATCCGAAAGGCTTCAATCTCAGTGGGGGTAAGAGGATCATAGTAAGGTTTAAGGATATCTTCTTCTTCCTCCTCGGTAGGCAAGGCTTGCTCGACCACCAATGCTTGATCTCCAGTGGCCTCCTTGCTCTTGTCTCCTTTGACAACTTCTTTGGGCTCTTCTCTCTTCAACTCAATCTTCATCAACCAAGCCTCCTCTTCTACGTTGTTGGAGGAGGGAGAAGACATGATGCCTGTCTTAACAGATCTGACCGAAAATAGCAAGAAAAGAAAACAGAAGATTTCTCTGTGATACAGTGGTCAATAGGTTCGGGGGGTATATAAAGATTTTTTATCTTGGGAAACAAGCAAACGGAAGAAAAACGGAGTCTGGAAGGTACCCGAGGTGGGCACAACCCACCTGGGCGCGCCTGGAAAGCCAAGCGCGCCCTAGTGTCTTGTGCCCACCAGGGGTGCCTTCCTGGTTGTTTCTTATTTTCCTAATTTTTGATATATTCCAAAACTGACAGAAAATATTTTTGCGGATTTTTTGGAGTCCGTTTACTTATCGTATCGCGTACCTCCTCCTTTTTCACGATTCTGGAGTATTCCAGAAGGTTTCCTTTATGTGTTCTTCCGGTGTCATAGTTTGGATAATATTGCTTTCAACATTAATGGGCGTACCTAAGATATAATGTTTTATTCTTTGCCCATTGACAACCTTCGGGTTAGTACCCTCGGCATTATTTATTTTGATAGCTCCAGATCGATAAACCTCCTCGATAACATAGGGTCCTTCCCATTTGGAGAGGAGTTTTCCTGCAAAGAATCTGAAATGAGAGTTGTACAGAAGAACATATTCTCCAACTTTAAACTCACGCTTTTGGATTCTCTTATCATGCCATCTTTTAACCTTTTCTTTAAATAACTTAGCATTTTCATAAGCTTGGGTTCTCCATTCATCTAGTGAGCTGATATCAAATAACCTCTTTTCACCGGCAAGTTTGAAATCATAGTTGAGTTCTTTAATTGCCCAATATGCTTTATGTTCTAACTCAAGAGGTAAATGACAAGCTTTTCCATAAACCATTTTATAAGGAGACATACCCATAGGATTTTTATATGCTGTTCTGTAAGCCCAAAGTGCATCATCTAATTTCTTAGACCAATTCTTCCTGGACCTATTGATAGTTTTTTGTAAAATTAATTTTATTTCTCTATTGCTAAGTTCAACTTGACCACTAGACTGAGGATGATAGGGTGATGCAATTCGATGGTTAACATCATACTTAGCAAGCATTTTACGAAAAGCACCATGAATAAAATGTGAACCACCATCGGTCATTTAATATCTAGGGACTCCAAACCTTGGGAAAATAACTTCCTTAAGCATTTTAATAGAGGTGTTGTGATCAACACTACTAGTTGGAATAGCTTCTACCAACTTAGTAACATAATCAATAGCAACCAAAATATGAGTATACCCATTAGAGGAAGGAAAAGGTCCCATGTAATCAAAACCCCAAACATCAAATGGGTCAACAGCAAGTGAATAATTCATAGGCATTTCTTGACGCTTACCAATATTACCAATTCTTTGACATTCATCACAAGATAAAACAAACTTACGGGCATCCTTGAAGAGAGTAGGCCAGTAAAAACCAGATTGCAACACCTTGTGAGCAGTTATGTCTCCCGCATGATGCCCTCCATAAGCTTCGGAGTGACATTTCCGTAGGATTTGTCCCAGTTCATGCTCAGGTACACAACGTCTAATAATACCATCTACTCCTTTATAAAGATGTGGGTCATCCCAAAAGTAATGTCTTAAATCATAGAAGAATTTCTTCTTTTGTTGGTATGTGAAACTAGGTGGTATGTATTTAGCAACAATGTAATTAGCATAGTCAGCATACCAAGGAGTGTTATGAGAAACATTTATTGCAGCTAATTGTTCATCAGGGAAATTATCATTAATAGGTTGTGGGTCATCAAGGATATTCTCTAACCTAGACAAGTTATCAGCAACGGGGTTCTCAGCTTCCTTTTTCTAATAGTGATATGTAAGTCAAATTCTTGTAGCAAAAGAACCCACCTAATAAGTCTAGGTTTAGCATCTTTCTTTTCCATAAGATATTTTATAGCAGCATGATCAGTGTGAATAATCACTTTAGAATCAACAATGTAAGATCTAAATTTGTCACAAGCAAACACAACTGCTAAAAATTCTTTTTCGGTAGTAGCATAATTGCGTTGGGCACTGTGACGACCCCGGCTTAATCGTGCACTAACCATACACGCAAATGCACACGATCAAGCCTAAGGACTCACTTGAAGATATCACAACACAACTCTAAAACATAAATAAAGTCATACAAGCTTTATATTACAAGCCAGGGCCTCGAGGGCTCGAATACATAACTCGATGGCATACAAGCGTCAGCGGAAGCATTAGATATCTGGGTACAGATATATTACAGAGAGAGGAATAGGCCTTCACAGAGGCGGGGTAAAATAAAATACTACGATCGAAAGGCGTAGGCCTCCTGCCCTGGACCCTCCGATCCTACTCCTGGTCGTCAGTCGGCTCCTCGTAGTAGTAGTACTCGCCAGGCGGGTAGTAGTACTGGTCGTCGGCTGGGGCGTCTGGCTCAGGGGCTTCGTCGTCTGGTGGCATCAAAAAGTAATATGGGGGAAACAGAAAATAAAGCAAACGTGAGTACTCATCCGAAGTACTCAGCAAGCAAGGATCTACACTACATATGCATCATTTTCAAAGGGATGGCTGTATATGTGGACTGGGCTGCAGAAATGCCAGAATAGAGGGGGAAGGCTAGTCCTATCGAAGACTAGCATCTTCAACAATCTTCGACAGTCTTGCAGCAATAGACGAGAACAGATGAACATAATATAAAGTAGTAGTAGTAGTATCATCAACTCGACCTGAGATCCTTTCTCGACTCCCTGCGAGAAAGCAATCCCAGAGCCGTACTATCCAGTTCTCATCACATGTTCTAGTTGTACCGATCGGGATACAACTCCGAGTGTCCATTACCGTAGGACAGGCTATCGATAGAAGTTTCTTCCCTGCAGGGGTGCACCAACTTACCCACCACGCTCACTTAACTCTGGCCGGACACACTTTTCTGGGTCATGCCCGGCCTCGGCTAAGCAACACGCCGCAACCCGACCAAATACTTAACAGAGAGGTCAGCACGCCGGACTAACCTATGCCCCCAGGGGTCTTGGGCCATCGCCCCGGACGCTCCTGCACGTTGCGTACACCGCCGGTGAGCAGACCTAGCAACCCCTTAATACAAGCGCGGTTGCGTTCCCAGTCCAACCCAGCGTGTGCCGCTCAGTTGCTGACGTCTATTAAGCTTCGGCTGAAGTATACGACGCAGAACACCCATACTATGCCCACGTGATGGTTAGTGCTATCAGGCCAGAGGCCCCTCGGATAAAATATCCAAACCGTAGTGGATTAGGAGCGCGCGGAAACGAGCAGAGACTCACGATCGATGTGACCCCGTCGCCCCGTCTCGAGGACTTGCGGCAAGGGCTAAGAATGCCCGGCCACGCCTCGTAGTTATCTCGCGGGCACCATCCAGGTCAACCCGACTCCACATCACTTCGCATTAAGCTCGCGCGGGTACCCCTCAGGGCCGACCCGTCTTTAGTATCATGGTTTAGTGCAAGTCCACTTATCAACAGTAACTGTGTGTCTGACACCAGGGGAGCCCTGAGGAATCACCCTCGATGGAACCCCACCTGATGTTATCATCAAGGTGAACGAAGGAGGAATCACCCTCGAGGTCCACACTTGAGGAGTTGCGCGACGACGTCGTTATCGGGGGTGGTGTAGGAGGAATCACCCTCGCTTACCACGACCGATTAACTAACCTACAAGGTTATCATCAGAAGTGCTGACGAGGTATCACCCTCGGCACTTGACGGTAACCCAACAGTGTCGGCAACTAAGGGGGAAGTGATGTGCTGTGCCCGGGTCTAGTCTTCAATCCCGAAGTTCGGGTCTTCTGATATCCAGCAGGGTAGTCGGGATCAAGTGGGGGTCTCTGTCGTGTCTCTACCCAGCCTATACTAAGCAGTCTAGGATAATCAGTAAGGTAACAAGGCAGGGTACAATAATGAGGCTATGCAGCAGATATAGGAAAACAGTAGCAGTAGCAGTTCTAATGCAAGCATAAGAGAGAAGAGAATAGGCGATATAGGCATGCTCAAAATGGGGGTGCTTGCCTGTTTGCTCGGGGGCAAGGGCAAAGTCTTCAGTGGTACCGTCGGGGATGTAGTCGTACTCCTGTGCGGCGTCTGCCTCGGGAGCTACGTCAACGTCGGGGTCTACTGAGAGAGAAGAGGGGGAAGAAACAGGTAAACATAATGCAAACAAATGCAATACGGTGCGTGTGATGCTATGATGCAGTGCAGGGTTGCCTAATTATGCATCTAAGTCATTTTAGTTATTTTTAGAATTAATCTGGGATTTAATATTCGACGTTTGTGCACTATTCATCTGCCGGATTCGGGTCCGGAGTTACGAGTTCTTCTACGTAGGAGGTTCCGATGGAGAAACAGACGGCACGATCAGACTCGTCTCGTCGTTCTGAGCAACTTTCATGTTTTAACTTTTTCGATCCGAGCTACGGTTTAAAAGTTATTATTTTTTTAAAGTTTATTTGAATTTCTGGAATTTATTTTTATTTAATAAAATCAACATTATCCAGAATAGTGCCTGATGATGTCAGCATGACGACATGCTGACATCAGCAAGTCAACAGGACGGCTGACCAGTCAAACCTGACATGTGGGTCCAGTGGGACCCACATGTCAGCCTGTGTGACTTTAACAGTGGATTAAACTAATTACCAGGGTTAATTAGGGGTGTGGGCCCCATCTGTCAGTGAGACATTAGTCTAATTAACTTATTTAACATTTTCTTTTACTTTTAAATCTTTAATTAGCGCGGGGCCCACTGGTCAGTGACTGGGCGTTGCCCAGTCAGCATTTGACTGGGTCAACGGGACCCAGGGGCCTAGTGGCAGTGGCTGTGGGGAGGCCACGTGTGCGGCCACGTCAGCGGCGCCGGAACGGCGCCGGAGTTGCCTCCGGCGACCATCTACCGCGGCGGCGCGCTCGGATCCGGCCGGAAAACGGCTGTGGTGGTCCGTTCGGGCCACCACAAGTACCTACGTGACCGGAGCGATGGCGCGCATCGACCTGGGGACAGCAGCATCGACGGGGGTGGCTGGAACAGTGACTACGGCGAGCAATGGCGGCAGACCAAAAACGGCGAGCTCGGGGTCGAGTCTAGCGACTCACCCGGGATGAAAAGAAACGCGCGCGCGCTGCCTGGGGTTCCCAGAAGCACTGCGGAGGCCTTTGCGCGGCGCGGGGTGAATGAGGGCGACGGCTGCGAGTGCTACAGCGGAAGCAGGGGCTCGGCCATGGCAACGGCGCAAATGAGAGCAACCCAGAGGGGAGGGAGGATGTGGAGCTCACCGTGGGGACGCAAGGTGGTCCGGTGAGAGCTTAGTAGCGCAGGCTCGAGTCAGATCGGCGCGGGACAGTGGAGTTGGCCGGCGGAGGGGATCGAGTCGATCCGATGGCTGCGGTGCTCACCGGCTCCAACGACTTGGCGTAGGCGACGAAGATGACCACGACGGTCCTTCCGGACAGCTTGGAGCGGCGAGTGATGCCCGGGGCCACGGCAATGGCGAACTGCGGCGACGGCGGCGTTCGGACAGAGAGAGAGAGAGAGACGAGCGAGCTCGCGTGGGAGAAAGTAGAGGAGGGAGGAGTGAATGTGGGGAGGCCAGGGGAGATGGATGGCCTCGGCCTTATCTTCTCGGGGCTGCCTGCCCGTCGGCGTGTCGAGCTGCGGGCGGTGGAGGCGCGGCGACCACGGGGACGACGACACCGCGATGGGGATCAGGTAAGGTGGGCTGGGCTGGTTCGGCCCAGCAGTCAGGTAAGTGGCTACGGCCCTTTTCTATTTTTCTGTTTTTCTTTTTATGAATTTAACAAAGAGAGAAAATGAATTGTTTGAGCATCCTAAAAGCTTAGGAAAAATATGGGAAGGGTCCCATTATTTCCCTGGTGTTTTTAGACAGTGTCACAATTATTTTGGAGTCCAATGGATTTCATTTGGAATTTTCGTAAATGCAAAAGCATTATTAAGTGCTGAAATGGCACTGTTTTAAATGCTACTGCTCATTCTAGCATAAAGGTTATGTTGTTTTATTTAGCAACAAATTGCTTTGGAATATTTGCTAGAGGGTGAACATTTTTGCAGCAACTTTGGTGCAACTTCATTTTGCACTTGTGATTTGAATTAGAATTTGAATTGGAATTGGAAGGGAGATATGTTGCAATGTTGATCAAGCATAAGTAATCATGGTGGCTTGGCATGATCAGTGGGTGATCACTGTGGTGTGAGGCTGGGGATGTTACAGGCACTGTCTAGAGTTTTACTAGCATAATGAATAACATTTAATTTCTTATCAACTATTTGTCCTAGGACAGCATGAACAGCATAATCACTAGCATTACAGATAATTTCAAAAGGCAAGTTCCAATCAGGTGGTTGAACAATAGGTGCAGAAATTAAGGCTTTCTTAAGTGTTTCCAAGGCTTCTACACAATCATCATCAAAAACAAATGGAACATCCTTTTGTAAAAGATTTGTAAGAGGCCTAGAAATTTTAGAGAAGTCTTTAATAAATCTCCTATAGAAACCAGCATGACCGAGGAAACTACGAATACCTTTGATATCTTTAGGACATGGCATTTTCTCAATTGCATCAACTTTAGGTTTATCCACCTCAATACCTCGTTCAGTAATTTTTTGTCCCAATACAATACCTTCATTAACCATAAAGTGGCACTTCTCCCAATTCAAGACAAGATTAGTTTGCTCGCATCTCTGCAAAACTCGATCAAGGTTGCTTAAGCAATCATCAAAGGAAGTTCCGTGAATGGAAAAATCATCCATGAAAACCTCAACAATCTTTTCACAAAAATCAGAGAATATAGCAGTCATACATCTTTGAAAGGTAGCAGGTGCATTACATAAACCAAAAGGCATATGTCTATAAGCATAAGTTCCAAAAGGACAAGTAAAGGTGGTTTTCTCTTGATCAGGTTGTGAAACAGGTATGTGAGAAAAACCAGAATATCCATCGAGAAAACAAAAGTGTGTGTGCTTAGATAATCTTTCTAGCATTTGATCAATAAAAGGCAAAGGGTAATGATCTTTTCTAGTTACTTTATTTAATTTTCTAAAATCAATTACCATTCTGTATCCAGTAACAATTCTTTGTGGGATAAGTTCATTTTTATCATTAGGAACAACAGTAATACCTCCCTTCTTAGGGACACAATGAACGGGACTTACCCATCTACTATCAGCTATAGGATAGATTATACCTACTTCCAGAAGCTTCAATATTTCAGTTCTTACCACTTCTTTCATTTTAGGATTTAAACGTCATTGGTGATCAACAACGGGTTTAGCATCAGGTTCCATATTAATTTTATGCTGACAGAGAGTGGGACTAATGCCCTTTAAATCATCAAGAGTATATCCAATAGCAGCTCGGTGCTTCCTCAGAACCTTCAATAATCTTGCTTCTTCATGTTCTGAAAGGTTAGCACTAATAATAACAGGATATATCTTTTTCTCATCAAGATAAGCATATTTCAAAGTGTCTAGCAATTGTTTTAATTCAAACACAGCATCACCTTTAGGTGGAGGAGGACCTCCTAGAGTTTCAATAGGCAAATTATGTTTAAGCAGAGGTCGTTGTTCAAAGAAAATTTTATCTATCTCATTTCTTTCATGCATATGCATATCATTTTCATGGTCTAGCAAATATTGTTCTAGTGGATCTGTAGGAGGCACGGCAATAGAGGCAAGACCAATTATTTCATCCTTACTAGATAATTCTTTCTTATGATGTTTTCCACTAAACTTAGAAAAATTAAACTCATGAGACTCATCACCAAAACTAACACCGACAGTTTGTTTCTCACAATCTATTTTAGCATTAACGGTGTTCAAGAAAGGTCTACCAAAGATAATGGGACAAAAGTCATCTTGTGGGGAACCAAGAACAAGAAAATCAGTAGGGTATTTTATTTTCCCACACAAGACTTCAACATCTCTAACAATCCCAAGTGGTGTGATGGTGTCTCTATTAGCAAGTTTAATAGTAACATCTATGTCTTCTATTTCAGCGGGTGCTATATCATTTATAATTTCTTGATATAAGGTAAAAGGAATAGCACTCACACTAGCACCTATGTCACATAAACCATGATAACAGTGATCTCCTATTTTAACTGAGACAACAGGCATGCCAACAACAGGCCTAAGTTTATCTTTTTCATCGGGTTTGGCAATTCTAGCAGCTTCATCACAAAAGTAAATAACATGCCCATCTATATTTTCAACCAGGAGATCTTTAACCATAGCAACACTAGGTTCTACTTTGATTTGTTCAGCAGGTTTGGATGCTCTAATATAACTTCTGTTGACCACAGTTGAAACTTTAGTATGTTACGTTATCCTAACAGGGAAAGGTAGTTTTTCAATATAAGCAGTAGGAACGACTGGATCAACATTATAAATAATAGTTTCATCTTTAGCTATTACCGGTTCTTTAATTTCTTCTTTAATAGGTGGGTGATATTTAAACCACTTCTCCTTAGGGAGATCAACATGAGTAGCAAATGATTCACAAAAGGAGTCTACTATCTCAGAGTCAAGTCCATACACTACTAGGAGAAAGCCTACTAGTAGCGCTTGAAATACCTATAGCAGTAGCGCTGGGTCCAGCGCTACTGCTAACGCGCTACAGCTAAGTTGTAGCAGTAGCGCTGGTTATGTGACGCCCCCGGCCGAATCGTGCACTAATCATACACGCAAATGCACACGATCAAGCCTAAGGACTCACGGGAAGATATCACAACACAACTCTAAATCATAAATAAAGTCATACAAGCTTTATATTACAAGCCAGGGGCCTCGAGGGCTTGAATACAAAAGCTCGCATACAAGCGTCAGCGGAAGCATCAGATATCTGAGTACAGATATTAAAAGAGAAACAGAAAGGCCTTTAGAAAGGCGGGGCAAAATAAAACACTACGATCGAAAGGCGTAGGCCTCCTGCCTGGGACCCTCCGATCCTACTCCTGGTCGTCAGTCAACTCGCAGAAGTATCCATCCTCTGGGTAGTAGTAGTAGTCGATCGACGGGGCATCTATCTTAGGGGCTCCGTCATCTTGGTCACGTCAAACTGATATGGGGAGAAAAGGAAAACAAAGCAACCATGAGTACTCAGAAGTACTCAGCAAGCAAGGATCTACACTACATATGCAACATTTTCAAAGGGAGGCTGTATATGTGGACTGGGCTGCAGAAATGCCAGAATAGAGAGGAGGCCTAGTCCTATCGAAGACTAGCATCTTCAGCGGTCTTGCAGAAATAGAAGAGGGTAGAACAGTACAATATAATGTAGCAGTATCATTAAGTCTCAACCTCACCCAGAGATCCTTTCTCGACTCCCTGCGAGAAAGCAATCCCAGAGCCATAGTATCCAAGTATCCAGTTCTAAATTGTATCAATCAGGATACAACTCCGAGTGTCCTTTACCATAGGACAGGCTGTCGATAGAAGTTTTCTTCCCTGCAGGGGTGCACCAACTTACCCAACACGCTCGATTAACTCCGGCCGGACACACTTTCCTGGGTCATGCCCGGCCTCGGCCAAACGACACACCACAGCCCTACCTAGAGCTCAGCAGAGAGGTCCCCGTCGGACTACATCCTAAGCGCTCACAGGTCTTGGGCCATCGCCCTGTGCACTCCGAGTCATTGCGAGCAGGGTGGATACCAGCGCCAACGGCACGATCCGACCCGGCCGCAATGCTGAACTGGACGTCTGACAGAACTATCGGCTGATGCTACGATGCAGAATGCCCATACTATGCCCACGTGATGGTTAGTGCTATCAGACAAGAGGCCTGCTCGGATCAAATATCCAAATCGTTAGGACTAGGGGCTTGCGGTAACGAGCAGAGACTCATGAAAGATGTGACCCCGTTGCCCCGTCTTGAAGACTTGCTGCAAGGGTTAAGAATGCCCGGCCGCGCCTCGTATTCAGCACTCGGGCACCATACAGGCACCCGTCTTCACAACACTCGCCTCTCAGGCGCACGCGGGTACCCCTCAGGGTCGACCCGCCTTTCCAAGTAACAACAGTACAGTCCAAGTATCCGTGTGTCCATAACATCAGGGGAATCCGAGGTATCACCCTCGTTGAATTCCCATTCGATGTATCCGTCAAGGTGAACTCGGAGGAATCACCCTCGCTAGGTTCACACTTGAGGTGTTGTACGACGGCGTCGTTATCGGAAGCGGTGAAGGAGGAATCACCCTCGATGACCACGACCGAATAGCTACTCTACAGAGTTAATATCAGAAGTGCTACACGAGGTTTCACCCTCGGCACTCGATAGTAACGCTGCAGTGTCGTTACAACTAAGGGGGGGGGGTGATGTGCGGTGTCGGGGCCTGGTCTTCAATCCCGTTGATCGGGTCTTCTGACAATCCAGCGCGGCAGTCGGGATAAGTGGGATCACTGATAGGTCTCTACCCAGCCTATACTAAGTAGTTTAGGATATGCAGGTAATTATCAACAACAGGATACAATAAACAGGCTATGCATCAGAATAGGTAAAGCAGTAGCAGCAGCAGCAGCAATTCTAATGCAAGCATGAGAAATAGAATGGGCGATATTGGGATGATCAAAGGGGGGGCTTGCCTGGTTGCTCGGCGGCAAGGGCAAAGTCGTCAATGGTTTCTCCGGTCTCCGGAGCTGCGTCGACCTCGGGGACGACGTCGGTGTCGGGGGCTACTGAGAGAGAAGAGGGGGAGGAAACAGTATAAATAAACAGCAAACATGAGCAACACAAAGTATGACATGACAATGTGCAGTGCCGGGTGTGTCCTAACGTATGGTTGCACGTCACCGAGGAAGGGGAAATCCATCCGGGAATGTTTTCCCGTTTTCGGACATTTGTCAGGCAGACGACCGGAGAGGGACAGTTGCATGTTC
This sequence comes from Thinopyrum elongatum, assembly GCA_011799875.1. Taxonomy (NCBI): domain Eukaryota; kingdom Viridiplantae; phylum Streptophyta; class Magnoliopsida; order Poales; family Poaceae; genus Thinopyrum; species Thinopyrum elongatum. Next base: position 119,993,373 of record CM022300.1, read on the forward strand.
GGATAGCTAGGGACATGTGGCAGACGAACGGACCACGTATTCGGATTCGTCTCGTCGTTCTGAGCAACTTTCATGTAGAAAGTATTTTCATCGGAGTTACGGTTTATTTAATATGATTTTCTAAAGTTTTTATTAATTTTCTGAATTTATTTAATTTATTAAATCAACATTATCCAGAACAGTGTTTGCTGACGTTAGCATGACATCAACATGACATCAGCAGCCTGTTTAATTAACTAACAGTAGTTAATTAGGTTAATTAAATCATTAAGTTAATTAAGCTTAATTAGTCTTAATTAATCAGAGTTAATTAGGTTAACCAATTATTTAGTTAATTAACTAATTAATTATTAACTTTAATTATCTATTTATTTTATTTTCTATTTTATTTTTTTATTAGAGATTTTTCTTTTTTTTTAAAAATTCCTGGGGCGTGGGCCCCATGTGTAAGTGGCCCATAGGCCTTTAGCGGGCGCGGCGCTACCGGTGTGGGCGTCCGCGCACCCGCACGGAGGCGACGGAGGAGGGCGTAGGCGGGGCCGTGGCCATGGCGCGGCCAGGGGAGGGCGCCGGCCGCGGCGAGGAGGCCGGCCAGCGAGCGAAGGGGGAGAGCGGGTCGCGGCAGAGGCGCGCGCGCGAGTTGCGGGCGGCGAAGCGAGGCGTGGGCGCGGGCGCCATGGTGGCGAGCGGGGACGAGGGCCCGAGCGCGGCGCGGACGCGGCCGAAGGGTCGACCGGGGCGCGTCCCGGGCGCGCGCGCCGCGGCGGCCGCGGTGACTACGGGGCAGGGGGGCGAGTTCTGCAAACACGGCAATAGCTTGCAAGGCCGAGAAAACTTCGACTTGCTTGACGTTCTTCGGAGGAGTCCAGTCAAGAATAGCCTGAACTCGTTCTGGGTTAACAGCAATGCCATCTTTCGAAATCACATGCCGAGATATGTCACTTCAGATAACCAGAACTCGCATTTGGAGTATTTGGCATACAACTGGTGCTCTCGGAGCCTTTCCAGTACAAGACGGAGGTGTTCGGCATGTTCTTCCTTATCTTTGAATATACCAGAATATCATCCAATATACCACCCAAATTTGTCGGTAATCCATGAATATATAATTCATCAGGCGGGAGAATGTGGCTGGAGCATTTGTTAAGCCAAATGACATGACAGTGTACTCGTAGGAGCCATAACGAGTAACAAATGCAGTCTTCGGAATATCCTCTTCACGAACACGGATCTGATGTATCCCAATCTCAAATCAAGCTTAGAGAATACTGAGGAACCGGCAAGTTGATCATACAAATCATTGATCCGAGGAAGCGGATATTTATTCGGATTGTAGCTTGGTTATGGGCCGATAATCCTGAACCAATCGGTTAGTTCCATCCTTCTTCTTAACGAAGAGTGAAGGTGCTCCCCAGCGGAGGAACTGGGGCGGATGAAACCTTTCTTAAGTGACGTGTCGATTTCTTCCTTAAGCTCGAGAAGATGATGCGGAGGCATCTATAAGGACACTTCGCAATAGGGGTAGCCGGGCTTCAAGTCGATGACGAACTCAACAGCTCTAGCAGGGGGTACCCTGGAAGTTCTTCTGGAAATACATCTTGAAATTTACGAACAACTGGAACATTCTCGATGCCTTCGAGGTGAGCATTCAATGCATTCAGAACATATATGGCTCTCAGCATCTTGAGCTATTCGGGCTAGTATTGACTGTCTGGCCTGAAGAATGGGTAAGTTGGACTTTCTTAGTGGCACAGTCAATCAAAGCATTAGGGGGCGTCAAACCAGTCCATACCGAGAATGATGTCTATGTCGGAAGGTCCAAGAGCAATAAGGGAAGCAGAGAACATCAACCCTTCAATTCTGATCTGATTGTTGTGACTTACATTTTGGTTTGCCACCGGGAACGTGGAGTGATGATTTCCAAAGGAGTGGGTAATGAGCTCATAGCTAACCCATGCAATTGTGCAAATTGCTGGGACACGGGAATGTGATGCACCTGAATCAAAAAGAACAGAAGCTGCACTGAATTCACAAAGAGTGTTCCCACACGATAGTCGGTTCCTTCTGAGCCTTTTCAGCATTGATGTGATTAGCATGGCCAGTACCACGTAGATGGTATGACATTACGGTTTCTGAGTCGCGGTTTCGACAGTTCTCTTTACGACCATTAGAGGACATGGCGCAACTTGAGGGGAAGCCATAGCATTAGGCGGTCCACATGAACCTTAAGCTGTCTCGGCGGTGGAGGCAGGCGAGGTGCAACATAAGATGGCCTTGGTGTTGGAGCAGGCTGGTGGTAAACATTATGGGAATCCAGACTCGACGCTTCTGAACAGGATGACCCGAGGATGAGCCAGCTTCATGAGTGCGCTTGAGCGACTCCTGGTACTCAGTCAGAGCTGTTTCAACTTGGAAAGATTTGCTGACAGCGTTGCGAAGCTGTGCAATCATGGACAAACAAGTGCAAGTTTTATATCAGTAGTATCCTTCACGGAATTTCTCCTGCTTGCGAGTGTCAGTGTCGACGTCATCTTCAGCATAGCGGGATAGTTCGAGAAATTTCCTCTGATATTCATCCACAGTCATTGTGCCCTGTGAAAGTTTGCGGAACTCCTGCTTCTTCTGGTCCATCAGACCTTGAGGAATGTAACATGCATGAAAAGCTGACTGAAATTCCTGCCAAGTGGTCACAGTCTCTGCAGGCAACATACCCTTGTGGCTTTCCCACCATTGAGCAGTTGGGCCCTTCAGGTGGAATGTCGCAAAGGTGACATAACTATCAGGGGCAACATTAGCTGACTCCATTTCAACAGGATGTCACGAAGCCAATCATCAGCATCTATAGGATTGGTGGATTGCGGAAAACGGATGGACTGAGGCGCACAAATTGTGGCAGATTATTGGAGCATTCTGTTGCTGAGCTTCTGAGCTGGGAATGAGCCATATACTCCGTTCATAAACTGACGGTAGCTCAAACTGCTGACGGTTGAGTTCAAACTGCTGCATCATGGCGGCAATATAGGGTGGAGGTGGAGGATCGTCAGCCATCCTGCCAAATCACACAGGGGCAGTTTAGCAAGAAAAATTGCATGTGTATGGAATGATTCATGAAGTATCACGCACACACAGAAGGAAGTGCAATAGATAATTCAGCATATTCGCACCAGACATTCAAAGCCACACATAGCCTCGGTTAGTATCCGGCATTACGACAGTTGAAAGGGAGGGCTAGACATCTAGGCGGCGCGCAGGCACGCGGTAGGGAAGTACACAACGAGACATAGCAAAGGCTACATCAACGTCGGAGAAAACTATTGGGCGAGGAATCTGCAAGTGACAAAACAGGGTGCCCCTCGATAAGAGGATCCTGTAAGCAGAACCTGGCCCATAATCTCGAAGCAAGGGGGGATATTTCAGAACACCGGTGGATGTGATCACGAGAACCTGATGTTGGAGTTAGTAAAATTTAAAACCCAATAGAAGAGAGGTTAGAGTCCAGAGTAAAGGTCCAGGAGAAAAGATACTAATACCACCCAATTGGCGACGTGGGCCCGTAAGCCACACAGCCAAGTTAGTAAAACAATTTTCGGTTACTAGACTCAACTTCGGCCAAGGAGTTGGAAAGGGGGTTCCTACAGTCAGTCGGCTCTGATACCACTTGTGATGCCCCCGGCCCAATTGTGCCCTAATCATACACGCAAATGCACACGATCAAGCCTAAGGCTCACGGGAGATATCACAACACAACTCTAAATCATAAATAAAGTTCATACAAGCTTTATATTACAAGCCAGGGGCCTCGAGGGCTGAATACAAAAGCTCGCATACAAGCGTCAGCGGAAGCATCAGATATCTAATACAGATATAAAAGAGAAACAGAAAGGCCTTTAGAAAGGCGGGCAAAATAAAACACTACGATCGAAAGGCGCAGGCATCCTGCCTGGGACCCTCCGATCCTACTCCTAGTCGTCAGTCAACTCGCAGAAGTATCCATCCTCTGGGTAGTAGTAGTAGTCGATCAACGGGGCATCTGTCTCAGGGGCTCCGTCATCTTGGTCACGTCAACTGATATGGGGAGAAAAGGAAAACAAAGCAACCGTGAGTACTCAGAAGTACTCAGCACAAGGATCTACACCATATGCAACATTTTCAAAGGGAGGCTGTATATGTGGACTGGGCTGCAGAAATGTTTTTAATTCAAACCACTTTTTGTAAAATATGAGACTAGCCCAAATAAATATGGTGCATTATAAGCCACTGCCGGAAAAATGGTTTGAAGCCAAATGAATTTTAGTTGGACTTTAAATAAATAAAATTGGATTAAATATCTCTGTTTTGTTGCTGTTAGAGGCACATAATTAATTTATTATTTGTTGGTTACAATTTTAGAATGGTCTCTGGAATATTTGCCATTTAATGAACAATTTAATTTCTATGTTAGACAACTTTTATTTTCCACTTTCATTTAAATTTGAATTTGACTTAGGAGTTGAAATGCAATATGATGCTAATGATGATTATGCACTGTTGATCATGATGGCATGGCATAATAAAAAGGGGATTACTGTAGTTAACCACTAGGGGTGTTACAAATCTCCTCCACTAACAAGAATTCTCGTCCCGAGAATTAAGAGGTAGAAGGAAAAAGTTCGGGGTATTCTGCACGAAGATTATCCTCGCGTTCCCAAGTGGCTTCATCTTCAGTATGATTTGACCACTGTACTTTGAGGAACTTGGTAACCTTCTGACGAGTTCGACGTTCAACTTCATCGAGGATGCGGATCGGATGCTCCTTATAAGATAGGTCATCTTGCAATTCGAGCACCTCGTGATCCATAGCTCGGTGCGGAGATTCCTTGAAACATTTACGAAGTTGCGACACATGGAATACGTCGTGGATATGAGAGAATTGCGGCGGCAAATCCAATTTATATGCCACCTGTCCACGTCTTGCAACAATGCGGAAAGGACCAATGTAGCGCGGAGCTAGCTTGCCCTTGATTCCAAAACGGTGAGTGCCCTTCATAGGAGTGACACGCAGATAAGCTTGATCACCAGGTTGATAAGTCAAACCCCATCGTTTGCGATCATAGTTGCTCTTCTGGCAGTCCTGAGCCGCCTTGAGATTTTCCCGAACAATACGAACCTGTTCTTGGCCGTGTTGAATAATATCCGGACCCACGAGCGGTCGTTCCCCAGTTTCTGACCAATTCAGAGGGGTTCGACACATACGTCCATAGAGTACTTCGAAGGGGGCCATCTTCAAGCTGGCTTGATAGCTGTTGTTATAAGAGAACTCGGCATACGGAAGAGATTCTTCCCACTTCTTGCCAAAAGAAATAACACAAGCCCGAAGCATGTCTTCAAGGACTTGATTGACTCGCTCGACTTGGCCTTGGGATTGGGGGTGATAAACTGAACTCCAGGTAATATGAGTTCCCATAGCTGTTTGGAAACTTTCCCAGAATTTGGAAGTGAAAAGGCCGCCACGGTCCGAACTGATCTCCTTCGGAATACCGTGGAGTGATACAATTCTGGAGATATACAACTCTACTAATTGACTAGCAGTGATAGTCTCTTTGACAGGCAGAAAGTGTGCAACCTTAGAGAGTTGGTCGACGACTACAAGAATAGCATCGTGACCCTTCTGTGACCTGGGAAGTCCTGTAACGAAATCCATCTGAACCTTATCCCATTTCCATAGAGGAATAGGAAGTGGTTGCAGAATTCCAGCCGGCTTCTGATGTTCTGCTTTAACGCGATGACACACATCACATTCAGCAACATATCAAGCAATATCCTGCTTCATTTTAGACCACCAGTACCTTTGACGGAGATCACGATACATCTTGGTGCTACCCAGATGAATAGATAGCGGGGTATCATGTGCCTCCTTCATGACCTTGTCAGTCATGAGTTCGAAGCGAGGTACGGCCATGCGGTTTCTGAAATACAAGGTTCCATCTTCAGACAGCGAGAAATCCCTGTACTTTTCAAGGTGAAGTTCTTTCTTCATCAGATCAATTTCAGCATCTTTAGCTTGCGCATCCTTAACAGCTTTCTCAAGATCTGGTTGTATCACAAGGTTATTCAGAGAACCCTGTGGAACAATACGCAGATTCAGCTTGCGCAGTTCTTCATAAAGACAAGGTTGAGATCGCCTAACCATGAGGTTGTCGCAATAGGACTTGCGGCTTAAGGCATCAGCCATCACGTTAGCCTTTCCAGGGGTATAGGATATACCCAAATCATAGTCCGCAATGGCCTCCATCCATCTTTGCTGGCGGAGGTTTAGAGATGGCTGAGTGAACAAGTACTTCAGACTTTTATGATCCGTGTAGATCTCGCAATGACTACCGAGAAGGTAATGTCGCCACAACTGCAGTGCATAGATGACAGCAGCTAGTTCTAAATCATGTACCGGATAATTCTCTTCATGTGGGCGCAACTGACGAGAGCCATAAGCAATCACTTTACGCTCTTGCATTAGGACACAGCCTAATCCTTCACGGGATGCGTCACAATAGATCACGAAGTCTTTGCGGGTATCTGGAGGAGATAGTACTGGGGCAGATGTCAGCTTGTCTTTGAGTGTCTGGAAGCTTTCCTGACATTTTTCTGTCCATTCGAACTTAACGCCCTTGTGAAGCAGATCAGTCAAAGGCTTAGCAATCTTTGAGAAATTCTCGACAAAACGACGGCAATAGCTTGCAAGGCCGAGAAAACTTCTGACTTGCTTGACGTTCTTCGGAGGAGTCCAGTCAAGAATAGCCTGAACTCGTTCTGGGTTAACAGCAATGCCATCTTTCGAAATCACATGGCCGAGATATGTCACTTCAGATAACCAGAACTCGCATTTGGAGTATTTGGCATACAACTGGTGCTCTCGGAGCCTTTCCAGTACAAGACGGAGGTGTTCGGCATGTTCTTCCTTATTCTTTGAATATACCAGAATATCATCCAGATATACCACGCCAAATTTGTCGAGGTAATCCATGAATATATAATTCATCAGGCGGGAGAATGTGGCTGGAGCATTTGTTAAGCCAAATGACATGACAGTGTACTCGTAGGAGCCATAACGAGTAACAAATGCAGTCTTCGGAATATCCTCTTCACGAACACGGATCTGATGGTATCCCAATCTCAAATCAAGCTTAGAGAATACTGAGGAACCGGCAAGTTGATCATACAAATCATTGATCCGAGGAAGCGGATATTTATTCTGGATTGTAGCTTGGTTAATGGGCCGATAATCCTGAACCAATCGGTTAGTTCCATCCTTCTTCTTAACGAAGAGTGAAGGTGCTCCCCAAGCGGAGGAACTGGGGCGGATGAAACCTTTCTTAAGTGACGTGTCGATTTCTTCCTTAAGCTCGAGAAGATGATGCGGAGGCATCTTATAAGGACACTTCGCAATAGGGGTAGTGCCGGGCTTCAAGTCGATGACGAACTCAACAGCTCTAGCAGGGGGTATCCCTGGAAGTTCTTCTGGAAATACATCTTGAAATTTACGAACAACTGGAACATTCTCGATGCCTTCAAGAGGTGAAGCATTCAATGCATTCAGAACATATATCTGGCTCTCAGCATCTTGAGCTATTCGGGCTGAGTATCTGACTGTCTGGCCTGAAGAATGGGTAAGTTGGACTTTCTTAGTGGCACAGTCAATCAAAGCATTATGGGCGGTCAACCAGTCCATACCGAGAATGATGTCTATGTCGGAAGGTCCAAGAGCAATAAGGGAAGCAGAGAACATCAACCCTTCAATTCTGATCTGATTGTTGTGACTTACCATTTTGGTTTGCCACCGGGAACGTGGAGTGATGATTTCCAAAGGAGTGGGTAATGAGCTCATAGCTAACCCATGCAATTGTGCAAATTGCTGGGACACGAAGGAATGTGATGCACCTGAATCAAAAAGAACAGAAGCTGGCACTGAATTCACAAAGAGTGTTCCCAGCACGATAGTCGGTTCCTTCTGAGCCTTTTCAGCATTGATGTGATTAGCATGGCCAAGTACCACAGTAGATGGTATGACATTACGGTTTCTGAGTCGGCGGTTTCGACAGTTCTTCTTACGACCATTAGGAGGACATGGCGCAACTTGAGGGGAAGCCATAGCATTAGGCGGTCCATCATGAACCGTAAGCTGTCTCGGCGGTGGAGGCAGGCGAGGTGCAACATAAGATGGCCTTGGTGTTGGAGCAGGCTGGTGGTAAACATTATGGGGAATCCAGACTCGACGCTTCTGAACAGGATGACCCGAGGATGAGCCAGCTTCATGAGTGCGCTTGAGCGACTCCTGGTACTCAGTCAGAGCTGTTTCAACTTGGAAAGATTTGCTGACAAGCGTTGCGAAGTCTGTGCAATCATGGACAACAAGTGCAAGTTTTATATCAGTACGTAGTCCTTCACGGAATTTCTCCTGCTTGCGAGTGTCAGTGTCGACGTCATCTTCAGCATAGCGGGATAGTTCGAGAAATTTCCTCTGATATTCATCCACAGTCATTGTGCCCTGTGAAAGTTTGCGGAACTCCTGCTTCTTCTGGTCCATCAGACCTTGAGGAATGTAACATGCATGAAAAGCTGACTGAAATTCCTGCCAAGTGGTCACAGTCTCTGCAGGCAACATACCCTTGTGGCTTTCCCACCATTGAGCAGTTGGGCCCTTCAGGTGGAATGTCGCAAAGGTGACATAACTATCAGGGGCAACATTAGCTGACTCCATTTCAAACAGGATGTCACGAAGCCAATCATCAGCATCTATAGGATTGGTGGAGTTGCGGAAAACGGATGGACTGAGGCGCACAAATTGTGGCAGAGTTATTGGAGCATTCTGTTGCTGAGCATTCTGAGCTGGGAATTGAGCCAATACTCCGGTCATAAACTGACGGTTAAGCTCAAACTGCTGACGGTTGAGTTCAAACTGCTGCATCATGGCGGCAATATAGGGTGGAGGTGGAGGATCGTCAGCCATCCTGCCAAATCAACAGGGGCAGTTTAGCAAGAAAAATTGCATGTGTATGGAATGATTCATGAAGTATCACGCACAACAGAAGGAAGTGCAATAGATAATTCAGCATATTCGCACCAGACATTCAAAGCCACACATAGCCTCGGTTAGTATCCGGCATTACGACAGTTGAAAAGGGAGGGCTAGACATCTAGGCGGCGCGCAGGCACGCGGTAGGGAAGTACACAACGAGACATAGCAAAGGCTACATCAACGTCGGAGAAAACTATTGGAGCGAGGAATCTGCAAGTGACAAAACAGGGTGCCCTCGATAAGAGGATCCTGTAAGCAGAACCTGGCCCATAATCTCGAAGCAAGGGGGGATATTTCAGAACACCGGGTGGATGTGATCACGAGAACCTGATGTTGGAGTTAGTAAAATTTTAACCCAAATAGAAGAGAGGTTAGAGTCCCAGAGTAAAGGTCCAGGAGTAAAAGATACTAATACCACCCAATTGGCGACGTGGGCCCGTAAGCCACACAGCCAAGTTAGTAAAACAATTTTCGGTTACTAGACTCAACTTCGGCCAAGGAGTTGGAAAGGGGGTTCCTACAGTCAGTCGGCTCTGATACCAACTTGTGATGCCCCCGGCCCAATTGTGCCCTAATCATACACGCAAATGCACACGATCAAGCCTAAGGACTCACGGGAAGATATCACAACACAACTCTAAATCATAAATAAAGTCATACAAGCTTTATATTACAAGCCAGGGGCCTCGAGGGCTCGAATACAAAAGCTCGCATACAAGCGTCAGCGGAAGCATCAGATATCTAAGTACAGATATTAAAAGAGAAACAGAAAGGCCTTTAGAAAGGCGGGGCAAAATAAAACACTACGATCGAAAGGCGCAGGCATCCTGCCTGGGACCCTCCGATCCTACTCCTAGTCGTCAGTCAACTCGCAGAAGTATCCATCCTCTGGGTAGTAGTAGTAGTCGATCAACGGGGCATCTGTCTCAGGGGCTCCGTCATCTTGGTCACGTCAAACTGATATGGGGAGAAAAGGAAAACAAAGCAACCGTGAGTACTCAGAAGTACTCAGCAAGCAAGGATCTACACTACATATGCAACATTTTCAAAGGGAGGCTGTATATGTGGACTGGGCTGCAGAAATGCCAGAATAGCGAGGAGGCCTAGTCCTATCGAAGACTAGCATCTTCAGCGGTCTTGCAGAAATAGAAGAGGGTAGAACAGTACAATATAATGTAGCAGTATCATTAAGTCTCAACCTCACCCAGAGATCCTTTCTCGACTCCCTGCGAGAAAGCAATCCTAGAGCCATCGTATCCAAGTATCCAGTTCTAAATTGTATCAATTAGGATACAACTCCGAGTGTCCTTTACCGTAGGACAGGCTGTCGATAGAAGTTTTCTTCCCTGCAGGGGTGCACCAACTTACCCAACACACTCGATTAACTCCGGCCGGACACACTTTCCTGGATCATGCCTAGCCTCGGCCAAACGACACACCGCAGCCCTACCTAGAGCTCAGCAGAGAGGTCCCCGTCGGTCTACATCCTAAGCGCTCAGAGGTCTTGGGCCATCGCCCTGTGCACTCCGAGTCGTTGCGAGCAGGGTGGATACCAGCGCCAACGGCAAGATCCGACCCGGCCGCAATGCTGAACTGGACGTCTGACAGAACTGTCAGCTGATGCTACGATGCAGAACGCCCATACTATGCCCACGTGATGGTTAGTGCTATCAGACCAGAGGCCTGCTCGGATCAAATATCCAAATCGTTAGGACTAGGGGCTTGCGATAACGAGCAGAGACTCACGAAAGATGTGACCCCATCGCCCCGTCTCGAGGACTTGCTGCAAGGGTTAAGAATGCCCGGCCGCGCCTCGTATTCAGCACTCGGGCACCATACAGGCACCCATCTTCACAACACTCGCCTCTCAGGCGCACGCGGGTACCCCTCAGGGTCGACCCGCCTTTCCAAGTAACAACAGTACAGTCCAAGTATCCGTGTGTCCATAGCATCAGGGGAATCCGAGGTATCACCCTCGTTGAATTCCCACTCGATGTATCCGTCAAGGTGAACTCGGAGGAATCACCCTCGCTAGGTTCACACTTGAGGTGTTGTACGACAGCGTCGTTATCGGAAGCGGTGAAGGAGGAATCACCCTCGATGACCACGACCGAATAGCTACTCTACAGAGTTAACATCAGAAGTGCTACACGAGGTTTCACCCTCGGCACTCGATAGTAACGCTGCAGTGTCGTTACAACTAAGGGGGGGGTGATGTGCGGTGTCGGAGCCTGGTCTTCAATCCCGTTAATCGGGTCTTCTAACAATCCAGCGCGGCAGTCGGGATAAGTGGGATCACTGATAGGTCTCTACCCAGCCTATACTAAGTAGTTTAGGATATGCAGGTAATTATCAACAGCAGGATACAATAAACAGGCTATGCATCAGAATAGGTAAAGCAGTAGCAGCAGCAATTCTAATGCAAGCATGAGAAATAGAATGGGCAATATCGGGATGATCAAAGGGGGGCTTGCCTGGTTGCTCGGCGGCAAGGGCAAAGTCGTCAATGGTTTCTCTGGTCTCCCGAGCTGCGTCGACCTCGGGGACGACGTCGGTGTCGGGGGCTACCGAGAGAGAAGAGGGGGAGGAAATAGTATAAATACACAGCAAACATGAGCAACACAAAGTATGACATGACAATGTGCAGTGCCGGGTGTGTCCTAACGTATGGTTGCACGTCACCAAGGAAGGGGGAATCCATCCGGGAATGTTTTCCCGTTTCCGGACATTTGTCAGGCAGACGACCGGAGAGGGACGGTTGCATGTTCGGATAGCTAGGGACATGTGGCAGACGAACGGACCTCGTATTCGGATTCGTCTCGTCGGTCTGAGCAAGTTTCATGTAGAAAGTATTTTCATCGGAGTTACGGTTTATTTAATATGATTTTCTAAAGTTTTTATTAATTTTTTGAATTTATTTAATTTATTAAATCAACATTATCCAGAACAGTGTTTGCTGACATCAGCATGACGTCAGCATGACATCAGCAGCCTGTTTAATTAACTAACAGTAGTTAATTAGGTTAATTAAATCATTAAGTTAATTAAGCTTAATTAGTCTTAATTAATCAGAGTTAATTAGGTTAACCAATTATTTAGTTAATTAACTAATTAATTATTAACTTTAATTATTTATTTATTTTATTTTCTATTTTATTTTTTTATTAGAGATTTTTCTTTTTAAAAAAAATTCCTGGGGCGTGGGCCCCACGTGTAAGTGGCCCATAGGCCTTTAGCGGGCGTGCCGCTACCGGTGCGGGCGTCCGCGCACCCGCACGGAGGCGACGGAGGAGGGCGCAGGCGGGGCCGTGGCCACGGCGCGGCCAGGGGAGGGCGCCGGCCGCGGCGAGGAGGCCGGCTAGCGAGCGAAGGGGGAGAGCGGGTCGCGGCGGAGGCGCGCGCGCGAGTTGCGGGCGGCGAAGCGAGGCGTGGGCGCAGGCGCCGTGGTGGCGAGCGGGGACGAGGGCCCGTGCGCGGCTTGGACGCGGCCGAAGGGTCGAGCGGGGCGCGCCCCGGGCGCGCGTGCGCCGCGGCGGCCGCGGTGACTACGGGCAGGGGGCGAGTGGGGTGACCGGCGACCGGGGGGGAAAGGCTCACAGGGGGGCAGAGGCGCCGCCGGCGGGGACGGGGTGGGGAGGCCCGGCGAGGAGGGAGGTTGTGGAGGACGTCCAGCGACGGCGGAGGCGGGGTCTTGCGGCGAGGACGAGGCGACAGCGACGGGCGCCAGGCGCGGGTGGCACCGAGGGAGAGAGAGAGGGAGACGAGGGGAGTGGGTGAGCGTTAGGGTTTCGGTGTGTGGGTGGGGGGCATATAGCGGGGGTGGCCGGCTGGGCCGGCCTGGTGGGCCGCTTGGCCTGCTGGGTCGAGGCCCAGTTCGGGGGGGGGGGTTTGTTTTAGCTTTTCTGTTTTCTGTTTTCCTTTTTCTTTTCTGTTTTTCTTTTTCTTTAATGTTTTTCCTTTTGTTTTTAATTCAAACCACTTTTTGTAAAATATGAGACTAGCCCAAATAAATATGGTGCATTATAAGCAACTGCCGGAAAAATGGTTTGAAGCCAAATGAATTTTAGTTGGACTTTAAATAAATAAAATTGGATTAAATATCTCTGTTTTTTTGCTGTTAGAGGCACATAATTAATTTATTATTTGTTGGTTACAATTTTAGAATGGTCTCTGGAATATTTGCCATTTAATGAACAATTTAGTTTCTATGTTAGACAACTTTTATTTTCCACTTTCATTTAAATTTGAATTTGACTTAGGAGTTGAAATGCAATATGATGCTAATGATGATTATGCACTGTTCATCATGATGACATGGCATAATAAAAAGGGGATTACTGTAGTTAACCACTGGGGGTGTTACAGGTTAGTGCAGCGCTACTGCTAAGTATGGTTAGCAGTAGCGCTGCACTGACCAGCGCTACTGCTAACTATCTGTAGCGCTGCAGAAAGGCAAGCGCTGCTGCTAATCCAGCGCTGCTCCTAGATGCTTTCCAACACTGCTGCTAGTATTCCTGCTTTCACAGATTCATACCCCCCTATGTATTTGTGATGTATTTGTACAAGCTCTATACAGTAGTTTCATCAGATCACAATAAACATACACTATTCTCATCATATCATACACATACAGTAGTCTCGTTATACCATCATCATCATCATCATTCAACACAAATATCATCACATCTCGAAAATAGAGATAGACAAGTCATGTCATGTCTCGAATAAGTGCAACTGCATGGTCATGGCACACACACACAAGTTTCATCATCTCTATCTAAACCATGATGTAGAAGAGAAGAGCGATCAACATGAGCAAGACCGCGACTATGTAGTACTTGAGGCACCGGCGGTTCCGCCCCAGCTGTTGCTGGAGCGTCCACCTCAAGTAACTACTTTCCGCTTTAGCTCTGCTGTCGAACCCTCTGTGGCTAGCACCCGGGTACTTGTCCACCTGGGCCTGAGCGTCTGGCCAGTGGTTGTAGACTCCTGGAACCCTCCCAACGAACACGGCGTAGCAGTCCTTCGCCATCTCTGATCTATGTACCTGCATCATCAGTTGATGAATTGAACGATAATATGCAACATAATGTACTTAAGAAAACAAAGAGGCATAATTAGCAAAATACAAGCAACATATAGTAAACATAAATGACGAAGTTCCTCATACCCAAACTAATTAACTAGAGCGATCTACGCTAGTTCAGGACCACGCGGTTTAATTACATCACATAGTTTCACCGTGCATAAATTGAAAGTTTTGCGGTAGAAAGACAGTAGTGACACATTGTCATCGACAATCAGTCCTCCATGTTGGCGGTCCAATCTTCATAGTCAGGGAGGAACCACCACAGCTTCTTGAAAGGCTTCAGGTCCAGACGCTGAGCGAGTAGCAGTGCTCGGACATCATCCCGCGTGATTGGCCCATCGTAGAACATCCCTGTTGGTTCGAGGGACCTGCTTCATGATCACTTGGGCATGTTCACACTGTACGTGATAAAACTCAGCTCGGATTCGATGATCCGGTGTCTTTCCTATGCTTGTGACCCAGTTGACAATCTCGGCATCGTTGGTAGTAGCTGACATGCGAAGGCGTTGATTATCACTTCTATACTCGAGCAGGTGATGCATGAGGTAGAATCCATCAGCCTTACTGGTGTGCAGTTGCTAGATGTAGCAGAAGTCGGTCTTATGGCGGAAAACCAGCCCGTTCTTCCTGTACCTTTTCACCTTGATATATCCACCAGACAGGCTGAAGGTTAACAGGGCACTATCGAGAACAATCTTTATGTGCGTGTAATCCTTTTTCTTGAGGTTCTTCGATGAGTCCAAGTACATAGCATGGGAGTATTCTGGGTACAGAACGATGAGGACGGCGCCCCTCCCCCCTCTACGCAAATTAAGTACACCTCAAATTAGCCTCCATGCTTGCAAAGGAATGATTAACACTTACGAAAGGATATGCGCGGATGACTTACGTGGGATGATAAGGCAGGAGAATCGCTTCCTTGTCCTTATTAGCGATCATGAAGTCGCTGAGGTACTTGCTCGCATAGTCACGGTGCTCTTTTGCAAACTGCCAAGAAGCTCTCATGCATATAGTACGGGTCCGCGACGTAGATATATTTTATGTTCTCGATCCTGATGAAGTAGTTGAGATACAGCGCATACATGCGGATGAACTGGAAATCTGTCTTGGTCATGTGGAACATGTCGTAGATGTAGTCAAATCGCAGGATGAACTAGTTCGCGGGCCATATCTCGACATACAACTTCCCACCCTGCACCCGAGCCGCGTAAAGCGGGTATCCTGGTTTTTCCGTGATGAGAAGGCTTTTCTCTCTGGCCAGGACATCTTCATGGAGTCTCCTTAGATCATTGTTCAGTATGTGCTCTAGCGCTTTGGCAGGTAGGATTGGCTCGCCAGCAACATGGAAACGCTTCCCACCTTCGATAGGTATTCTGTCTACCACCCGGGGCTTCAGAGGCGGTTGGCTGCCTGAAGCAGCTCTGGCGCCTTTAGGGCCTTTCCTGTCCGGTCTCCTCCTTTGCTTCTTGGCAGGTGGCGGTAGTGAGCCCACCATACCTTCCCTAACCACCACCCCAGTGTCGTCGGGCTAATCAGTGGACGGCCCTCGGGTTGTTGCTAGGTAGAGGCGGCATCTGGAGGCGTCTCCTGCGAGGATCGCTTGAAGAGAGACTTTTTGCATTCTGCCTTAGGACGTTCCGGCTCCGGCAAATCAGGCAGCATCAAATCATCATCTCCACGCTCATAGCCTGAGTCTTCCTCGTCCTGAGCCATCAATCCTCCATCATCATAGGCTGTATTGAAATACTTGTCTGGGTCATCATCATCCTCCTCCATGTCATCATCAGCATTTGCTTGTTTGACAACGGGGGCGACGTCATCTGGCACTAATGGAGGCTCTCCCTCGCGTCGTACGCTATCACCCGCCACGACAGGTGCAGGTAATTTGGTAGGTGGGGTGGTGTTCATACCTTCTTGAGAAGGTGGCGTTGGTGTGATACTGGGTGCCTCGAGACGAAGAAGAGACTTCGGCCAAGGCAAGAACCAGCTCTTGCATGCGCTAATCCTCTTAGGGGTCTCCTCGTCATCGACTGGTACCGGAGGAGGCAAATCCTCGCAGCTCGCTAAGACACTGGCCACGTTAACCTTGAAGACGCCATCGGGCATCTCTCGGTTGTGGAACATGCGGTCCTTCGGCTTCACGATCGTTGCCTTTCCCACGGCCACCTTCTGGCCCTTGATGTCGTAGAGTAGGGTGCACGGGGTATTGTCGGCCTATGAAGAAGGCATGTCTGCAACGTCAAACATCCTGAAGGCAACTGAAACGGAAGACTATAGACATGCTGGTGAAAAGGGTATGACGCGTAATTACCGTGAGGGCGTCGAGCTCAGCCAGCGACGAAGGCCCATCGAGCATGCCAGAGATGGAGGTCGGGCTGCTATGAACAGGAGCGGGACTTTTGCGGTTGCTTGAGCAGGTGCTGGTGCTGTGATGTTCACCGAATTGCTCCCGACAAAGCGAGGAAGGGGAAAGTTGTAGCGACCCGACCCGAACGGATCGAATCTCTGTGTTCAAGTGTCATCCCTGGATCGGTAATGCTGACACACACAGTACTCGAAGGATTTATAACAGAGTGCAATCACACACTTATTACATCGAATGTCTCAAAATAGAACTGATTACAATAAATATGGCTTAAGGCCATCTAAATAGGATAACAGCGGAAGGCTTGGAAGATAAGGTGAGTCCATCAACTCCAACGGCATAGCTGAGTGCACGACAACGACCTAGCACACCTTACTCTTCATCTGAAAAGTCTGCAACATGATACGTTGCAGCCCGAAATGGGTCAGCACATGGAATATGCTGGCAATATAACACAGTAGAGCAATGAACAGAATAATTGCTAATACTACATGCATATTTGGCTGGTGGAAAAGCTCTAGGGTTATACTGTTTTGCGAAAAGCCAATTTTTCCCTACAACAAAGGAATATATTTTATTTAACTATCATGGTGGTTGTTGAACATTGAGAAGGTAAATCCCCCTCTCAATCCCAATTAAAAGTAATTATTAATCCCAACAAATTAATTTAGAGTGATGGGATTCAATATGATAATCCAAGAACCAGATACTCAAGATGTCCATAACCGGGGACACGGCTAATCATGATTAGTTTGTACACTCTGCAGAGGTTTGTGCACTTTTCCCCACAAGACTCGATCTCCTCCGTTGGATTTCTCGCACTACATGGTGTTTGAGAAACGGATGACCGAGACACAGTCTTTCAGAAACATTTACTCTTTACTCTGGGTAGACAGTTACACCTACTTTCCCCTACATCTGCTAGCCTACCACTGAAAGAGGTCATGTAACATACTCAACTATGCTAGAGCCCATAATAGCTTGTGGCTGCACACGGAAGTTTCTAGCATGAATAATCTTATGATCCCTTTGAGCCTGGGTGGCGGACCGTAGGAGGATCACACGGTATATCCCCGGGATCTCCTAGGACAACACTGGTATATCCCCAGGTGCCCAAACAAGCAATCCACCCAGATATGTATTAAAGTTGCCACCTTAAGTTGAACCGTTAATTAAAAATCTCACATCTGTCATGGATACACTCAAAACCCAATCCACGTCTACGAGCATAGCATGGCAACATAAGCATAGCGTAGAAGTAACTCCCAAGGGTTTGTTATTAAAAGGGCAATAGGTTCTACCTCATCATCTACTTCCCAGTACCCACAAGTTAATCACATCCTAATCATGCAATATTTGAGGGTCGAAACTAATGCATAAAAACTGGGTAACGAAGAAGTATGATCAATGTGTTACTTGCCTTGCTGACGATCCGCAAATCCTAGAGACTCGTAGTAGCACGCTTCGCACTCCGGAAACTCTATCGCAAACAAACAATAGCATACACATGCAATCAAGCGAAGATGCACGGGTAAAGCCCAAATGAGATGATTTAACCAGAAAGTTCAACCTAAGAACTCCGGTTTGCAAAAAGAATCAAATCAAACGGAGCAACTAAACTCAAACTGCGAAAGAAACAAGCTTCGATTACTAATCTGGACTAAAGTCAAATTTTACAGTAGCAAAAACTTGTTTAAGTTGATTAAACAGTAAGAGGGCTTCGAGACGAAGATCTAGGCGCTTGAATCGCCTGATTCCGACAAACGAGCGAAAAGTTATACTAAAACGAAAATCGGATCAGAAATCGCGATCGAAAATAATCGCGGAAAATCCGAGAAAAAGAAAAACTAACGAACAGGCTAACGAACGAACGTTCGCTGTCTGCGGTTAAACGGTGAAAACCGTTCGTTAAAACGAACGTACGGACGAACGTCCGCTAAATAACTAAACCGACGGAAAACCGATCTAAAAAGATAAACGGAAAAAAAAACCGAATCTAGATCTAGGGTTTACAAAAAAAAACCGAACGGTTAACCAAAAAAAACAAGACCGGCGGCAGCGGCTACTACCTCCGGCGACGCTCCGGCGGGACGGCGGGGTCTGGCCCGCAATGCCACCGCCGCGCCGTCGCGCGGAGTGGCGGCGGCGGCGCTGCAGCGGCGCGGCGCGCGGCGACGCGGCGGCGGCGGCTGCTGCTGCGCGGCGAGGGCAGGCGCGGCGGCGGCTTGGCGCTCCAGGGGGGGCCCCGGGTCGGCTTTTAAAGAGGGGAGGGGTGGCGGCTGGGGAAGGGGCGACGGGGTGGAGGCGGCGTCGGCTCGGACACGGCCGGCGGCGGCGGGGCGGACTCCCGTGCGGGGAAGGCGGCGGCGGCCTGCTGGGCCGGCTGGGCTTCGGCCCATTCGGTCCGGCGGAGTTTTTTTTTTTTAAATAATTCCGCGCAGAAAAACAAATAAAAGAAATACTAAACGGACTCCAAAATTCCCGAAATAAATTTTCCCCGTCCTCTAAAAATCTACCGGCACGGTAAACATTTATTTGGGACTCTAATGCATTTGAAAATCATATTTTTCTAAATTCAAATAAAATTGCAATAAAAATCCAAATAAAATATTTATTTGATTTTAATATTTTTCCTCCAATATTCCATTTATTTTGGGAGAAGTCATATTATCTCCTCTCATATATTTTAATATGAAATTTTCGGAGAGAAAAATATTAAACCAATTGATCCCTGTTTCAATATTTGAGAAAATTCAAAATAGAAAACGGTGAAATCCCCAACTCTCTCCGTGGGTCCTTGAGTTGCTTAAATTTTGAGGATCGCAAAACGAAATGCAATAAAATATGATATGCAGTGAATGATCTATGTATAACATTCCAAATTAAAAATTTGGGATGTTACAAACCTACCCCCCTTAAGATGAATCTCGCCCTCGAGATTCGGGTTGGCTAGAAAATAGGTGTGGGTGGTCCTTCCGGAGGTCTTCTTCGCGCTCCCAGGTGGCTTCATCTTCGGTATGGTGACTCCACTGAACTTTGCAAAACTTGATAACTTTGTTGCGTGTAACTCGGCTGGCAAACTCGAGAATCTTGACGGGTTTCTCCTCGTAGGTTAGATCACTATCCAATTGAATTGCTTCTAGGGGCACTGTATCTCTTAGAGAAATATCAGCCATCTCCGCATGGCACTTCTTTAACTGGGAAACGTAAAACACATCATGAACTCCTGACAGTCCTTCGGGCAATTCCAACTTGTAGGCAACTTCACCCATACGTTCCGATACTCGGTATGGTCCTACAAACCTCGGGGCTAACTTTCCTTTAACTCCAAAACGTTTCACTCCTCGTAAGGGTGATACTCGTAGATATGCTCTGTCTCCGACTTCATAGGTTACCTCCTTGCGTTTTGGATCGGCATAACTCTTCTGTCTGGACTGGGCTACTTTCAGTCTATCTCGAATCAGCTTAACCTTCTCTTCGGATTCCTTAATCAAATCCGGTCCAAACAACTGACGGTCTCCAACTTCATCCCACATCAACGGTGTTCTGCACCTCCTTCCATACAAAGCCTCGAAAGGTGCCATCTTCAAACTGGCTTGGTAGCTGTTGTTGTATGAGAACTCCGCGTAGGGCAAATTGTCATCCCAACTAGATCCATAATCTAGCGCACAAGCTCTTAACATGTCCTCCAGGGTCTGATTGACTCTCTCGGTCTGTCCATCTGTCTGCGGATGAAAAGCTGTACTAAACTCTAGCCTGGTTCCCAATGCCTGGTGTAGTTGGCGCCAAAACTTTGAAGTAAACTGGGTTCCTCTATCTGATACGATGGTCCTCGGAACTCCGTGCAGACATACGATCCTGGTCATATATATCTTGGCCAACTTCGCACTCGTATATGTGGTTTTCACTGGAATAAAGTGAGCTACTTTGGTCAAACGATCCACTACTACCCAGATAGAATCATATCCTGATCGGGTCCTGGGTAATCCGGTGATGAAATCCATGCCAAGTTTATCCCACTTCCATTCGGGTATTGGCATAGGCTGTAGCAATCCTGCGGGCTTCTGATGCTCTGCCTTCACTCTCTGACATACATCACATACGGCTACATACTCAGCAATATCCCTCTTCATACCCGTCCACCAGAAACGCTCTTTTAAATCCAAATACATCTTGGTGTTTCCGGGGTGTATCGAGTATGGCGAGTCATGAGCCTCCTGTAGTATCAACTTCCTGATCTCGGCATTATCGGGTACATACACACGGTCCTCAAACCATAAGGTGTCGTGCTCATCTTCACGAAAACCTTTGGCTTTTCCCTTGCGCATTCTATCCTTTATCTCGGCAATTTCTTTGTCATCTTTCTGAGCTTCTCGAATCCCTCCCAATAATGTTGACTGAACTTCCATAACTGCGACAAAACCTCTAGGGACTATCCCCAAACGAAACTCCCTGAGATCTTCGGATAACCCCTTTGGTAAACCTTCGCTTTTGAGGGTATTGACATAACTCTTCCGGCTCAAAGCGTCTGCTACGACATTGGCCTTTCCTGGATGATAATGCAACTTCATATCATAATCCTTTATAAGTTCCAACCATCTCCTCTGCCTGAGGTTCAGCTCCTTCTGAGTGAAAATATACTTCAAGCTCTTGTGATCCGTGTACACATCACAACGGTTCCCAATAAGAAAATGTCTCCAAGTCTTAAGTGCTTGAACTACAGCTGCTAACTCCAAGTCATGCGTGGCATAATTCAACTCATGCGGCCGAAGCTGACGTGAGGCATATGAAACAACTCTCCCTTCCTGCATAAGTACTCCTCCCAGTCCTAAGCGAGAAGCGTCGCAATACACTTGGAAATCCTTGCGTATATCTGGCAGAATCAGAACTGGGGCTGTAACCAAACGTTTCTTCAGTTCCTGAAAACTTGCCTCACATTCATCTGTCCATTTGAACTTAGTGTCCTTCTTCAGTAACTCCGTCATAGGCTTCGCAATCTTAGAAAATTTCTCGATAAATCTCCGATAATATCCTGCAAGTCCAAGAAAACTGCGGATCTCCCCCACTGAGGTGGGTGCCAACCACTCCGTGACAGACTGAACCTTAGTGGGTCTACTGCTATACCTTCGCCCGATATAACATGTCCAAGAAATCCAACTTCCTTCAACCAAAACTCACATTTGCTGAACTTGGCATACAACTGATGTTCCCTGAGCTTCTCGAGAACTAAACGCAGATGCTCCTTGTGCTCCTCTTCATTCTTTGAGTATACCAAGATATCATCAATGAACACCACGACAAACTTATCCAAGAACTCCATGAACACCTTGTTCATCATACTCATGAAATAGGCAGGGGCATTAGTCAATCCAAATGACATAACTGTGTACTCATATAGCCCATACCGGGTGGTGAAGGCTGTCTTAGGTATATCCTGTTCTCGGATCTTCAGCTGGTGATACCCTGATCTCAGATCGATCTTGGAGAACACTTTAGCTCCTTGCAACTGATCAAACAAATCATTAATCATTGGCAGTGGGTACTTGTTCTTAATCGTCACTTCATTCAATGCGCGATAATCAACAACCATTCTCAAAGATCCATCCTTCTTCTCAACTAAGAGCACTGGGGCTCCCCACGGTGATGAACTTCGTCGAATGTAACCTTTCTCCAATAATTCCTTGATCTGCTTCTTAATCTCCTCCAGATCATTTGTGGGCATCCGGTATGGTCTCTTTGATATTGGTCCGGTGCCTGGCAACAACTCTATCAAGAATTCAATGTCTCGATCCGGCGGCATGCCTGGTAACTCCTCTGGAAATACATCCGGGAAATCTTTCACAATAGGCACCTCCTCCTGAACAACTCCCGTGAGAGAATTTACTTGGCTCCTTCTAGGCACATGCCTAGATACATACTTGATCCTTTTTCCCTCCGGGGTGGTAAGCGAAATCGACTTACTCGCACAATCGATGCTTCCTCCATACATCGATAGCCAATCCATGCCTAGTATCACATCTAATCCTTGTGACTTCAAAACTATCAGGTCTGAGGGGAAAACATGACTTCCAATGATCAATGGCATCTGAAAACATCCTTGTCTTGCCATATACTCCGCACCGGGTGATCTTACTAACATGGGTGTCCTAAGTACCTTAGTGGGCAACTTATACTTATCCACGAATCCCCTTGATATGTATGAATGCGATGCACCAGTATCGAAAAGAACAATTGCAATAAAAGACTTAACCAAAAACTTACCGATAACTGCATCAGGCTGCTCCTCAACCTCCTCCACGTTCACGTGGTTCACTTGTCCTCGGTTGAATGGATTGGGCTTCTTCCCAGCGCTTCCATTACCATTGCCGTTCTTCAATTCTGGACATTCGTTGGCATAATGTCCAGTCTTCCCGCACTTGAAACAGGTAATGTGGCTTTGATCCTTCTTGGCGGGTGTGGCTGGGTTAGAGCGGTTCTGATTGCTGTCTGCTCCATGTCCATTTCCATTCTTGTGGCCATTATGGTTGTGTGAACTTCCTCCATTGTGAGAATGGCCTCCATGGTTATGTGTATAACCTCCCGAGTTCGGGGTAAAACGGGGCTTCTGCTGAGCTCCTGAGTTGAACTTCCCTTGTCCATACTTCCTCTTGCGGCTATCAATCTGCTGCTGCTTCCCTTCAATCATAAGAGCTTTGTCTACCAACTCCTGGTAGTTGTTGAATGTTGCCACCATCAACTGCATACTCAGCTCATCATTCAACCCTTCCATAAACTTCTCCTGCTTCGCGGCATCAGTGGCCACATCATCCGGGGCATAGCGAGCTAATTTACTGAACTCATCCACGTACTGCCCCACGGTACGGTTTCCCTGGTGTAAATTGCGAAACTCACGCTTCTTCATGCTCATAGCTCCTGCTGAGACATGTGCAGTGCGGAAAGCTTGCTGAAACTGATCCCAAGTGACATTGGCTATAGGGAATGTGGCTGTGTAATTCTCCCACCATGAGGCTGCGGGTCCATCCAATTGATGTGCGGCAAAACGCACCATCTCAGTGTCTGTGCATCCTGCGGTGGTCAACTCCCTTCCAATCCTGCGTAGCCAGTCATCCGCAACTATTGGCTCGGTGCTACTGGAAAACACCGGCGGCTGCAACCTCAGAAAACGGGCTAAGTTGTCAACTGGTGGTGGTGGCGGTGGGTTGTTGTTGTTGTTGTTGCCTTGGTTCTGAACTAGTAGCTGCATCAGGGTATTCTGCTGTTGAATCAACTGAGTGAGCTCCGGTGGGAAAACAAATCCGGTGTCGCGTCTCGAAGGCATCTGATGGGTTTAGAGGGAAGAGATTAGAATAGAGTAAGGTCTAGTGAGAAGGCACTACCCATATGCACATGAGACAAACACATTCATAACACACCACTCAATTCAAGCAAGAGCATACAATCGATCTAACTACCGTTACAAAAGTGCTCGGACTATTACTATTTACATGGGGAGAAATACTAATGATAATATGGTGGTCATCTAGAAATTTTGATCGGTGGAAGACTCCATGATGTCCGCTCCAGCTTCGTCTTCATAATCGTCATCACTACTGTCGGGGTCGGAGTCGGTGTCGTCGATGATGATGTAGTCTTCAGATCGAATTTCCTCAGGTTCGTCGTCTTCTTCTCCGGGCGCGGGGTCTCCCATGAATACTCCTAGCTTCCTTGTCAGGTCGTCATTCTTCTCCACTAGTATTGCGATTTCCTCCTCGTAACCATCGCGTGTAGACTTGAGTTCCTCTTCTAGCTCCATGTTCCTGGTCATCACCTTCTTCAAATCTATCATGCTTGCACACATCTGGTTCTCCTGTCGACGAATGTGCTGGTTTAACTCCTGGATGAAAGCTGCAATGGACCTGTCCCTCCGGGTGCTGATCATCTCCCATTGCTCATCTCGGCGCCCACATAACTGGTAGATTGTGTCCTTAAGATCCTTGTGATACACCTCGCCGATGCGTCCCATGGCGATGTGGGCTGCCATGCTCTTTCCTAGACTCCAGGTTGGTGCATCAAAGGAAAACTCTATGGGCTCCGTAACTGGCGTGAATGTCCTTCCTGGAATTTGAACTCGAATCATCCAACGCTCCTCTTCTGGTACAGTGGTGGTGTAGGTCCCGGTGAAGCTTGGTATTCTGATGTTCAGGTACCTAGTGACTTCCTTCAAGTGTCGTCCAAAAGGTGTGTCTTCATCCGGTTGTGTAAACTTGTTCCTTGAGTCCGCCATCCTAGAGAATAGAAGATGGAGAGAAGTCATAAATGAGTAGAGAAGAGTGACCTATGGCTTTTCTTAGTGGTCGTGTCCTATAGTCAGCGTGTGCTCTGATACCATCTCTGTAGCGACCCGACCCGAATGGATCGAATCTCTGTGTTCAAGTGTCATCCCTGGATCGGTAATGCTGACACACACAGTACTCGAAGGATTTATAACAGAGTGCAATCACACACTTATTACATCGAATGTCTCAAAAGAGAACTGATTACAATAAATATGGCTTAAGGCCATCTAAATAGGATAACAGCGGAAGGCTTGGAAGATAAGGTGAGTCCATCAACTCCAACGGCATAGCTGAGTGCACAACAACGACCTAGCACACCTTACTCTTCGTCTGAAAAGTCTGCAACATGATACGTTGCAGCCCGAAATGGGTCAGCACATGGAATATGCTGGCAATATAACACAGTAGAGCAATGAACAGAATAATTGCTAATACTACATGCATATTTGGCTGGTGGAAAAGCTCTAGGGTTATACTGTTTTGCGAAAAGCTAATTTTTCCCTACAACAAAGGAATATATTTTATTTAACTATCATGGTGGTTGTTGAACATTGAGAAGGTAAATCCCCCTCTCAATCCCAATTAAAAGTAATTATTAATCCCAACAAATTAATTTAGAGTGATGGGATTCAATATGATAATCCAAGAACCAGATACTCAAGATGTCCATAACCGGGGACACGGCTAATCATGATTAGTTTGTACACTCTGCAGAGGTTTGTGCACTTTTCCCCACAAGACTCGATCTCCTCCGTTGGATTTCTCGCACTACATGGTGTTTGAGAAACGGATGACTGAGACACAGTCTTTCAGAAACATTTACTCTTTACTCTGGGTAGACAGTTACACCTACTTTCCCCTATATCTGCTAGCCTACCACTGAAAGAGGTCATGTAACATACTCAACTATGCTAGAGCCCATAATAGCTTGTGGCTGCACACGGAAGTTTCTAGCATGAATAATCTTATGATCCCTTTGAGCCTGGGTGGCGGACCGTAGGAGGATCACACGGTATATCCCCGGGATCTCCTAGGACAACACTGGTATATCCCCAGGTGCCCAAACAAGCAATCCACCCAGATGTGTATTAAAGTTGCCACCTTAAGTTGAACCGTTAATTAAAAATCTCACATCTGTCATGGATACACTCAAAACCCAATCCACGTCTACGAGCATAGCATGGCAACATAAGCATAGCGTAGAAGTAACTCCCAAGGGTTTGTTATTAAAAGGGCAATAGGTTCTACCTCATCATCTACTTCCCAGTACCCACAAGTTAATCACATCCTAATCATGCAATATTTGAGGGTCGAAACTAATGCATAAAAACTGGGTAACGAAGAAGTATGATCAATGTGTTACTTGCCTTGCTGACGATCCGCAAATCCTAGAGACTCGTAGTAGCACGCTTCGCACTCCGGAAACTCTATCGCAAACAAACAATAGCATACACAAGCAATCAAGCGAAGATGCACGGGTAAAGCCCAAATGAGATGATTTAACCAGAAAGTTCAACCTAAGAACTCCGGTTTGCAAAAAGAATCAAATCAAACGGAGCAACTAAACTCAAACTGCGAAAGAAACAAGCTTCGATTACTAATCTGGACTAAAGTCAAATTTTATAGTAGCAAAAACTTGTTTAAGTTGATTAAACAGTAAGAGGGCTTCGAGACGAAGATCTAGGCGCTTGAATCACCTGATTCCGACAAACGAGCGAAAAGTTATACTAAAACGAAAATCGGATCAGAAATCGCGATCGAAAATAATCGCAGAAAATCCGAGAAAAAGAAAAACTAACGAACAGGCTAACGAACGAACATTCGCTGTCTGCGGTTAAACGGTGAAAACCGTTCGTTAAAACGAACGTACGGACGAACGTCCGCTAAATAACTAAACCGACGGAAAACCGATCTAAAAAGAATAAACCGGAAAAAAAACCGAATCTAGATCTAGGGTTTACAAAAAAAAACCGAACGGTTAACCGAAAAAAAAACGAACGGCGGCAGCGGCTACTACCTCCGGCGACGCTCCGGCGGGACGGCGGGGTGCGGCGCGGCGGCGCGACTGCGAGGCGATGGGGCGGGGCGCGCGCGGTGCAGCGGCGCGGCGCGGCGGAGTGCGGCGGCGGCGCTGCCGCGGCGGCGGCGGCTGCTGCTGCTGCTGCGAGGGCAAGCGGCGGCGGCGGCTTGGGGCTCCAGGGGGGGCCCCGGGTCGGCTTTTAAAGAGGGGGAGGGGTGGCGGCTTGGGGAAGGGGCGACGGGGTGGAGGCGGCGTCGGCTCGGACACGGCCGGCGGCGGCGGGGCGGACTCCCGTGCGGGGAAGGCGGCGGCGGCCTGCTGGGCCGGCTGGGCGTCGGCCCAGTTCGGTCCGGCGGAGTTTTTTTTTTTTTAAATAATTCCGCGCAGAAAAACAAATAAAAGAAATACTAAACGGACTCCAAAATTCCCGAAATAAATTTTCCCCGTCCTCTAAAAATCTACCGGGCACGGTAAACATTTATTTGGGACTCTAATGCAATTTTGAAAAATGCATATTTTTCTAAATTCAAATAAAATTGCAATAAAAATCCAAATAAAATATTTATTTGATTTTAATATTTTTCCTCCAATATTCCATTTATTTTGGAGAAGTCATATTATCTCCTCTCATATATTTTTAATATGAAATATTTTCGGAGAGAAAAATAATTAAACCAAATTGATCCCTGTTTCAATATTTGAGAAAATTCAAATATGAAAATGGTGAAATCCCCAACTCTCTCCGTGGGTCCTTGAGTTGCTTAGAATTTTCGAGGATCGCAAAACGAAATGCAATAAAATATGATATGCAGTGAATGATCTATGTATAACATTCCAAATTAAAAATTTGGGATGTTACAAAAGTCCTCCGGCCCTTTAGTTGGATTGTTCTTCGACCATTCAAACATTGCCGGAATCAAGCAGGCCACCGCGTCAGTGACCGCTGCATTGACTACCCCAAGCAACTCTTCTTTGGTCTCAGCTTTAGTCTTATTGACCGTAATCGCGACCTTCTCATCGATGCTCTGCTAAGTGACGACCAACCGTCTCTTCCTTCTTTCCTCTGGCTCCTCGTGGTAGCATGTCTTCCACGAGGCGCCATCTCCGACGCCGTGCACACGTCCATAGGACGGCGGTTTGTCCTCCGGGACCTTTTTTAGTATGTTCAGGGCTCGGTTGAATGGGGTGTCCCACTTGGGCCTCGCCAACGACTGTGACGACTCGTCGCTTTCGGCTGCCTTTTGGTGCTGCTCATTCTGCAAAAGGAACGTGGATGGTTTACTAATAATGTGACAAAACTTGTAGTCGAATTGATTGGAAGCTAATATGATAATGTGGTAATATAACAATTACCATAAGTCTCATGAACTCCCTCGTGATCGGGTCCGTGTAAAATATCTTTTTGACGCGGTCCCACTTTTACCGGGCCCTGATCCAGTCACGCTCCAGCGGGTCGGTGAACTCCGCCAAGGGGTCTGGGATTCCGTGACTTTCACGTTCGGCGTCCTCCTTGGCCCATATGTGCCTCTTTCCCTCGTAACCACGGCTTTCGATGCAGTGGGGAGGCGTGTTCCTGGCCTGGAACACCTTCATTTTCTCCGACCTTGCCTTGACTTCTTCTTTAGCGCAAGTCTCCTTGAATTTTTCAAAGTCCTCTTCCGTTATTGACAGATTGTCAGCATGAATCTTGGACCACGGTTCATTCTTCGCAATCGCTTTTTTCACCCGAAATTTCCAGGCGGACAAGTCATTGGCGAACG
Organism: Thinopyrum elongatum; assembly: GCA_011799875.1. NCBI lineage: Eukaryota > Viridiplantae > Streptophyta > Magnoliopsida > Poales > Poaceae > Thinopyrum > Thinopyrum elongatum. Next base: position 120,021,971 of record CM022300.1, read on the forward strand.
TCACCATCGCCTTGTCATTTATCTTTGTCATGGCGACGTCGTCCCACGGCTCTTTAAATTTGCTTTCATCCCGGCCGGGGAACAGGAACCTATTGTGAGACTTCTTTAGGAGCATGTGCTCCATATGTGGTATCTTCTTGAACTTCTCATCGTTGATGTTGGCGGTTTCCCTGAGGATGCATCCGAGTTGATTGCCCCAGCACTTGCATGCTTCCTCCGGTGTCGTTGGCTCTAACTTCTTGGGGTGCATCTCCGTGGCCACAATTTGTCCGATGCCAAGCTCATTTGGTCATCGTGACCTCTTCTGCTTCGGTGCTTTACCGGCTACGACAACATCGTTGCCGGTCTCGGGGGTGGTGTCGGTGCCGGTGCCAGTGCCGGTGTCGGGGTTGGTGCCACTGCCGCCACCATGCACCCCCGTCTGGTGTTTGTCCAGGTAATCGAAATAGTGATTTGCTGCCTTGATGGGGTCTTCTTCGAGGCGAGCAGAACCACCGGCTTCGGCGTGGCTAGACATGTTTCCTATTCAACAATTGTAAATGAAAGATATAATGAAGAGAAAAAAGGGGCCTATGTTTGGTCGGAATGTTGATTCATTCCGCCCGGCAAATCCCGGGCACTCCATATGTCCTAGTTTCTAGCACAAGTCATGCCAAAAATCATGGAAATTTTCGGCACGACCTTTGCTAAAAAGTGGACATATGGAGCACCTGAAATTTGCTAGAACGGAAATGAATCAACATTCCGGCAAAACATAGGCCACTCGGATATTCTTCAACAATTGGCACAAGTTCATATAACAGATTTGATGCTATCATCAAGAGAACATGGCAACATCATATAACAGATTTCCAGGACTTGCCTATCCTAAAACGGCCAAGTCCCTGACCCAGCCACAGACCACAGCGCGGCTGTCCGGCTGGCAGGGCGGCAGCCAAAGGAAGGCGGCAAAAGAAAAACGCAAATAGAGCAAAGGCTAAGCTGAGCTAGAACCCGGCAAAAGACACAAGCATGTGGGAGATAAATTATTTACATCGCAAAAGGTCCAAGGCCAGCATTCAACAGAGTTTGATTTACACCCCCAACGGGTGGAACTGCGCACGATTAACTTGTTTGCTCAAGTACAAGATAGAGAAATGTTAAAAAGATAAAGGGCTGCCTTGGCCAAGGGCGCTGCGGGCGGCGTAGATAGGTCGGCAGTGGTTGAAGCGCCGGCTGGTGGAGCGTCCGGCTGTTGTGTTTCGGCCTGGTCGGCGTCGGCGGCGGCTGATGTAGTCTCCCATGGCCTGCTGGCCGAGGCCCGATCGGGCTGAGTCCGGCTGGTGGCTCCGCCGTCTGGTGCGACGTCCTCGCCTTCCTCGTCCTCGTCGTCCTCGCCCTCGTCGCTGGAGGCGATCTCCTCCGCCGAGTCCTCCCCCTCATTCGGGTCCGGCCCGAACCAGGATGGCGGCACCTCAGTGCCATCTTTCGCCCGCTCCAGGATGAAGACGCCGACATCGGCGTAGTCGGCAAGGGCCACCGCGCGCTTGATGATCTCATCCTGCACCGCCTCCAGCTCTGGTCCTGCCTCCTGGCGGAAGGTGGCAAGCTGAGCCAACCTCACGTCCGGATACCAGGCTTTGAAGAACTCCAGCGTCGCCCTGGCACCCGCCTGAGCTGCGGCGCCTTTCCAGGCCTCAAGCCGCTCGGCCGCCACCTCCAGCCAGTCGGCGGTCCGGCTGGGAGTCCGAGGAATCCGCTCCTCCGGCCAAAGCTCCGCCAGGACCTGCGACCCAGCGCGCTGAAGTCGGCGGAGCAGGCGGTACGCTGGCTCGAGGCGCATCTTGTAGGCCATGAGCTGCTCACCTAGAGTCCGGGGCAAGTCCTATGGAATGTCCGTGCCTCCGCTGTTCGCGCCGCGCTTTGATTGCCTGGCAGACGGCAACGGAGCGACCAGGGAAGTACTCTGTGCAAAAGAAGACCAAGATTTAAAAGTCGGCCTCCTATAGCAGCCGGCGACCAAGCAACAAAAGAAGAAAGGATCTACCTTCGACCATATCCTCGATCACGCCATAGCCGTCCGATAGCAGCTTCTCCCTCTCGACCCAGTCCGAGCGCTTGGTCTCGAACTCGGCCTTGAGGAGCGCATCCCCGTCCTTCAGCTGCTGGATCTCTGCCTTGTGCCGGGCCGCCTGGTCCGCCAGCTCCTTCACAAGACAGTCGCGCTCTGCGGCCGCCTGGCTGCGCTCTTGCTCCTTATCCCGGAGCTGGCCCTCAAGCTCGCGCACGCGCGTCCGAAGATGAGCTGCGTCCTCTGCAAAAACACAAGAGAAATGTCAACATCAACAAAGACAAGAATCGCCGGAAGATCCGGCCCGACTACTCAGCAGTCGGCCCGAATCTTGGGGGCTACACCCAGTGGGTGCGCTTGCGTGCCCCCACTAGAAGATGGCCTACATACTGCGGCTCTTGTTCAGCTCAGTAGTCCGGTTGGCGAGCTGCTGGTTCTGGGAGTTGTAGGCGGCCGCGCGCAGATTATGATAGTTCTGCAACAAGAGCAACACTTCAGCATTCAGAAATATGCCTTGGAGTTCCAACCCGCCTGCTCAGCAGCCGCCTCGGAACTCAGGGGCTACACCTAGTGGGTGCGCTGGCGCGCCCCCACTGAAGACCGCAAAAGCAAAAAAGATAATTCAAACGCATACCCGGACGGTTGTCTGCATCGCCACCAGCTCGCTCCTCGCCTGCAGGAGGGTGGCGCCATGGGTCTTGAACATGTCGAGGACGTCCTGCACCGCAATGTTCAGCGTGGCCAGGCCGGCTTCTTGTGCCCAACCAGGCGGAGCGGCGCTCGTGGCCTCGGTGTCGGCCGCCCGTGAGCTCGCGGCCTCGGCACAGAAGTCGCCCGCGCTGGGCGCATGCGCGCGGAAGCGCGGGTCACCAGGGCCTGGCCCTCCACCAGCTCGGCGCTGGACGGCGGCGCCTGCGGCCCCTCAGGCTGGCCTCCACCCCGCTCTTCAGCACCCGACGCCCGCGGAGCGTCCTCCAGGATGATGAGGTCGGCCGTCCCATCCCCCGATGCCACCTGGCCGGCACTGCCTCCTTCAGTCGGTATCTGGTCCTCCACCACCGGCGGCTCTGGCTGCTGCGGGTCGGTGGCCTCGGGAACCACATTCCGGGCCGGGTCCTCTGCGGCCTTGATGTCGGCCTCCACCTGCGCCTTGGCCGCCGCGTCCGCCTGTGCCTTGGCTGCGGCATCGGCCTCCGCCTGCGCCGCGGTCGTTGCTTCGGCCTCCAGCCGTGCAGCCGCCTCCCGCTCTTCCCTCGCCTCCCGCGTGTTCCTCTCCGTCGCCTCTCAAAGGGCGGTGGCCGGGTCCACACGGCGGGCATCCTCAGAGCCACCAGCTTCTCCAATCACCGAGGCGGATGGGGCCCGTGACACAGTGAGGGGAGCCCTGCTCAGCAAGACAAGCAAAGATAAGAAGTTTGGAAAAAGAAAAGCCAAGACAAAACAACCAAAACAAGAGTAGTTAAAACACTTATGCAGACACCAACGGGAGTGGCTTCGGGGCCCTCCAGACGGCGGCCGCCTTCGCGGCCTCTTGCCGCTTGGTCGCGGCAACCATCGACTTGGGCGTCTTGGCTGGCCGTGTGCCGAGCATCCCCACGTCAGCGCGGTGCTTAGACACGCCGGGTGCTCCAGTCGGCGCCCCGCCAGTCGGCCGCATCGCCGAGGGGCCAGCTCTTGTCCTATCAGCGCCTTCTGTGCGGTGCTGCTCGTCGCCATCCTCGTCATCGTCTGGCCAGTCCCAGACGTCGCCTCCTGCACCGCCTCCTGCGGCTCCGCCTGCTCCGGTGCCGCCTCCACCAGCGGCGTCGTCCTCCTCCAACGCGGCCGCCCCCAGCTCGGGGTCGCCATGTCACTCACCTCCCGGTCCTCCATCAACTGGTGGCCGGGATCTGGCGCGCCGCCTACTCCCTGGCCGGCGAAGCGCTGCGCCGCATTCGGGTGGTCAGGGCGTATAAAGAGCATGGCGTAGGAAAAAAAGGGAGACCAAATAATAACCGCAGGCGGTGGATTGGCGTGGCTGTAAGGCTCCTTGCCGAAGCTCCAGTCCTCCTCGCTGAGCTGGCTGCCGGAGATGTTGTTGACATGGCGGACGACCTCCACCGCCAGCATCTCCTTGGTCGACATCCGGCAAGGGTCCCGGCGGCCGCTCATGTCGCAGATCAAGTGAGGCCGGAATTGAAGCGGTGACACCCGGCGCTGGATGAAGGCGGCCAGCAGATCCGCCAGTGGGAGGCCCTCCGAGTCCGTCATCTCCTGCAGGCGGTCGAGGACGTTGGTGATGGCAGCCGTCTGTGGCCTCGGTTGCTGGCCCCAATTGTTCCGCGACTCAGGAGGCGGGCCGGCTGCATAATCCGGCAGGTTGACATAGTCTCGAGTTGGATCCAAGTTGCAGACATAGAAGTAAGACTTCTACCACAACTTGGCCGACTCCAACATGGCCACAACCGGAAACCGGGTTCCGGCGCCGGTGCGCCGCACGGCGACGCAAGCACTGCAATGGGCCGGCTCGCCCTTGGCCGTGGTGCCAAGCTTGAGGTAGAAGAACCTCCCCCACAACTCGAGCGTGGGGAGGACGCCGAGGTAGACCTCGCAAAAGGTGACGAAGGCAGAGAGGAGTACCATGGTATTGGGCGTGAGGTGGTGCGGCTGCAGGCGGTAGAGGTTGAGGAAGCCGCGGAAGAAGCCACTCGCCGGCAAACCGAAGACGCGGAGGAAGTGGCTGCGATAGACGACGAATTCGCCGGCCTCCGGCACCGGCGTGATCTCCCTCGCTGCAGGAACCCGTGCGCCCACACACGTTTTGTTGGGCATCCTCCGCGTCGCACGGAGGAAGTCGATGTGCTCGTCGATGACGTTTGAGCCATCCCACTCGCCTCGCGCCATGCTCTGTGGTTGCTTGGTGGCGGCGCGGCGAGGTCGAGTAATGGCGAGGCCACGGTGGCGCAGAGAGGTTGAGCGACGGCGGGCTGTGGCAGAACTTCGGTGGCGAGCGGCGCGGCGCAGCAGCAGCAGCAAGGAGGAAGAAGAAGAAAGCGAGGGAGGGGGCGCGTGCGTTTGGCCGCTCCGCCGCCCCTCCCCTACTTATACGACTGCGGCGGCGGAGCCGAAGAGGCAAATCATGGGGGGCGTGGGGATTAACTGTGCCCACACCCCGCACGTCCCCGTAAATCCTGCGCCAATTATGGCGCGTCTTCAATTGGCCCTGGAAGGGCAACCGCCCGCCTCGGCCGCAGCGGATCCGCGAGCGTGCCGAGGCCCTGTAGTGGTGGGCCCGGGCCTGCAACGATGTCCCGTCGTGCGCGTGGGCTGGCAGGCCGGCCTGCCCTACTGGCGCCGCGTGGCAAGCGAGCAATGGGCGGCAGGCGCGCCGCCCGGCTTACGCGACGACGATTCGAATTCATCAGGCGGCCGGCCCAACCTCGGCAGGTTCCTGTCAGGCGGCTTCTACCAGTTGGACATAGCAAGGGCGTAGGATCTCTCGGAGGAGGAAACTGCTGAGGCACTGCAGCTTGAGCCGCGGCGCCTCACTAGCTTCGGGGACTACTGTCGGAGGGATTGACCATGGGTAGCCTCATCAAAGCCCTATAGCATTTCAAGACATCAGTGCTGGCGAAGCCCCTCGCACCTTCCGGACGCATGGCTGGCTCCTTGGGCCGGCTGGCCCAAGAGGCCGGCTCCCAGATGGCGGCACACTCTCAGAAGGGAGCTTCGGGGGAGGCCGGATCCTAGCAGACGGCCCTTCCTCCCCTCGGAATCTGCACCCATTCATTACGATAAGATGGCGCGTGGCTACAGGGCCAACTGTTCCCCCGAATCCTGGAGGAGCGTGGCTACGGCGCGGGCTGACCAAGCGGACACCCCTCTGCCAGGCGCGGCACTGTAGCCAAGTGGCCCGTGACGTAGCCCTCGTCTGCAGGGGCCATGCTCCCACGACGGGCGGTCGGTACGGCCCGCAGGCGGCGGGCCCTACCTGTCCGTGAGCAACCAGAAGACGGCGCTCCCCAAGAAGGCGCCTTCGATGGCGGACCGGCTCCCAGTAGCCGGCCCCTCCCTCCTCTCGGAGTCAATGCACCGTTACTCTGATGAGACAGAGTATGGCTACAGTGAGCGCACACCAGGCGGCGGGACTATAGCCATGCCTCCCCCGACAAGGCCCCCGTCATCAAGTGCGAGGCTACAGCAAAAGGCAATCAGCGTGGCCCGCAGGCGGCAGGCCCTACCGGTCAGCCGAATCCTCGGTCGCCGGTGGGGCCCACCAGGCGGCGGGCCCCAGCAGCCGGTGGAGAACCCGACGACCATAGACACTGACATCCGGGTCCTACACCCGGTCCTATTACCATTGTACCCCTGGGGGTAGGCCTATATAAAGCCCCCAGGCTCACCCATGCAAAGGGTTCAGCATCCACGCCATTCATACACACATAGCTAGGAGAAGCAAGAGAGCTAGCCTTGCCCTTCTTCTTCCTCTAGCCAACAGCTCAAGGAGCAAACTTGTAGCCACTATCTGATCATAGTCATCATGCGGAGACCCCGAAGAGCAGGACTAGGGGTGTTATCTCCTCGGAGAGCCCCGAACCTGGGTAAGACTCATGTGCATTCGAGCTCTCGCCCATTCCCGCTTCTATGGCCCGACGACGTCCTCCTGTCCCCATCCATGATAAGCCACCCCCTAGCATGTGTCGCGAGAATACCCCGACACAGACAGTCTTCGGACTCTCACCTCTCAGCACGCGGCTTGACCCTGGGAACCCTCTCTAGAACCCTTTCGAAGGCGGCGAACTCCTCGTCGGAGTCCGAACTGTCATCGAGTAGGGACAATTTGCCCCTGCTCCTCTTCTTGGGAGCTGGGGAAGGATTCTCCCCTTCGGCTTCGGCTAATGCCGCTCTCTTCCTGGTACGGGAGGAGTCACTCTCTTCCTCCTCCTCTTCTTCCTGCTCCCCTCATGTGCGGAGCAGGCGTGGGGGTCCCTGGACTTGGTTTGGGCGGAGGCCCTCCTTGGCCTCCCTCGTGGGGTTCATCTTCTTCTTCTCCATTTTCTCTGGTGCCTGGTAAGGCGCCACGGTCAGCATCTCCTCTAGCTGAGCCGACCTAGGGTGTTCGGGCAGCGAGGCCTCACTATTCATCAACACGGCCTTCTTAAGCTAGCCCTGTGGGAACAAGAAGAAGGGGTTGAGGATCATAGTGGGAATGCGAGTATCCGAACAGTGAGTGAATAATACTATGTAACCTCCTTAGGGGGATTCTCAGCGTCGAAGCCGATGTCCTCCTTCTCGACCGGCCATGTCTTCTGTGGCTTGAACAACGCCTTCCATGGCTTCTCACGGGTAGTTCTATGAAAGTGGTGCACAGTACAGGGGTCTTCTAGCTTCCACGTCCACATGGGGGCAGCCCGGCGTTGGCAAAGCAGGAGGTTGCGGTGGAGCATAATCTGGACCACATTGGACAGTGTGGCCCCCTCCTTTATCATGTTGGAGACACGTTTTTGCAGCGCCTCCACCTCGGTGGTAGACCCCTAGTCGAGGCCTTTTCCACAAGGTTAACCTCACAGGGGGTCCGGATCTGAATTCCGAAGCAGCTGCCCAGGTCGCGTCACGGGGCTTTGTAATATAGAACCATTCCCTTTACCCGATCTTGACCGTGTCTATGAACATGCCCTCCGGCCATCCGAGTCGGGTGAGCCTGCTCACCATAGCACGCCCCGCAATCCGCGTGCTGGCCATCAACGATCTTCGGCTTAACGTTGAAAACCTTCAGCCATAGGCCAAAGTGCGGCTGGACCCGAAGAAAGGCCTCGCAGATGATGATGAAGGCTGAGATGTGGAGGAAAGAATTCGGAGCCAAATCATGGAAGTCCAGCTCGTAAAAGAACATCAGTCCCCGGACAAAGGGGTGGAGAGGGAAGCCTAGTCCCTGGATAAAATGGGGGGCGAACACCACCCGTTCACCGGGGCGGGGCTTCGGTACGACCTGGCCCTCCTCCAGAGCTCGATGAGCGATGTAAGTGGAAAGGAAGACCACTCGCTTTAGGTCCTCGATGTCTTTGTTGCTGACACACAAGGCCTCCCATTTGCCCTTCGGTCTAGAACTGGCCATTGCTGAGCTCGAAGGGAGGCCCTTGAGGAAAGTTGGATCAGTGCGCTTGAGCTCTGTGGATTGGGAAGGGCTATGGAGAAAGGAAGGACAAGGTGTGAGGGGATGATTGTGGCTAGTCTCTTTTTATAAGCACTGATGATACCAGGAGTCCTTTAAACGTGTTGCTGGTCTTGCCACTTCTCGATATACCCGAAGCGTCATGCGCAGGTAGATATGGGGTATCATTGATGAAATCCCTTAAAGAACGGAACACGGTTTCCACCTCGATGGGACGTGCCGGTGGAGGGGCTGCCTCGAGCAACGCATCGAGTCCTCATAATGTTTCGATGTTTATGACCGGCCGTGACCCCTCGTCGAAAGCTGTTAGCCAAAAATACTGTTCACATTGGAACGGTTGGCCTTTGAGGCTAAGTAAAATCGATAGTTTGGAATCCAGATATGGCTCGATGCATGGCCGAACTGGATCAAGCACTGTTTAAAGACTTAATTGGAGAAGATTATTCTGAATACTCAGAAAAAGGGAACTCGCCTGCAAGCCGGAGTCTGCAGTCATTGGAGTTACAGGAAGCCGGTGTTGAAGGCTAGTTCGAGGGCTACTGAGGGAGTCCTGGACTAGGGGGTCCTCGGGTGGCCGCCCTAATTCTCATGGTCCGGACTATTGGGTCGCACTGTGTCCGGACCGAAGACCTTTTGTGCCTTGGTGTGTGCTCCAAGTCAAGATGGAAGATCCAACGTTCCCTTGATGTAACTGACTATATGTAAACCCTAGTACTCAACATGGCAATGGGTACCCGCAACCCGCGAACCCGGCGGGTAAAAACCCTATTAGGGTAAGGGTTTGGGAAAATAAAATACCCATGGATTTATAAATGGAAAAAAATTGTACCCATCGGGTAAGCCGGGTACGGGCACGGGAAGGCAATACCCATACCCGCGTACCCGCATACCCACGTTCGAGAATGCAACCGCTAGCCTCGACCCAAAGTCCCCTATCCTTAAACATGTGCATGATCTTATTTAAATGCATTGATCCTATTTTTTGAACTCATGATTTTGTCTCTGATTTTGTTGATCTTATTATATAGTCTCATTTTCATTTGATCATTTTGAAGTAGGGGTTGCATAAGTAACTTTAATAGAAGAAAATTAGAGAAAATTGTGTCCCTCTTGTTTTCTTGTAGTTGGAAAAAATAAGAAAGAACATATGTGAATATTTCTCTAAGAAGTTCGCTTATAGGCTATCCATCCATGAATGTAATTGGACATTGTTTGGTGCCATCTAGTCCATATTTATTGCTATCAACATTTGAGAATTAATACCATTTTTTATTCCATCGCACAACAAATCATGATATATATGTCCTGAAATGCTAAAATGTGGTATACATGTGTTGAAATTTTGAAGTATACATGCTGAAATGTTGTGTATATATGCGAAAGTGCTAAAAAAATACATGGTGAGGTGTAAATTGGGTAAGGTGGTCGAGATGGGTATTTTTACCCGCAGGTATTACCCGCACCCTGCCGGGTATGGGTATGGGAACAATTTGAAACCCGAGGTGCTGGTACAGGTACGGGTTTGGGAAAACAATATTGAAACGGGTAAGGGTTTGGGCGACTATTACCCGCACCCGAACCCGGCGGATGCCATGTTGACCTAGTACCCTAGTGTCTATATAAACCAGAGGGTTTAGTCCATAGAGGCTAGAAGAACAATTCCCATCCTACTATCTAGGGTTTAGTTCGTCTGATCTTGTGGTAGATCAACTCTGTAATCCCCATATACATAAGCAATTTAATCAAGCAGGACGTAGGGTTTTACCTCTTAGAGAGGGCCCGAACTTGGTAAATATCGTGTCCCACATTCCCTGTTCCCCATCGATCCAAGATCCACAGTTCGGGACACCCTACCCGAGATCCGCCGGTTTTGACACCGACACCCAGCTCGTGCCCTCTCCCTCTCTAGCCCCTGCTCCCTGCGGCCACCCGAGAGCCCCGCCGGCCATCGCTGCCGCCCGTGTGGCCAACATCAACCAATCGCCGTGCTAGCATGTCTAGCGTCCCCGCTGAGCTTCGCATCTTCTTCGAGACGACAACTGCGTCCCCGAGTGCCCTGAAACATCGCCATCATCTTCATCATCACCGTCGGCCACCGGAGATCGCCCTCGCCCGTTCACCGTTGTCCCCGCCTTTCCGAGCATCCCGTTTGCTCCATTGCAACACTCGTGAGCTCCGCCGTCGTTTCCCTCTCACCCCTGTCTAATTCAACCCCTAACCGTGCCAGCCACCGAGCTGAGAGCTCACTGCCATTGTGCCATGCTACCACCGTGGGCACAACCACCGCAACCCGTAGCCGAGCACACTAGCGTGCTCCACGCATCTCCGCGAGTCCATAGGCATCAGCAGATCCTCCTGCCGTGCTCCGCAGCGCCTAAACCCTGAGAACTCGAGCTTCGACAGCCACCGCGAGCTCAATTCCGGTGAGTTTTGACCACTTCTCGCCCAGCCGCCTGCTCCCCTGGTTCGGCACGTGCGCGGGCTTACCTCCAGGTGGTATCTGCGCACCCAACCGCCGCAGGTAGCGCAGGTCCGATGTGCAACCGCCGCGTTTTTGGTCGCCACCGGCCAGACTCCGATGACTGCCAACATGGCCCCATGATTAGCGCTAAACCCCGCCAGCTGGACTAGCCACAGACGCTGACAGCGTGCCCCACGGCGAGTCAAAGTGTGGGTCAACACACTTTTAACCGGAATCGGCCACTGTGTCACTGACCAGTGGTTCCCACTGGTCAAGTTTGACCTGGACTGGCACTTTGACTTGCTGACACAATGCTAATGTCACTCTGATGTCATAAAGCTTTTCTGGAATTTAAAATAAATCTAAAAGGATTTATGAATTTCAGAAAATGCCCTAAACTTCAAAAATTCATAGAAAATAAACCATAACTCCAATGAAAATAAATTATATATGAAAAATTATCAGAAAAATCCAAAAAATCTCTTTATGGCATTTGCATGCATGTTAGAACAACTTATGTCCTCTGTTTAGGACAATTCAATTAAATGGCATTTAAGAAATCACATGTGGAGTTTGAATTTGAACCTTTGGCTCAAACCAACTTCATTTAAACTGTTGCTAGTTACATTAGCCCAAATCATAGCATGTTGCCATGTGATGATCATGCATCATATTGTTGCATGTCAGTAAATTGAATGTTGTTCCTTGTTGCTGGTGTTTGTTCCCTCTCGGTAGACGTTGTTCCGGCGTTGAGATCGATGACACCGATGAAGAGCTATACCATCTCCAGAAGTGCCAGGCAAGCAAACCCCCTTGATCACTTCGATACAATCCCACTCTCTCGCTCTTGCTCTCTTTTACTGCATTAGGACAACAATGATTCAATAGTTACATGTTGTGGTAGTTGAACCCATTCCTCTTCATGACCAGTCTTTGCCACAGTAAATAGTTGAAACCCACTAGCATGAGTAGGAGTTGTTTGAGCCATGATGTACCTACTCATTCGTGCTTGCTTGTTATGCCAGTTATGCTTAGAGTTGTGTTAGGTCTGATTCATCTGGGATGGATTGGAATGGTGATGAACATGTTCTGCTATTGAGAGCTAAGTGTGTGAATATGATTTGGTAAAGGTAGCGATGAGAGGCCTTGTAGGAATACATGGTGGGTTGTCTTATTGAAACCGTCCTCGAGAACTGAGTTATGTGTTTGTGATCCAAGACAGTTACTACCACACATTGGGCTCCGGGCACTTCAAGCTCTCTCGGGTTATTAATCGCCTCGATCTCTGTCCAGGAATTGCAACTAGTTTTTGGTGTTTGTAGGTTGTGTTAGTAGTCTACCAAGTGGCACCCGGTACAAGTGGGCTTGGTACAGACTAGGCACCGTGGCCCGGTGTACCAAGTGGCACCCGGATGGTGGACTTGGGAACCCTGCACACATCATTTGGGGCCATAGTGGAAACCTCGGTGATAACCCACAAGTATAGGGGATCGCAACAGTTTTCGAGGGTAGATTATTCAACCCAAATTTATTGATTCGACACAAGGGGAGCAAAAGAATATTCACAAGTATTAGCAGTTGATTTGTCAATTCAACCACACCTGAAAGACTTAATATCTATAGCAAAGTATTTAGTAGCAAAGTGGTATGATAGTAACGGTAACAGTAGCAAAAGTAACAGTAGCAGTTTTGTAGTGATTATAACAGCAGCAATGACGAAAGTAACTTAGCGAAGATCAATATGTGAAAAGATCGTAGGCATTGGATCAGTGATTGATAATTGTGTTAGATAATATTCATCATGTAGCAGTCATAACCTAGGGCGACACAAAACTAGCTCCAATTCATCAATATAATGTAGGCATGTATTCCGTATATAGTCATACGTGCTTATGGAAAAGAACTTGCATGACATCTTTTGTCCTACCCTCCCGTAGCAGCGGGGTCCATAAGGAAACTAAGGGATATTAAGGCCTCCTTTTAATAGAGAACCGGAACAAAGTATTAGCACTTAGTGAATACATGAACTCCTCAAACTACGGTAATCACCGAAAAGAATCCCAATTATTGTCACCTTGGGGTATGCGGATCATAACACGTAATAGGTGTCTACAACTTGCAACATAGGATCAAGAACACACATATATTCATGAAAACATAATAGGTTCAGATCTGAAATCATGGCACTCAGGCCCTAGTGACAAGCATTAAGCATAGCAAAGTCATAGCAACATCAATCTCAGAACATAGTGGATACTAGGGATCAAGACCTAACAAAACTAACTTGATTACATGATAAATCTCATCCAACCCATCACCATCCAACAAGACTACGAAGGGATTACTCACTCCCGACGGTGAGCATCATGAAATTGGAGATGAAGGAAGTTTTATGATGACGATGGTGACGGATTCCACCCTTCGGAGCCCCGAACGGACTCCAGATCAGCCCTCCCGATGAAGAACAAGAGGTGGTGGCAGCTCCGTATCGTAAAACATGATGAATCCTTCTCTCTGATTTTTTTTCTCCGCGAATAGGTATATATGGAGTTGGAGTTAGGGTTGTAGACGGTCCAGGGGGCCCACAAGCCAGGTAAGCACGCCCTGGGGGGGAGGGTAGGCGCGCCCCCTAGGGTTGTGGCCCCTGGGTGGCTCCCCTCTGGTATCTTTTTTCGCCAGTATTTGTATATATTCCAGAAATATTCTCCGTTAATTTTCAGGTCAATCCGAGAACTTTTATTCCTGCACAAAAATAACACCATGGCAATTCTGCTGAAAACAACATCAGCCCGGGTTAGTTCCATTCAAATCATGCAAATTATAGTCCAAAACAAAGGCAAAAGAGTTTGGTAAAGTAGATACGATGGAGACATATCAACTCCTCCAAGCTTAACCAATTGCTTGTCCTCAAGCAATTCAGTTGACAAACTGAAGTGACAAAGAAAAACTTTTACAAACTCTGTTGGATCTTGTTGTTGCAAATATATCTAACCAATGTTCAGGTTTTCAGCAAAGATTATGAACTAACCATATTCATAATAACATTTAGGTCTCATATTTACTCATATCAATAGCATAACAAACGAGCGAGTAATAATAAGATATCTCGGATGACAACACTTTCTTCAAAACAATCATGATACAATATGACAAAATGGTATCTCGCTAGCCCTTTCTGAGACCGCAAAACATAAATGCATAGCACCCCTGAAAATCAAGGACAGACTGGACATTGTAGTTCATGGAAAAAGAGATCTAGTCACAGTCATACTTAATATCGAATAAAAACAAAGCATATAAATGACAATGGTGCTCCCCAGTTGGTGCTTTAATAAGAAGATGATGACTCAAAAATAAAAGTAAATAGATAGGCCCTTCGCAGAGGGAAGCAGGGATTTGCAGAGGTGCCAGAGCTCGAAGCTTTTAAAACAGAGATGAATATAATTTTGAGAGGCATGCTTTCGTTGTCAACATAACAACCGAGAGATCTCACCATCTTCCATGCTAGACACATTATAGGCAGTTCCCAAACAGAATGGTAAAGTTTTTACTCCCCCTCCACCAACAAACATAATCCACGGCTAGCTGAATCCACGGGTACCATCCATACCAACAACAGTGCTGGGGAAGTTTTGTTTCATTATTATATTTTGATTTTGATTTTGCTAATGGAACTGGGCATCCCAATTACCAGCCACTTTCTTGTGAATGAGAAGTGAATAAACACTCATCGTGAGAATAACCCACCTAGCATGGAAGATACTGATAGCCCTTAGTCTCTACATGAGCGATTCGGGCATACAAAACAGATTATCATGTGGAATATACCTTCAAATGATAATCTGTTTTGCGGCCAACATCGTCCTTATTCTCACGATGTACAACCGAGAGGTCTGATGATGCGTCCCCACTGTCAGCCTCTCCACGTACAGTCATCTTCCGATGACTCTCATTTGTTGACCATGTTTTTTTTGAGACCTCATTTGTTGACCGCGTTGACCACACCGTGCCGAGCGCACCAAGGCCGATGGACGATGGCGAGGCCCCAGACTGGAACGACCCAGAGATAAGGAAGACGCGGTAGTGGAGTCACAGATGGAGAGGAGTGGGAAACTTGACTGGTTCGGGTGCGCGGCAACACTGCCGCCCACGGGAGACAGGAGCAAGATCAGAGGTTGAAGAAGCAGCACGACTGTTGGATTAACAGCCAATGATCCAGCTGCTAGAATCATTTGTTGATTAGGTTGACAAAGCCCTACGTACGCGTCAAATTAGTAGGCCCACAAGTTAGCCACCAAATCTGTTGGGTCCCAGCTGTCATCGGGAGGTACAGTTTTTTATCGCATAACAAGGAGGCACTTCCTTCCGTGCGAAGATACAGCCGATGGGTCCCAGCTGTCAGCAGGAGCAATTTTTTTTTCACGTAATAAGGAGGCACTTGCTTGTGTGGCTCCCTACTATCAGCCTCTCTACTTACATCCCTCTTCCGATGGCTATTGTTTGTTGACCATGATGACCACGCCGCGCCGAGAGCACCAACGCGATGGACGACGGCGAGGCCCAGGAAGGGAATGACCTGGAACCGGCAAAGCCACAGCAGCAGATGCCCACGCTGAGGGGAGTACGAGGGCTGACTGGTCGGCTGCGGGGTGAGGCTGACGTCGCGGGAAAATAATAGGAGGTGCGGGTGGGTAGAGGGATGGCCTGGCGGCAGCACAGCTGGCCACGGGAGGAGGGAGCAGGCAGTCCCGCCTGCGCTGGTTTGGGCGGCTGGAGCAGGAAGATCAGAGATTGAAGAAGCACGGCGGCCGTTGGATGGTCATCCAACAGTCACTGCTTTGTGTTGACTAAGTTGACAAAGCCTTGCGTACGCGTCAATTTTTTTTAGGACAGCGTCATCATCAACCTAGTAGGCCCACAAGTCAGCCTCTGAATCTGTGGAAAACAGCATACAACCCATTTTCCATTATTTTCAATAATTTACAGCCCATTTGCTAATTCTTAAGGATATTTTGAAGCCCATATTTTTCTTATTAGCATTACAGACCATATTCTGACCACTACTAAAAAATTCAACGAAATTTTGAATATTTCGGTGGGGTCCGAACTCTTTTAATCACGAAATTTCGAGTCACGTTAAAAATAATTTTAAAAAAATTATACCAAAATAAAATACAAAGAAATTTTCTTCGCAAAAAAATAAATGAAATTTAAAATCTTGAAATCCAGAAGAAATGAAATTTGAATGTAATCGCCGGTTGGCTTTGGTTTAAAAATTTACAACCCATTTCTTACTACTTATAGCCCATTTTTTGGGGAAGCCGAATACATCCCTCCTCATCTTGAAAGATTTGCAGCCCAGCAGGCTGAGAAAAGTAAGTAGGTGTAACACCCTGGATTTTGCCCATTTTCTTTTTCTTTTGATTTTTGTCTGGATTTGCTTTTCAGTGGCTTAGTGGTCTTGAAACCTGGAGAGATCACCTTTGATTCCTCTCCCAAGTGGCTTGTCAACCTCAAATCATCTCAAGCCCTTGTCATTTCCATCTTGAACCAAACCCAATATTCTTTTTCTTGGGAATATTCCTTTTTCTATTTAAAGAATAACCCTGTCTGCCCTGGGTTGTGAAGCAACCCACATTTCCAGCATTCCAAAGATTCCGAAATAATTCTCATAAATTTTTGGGTCATATATTCCTCGGATAAGTCAAAATCCTTCCTTGCCATGTTCAAAAATATTTCACCAATATTCCTTTTCTGATTCTGCCCCAGCTGGCAGTTTGTGAAGCAAGTACCCTTTATCTTTGCTTGCTTACTCTCAAACTTTTTGTGAACTCTTTACCATCCATATCATTGGCACATGACAAAATTCAACTCAATTTGGCTAGTAAATATTTCTTGGCTAATTTCCAAAGTTTCTGGTCAGCTGGAAGCTTAATGAAGGTAGTGCTAGCTAGGAGTATCCAAATGAGTTGAAATTTTTGCAAGCACCTTCATATGCTGAAATTAACGCTCTCCACAAAATTTGAGCATCATCCCTCCAACTGTGTGAGCACAGCATCAATTCTTTGCTTCTGGTCATATTTTTCTGTTGTGAAGCAACTATATTTTATATTCCTTCATAATTGCTGAAAATTTACCAGAGCATTCTCCTACCCACATAACACCTCTCCGACAAATTTGGGCTCATTTCATGTAGCCATTTATCCTCAGTTATTTATCTAAAATTCTGTCCAGTGGGATGCTGTGTGAAGGAAGTACCATTTTGGCTTATCCAAATGGTGTGAAATTTATACAGTGTCTTCATATGCCTAAATAACTAGCCTCCTCCAAATTTCAGCTCAATCCAAGCTAGTATATGAGTGCCACATCAAGATTTGTATTTCTAGTCAGTGGGGTCATTTAAACTGCAAGTGTTAGCTTAACACCTCCATTTGATCTCAAACTTTGCCATCATGATCATCTTAGTGTATGATCACACCATGCCAAAGATCAGAGTCTAGTTCCTGCTCTATCTTCCTCTCCATGGCACAAACACCTTGCTGTTGCTGAGAAGACCTGCTAGCTGTGGACACCTCAAGTGCCACTATGCTTGTTTGTTTCTTCCTTGAACCTATCCTTCGAATGACTGATCTAGTTGCCATGGTGGGGTTGACCAGAACACGTGGCATCGCCGTGTCCACGCGGTGCCCGCCGCCCTGGCATGCCATGGACGCGAGCTGCGTGTTTGTCAGCTCGGGCCCCTCCTCTGCTCGTCGTTTCTGCGCAACTTGTCGTGTCCAACAGCTTCCCCTCGTCGTCCTCTTCCTCCCTGGATAAGTCTCCCCCTCTCCCGTCCCCTCCCTCGCGGTGTAGCCGCCGCGCCCGTACCCTGCCGTCTCTGCCGCCGACGCGTCCAGTCGCCCGAGCTCTCCCGAGCCTGCCCGACCTCACACGAACCCTCTCCGCCCCTCCTTGATCATCCTGGAAGCCTCTCCCCTGCTCCAGGCGAGCTCCCGAAGCACCGAGACACCGGAGCACGTGTCACCGCGGCCGTGCTCGGCCTTCCCCGCCGCTCGCCTATAAATAGGCCGCGCCCGAGCCCCTCGACCTCACCAACCTCCTCCCCTCTCTCTCTAGTCCACCTCAGCATGCTCGCCCGGTCGAATCCTCCTCGGCATCGCCGGAATTTGGCCGGAGCTCTGCCTACTGCCTCCGCCGGCGAACCCCGTCTCCAACCATCCCCGATGCCCATGCCACCCCTAGAGGCACCGTTCTCCAGCGACCTCGCTAGCACCCTCGCCTCACCCCAGTACCCACAGGAGACCCTCCACTGGCCGGAGCCCTACCGCCGTCCGCCGCCATCTGCCGTCCGGCCACCTCCGTCCATCCCTGCCTTTGCCACGGGTACGGGTGGGTGCGGCATCGACCGGCGCATCCGTCCTCACCTCCAGCCGGAGCCCTTGCCCATCGGAGCCGCGGCAACGCCGGCGAGGCCGAGCCGCTGCTGCTCTCTGTTGGGGAGGAGGAGGAAGGAGTTGGGAGGGAGATAAGGTGGGCCAGCCCAACAGTGGCCCACCGTTTTTTTAAAATGAGATGGGCAGCAGCGCGGGTGGGCCGGCCCAGTGGAGCAGCGACAGTAGCAGCCAGTTTCGGTCCGAATCAGCCCAAGTGCACAGTGCACTTTTTCTTTTATCAGTGAAATAACTGGCAGGGACCCGAATGCAAAAAAATAATTAGAAAAAGGTCCCTGGCAGAAAAATCACTACATCTCTTCATCCGTAACTCCAATCGTGGTGATTCCAAAGCCCACGTCTTCGTCTCTTCGAGCCCGTCATGTTGGGACCATTTTCATCATACGTTTCCACAGTGGAAATGACCATAAACAGCCCCTCCGAGAGAGAACTATTTCCGGCAATCGTTTCCGCAGACTCTCTGCACTTCTCCCCGGTGGATCCTTCACCCCAGGCAAGCCACGACAGCCACTTGCATGACGGATTGGCGGTAGCTATGGATTCATATTTGAATAGTTATTTAATGTGTGCATGTTAATATCCATATGCTCATGTGACATGCTAGTTATCAAGTACTCATTGGTAGCATTATGCTCATGGTTAATACTTGCAGTAGTTCAAGCCAGGATGATGACATGTCTGCATGTTTCTTTATTGGTTGTTATGGACATAATGATATTGTTCATGGTCACCATGCTCATCTGCATTTAGCTGGTTAAATGCTTGCATGTTGTGTTGCTATGATCCAGATATTATGCTTCCCATCCCTGCTTAGGTTATATCATGTTGATATGCAATATGATTTCATCATGCTATCATGGCTCAGCACATCATCAATCAAATTTAACCGGATGTTAATCGAACTTGAACACCTATTGGCTGAGTCATAGTGCGTACCGAATCGAACTCACCAGTGCAACCACACTTGCTGCGATGGGGCAGCCCTAATTCGGTCTATTGTCATGCCTCTCGCCGGTACCTCCAACTAGGGAAGGTTATGAGTGCGCGCTACCCTGATCAGGTAGGTGGCTATAACCTTGTGAACCCAGTTGAGTTATTGGATCCAGGTCCCCGTTTGGGACAGTTTTGTTTGGCCACGACGGTGGCAGGTGTCGGAAGGATACAGGGGTCACCCATGACATAGCCCAACGGGGAGTTTGTCGGAGTGGCCGGGAGAGTGTCATGCAATAGATTGGGTTTTGTGGGAACGTCGTTGGTTCACCTGAATGGGAGCATGAGGCCATGAGTTCCGTGGTGTGGGTATAGTGTACTAACCTCTGCAGGGTGTATAATCTATCGATAGCCGCGTCCTCGGATATGGGCACAGTTCGTAGTAGGACACACTATGGGTCAACAGTATAATAATCTTGCTTATAACAACCCTGTTCGATGAGAAAGAAATTGGTTGATCTTTATGTGATCACGAGAGGATCACCGTGGTATCGAGGATACGGGCGTTGGTTAATCATGATCACGCGAGGATCACCGTGGTATCATGGATACCGGATTTGGTTGATAGTGTTATGTGGTGATCTCGGGTAAAGACCAAGCTCCTTGTGATCATGTTGTCACTACGGTATTGTAATGCCATGTTTGGTTGGTCCCGAGGTTATTGTGTGGCACACACGATGGTAAGTTCTTACATGTGTGGTTATGAGGTAACCCCGAACAGAGTAAGTTGCATCATGATAGCTTTAACCTGTTGCATGTAGTGTCATCCTGCTCATATGTCATATTGTTCTAGTATCATCATGTTTACACCTGCTTAACCTGTAAATACCATGTTGTTGCTTGTCTTGATTGCTTTGGTTGCTGTGAGCTTGCGAGTACATTCAAAGTACTCACCTGGCGTGTCATGCCAGTTTGCAGGTCATGCCATGATTGCTTGCTTGTCGAGGATTCTGAGTTTGCGAGCTAGGATACGCGTTACAGCCAGAGTCCCTATGGAGTGGAGTCCATCACCGCCATCAGTGTTTCGCTGCCAAGAGTTACTCCGCTTCCTCGAGTTGTTCCGCTATTAGCATAGAGCTACCCTGGGCAGGCGTAGTATCGCCGTGCTGATGTAATCCATGCACCCTTGTAACCTTATCCATAGTAATAAAGAGCTGATTTGTTCTATACCAATGGTGCCGTATTCCAGAAGACTAGTCTCTGGGCTGGAATACGGGGCGTTCGGGTTTCCTCTGAGCCGGGGTGCCACAAGCGTTGGTATCAGAGCAGGTCTGGCTGTAGGACAGCCTAGACCGTACGAACATTAGTAACCGGTAGTATAGAGTCTTGTCGGTTTGCTGCACTTGTTTGTTGCATTTGTTTGTGCATGGCATGCATATAGATTATTTATCTTGTCACTAACGATTGATCTGGTGAGTGTAGGTGGCATCGATTTCGATTCACTACCTGCACCCTCCAGTTGCATATTTGCCCTTGGTGTTTGGTGTCATCTTCGTCCCAGCGGAGTGATACCAAGGTGCTTGGTGGTGTCGATTCCTTGTCGGATTGATGCACCGGTACCACACCAATATATTCCCTTCAGCCACCCCTTTTGTTTCAGTGATAGACATGTTTCTATCCCGGATCTTGCCATCCCTCTAGCCGCATTGGCAACCCTTACTGATCTTAGTTATCAAAAAGGGCAATGCCCGCAAGCCCTTCTTCCCATCACTATCCTACCCTGCCATCCATTCCCTGGACAAGTACGGTTTCTTCCGTACGCTTGATGATGATGTGGTCGAGACCCCTGTGTTCCGACCCACGATCACCAAGTCTGTCCTCACCACCGTATCCGTCCAGCTGGAACTGGTGCTAAGCCCGTGTTTGGTGTAGCCTTGTTTACACCAACTTTCTTCCACACATTGTCTCACTCTCGTGCACACCGCCACAGCATGTTAGACCGTAGTACTGGAGTTTCTGCGAGATTTGTGTGCTTAAGTAGGAATGCATGTTATTGCTGTGGATAGTTGTATATTATGCTATTGCTTGTGTGTGATCTTGATGTTTTGAGTGCTTTAATTTTAGTCATTTCTTTTGCTTCTTTCTTTGGGCCCTTGGTGTTACCTTAATTCCCCTTATGGAAGTTGCTCACCAACACTGGACTCAAAGAATCAGTGAAGAGACAGTCATTTGGAAGCCCAGCTCAACCATAGGAAATTTTCCGCCGACTGCTTGATATTGGGAATATCTGGTCTGACCACAAATGGTATTCTGGATGGATTATCAGCATCGAATATACATCAATGTGCAATCTTCATAGCAGTAATGATCAAAGCAGCAAGAAGGCAAAGATGTGTGCATGATCAATAGTATATTTCGAGTTGAAGGTATGGTTTATGTACAAGATGTTTCCTAGTCAGTTGGCAGCATATGACCATACGTCCCCAGAGTCAGATCCGCAACAGTTGGCCAGAAGACAAAAACCAGTCAGGACACAAGCTTGCCTCAGGAATCAAGTGGCCAGCTGCACATGTTTCCATAGATATGGTGAACATGCTGCCAAGGTCATACAAGTTACTCATAAAATGTTGTCCGCCCAGTGAGGATCCGACTATTGCATGAACCATATAAGAAAAAGAAGAACGCCAGTTATACCCTTCAGTGTGATGACCAACAACCTATGGAGCAAGCCGACCATCTGACATATGCCCTGAAGCATTGCTCTGTGATATTTCTTACATTTTTAAATGCCTGCGCTTGTCGATGTAGTAACGAGCTGTATGGGACGCTATTGAACCCTTGCCTGCCTTTCTTTAGCAACGGCACCACGCCTGTGTTCTGAGCTGTTTACGGCCGTCTGGGGAGGATGCCAACTTTTATTTCTCTTGTCAGCAACTGTCCATGTTCTGAGCTGCTTTTCGGCCGTCTCGGGCAGCTGTTGAATTTCTTTCCGTAGCCCTATGCTCTGAGTTGTTTTTCGTCCGTCTTAGGGAACTGCTACTTTCTTTTTATCGACACCGTCTCATGCTCTGAGCTGCTTTTCAGCCATCTTGAGTCGGGGTTGAGTTATTCCAGTAATGTCCCAGATCTGAGTTGTAAAGACCGTTCTGGTGGCTACTGGTTTATTTGCCGGTTTCATCCAAGGGTTCAGGCAGTCATTACCCTACAGCTACAACTTGTAAAGTAATATGCTTACCAGAATATTGCACCTGACAGCACCCATGGTCACCCGAAGAATCAAGAATACATAAGGCCAAGCTCTTTCAGCTAAGGATCTAGGCAAAGAAAACCATAATGAAGAAGCAAGATGGGCCATACAGGTATGATAGTGGTTGCATGGTACCGATACCCCGAACAGTCTGAATCGGTACCAACCACCATGGGAACACACCCACGGGACCTAATTCATCTGCAAGGACCCCATATCAAGTCAACCCGCTCAGCCAGCTATATATTCTCAGAAATATCAGAAGGGGATATTCAAGCCTGTCAGGTAAGACCGAAGTGTCAATTCAGCAGTTTGATTGCAGCAACAATGTTAAAGCATTACATGGCCTACCACCCACATAGAAATGCCGACAGACTGAGTAATCAGAAGGATGAATAACAGTCTCGAAGCATATTTTTTCACATATGGGAATCAGTTAAAGGATAGCCCGTCGTGAACAAGATTCAGAACCACCGTCAGTCAAGTCTACAGATAATAACGTTATAAGGACATATACCTTTATGCTGGTCACGACAAGTGACAGTCAAATCTTTGGTATGAATGTGATACCCGAGACAGTGAAGATACCCAAGATGTTTCAGCCATTCCTGCAAGGAGTCAGATACCGCCAGGAGAACGGTACGATTCATAGTACTATTTTGAACCTTGAGGACACATAGACATTTGAAGCAGCTCAATGCAATGAGCAAAAGATTTCATGTCCACTGAGAGAATTTGTTCACAACTCAATGGTCGGTCGTCCGTATTGGACTTCATTACAACACGTCCATGGGGAAACAACTCTTGGACTTGCGAGAAGGACAGGTATTCCAGGATAATTCATCGCACCCCAGTTAAGGCAATAGACATAAAAGGAGTGAAGTCGGAGTAACATATGAAGTAAGATTTGCCAGAAAAAGGATCCAGTGAAACAAACCACCCTGAAGTCAGGTAGTCAGACAGATGAAATTTAATGGGAACATTATACAAAGGCAAAAAGAAAACCCGAATTGGAAACGGTTTCCTTAGTGGGAATATTCATGTTTGACCCCTGAGCAACCAAATCTTGAGGATGAGATTTCTTTAAGGGGGTTAGGTTTGTAACACCCTGGATTTTGCCCATTTTCTTTTTCTTTTGATTTTTGTCTGGATTTGCTTTTCAGTGGCTTAGTGGTCTTGAAACCTGGAGAGATCACCTTTGATTCCTCTCCCAAGTGGCTTGTCAACCTCAAAATCATCTCAAGCCCTTGTCATTTCCATCTTGAACCAAATCCAATATTCTTTTTCTTGGGAATATTCCTTTTTCTATTTAAGGAATAACCCTGTCTGCCCTGGGTTGTGAAGCAACCCACATTTCCAGCATTCCAAAGATTCCGAAATAATTCTCATAAATTGTTGGGTCATATATTCCTCAGATATGTCAAAATCCTTCCTTGCCATGTTCAAAAATATTTCACCAATATTCCTTTTCTGATTCTGCCCCAGTTGGCAGTTTGTGAAGCAAGTACCCTTTATCTTTGCTTGCTTGCTCTCAAACTTTTTGTGAACTCTTTACCATCCATATCATTGGCACATGACAAAATTCAACTCAATTTGGCTAGTAAATATTTCTTGGCTAATTTCCAAAGTTTCTGGTCAGGTGGAAGCTTAATGAAGGTAGTGCTAGCTAGGAGTATCCAAATGAGTTGAAATTTTGCAAGCACCTTCATATGCTGAAATTAACACTCTCCACAAAATTTGAGCATCATCCCTCCAACTGTGTGAGCACAGCATCAATTCTTTGCTTCTGGTCAAATTTTTCTGTTGTGAAGCAACTATATTTTATATTGCTTCATAATTGCTGAAAATTTACCAGAGCATTCTCCTACCCACATAACACCTCTCCAACAAATTTGGGCTCATTTCATCTAGCCATTTATCCTCAGTTATTTTTCTAAAATTCTGTCCAGTGGGATGCTGTGTGAAGGAAATACCATTTTGGCTTATCCAAATGGTGTGAAATTTATACAGTGTCTTCATATGCCTAAATAACTAGCCTCCTCCAAATTTCAGCTCAATCCAAGCCAGTATATGAGTGCCAAATCAAGATTTGTATTTCTGGTCAGTGGGGTCATTTGAACTGCAAGTGTTAGCTTAACACCTCCATTTGATCTCAAACTTTGCCATCATGATCATCTTAGTGTATGATCACACCATGCCAAAGATCAGAGTCTAGTTCCCGCTCTATCTTCCTCTCCACGGCACAAACACCTTGCTGTTGCTGAGAAGACCTGCTAGCTGTGGTCACCTCAAGTGCCACTATGCTTGTTTCTTTCTTCCTTGAACCTATCCTTCGAATGACTGATCTAGTTGACATGGTGGGGTTGACCAGAACACGTGGCATCGCCGTGTCCACGCGGTGACCGCCGCCCTGGCATGCCATGGACGCGAGCGGCGTGTTTGTCAGCTCGGGCCCCTCCTCTGCTCGTCGTTTCCGCGCGACTTGTCGTGTCCAACAGCTTCCCCTCGTCGTCCTCTTCCTCCTTGGATAAGTCTCCCCCTCTCCCATCCCCTCCCTCGTGGTGTAGCCGTCGTGCCCGTACCCTGCCGTCTCTGCCGCCGATGCGTCTAGTCACCCGAGCTCTCCCGAGCCTGCCCGACCTCACCCGAACCCTCTCTGCCCCTCCTTGATCATCCTGGAAGCCTCTCCCCTCCTCCAGGCGAGCTCCCGAAGCGCCGAGATGCCGGAGCGCGTGTCACCGCGGCCGTGCTCGGCCTTCCCCGCCGCTCGCCTATAAATAGGCCGCGCCAGAGCCCCTCGACCTTACCAACCTCCTCCCCTCTCTCTCTAGTCCACCACAGCATGCTCGCCCGACCGAATCCTCCTCGGCATCGCCGGAATTTGGCCGGAGCTCTGCCTACTGCCTCCGCCGGCGAACCCCGTCTCCAGCCATCCCCGATGCCCGTGGAGTCCACCCCTAGAGGCGCCGTTCTCCGGCGACCTCGCCAGCACCCTCGCCTCACCCCAGTACCCATCAGAGACCCTCCACTGGCCGGAGCCCTACCGCCGTCCGCCGCCATCTGCCGTTCGGCCGCCTCCGTCCATCCCTGCCTTTGCCACGAGTACGGGTGGGTGCGGCATCGACCGGCGCATCCGTCCCCACCTCCAGCCGGAGCCCTTGCCCATCGGAGCCGCGGCAACGCCGGCGAGGCCGAGCCGCTGCTGCTCTCTATTGGGGAGGAGGAAGAAGGAGTTGGGAGGGAGATAAGGTGGGCCAGCCCAACAGTGGCCCACCGTTTTTTTAAATGAGATGGGCAGCAGCACGGGTGGGCCGGCCCAGTGGAGCAGCGACAGTAGCAGCCAGTTTTGGTCCGAATCAGCCCAAGTGCACAGTGCACTTTTTCTTTTATCAGTGAAATAACTGGCAGGGACCCGAATGCAAAAAAATAATTAGAAAAAGGTCCCTGGCAGAAAAATCACTACATCTCTTCATCCGTAACTCCAATCGTGGTGATTCCAAAGCCCACGTCTTCGTCTCTTCGAGCCCGTCATGTTGGGACCATTTTCATCATACGTTTCCACAGTGGAAATGACCATAAACAGCCCCTCCGAGAGAGAACTATTTCCGGCAATCGTTTCCGCAGACTCTCTACACTTCTCCCCGGTGGATCCTTCACCCCAGGCAAGCCACGACAGCCACTTGCATGACGGATTGGCGGTAGCTATGGATTCATATTTGAATAGTTATTTAATGTGTGCATGTTAATATCCATATGCTCATGTGACATGCTAGTTATCAAGTACTCATTGGTAGCATTATGCTCATGGTTAATACTTGCAGTAGTTCAAGCCAGGATGATGACATGTCTGCATGTTTCTTTATTGGTTGTTATGGACATAATGATATTGTTCATGCTCACCATGCTCTTCTGCATTTAGCTGGTTAAATGCTTGCATGTTGTGTTGCTATGATCCAGATATTATGCTTCCCATCCCTGCTTAGGTTATATCATGTTCATATGCAATATGATTTCATCATGCTATCATGGCTCAGCACATCATCATTCAAATTTAACCGGATGTTAATCGAACTTGAACACCTATTGGCTGAGTCATAGTGCGGACCGAATCGAACTAACTAGTGCAACCACACTTGCTGGGATGGGGCAGCCCTAATTCGGTCTATTGTCATGCCTCTAGCCGGTACCTCCAACTAGGGAAGGTTATGAGTGCGCGCTACCCTGATCAGGTAGGCGGCTATAACCTTGTGAACCCAGTTGAGTTATTGGATCCAGGTCCCCGTTTGGGACAGTTTTGTTTGGCCACGACGGTAGCAGGTGTCGGAAGGACACAGGGGTCACCCATGACATAGCCCAAAGGGGAGTTTGTCGGAGTGGCCGGGAGAGTGTCATGCAATAGATTGGGTTTTGTCGGAACGTCGTTGGTTCACCCGAATGGGAGCACGAGGCCATGAGTTCCGTGGTGTGGGTACAGTGTACTAACCTCTGCAGAGTGTATAATCTATCGATAGCCGCGTCCTCAGATATGGGCACAGTTTGTAGTAGGACACACTATGGGTCAACAGTATAATAATCTTGCTTATAACAACCCTGTTCGATGAGAAAGAAATTGGTTGATCTTTATGTGATCATGAGAGGATCACCGTGGTATCGAGGATACGGACGTTGGTTAATTGTGATCACGCGAGGATCATTGTGGTATCATGGATACCGGATTTGGTTGATAGTGTTATGTGGTGATCTCGGGTAAAGACCAAGCTCCTTGTGATCATGTTGTCACTACGGTATTGTAATGCCAAGTTTGGTTGGTCCCGAGGTTATCGTGTGGCACACACGATGGTAAGTTCTTACATGTGGTGGTTATGAGGTAACCCCGAACAGAGTAAGTTGCATCATGATAGCTTTAACCTGTTGCATGTAGTGTTATCCTGCTCATATGTCATATTGTTCTAGTATCATCATGTTTACACCTGCTTAACCTGTAAATACCATGTTGTTGCTTGTCTTGATTGCTTTGGGATCTGTGAGCTTGCGAGTACATTCAAAGTACTCACCTGGAATGTCATGCCTAGATTGCTTGCTTGTCAAGGATTCTGAGTTTGCGAGCAAGGATACGCGTTCCAGCCAGAGTCCCTGTGGAGTGGAGTCCATCACCGCCATCAGTGTTTCGCTGCCAAGAGTTACTCCGCTTCCTCGGGTTGTTCCGCTGTTAGCATAGAGCTACCCTGGGCAGGCATAGTATCGCCGTGCCGATGTAATCCATGCACCCTTGTAACCTTATCCATAGTAATAAAGAGTTGATTTGTTCTATGCCAACGGTGCCATATTCCAGAAGACTTGTCTCTGGGCTGGAATACGGGGCGTTCTGGTTTCCTCTGAGCCGGGGTGCCACAGTAGGCCTCGGTTGGGTATTCTCCAAAAAAATAGAACTGGGCTAGCCATTTTCAGAAAGAAAACAGATATCAACTGGGCCCGTCATGTGCTTAAATAAAAGCGTGAGCTAGACGGGCCACGGCCCCCGCACAGCACGTAGTTCAGCTCCGTCTCTAAAACTAAAAAATAACTGGGTCCCTGGTGTTAGCCGCTCGTTGTGTAATTTTCTCATTTATTGACTACATTGACAATGGCGTGGGACGTAGATGTCAAACAATTAGGAGGAAGTATTTTTTTTGGCTTGAAATAACGAGGCACCTGCTTGCGTAATGCCATGACCCTTGTGGGTCCCTACTGTCAGCCTCTCCACGTACAGTCATCTCCTGATTCCTCTCGGTTGTTGACCATGTTGACAACGCCAGACGGCGGCGGGCACAGCAAGCGAACCAAGGTGGAGAACGACGGCAAGGCCTCGGACGGGAATGAACAGGAGCCATGGAAGATGCGGCAGTGTAGTGGCAGGCAGAGGGGAGTATGAGGGCAACAACATGTAACTCAAGCTTACAAACGGTACAAAAGGCCCAAGGATTAATTGGTCATCAAATTTAGACAAAACCCAGATTGAACATGGCAATAACATCTAACCCAACCACTGTTTTTGGCAGTCACAAACAAATGGATCGGTCTGATCCATAAAATCAACATCCTGTGCCAAAAAATTTATTGGAACATGATGACAAGTTGTTGTAAATAGAAGCCGAGCACGTTCAGAAGCCCATTTGTCCACCTGAAAATTCTTTTTTTGCTATTCAACATGTCCGTCCATGAGAAATTTCTTGTTGAAAAACTTAAGCCTCATGGACAATAGTAACCTCGCATTCAACAGGAAGAATGTGACAAAGCTTCTGTTTGCCTGGTTGGATGCATATCCTTCCATCGTTATTGTCCTCAAACGAATGTCATGAGAACTGAGAAAATCCCGGTGCTTATTACGCCACCGATTGTTTATATGTTTTCTCCATGTGTTAGTGCCTAAGTAGACATGAAGATTGAAAATAGTTAAGGTCAAAAAAAGAGTATGTCGAAAGAGCGATAGCTGAACGGTTAATTCTAGTACAATATATATAGGCTTTCAATGTGCTTGAAAACATCACCTTTATATATAAATTCTCCAGACATGGAAAGCATCGCAGCAAGCCAATAATTACGTTCAGATCATAACTAAACACTCCGATATATAAGATCTTGACAGAATCCAGCAGCATTGATAGGCTATCCATGGACGACATCTTCATTGAGCATATAACATAATATTAGTACCCAAAGTGTACTCCAAGATGATATAAAAATTATGCGCACAAATGAAAAATTCATCTTATGATTACAAATGTGTAGATGATAATATACGGTACCTGAATAAGTGTGGAGCCAAACACCAACTTCTGATAATTAAACGGATCAGGAATTACACCCAAGGTCTCTAGTTTAGGCGCAGAGACGACAGTTATTTGCGAAGGTATAGAACAATAATGAAGGAGCAACCTTTGAAGTGAGGGGCATCTTCGATGATGAGCTGTTGTCCTTAAAAAAAATTCCAATGCTTTTAAGGTGAGACGACTTTATTTGGAGATAACTGATACGGATTTCTGTTCCCAAAACAATCAGCAAGCGCTCCAGGGCAAGGCAACTGGAGTGGATGATGCTGTGCAGTGAGGCCTCCGACAGATAAACCACCACAAGCGAAAGTTTTTTTAGCAATGGGAGTCGAAGCATCTGTACCAGATCATCTGGTAGATGGCACCGGGCGAAGGTGGCGGTGTGGAGAGAGGAGGAAAACCACGAGATGGGCTTTTCCTCGCAAAAAAAAACAAATGGGCTTTAAGAGGGATAGGCTTTTGTATCGGCCTAGTCAGCTGCCCGTGTTTCATACTGGAGGGCCTTAACACTAGAGGCAGCCCATTAGAGACACTCTCCAGCTCTCCAGCTTATTGCCCATTGAAAGAAAAAAAGAGACGCCTCCAGCTTATGGCTACTCATCGGTAACCTTTTTCAACTTGGAAAAAGGTTATAGCTCCTTCTCTGGCTGGCTTGGCATCCACCAAATTAGAGGATGCGGTACTGCATGCAGACACTCACATTGGTCGTAGCGCTGAAAAATGAGGTGTCAAATAACAGGCCTACAATATACTTACTAGATTGTAAAGGTTCACAGGCTAGTCAACATTCACATTAAACTAAGCTTCAGAAGATACGGTATGCATACTAACATTCACAAGCACAAAAGTTCAGCATGTTTATGCATCTCAATGATTCACCATACTATAACCAATACAAAGCTGTGAGAAGGTGTAGAAGTAAAGAAAAACGATCGATGCTTCTTTGAGCAAAGGGCTTCCCTGCGCACGCATTAATTTCCTGGGCATGTTTGTTTCTTCTCAATGTTGCGAGCACTTTGAGCATGTTGGCAACTCCACAGCTAGCTGGCTGCCTCATCTTGCAATTGATGCTGACACATTTGCAGCAAACACAGGAGGCATTAGGGATGACTCAACATCAGACCATATTGTGCAGTTCCCCTGAAATCTTCATTGTCCTGAATCTGAAAATATAGGCAAACAATAGCTATACTTAAACGGTGTTGCAAAACAGTAGCACATATCAATAGCTCGGCATGACAAAACACGATCATCTGGACGATGGGGATACTGACCTGCCTGAGGAAGATTATATATAATTTCAGAAGTCATTAGTTGATTTCCACCTTCGGCTGCACTGCTTGTTTGCTCCTCCACACATGACAGGATCGTTCCGCACTGCAATCAGCAAGTCAACGTATGAATACGCTTATTTCATCTTGCGGTGGTCATTGTACCTAGTTACAAATGTAGGAATACCTGGAGCACCATGAGGTTAGCTGACAGCAGGTAGATGCAGCCATATAATTTTGTGCGGTGCTACCAAAATTGAGGTTTGTGTCCCTTCCCCTTCTTATGAGAATTCTTCTTGAAGTTGGTAGAATGTGACGGCTTGTTATTTGCATCAAACTTGCCTTTCCCCTGAGATTTGTTCTTGTTGTTTTGGGGCTTGTTGGGCTGGAAGTTCTTCTTGTGTACCATGTGGGCACTAGAAGCTCCCTCAGCGACTCGAGCATGTGTGTCTTTTGCTCTTGCCTTCTCTTCAAAATCAAGAGTGCTAATGAGATCCGAAACGGAAAACTCATGTCTCTTGTTTTTCTGAGAAGTAGCAAAATTGTTCCACGAAGGTGGAAGCTTGGCAATGATGGTCCCAGCAACAAATTTGTCCGGCAACACACACTTAAAGTACTCAAGTTCCTTAGCGAGTGACTGTATCTCATGAGCCTGCTAAACAACAGAGCGCTCATCAGTCATCTTGTAGTCACAGAATTGCTCCATGACGTACAACTCGCTGCCAGCGCCCGAGGCCCCAAACATGGCCTCAAGCGCAGCCCACATGTCTTTGCCGCTGTCAAACGACATATATGAATCCACAATGGAATCGTTAAGAACACTCAGAAGGGTGGCTTTGAAGAGGGTATCCATGTTCTCAAAAGCTTCCAGTTGTGCAGGATTAAGATCGCCCTCAGGCTTGCCCTTAGTGGCGTCATAGCAGTACATGATCTAAAACCAGTATAATGCTCTCGTGCGCCACCTTTTATATTGCACCCCCTTAAAGGTAGGCGGCTTCAAAAGCGCAGCAAAACCACTCGGAGTAAATTGCCTATAATCAGGTTTTTCGATTGGATTGTTGAATATATGAGCAATTTACTATGAGATTTAATCCGAATCGACAGTAAATAGATCATGACGACAATTGCAAAGATCAAAGTAATGATGCAGACTAAACCAGGAGGACAGAATCACATACTATGCAGCAGGAGCAGAACTGTTGTGGTTGATGTTGTCACTCATGTCGTTGATGAAGGGGTTACCGAGGTCGGGGAAGAAGGTTGTCGTTGAGGAAGTCGTCGCTGGCAGCAGTCGCACAAGTGTGCTCCCCAAAAACCTGATCGCCCCTCTCCCGTACAGGATCACGAAAGGCGGGGTTCCGGAGGACTGCTGTCCCTTCTCGCGGTGCACGCTGGAAGGAGGGATGGAGAAGAGTAGAAGACTTGCGTGGTGGCGCTATGATCTGGGAGATCTCATGATCTGGAATGGTGCGAAACCATATGATACAACAGCGGCTAGGGTAGAGCCTGTCAGGTCGGTCCTGCGAGTATAATAGTAGGCCTTTGGCCCAAATCCCACATCCAAGTCAATAATAGCCCCACTATCCAAAAAAATCGGAAACGGCTGACTAATTAAGGCATCCGTTAATTATTAATTAATGACTTAATAAATTTTCCGACAAACAAAAATATAGACCACGTGCATAGCTTTTGTCCTTGGACAGGCTCATTCCCAAAGAGCGCGCGTGTAGGTTTCCTATTATCATGCTCATGCAAATGCTAGAATAGATCACATTATAAAGTGGTGCAACTCACACTCACCTAGCAGTATGTGAGTAAACTTTAGTCCCACTCACACCACACCATGCTCTAATAGCATGGTTAATAGTATAGCCAACATCCAGCTATATGAAGTTGACACATCATCTAGAGCCAACCTAATAGCCTGCTAGTACAATAGTTAGTCCCTTTAGTATACTATATCATTAATACATGGCCCCACCTTTTGTCTCACAAAGTATGTTACAGCCCGCTTCTCTTCCCTCTCCTTCAACTAAGCACAAATACTATATTTAAATCCTTATAGCCTGCTTATGTCACCTTATTGTACTTGCTCTAAAGTTACTCTCCACTATGAGCAGTCTAAAATGCCGGGCGTGCAGCGGGCGGCGCCCTCGGCCGGCGCACTGCTTCAAAAGCAGACACAGTGAGAGGTCGCGTCGCCCTGACTTTCCATCAATGTGGACCGGCGGGCTCAGCTGGCGCCGGGCGGGAAGCACGCGCGGGAGCGGGGAGGTGATTTTGGTGGGCCAGGAAGGTGAGAAGCCAACTTGGGATCAGTTCGGACGGGGAAATATCAGGTGCTCCCATGCTCCAACTGCTTACAATAAGTGTGGGCTATGTAGAGGGCGTAGTAAGCAAGCTTCTCATCATTCTGCGAGTTGACAGGACACATCAAAGTAGTAGTTTTTTTAAACGTACATCAAAGTTCTAGTGTACTAGTCTCCAAAAAGGGCCGACCATGTCCATGGCTACCATCCCATCCCGTGCTCCGTCATTGAGTACGTGCACGATTCACGTGCCATTCAAGAAAAAAAATTGCGTACGTGCTATCGAAGAAAAAAATTAAAAACAAACACGCCACCGCGTCATGGTCGAACTTTCATTCGTTCACACATGGTTCCCGACCCTCCACTAAGTGAACAACTACTACACGCGTCAAATTATCACGTGAGCTGCCTCTTCATCTAGAAATGAGCTCCACTGTGTACCTGCACGTGTGTGTGTTAGGGAATGAGGCACAGAGTACGTGCGTCCCTGTGTGCAATTCTTCTCTTCGTGCACGTACTCCTTTTTTATTGCGGGTGATTCGTGCATGTACTCAGCCTACGTTGGTGACCATTGGTGAGTCTCACTTATCTCTACATCTCTACATGTACATCTACATCTGCATCTATGTCTACACTACATCTACATCTACATCTACTATAGTACAGCAAGTTTTAAACATGAGACCAGCCATTTTCTTGCATGACACGACCAGCCCGTATCGCTTCTTGCTCCTCGTCTCTCTCAAAGTGCGTCCGGCAGGCGATTTTGCCATCAATTGAGGTCGGTTCGCTCACACTCGGTCCCACATGTTATAAATCTAAAGAGAATAGTGATATGACAATAGGAAGCGCTCTGACCGGCGGACCAAACACGACAGGCGTGCCGTGAGTGGGTCCAGTTTCTCGTAAGGTGACTTATGCACCTCGACGGAGGAAGCACCTTCCTCAAATTTGGCACTTTTCCGTGAATTCTCTAGACATTTATAAGCCCAAATACTCCCTCCATTTTTATTTACTCTGCATATTAGATTTGACTGAAGTCAAACTTTATAAAGTTTGAACTAGTTTATAGAAAAAAAATATGAACATTTACAATAGCATATCTATATGATGGGAAAGTGTATTCAATAATGAATCTAATGGTATTCATTTGTTATTGTATATCTTAATATATTTTTCTATAAAAACTTTGTCAAAGTTTACAAAGTTTGACTTTGACCAAAGCTAATATGCAGAGTAAATAAATATGGAGGGAGTACATCAAAAACCCAGCTACAGCTACACGGGTGTGATGAGAAGGACGTGGATTGTCGTTCGATCGTGGTGCATCCTACGGTGCACACGCACGATCCACGTGCCTGGGGTTCCAGCCAATCACAATGCAACCCCGGTCGGGTGAGCGCACACAGTTTCTAGAGGCGACGGAAATGAAGCGTGTGCGATAGTAAATGACCAAGATTGTAGGGGAATCTGAATTTCCTGCGTCGTTTGTCCTTGAGCTCTAAAAAACCACCGCACTGTACGGTTGTCCTTCCTCTCTCACAAAATGTCGCCCGCTTCTCTTCTCCCCCCCCCCATTTCTTGTTTACAATCCTACAAATCAAACAACGCACATAGGAAAAATTCCTAAGGATTAGAATCCTCCAAAATTCCTTTGAGAATCCTTTGAATCAAAAAACCCTTATACAGGGCTCAATTAACAAATCTCACCAACCATTGGCACCGTGTACTTATGGTTGCTTCGTCCAAGCAACTTACTCTTGGAATATTGGAGTACGAGCACATTCAACGAAGAGTGAAATGATGGTTGCTTCGCCCGAGCAACTTTTACTAGTACTGCGGGAAAGGTGGGACTCTGTGATTTGACCGCTCATTAGTCATTATTACTGCGGCGCAATGAGCGGGGTGAATCTCACCAGCGGTTGTGCACTCAATATTGGTGCATGGTACGTGGACCCAGATTCTGGCTGTCCCACATGTGGGCGAAAGGAAGTTTGAATGATTTGTGGCATTGCTATCAAGCCTCCGGGATATGTTTATATGTACACATAATTTTCCAGCATAATGAAATTGTGCTGTAATGCTAAGAAGCTTTCAACTTTGGTTTCATGTGTCATCTTGCCTCCAAAGTTGTCTCGTTACAACATTCATCAAATACAAAGGAAACTACCATGCATGATAATGCATCTCAATGATTCGCAGATCAGCGTCAATATTTACATCACAACTAAATACAAAGTTGTGAGAATGTGTAGAAATAAAGAAAAATAAAAAATTGAAGGATGATGTCCGCAGGCATGGTTCCATTTCCTGGTGTTCATTTGTTGGCAACTAGTTTCACGCAGCTCTGTGGAACTGAACAAGACATGTTAGCCAAGAAAGGATTCTATGGTGGACATGGACCATCCGATCATTTTGTGCAGGTCCACTAAAATCGAGCTGAGCATCCCTGTTTGCAAAGATATTGAACAAATGTGATTACATTAATAGTAGCACTAGTAGTAGTTGATGAAACGTACACACACAAGTAGAAGCCAGTCACCTTTGCAATCTCTCATAAAACTAACCACTTGTTGGAGAAGATTAGGATCGGAGTTGGATGAGGAGGATAGCAAAACCAATCTTCCTTTGTGCAGTCGCACTGAAATGTAGAGACGTTGTCCGTGTGACATTTTAGTAGAACTGCACAAGACACTCTTAAGAAAAAAGTGATTTGTGCAGTTCACCAAAGGGTCGCAATACCAACGAGGTGAAATGCATAGCCCTGTTTGCACAAAAGAGGTAGAAAGGAAACAATTACTGGCCAATAACAGTTGAGGACACATACGCCGACAAAAAAAGAAGCACATTCCTTGTCCTAAGGGAAGATAGCAGCACGGTTGTTTATGTAAAATGGTGTGAGGACGAGATTGCAACATGGAAAATACGCCGGCCGAGCTACGTTTTGGGCAAAGAACTAGGGAAGATCTACATGCAGGATTTTCCACATGCAGCAACGTGGGAAGATGGGCAGGAGCAAGGTCGGAGGAACCTGTACCTGAGGGTCATCTGGATGTAACTAGGAGGGCGCCGGCGGCCAGGATCTGCCCATACTGCGGCAGTGAGCAAGTGGCGAAGGCCCTACCGCGTCGGAGCTTGGTCAGAGAGAACTGCGGGTACCGCAGATCGGGACGTGCTGCCTCGACGCCATTGAACGGAGAAACGAAACACATCCTCCCTTTCCGCCGGCGGACGGGATGCGGCCGGATCAGTGACCAACGGGGAGAGAGAGAGGCCACCGCCGCCTTGTGTGAGATAGTGTGACGAGAGACAAACCCCGGCAGGCAGGCTCCATTGTATCTAGTGGAGCGCATTTCTTTTTTCTCGATGACAATCATTTTATATTCTGTACGTGCCATTGATGAATATAACTTTATTTAATACTAACATGTCAAGTCGAACTTTGTTCCGTGTACGCGTGGTACACGACCCTCCTTCGAGTAAACAACCGCTAGATGCGTCAAATTATCACGTGGGCTGCCTTTTCGTATAGAAATGAACTCCATCGTGTACCCGCGCGGGTGTGGCCGGGAATGAGACGTGAGTACGTGAGTCGTGCGTGCACCTCTTCTTTACGTGCAGGTACGTACGTGGTGGGTGTGAGAGAGATGGTTTGTGCGAAACAAAGGCAATGTGTTGATGATATCTCAAACAAAAAAATGTAACATATGCAATGTGTGTGAAACAGAGTCATGGATAAATCATATATAGAGGGAGTGATCCACGAGAAGAGAGTGGAGGGATCATCGGCGTGAGATATCGATAGAATCGAAAATAGGGATGAAGTGTGTGGGTGCGCGATCGATAAAGAGTGCCATCGAATTTGTGTTTGCCCATGTCAAAGATACAGGGCGGCTGGCCTACTAGAACGTGAGAGGGCAGAGGTGCAGTTTGTCTCTGTGGCATGGATACCTACCTACAACATTCGACTATCGGTGGGGGGGGGGCGAGGGGGCAGAGACCTAACTATAGAGAGGTAGATCGACTGGTATATGTGTGGAGAAGGAGAGAGACCTAGCTATGTATTGAGGGAGATTGATCGGCATCCATGCATATGTGTAGCAGAGGAATAAGGTTGGGAGAGAGACAAAGGTAGAGTGTCGGAGGGTTGGTGGTGGAGTTGCTTCTCACAAATGGTGGGAGAGGCCTGCTAGATAAACGGAGGGTACGACTGCAATATCAATAAGAGAGGGGATGTCTGTCTGTCTATGCACGTGCGTGTGAGAGACGGGTCGGGAGGTATGCAAGGATGATGAGGGGTGACGATATGGTTGTGGTAAGCAGACGTAACTACATAGGAAGATCAATCATCATGTGTCGGAGAAAGGGAGAGACATAACTAGTGAGGTACATCGATCAGTGCATGGGGAAAAAGACTTATAGTCGACCTAGCTATATGTAGGGAGATCGGTAGGTATACATGCATGCATGTGTTAGAAGCAAATAAGGTCCGAAGAGACAGACAGGGGGAGAGGGGTGCGGCTAGGAGGTGGTGCGAGAGGCCTACTATATCGAGGGGAGAGGAGTGTGCGAGTATGAGATCGATGAAAAGAGGGGCGTGAGTGTGCACGTGCGTGGAACTGTATTGGACATAGGGGGGCATGGACGGTGAGAAGAGAAGGGGAGAGTGTGTGTTTGTGGTAGGAACACTTGGCTAGAGAGGTATATCGACCGGTGTGTGCCGGAAAGGAGCCGGGGGGCCTACACACACCATGGGTGAACGACCTAAAGAGAAATAACGAATGTGCGTGATGGAGGGGGTGCTGAGGGAGGGTGAGAGGGGGGCGGGCGTGTGCATGCACGAGAGAAAGTTAGCGCTAGCTAAAAAGAGAAGAGGATTGTGTGGGTGTAAAAGACGAACAGAGATCATAATTCATTATAAAAAGTGGATTCAAATATTTGAAGAAGATATTATAGTGTTTTAAACCGACGCATGCATGAATATATATAATGGTGATACGCATGGTGTGGTTATGAACATGTTATACTACATATAATATATAGAATGTGTGGCTTTTGCAGCTCAGGGCTAAATACTTGTCATAATGTAGGGAGCGGGGCACTATACTTTGTGTGACAAACACAGTGTACCTATGAAACATGGTTAAGATTATGAAGATCTAGTTAGTACATCAAATGTAATATTATTGGAATCAACATCAAGTGTATTCAAAATTTTGAATTCGAGTTCATATAGTACACATAGTTCATATCTATCTCTATAGTAATCATGTGGTGTCTTGTTAAGATAATATACGAATGATGGTTTAAGTTGGCAACAATCATGATTGTAGATTCTTATTCAAATACAGAAATGAATTCAAATTTAGTTCGAATTGCAGCGGTAGTATAGAAATTTGGAATGCACTAAAATGTTCGTATGAGTAGGTTACATGCATTATACAGCCAGCGAAATTTTTTAACTGGACATAACATGGATTCATAGCTTTGAATAGCATTTGTACAGTAAAACAGGACAAGACTCTCTCTTTGTGTGGTGCGAATAGTTTTATTTTTTTTTTCATTTTTTGTTGTTGAGGGAAGTGCGAATTGATTTGGTACGTATATTATTACACGTTAGGCTTGTCCCTGAAATTCAACCCGCGCCTTGTTATCTCAAAAATTCAGATATCATGCTCCCAAAACTCGCGCCTTCACAACCCGCGCCTAGCTATCCCAAAATTACAACGCGCGCGAAAACTCCCTCCAGCTGCCAAATCCCGACACGCGAAATCCCCCTTCTAACCCTGAGCCAAAAGGGCCGCTAGTTCAAATTGGTGGGGGTACTTTTGTAACACACCCTACATTTTGGACAAGCGCGTCCCTAAGTCATGGTTCCCCCCTCCCATCACCTCCTTTTCGCCATTCGAAATCCCAGGCTGTCATAACCTCTCTGCTCCAGCCGCGAAACCCCACCCTCCGCCGTCCGCCACCCCACCCTCCGCCGTCCGCCACCCCACCGCTGCCCAGCCGGAGCCTCTTCCCCGATGACATCGTCCACCGCAACAGCTCGACGTCCCTCATCCACCGTCCCGAATGAGGATCCGTCGTCGATCTCGTCGTCCCACCGGTTCAGCCGCCCCGTCCTCCACCTCCAAGGAGCTGCTCCGACGATCGCCTCGTCTATTGCGACTGCTCTATCCCCACAGCGCCGCCACAACATGCTCCACCGGAACCGCATCATTCTCCCCGACTCCTCGGACAAAGCTGAGGCCTACTCGGTGCCACCAAAGAGGTTGTACACTAATCACATCGCACCTTCTCCTTAACTTGACCTCGCGGTGCTGCTGGTGCTCGATCCCGCTCCCCCATGGTGCGGCTACCTCGCAGTCGGCACCACTGGTGACATATCCACGGCGGCTCTCCCCCAGTGTGAGGCTCCCTCGGCGGTGGCGTCCATACCAGCCAGAGCTGCTACTGCTGCTCTGGCTCTCGCTCGCTCACGCTGCTGCTACGGCTCTCGCTCGCTCGCTCGCGCTGCTGCTGCTTCGGCTCTCGCTCGCTCGTGCTGCTGCTCTACTCTTCCCCTCGCTCGTGCTATTGCTCTGCTCTTGCTCTCGCTTGCACTGCTGATGCTGCTACACGGGCTGCTGTAGCTACACGAGTTGCTACTCTGGCTCTAGTTTGTGTTGCTGCTCCCACTGCTATCTGCTACTATGTTCCCTGGCGGTTGCCTGCTGATTTAGATCACTATTTCTCTACTACTAGTGCTCGAGCGGCCTAAACTACATGTGAAGTGCATCTCTACTACCAGTGCGTTCAGTTTCGATAGTAACATTCAGATTCCACAGTAAATTTCAGTTTCGACAGTTAAGTTCAGAGTCAACAGTTTTTACCTCATATGTTGTAGTCAGGTGTTTTTGGTGATGTACATTTTACATCTACCACTTTTTGGTAATGTATTTTACATCATCTATTGGAGATGCTATTAGAATACCACTTGAGATTAACGATGTCTGTCTTGTGCTGCTTCAGCCTCGATGTCTTACGGCTCGCCAGAGCTACTCCAATGACGGAACCATCCATCACAACAGAGCAGTACCCTGGACGTCGTCTACAGATGCCTCAGATCTTCCACCACACCTCCGACAGCCACCTCTGCCGCAACTTCTTCAGCGACCAACCCAATGATGTTGAGGTCGACATGGCTACGCCAAAGAGGTTGTACACTTGTCGCATCACTTATTACTCTACATTCATGTCGATCCATTAGGGCTATTTTGGTTCAAAGGAAAAAGTGAAGGAAAAACATAGCAATAGGAAATTTTCCTATGGTACTCTACTATTCAATTATTCATGTATTTGGTTGAAAGGAATGGAGCAAAACATCCACCTGGAGCTACTTTTCCTATGCATGAAAACAAGACTAAGTGCATTAGTGGCAGAATAACATTCTAACTGTACACACTTTCATATTGTTTCACTTTAATTTGGCCATATTTCTTTGCATTCCTCTGCTCTTCCAATTCTGTGTGAACCAAACACCCAAGTTGACAGAAATCCTGTGTTTACAAATGCTCTGTCTCCCACGTGCATTCCTATCCTATTCCGGTGTTTTTCCTATGCCTGCGTTTTTAGAATCCTGCAAGCCAAAGGAGCCCTTACAGAATTACTTCAGTTACAGATAGGTGTCGAAGAAAACTTTGTGTGGTTTGTCCTGCTCCTGCCGCGACGTCGTCCACCGCACCTGAGCTGCTCCATCGACAGAAGCATCCACCATACCAGACATCACTACTCCCGACCGTCTTTCGCCGCCTCAAATCTCCTTCCCTGCCGCCGGCACTCACCGCAACTGGATCACCATCATCGACTCAGCAGATGAACCTGAGGAGTACACGGGTCCACAAGAGAGGTCGCACTCTTTTGTTTCTGCTTATGTTATGCATTGCTTAATATTACCTGCTACTTTATCATCCTATTCACCTCTTCGACTCCAAGTCAGGTCTGAATTAATGTTCAAACTTGAGTTTTAAAATGCTTGTGGGGCACATATCGAGGCAGCAATGAATAGTATCTCTGTCTATTATCTGGTTCACCTAGGGTATGTCTATGTTGTTCATCTTGGGTGGGAAACAAACAGTAAAGCAATCATCATCTGTCTTTTT
Source organism: Thinopyrum elongatum (assembly GCA_011799875.1). Classification (NCBI taxonomy): domain Eukaryota; kingdom Viridiplantae; phylum Streptophyta; class Magnoliopsida; order Poales; family Poaceae; genus Thinopyrum; species Thinopyrum elongatum. Next base: position 120,062,794 of record CM022300.1, read on the forward strand.
ATTAAAGTAAAGCTATCATCAGCCTCTATCATTATTTTTGGATCTATCCACTGGTTGTTACCATCACTCTAGATTTCTGCATGCTCTCCTTACATAATCTCACTATATTTTTTTTGTATGCATGTCAGATATTGTACACAGTCATGCTGAACATGTAGAGAAAAAGAGAAGAGTTTTGCGCGGCAATACAATGTCATGCAGACACCGCTCCATGGTGGGTGCAATGGCAAACCCTCCCCCCCCCCTCCAGATTGTAATCCAGAGGAAGATACCTGTTCTGAGGTGGATTCAGACGGAGCTGACCACTCCTATTTACCCCCCGAGGTGTTTGCTCTAACTTGGCATGATGATGTTGGTCATATCATGCATATGTTGCCTTGCAGTGCCTACTTTCGACATCATATATGTCATCTGCTTAGTTTAGACATGTTCTGTAATGCCACCTGTTTAGTTCTATATCATATATGTGAATTATGCAATCTCATCTCTTTTAGCTAGCCATAATATATGTGAAATATGCAATGCCATCCTGTTTAACCAGGCATCATATATTTGAAATATATCTTGCCAATCCTTTTCTTCATTACATTTCCATTTGTCGACAATGTTTGTACATTCAACTACTCTTCCTGTGAATCAGCCATTTGAGTGGGTGATGGAAAAATCTGGAGTGAAAACAAGGTCTTCAGAGCAGACAGTGCTACCTGTCGAAGCAGATCTCTTGCTGGGTCCCAATAGCTCCTCAGAGATGGATTCAGAGACAGATGGCCAGTCCTATTCCCCCACCAAGGTGTATGCTCTAACTTGGCACGGTTATACTGCTCATATCATGCATATGGTGTTTTACATTGCATAGTTTAGACATCATATATACAATATTCAACACCATGTTCTTAGTTCAGACATCATATATGCGAATGCCCTCTGCTTAGTATATAAATCACACATGTGAATTATATCATGCGATCCTGATTACTTAGATAACATGTATGTGAATTATGTCATGCCAACCTATTTACTAAAGAGATGATATAATTATCTCATGTCATCCTATTTAGTTAGTCATCATATGTTTGAATTATGTCATGCTATGCTATCCAGTTTAGATAGACATCATATATGTGAAATTATGTCATTCTATCCTTTTTAGTTAAATAATATACATGTGAACTATTTCATGCCCTCTTTTTTCCACACTATCTATTGCATCTGTCTCTCATACAAGGTCTGTACATTCAACTACTTTTCTTGTTTATCAGCCATTTGAATTGGAGGGGGTGATGGCAGTATCTAGCGGAGTAAAAACACGGTCTTCAAATAAAACAGTGCTACCTCTTGGTGGAGATAGCACCCCGGTTGTACATGCACGAGAACCAGCCCTACCACACATAACCCAGACTCTCGCAGATTGTACCCCTACTCCGATGGACAGAGAACCAGCTTCACCCAATCGAACCCAACCACAGCAGATAGTAACCCAGATCCAGTTGACACAGCACCATCTCCAGCACAGAGCTCCCAAACAAGAGCAGTTAGTATGGCAGCTCCAGTGCCCAAAGCGCCAGTACTACCACAGTGAACCCCAACTCCACCAGTTAGTACACCTATTCCTGTGGACGAAGCACAACCAGCCATTTGTAGTTTAGTGTCTATTGCATTTGATGTTGTTAAATGCTATGTGTGTATCTTCCCATCATGGAAATATTATACTGAAGATGAAGGAAAAAGCCAGTTGCAGGTGTTCGTCCAGGAGTTATGTGTAAGTAATGTTATTTATGGCAAATACTTTGCTTTTTCCCATACATTCTACCTCCATGCTGGTTTTAATACAGCAAATGTTCCCATTTTTCTCTATAGAGAAGGACCAATTTGGAAACTCAGGATGAGGTAACCTGTGCTAATACCTCTGCTATCTTCAAGAATGCTTGGTGGCAGTATCGGAATTACCTGAAGAAAACATACTTCACTGGCAAAGAAACTCATCAAATTCCCTTACTTTCTCCTGAGACACCATTTACAACACGATAACTGGGAACGCCTTCTTCTGTACTAGTCCCGAACCAAGAATGTGGTAAGGTCTATGAGCTCATTTTTTATTTTGAAGTACTATATGCCTGCGTCTTACTGTACTCTGTTCGTGTAGAACAAGTGCTTAAACCTGAAGAAGAACTGTTCTCATTTAAGATTCCATTGCTATGGTACATACTACTTTGCTCTTGTATCACTGTATTTACTCATACAAACTTATTTTTAAATTGAAGGATCCAATCAAAACTCCAATGGCACAACAAGTATGTTTAAACATGTTTCTTTAACAGGTTTGCTCTTCTAAATTGCTCTGTTGATTTCAATTTCAATTGTGTTTACAGTTGACTTCTCATATCATGCACATTACTAGCATCACAACAGAGCCAATAGTGTTGGTGTACATGTATAACCGTGTTACCCATCTGAAATCTTGTTGTGCCGTGTAGTTTCCCACACTTGTATTCTTTCAATGCTGCTTTGTCTTGAACTGATATGATTTGAACCGTGTCTCTATTTTGATTTGGCAAGACAATGCAGTGACCATAGGACATATATATGATTTGAACTTGTATTCTCATGTTTGTTTGATGCTTTTATTATGTACTTACTACTTGGCAATAGAAGACTTGGTAGTTTAATCCTGTCCACCTTACTACTGAACTGGTTCACCGAAATGAGTTTCATATACTACATGCTAAACATGTTATGTGTCTGCTTGTTTCTTCTTTTAGAATGCTGACATAATAATTGGGAAGAGTACCTTATTAAGCAATGGTAAAGGAAATAATGCAGATAAGGTTCAGGATAGTGAGACATCCTTGTTGGTCTCCAACAAAGCTGATAAAACAGCTAAGTAAAACTATCTTGAACACAGTGAGACAACCCCAAAGTCCTGTCTTGATGTAGTGTTCGAGTTACTGGCCACTACCGCTGGCACAAGCTCTTCGAACTCACTGTCTGAATCAGTTCGGTTTCTTGAGTCTCAACTACAAGCTGAAAGACATCGATCAGCTATGCTGCAACAAGAAGCCGAAGGCTTGAGGAAGTCCCTGGAGAATTCAGATGCATACTTTCTAGTGCAACAGCAAGCGCTGGAGGATTTTAGCGCCAAACAGGAGAAAGTTAATAAGCTTGAGAAGCTTATTGCCAGCATGGTGGATACCCAGGATAACATTTCTTGAGCTCTTGTGAAGTTGTTTCAGTTATGGACTTGTTTTGCTGCCGCTCGTTTATTTGCACTGGTGGCCAATTAAGACGCCCAGTGTATGTAATATGCTGCTTTGTTCCCTATATTTGCACTGGTGGTGAACTTTGATGCCTAGTGGATGTAATATGTGTAATAGCCGTAATAGCCGAGCGTAATTTGCTTGCTTATTTATTTCCTTATTGTCTTGTTTATTTGTTTGGTTGCAGTCACTGTAATTCTTTTTCCGTGATTTGCTAGTGGAAACAATAAAATATTTTTTTAAACTAGGTCGTAATAACCATGGACCGTTATGTAGTGACCATGGGCCTCCTATGGGCCGTAGGATCTATGGCCCTCCTACGGGCCGTAGGATCAATGGGCCTTGTGCGGGGGCATTAGAATCAATGGGCCTTCTACGGGCCGTACTATTCATGGACCAATAAAGGACCGCAATATGGGCCGTAAACAGGCTAGAATGGAAATTGTCTGTTTATGGCCCATCATAACGGGCCGTTAATAGCCGATATGTATAATGGGCTTAAATGGGCCGTATTTGATGACGCTAAGAAAACAGCCCAACAGATTAACGGGCCACAAACAGGCCAACTGTAACCACGGGTTGAATTTGGCCCGCAAGCGGAATAGGCCAGTAACAAACCGGAAGTAATTGAATGCTGGAAGTGAGCCCAAGAATAAATGGGCCCTTAGAAGGCCGAAAGATCACACGGGCTGGAAAGGGCCCAATGGAATAATGGGCCGTTAATGGGTATAAATCGATACACTGTTCATTATGGGCCAGTTTCACCATGGGCCGTTAATGGGCCAAGAGTTACATAGGGCCTCATATGGGCTGAAAGACGTCATGGGCCATACATGGGCCGGTAGTAACAACGGGCTAGAATCATATTGGACGGCCCAGATGCCGGTACTGGGCCTAATTCGGATAGGCCATAACGGGTCATGAGTTAGCGGGCTGTAAATGGGCTATATGCGAATAGGCCGTTAACAGGCTTTCCGTGGGCTGGTCCGCTACCTTTTGACCAAGTCAAATGGGCTGGCCTTTTCACCTGAATGGGCCACTGTTGGGCCATGCCACGTGTCAACGTATCATAGGCACCTCCCGTCCAATGAGTGGACAACATATGTCCCAATGCTGAGCTGTCACGTGGATACTCCGGCAAATCAGAATTTTACACGTGGAAAATCCCCATTGGTCCGGGCTGTTAATGGGTTATCGGATCCAAACCAGAACCCGATAGCTTAACAGCGACCCGTTACAGTGGATGCCATGTGTCGGTTACCCTTGACGAAAGCACTTCCATGACGCGCGATTTGTCGTCATGGAACTGGACACTTCCGTGATGATAATTTTGGTATTGTCATGGAACACTTCTACGATAGCACAGGTATGACTATCTTGATTCTGTCATAAAATCGTCATGGATGTACATGCATGACAGAAAATGTGACCTACTGTGACAAACACATATCATCACGGAAGTGTATTTTTTTTGTAGTGATACCATCCTATCATACTACATCATAACCATGTTAAATGCATGTTGGCACACAAGATAAACCATTATCCACTCCTAGATAATTAAGCATGGCATGAGTAACTATAATCTCTAATTGTCATTGCAAACATGTTTCATTCATAATAGGCTGAATCAGGAACAATGAGCTAATCATATTTACAAAAACAAATACGTCAAGTTCATACCAGCTTTTCCTCATCTCAATCATTTCATCATATATTGTCATTATTACCTTTCACTTGCATGACCGAACAATGTGAAAAATAATAAGAGTGCACGTGCATTGGACTAAGCTGGAATCTACCAACATTTATTCAAAGGAGAAGACAAGGTAATATGGGCTCTTCGTTAGATCAACAATAATGCATATGAGAGCCACTCAACATTTTCGTCGTGGTCTCCTCCTTACGACCCAAAGAAAAAGAAAAGAATTTCAAAGAAACACACTGAAATATTTTTGGAGTTTTCGTTTTTCTGAAGAAAGTAGAACGAAAACGAGAAAACTATTCACATGGGAAAGCTCCCAACAAGTAAAAGAAGAACAAGAAATATTTTTGGGTTTTCTTTTAATACTACAACTAATTAAACTAGAAAGAAAAACTAAAAAGAAGTGAGAAATATTTTTGGATTTTATCAAAGTTTTTCAAACACACAAGAATAAAGCAAGAAAAATAAACTAACATGGATTATACAATGAAAAAGGATGAACACCGACAACTGGAACGAATGTGTGGTGCATGAATGTAATGTCGGTGAGAAATACGTACTCTCCCAAGCTTAGGCTTTTGGCCTAAGTTGGTCTAGGGCCACGGCTGGAAATAACCCTCTCCCGGATACTGTGGAGGGTCCTGAGGGTTCCACTGGTTGGCGATCTCCTGTAGCTCCCACTGATAAACAGGCTCCTGATATGGCTCAGGTGTTGGGGGTTGTGCCAGACCCCAGTGTGCATAAATGTCCACGGGCATAATAATGTACCTGCCTAAATAAATATCGAATAAAGATGATGCAGGCAAAGTAATAATCTCACGAGTGCCTGCCTGAATATTAAGTTGTAGAGGAGTCGCTTTTGCTTGTCGTTGTCAATAAAATTATGCGCTATCATACTAGCATAATCTAAGTATTTGGTGGATAGTAGCATCTCCTCCTTCTCATCATGCCTAATAGGAATCTCAAAATGTGCTGCAAGGCGGGAGGCATAGACACCTCCAAAAATACTACCCTTCGAACGGTTTGTGTGTAACCGCCGAGCAACCATGGCACCCAAACTAAAAGTTCTATCAGCAAATAAAGCATGGCGCAAAATAGCAAGGTCAGGTGCACTAAGGCCTCCACTCTCCCCGTGACCTATCAGACATCTCCCAGCAAATAATGCATAATAACATAAAATGGGAAAATGTAAACTAGCAACTCTAGCTTCTGACACTCCTCTCTCTTCCCCCACAGTAGTTTCAAAAATGAAATCCTCCACATCCCTAAGACGTGGATCACTGATGCCGCCCTCATAGGGTATTTTACAAACATTGCAAAAATCATATAGTGTCATTTCCTTAGGCACATCATACAAGTGAAAATCTACCATGGGTGGTTCCTTCTTAGGATAAAAGTGAAAATTTTGCATGAAGGTATTGGTGAGTAGGAGGTATTGGTCACACTTTGCTTGGAGGAAAGGAATGATGCCAGCCTTGTCCGCCAAATAATGGAAATCCTCATAAATTCCCGCCTCCTTCAAGAATATGTCACTTGGCCACTCGCACGGCCGAACTTCCGCTGCACGTGGAAGATTGTACTTGGGCTTTTTCTTCGGAGTTTCCTCCGAATCTCGACTAGATGAGCCCATTAGCAACCTCCTCGTGGTTCTCCTTTTCTCTGAATATTTCTGAAAATTTTAGTGACTCAAAATAAAAGTGAACCAAACTCAACAAAACTAATAGCAACTACTCCTACAAGTGTCTAGAGTCTATATCATGCAACAAAACTACTTTGGACCATATAAATTTGACATGCAAGCTCAAGAACATGGTCACCACAACAGCAAAATTTTGCAATATATAAAGCACTATAGCAAAAACTAATTGTACCAACAGAGGAGTCACATACAGATGAACAATCCCCTAAAACAGTTTCGGAAATGGAGCTCCGAGCAAAGAGATTGAAAATGGCAGCAAGATGACCAAGAACACGGGTTCGAGCAATGGTGTGATTTTTTCTGGAGGAAGAAGAAGTGGATGGGTGGCTGGAATAAGTGAGGGGGCCTACATGGGCCCCACAAGCCTATTGGGCGCGCCCAGGGGGGTGGGCGCGCCCTGTGAGCTTGTGGCTCACAAGTGCACCCCCCCTGGGGTGTGTTTAGTGCAAAAAATTCTTAAATATTGTAGAAAAAATCATATTAAATTTTCAGGCCATTTGGAGAACTTTTATTTTTTGGTCATTTTTTATGCATGGAAAATTCAGAAAACAGTAAAATAATAGCATTTTTACGTTAATAATTCTAAATAATAGAAAGTAAAGGATGGAGAAGGTTGTGTTTACTAAATTCATCCATATCATGCCCGTCAAAAGGAATCCATTAACAAGGTTGATCAAGTCTTATTAACAAACTTCTTCAGAATGACATGAAACCGGAGAATCTTTGTATAGCACTAGGTTACCTCAACAGGGATATGTATGTCCCCAACAATAAGAATATCATATTTCTTTTTGACAGTAGGAATAGGGAATTTAAAACCTCCAATAGTAATTGTTGAAAATTTTCCAATAGAAATGATACTATTCACTTGAGGTTGTTTCTTCGGAAAGTGTACCGTATGCTCATTACCATTAACATGAAAAGTGACATTGCCCTTATTGCAATCAATAACAGCCCCTGCAGTGTTCAAAAAGGGTCTACCAAGGATGATCGACATACTGTCATCCTCGGGTATATCAAGAATAACAAAGTCCGTTAAGATAGTAACATTTGGAACTATGACAGGCACATCCTCACAAATACCGATGGGTATAGCAGTTGATTTATCAGCCATTTGCAAAGAGATTTTAGTGGGTGTCAACTTATTCAAATCAAGTATACGATATAAAGAGAAGGGCATAACACTAACACTGACTCCTAGATCACATAAAGCAATTTTAACATGGTTTCTTTTAATGGAGCATGGTATAGTTGGTATTCCTGGATCTCCAAGTTTCTTTGGTATTCCACCTTTAAATGTGTAATTAGCAAGAATGGAGAAAATTTCATCTTCCGGTATCTTTCTTTTATTTGTAATAATATCTTTCATATACTTAGCATAAGGAGACATTTTCAGAATATCAGTCAAACGCAAGCGCAAAAAGACAGGTCTAAGCATTTCAACAAAGTGCTCAAATTCTTCATCATCTTTATTCTTTGAAGCCTTAGGAGAAAAGGGCATGGGTTTCTGAACCCATGGCTCTCTTTCTTTACCATGTTTCCTAGCAATGAAGTCTCTCTTATCATATCTTTTATTCTTAGGTTGTGGGTTATCAAGATCAACAGCAGGTTCTATCTCCACATCATTATCATTACTAGGTTGAGCATCAACATGAACATCATCATTATCATTACTACTAGGTTCATGTTCATCACCAGATTATGTTTCAGCAACAGAAATAGAAATATCATTTGGATTCTCAGGTGTGTTTATAATTGGTTCACTAGAAGCATGCAAAGTCCTATCATCATTATTTTTCTTTTTATTACTAGAAGGACTATGTGGCACCCCGGCTCAGAGGAAACCGGAACGCCCCGTATTCCAGTCCCAGGGACAAGTCCACTGGAATACGGCACTGTTGGCATAGAACAAATCAGCTCTTTATTGCTATAAATATGGTTACAAAGATTACATCAACACGGCGACACTACGCCTGCTCAAAATAGCTCTATGCTAACAGCGGATCGACCTGAGGAGGCGGAGTATCTCTCGGCAGCGGAACAGCGTCGGCGGTGATGGACTCCACTCCGCAGGGACTCTGGCTAGAACGCGTATCCTAGCTCGCGCAATCAACATCTTCGACAAACAAGCAGTCATGGCATGACCTGCAAACTGGCATGACACGCCAGGTGAGTACTTTGAATGTACTCGCAAGCTCACAACAAACATCGGCATTAAGGCAAGACAACATCATAGTAATCAAGATTAAGTTAAGATTTATTGTTACCGAAGGAATGGTTGAAATGAGCAATAACAGGCTACTCTTCTTGCATTCTGGTGACCAACTCATGATCACTCCAAGAACATCCAACGATCATCCTCGAGATCGTTACCAATACTTGCCCATGGCATACTGTCCAACTGTTACCAAACTCAGATGAGTTCTCCCATCATTACTGTCATTATAACGGTTGATCTCCTATAGAGGTTTGGACGGGCTGTCCAATACCGTGGACACGGCTATTCGAATAGATTTTACACTCTGCAGAGGTTGTACACTTTACCCACACCACGGAACTCATGGCCTCGTGCTCCCATTCGGGTGGACCAACGACGTTCCGACGAAACCCGCCTGACCCGTGACTTTTCCATCGTACGACCGGCAATCATACTCCCTCTTGGAGTCAAGCCCTGGGTAGCCCCGTGTCCTCAAGACACCTGCCAGCGTCCTGGCTAAACAAACTGTCCCAAACGGGGACCTGGATCCAATAACTCAACTGGGCTCACAGGGTTATCGCCGCCTACCCGGCCAGGGTAGCGCGCGCGCATAACCCTCCCTCTTTGGAGGTACCGGTGGAAGAGCACGCGGTCAGACAAAGTCAAGGCCGTCCCATACCGGCAAATGTGGCTGCACGAATAAGCCCGGACAGGTGACTCTCGATCAACCAACTAAGTTCACCTATTACCAGGTTGTTTCATCAAGTTAACTTAGTTGGTCAAATTAGGCATCTTATCCTCGAACAATCTTTCTGTCACAGCTGACACTCCGGTATCATAGTAATCCAATAACCGGCATGCTTAGGCTACTGCTACTAGTTCATATCCACAAATGCCGGATGAAATCCCAAAATAATCATAGACGGTAATCTCAACATCATAACCTCAACGAGTGGGTAAACTACTAGTCATTAACAATCCGGTATTCAACATCTACTCATGCATGTCATAATCCAATCCATGCTACAGATAACATTCTTGCTATTAAAGTAATTAATTAAACTATGATATTGCATTGCAATTATGCAGATGAGGGTTGTGGCTTGCCTGGAGATGAAGGAGTCATCGGAATGAAGTGCGGAAATGTCGCGGGGACGAATGCCGGAAACAGTACTCTCTCGGAGGGCTGTTTACGGACAAGGGCAAAAGGGTCATTTCTGCTGTGTCAACACAGCATGAGAATGACACCATCGGAACGGGCTCGATGAGACGAAGACGTGGGCGTTGGATTCACCTCGATCGGAGTTACGAGCAAAAAGTTATAAGGGTTTCTCTGCCAAGGACCTTTCTGTAAATATTTTATTTACTTCGGGGTCCCTGTCAGCTCGGCTGGTCGCGCACTTTACGGAAATACGTTTCCCAACGAAGGAAACGGAAACACAGCGGGCGCGTCCACTTATCCGAGCTGGCGGGTGCGGGGCCGGGCTCTGTGCAGCTGACCGGTGGGGTCGGGGCGATGCGGGGCCCGCCTGGCCAGCTGGACGGGCGTCGTCCTCTTCCTCTCGCTCGCCCGAGGAGCAGAGGGAGGAAGGCGGTGCCGGCGCTCGTCCGGCCGGCTCCGGCCACCTCTGGTGGAGCTCGGACCACCGGAGTGTTCTCCGAGGCGCGGCGCATCCATCCATCCCACCCACGGACTCCAACGGCGACAGGAGAGATGGTGAGCTCGAGCACGGCGGACGACGGCGTCGGTCAGATTTGGGTGTGGCGCCATGAGTCGCCGGAGTTGAAGATGAAGTGCGGGGAGGAGTTACTGGCGTCTGGGTGTTCTACTGGTGGTGGTGGAACAGAGGAAGAGGCTCGGCAGCGAGCTAATTTAGGAGGTGGAGGGTGGCGGCCATGGCGGTGAATCGGGGCAGGGAGGAGCTCTGCAGCTCGAATGAGGGATTGGGTAGGGGTAGTCGAGGATGGGGAGTGCGGTGGTGAGCTAGGGAGAGGCTCGGAAGGCCCTTATATAGGCGAGCGACGAAGAGGTCCGGGCACGGCCACGGTGCCACGTGCACCGGCGTCCCGATGCTTCGGGAGCTCGCCTGGAGGGGAGGAGAAGCATCCGTGAGCTTCACAGAGGGCGGAGAGGGTTCAGGAGCGGCCGAGGAGGTTCGGGAGAGCTCGGGGCGACGGGACTCGTCGATGGCAGAAGCGGACAGGGAGCGGCGCGGCTGTGCACTGCGCAGGAAGAGACGGGAGAGGGGGGGAGACTGGTCCAGGGAGGAAGAGGACGACGAGGGGCTCTGTTGGACAAGATCATACGCGCGGATATGACGATCAGAGGAGGGGCCCGAGCAAGAAGTCACGCAGCTCGCGTCCACGGCGCGCCAGGGTGACGGTCACCGCGTGAACTTGGCCTTGCCACGCGTCCAAGTCAACTCCAACATGTCAACTCGATCAGTCACTCATAGGAAGAGGTCAAGGAGGAAAGAGACAGGCACAGAGAGACTTGAGGTGACCGCAGCTAGCAGTTCTATCCAGAACAGCAAGGTGTTTGGAGTGGGCTGGGGGAGATCGAGCAGGATCTAGACTCTGATATTTGGCATGGGATGATCAAATGCTAAGGTGATCATGTCTGCAAATTTGCAGCTCATTTGGATGAAGATAAATAGCACTTGCTGTTCAAAGGGCCTCACTGACCAGATTTGCAAAGTATGAAGTAGCACTCACATACTTCATTGGATTGAGCTGAAATTTGGCAAGGCAGGTTTATTTGGACATATGAAGATGCTGTAAAAATTTAATACCAAATGGACATGCCAAAATGGTACTTGCTTCACAAGCATCCTCTCTGTCTAGAAACTTGCAAAATTTGCACAGGGCAATTGGATTACTGAATTGGGCCAAAACTTGGTGGAAGGAGTTGAAATGGATTTAAGAATGTCCTGGTAAATTTTCAGCTTAAATGAAGCAATATAAAATATAGTTGCTTCACAACTGAAAAATATGGCCAGAATCTAAGAATCGATGCTCTGCTCACTAAGATGATTGGATAGGGTTGAAACTTGTGTAAGAGTCATTATTTTGGCAATTGGAGGTGCTTGCAAAATTTCAACTCATTTGGATACTCCTAGCTAGCACTTGCTTCACATAGATTCTAGTTGCCCAGAAACTTTGGAAATTAGCCAAGAGAGATTTAATATCCAAATAAAGTTGAATTTTGGCATGTGGCAATGATATGGATAGGAAAGAATGCCCAAAAAGTTTGAGAGCAAGTAGGCCAATATAAAGGGTACTTGCTTCACAAACTGACAACTAGGGCAGAATCAGAAAAGGAATTTTGGTGGATTATTTTTGAACATGGCAAGGAATATTTTGACATATCTGGATAAGATATGTCCCAAAGGATTTATGAGAATTATTTGGGAATTTTGGGAATGATAGAAATATGAGTTGCTTCACAACTCAGAGCTGACAGGGTTATTCCTTTAATAGAAAAAGGAATATTCCCAAGAAAAGAATATTGGGATTGGTCCAAGATGGAAATGACAAGGTCTTGGGATGATTTTGAGGTTGGCAAGCCACTTGGGAGAGGAATCAAGGGTGATCTCTCCAGGTTTCAGGACTACTAAGCAACAGAAAAGCAAATCCAGACCAAAATAAAAAGGAAAAAGAAATTGGCAAAATCCAGGGTGTCACTAACCTACCCCCCTTAAAGAAATCTCGTCCTCAAGATTTGGTTGCTCAGGGGTTAAACCTGAATATTCCCCTTTGAGGAAACCGTTTCCCACTCGGGTTTCCTTTATACCTTTGTATTCTGCTCCCGCTGGTTACTCGGACTGACTGCCTGGCCCTGATGTGATTCGTTTCACTGGATCCTTATTCTGACAGGTCTTTCCTCATATATTATTCTAACTTTAATCCTTTTATGTCCAATGGCCTGCCTAGGTGCAATGAATTATCCTGACTACAATACCCGTCCTTCTCGCAAGCCCGAGAGTTGTTCCTTATGGACGTGTTGTGATGAAGTCCAATACGGATGATCGTCCATTGACTCGTGAACAGATCCTCTCGAGGGACATGAAATCTTTTACTCATCGTGCTTGGGTGTCCTCAAAGGGTTGTATGTCCTCCAAGTTTGAAACAGTACTGTGATTCATATCGTTCTCCTTCTCGCATGGTTTACTGAATCATCTTTGGTATCTGTACTATCTCAGGTATCACATTCGCACCGAAGATTTAATTGTCACCTGTCGTGACCAGCATAAAGGTGTACGGTGATATTATCCATAGACTTGACTGACAGTGGTCCTGGCAGCAGAATCTTGTTCACGGCAGGTTATTCTTTATCTGCTTCCCATATGTGAGGACATGTGCTGCGAGACTGTTGCTCATCCTTCTTCTGAGTGCTCAGTCTGACAGGCTTGACTATTCTCTTCTGATGATTCTGGGAATATTTAGTTGGCTGAGCGGGTTGACTCATATGGGGTCCTTGCAAATAGATTAGACCCCGGTGGTGTATCCCCATGGTGACCGGTATCGAACCAGTCTATTCTGGCATTTGTACCAAGTTGATCATGTACCCATTATCATATCTGTATGGCCAATCTTGCTCCTTCATTATGGTTTTCTTTACCTGGATCCTTAGCTGAAAGAGCTTGGCCTTATGTATTCTCGATTCTTCGGGTGACCATGGGTACTGCCAATGCAACGTTCCGGCAGGCATATTACTTTACAAGTTGTAGCTGTAGGGTAACGACTGTCTGAACCCTTGGATGAAATCGGCAAATAAACCAGTAGCCACCAGAACGGTCTTTACAACTCAGATCTGGCACATTACTGGAATAACTCAACCCCGACTCAAGACGGCTGAAAAGCGCTCAGAGCATGAGATGGTGTCGATAAGAAGAAAGTAGCAGCTCCCTAAGACGGCGAGAAACAGCTCAGAGCATAGGGTCACCGCTACGGAAAGAAATTCAACAACTGTCCGAGACGGCCGAAAAGCAGCTCAGAACACGGGCCAGTTGCTGACAAAAGAAAAAAAATCAGCATCCACCCCGGACGGTCGTAAAACACTCGGAACACAGGCTGTTGCCGTTACTAAAGAAAGGCAGCAAGGGTTCAGTAGCATCCCATACAGCTTGCTATTACGCAACAAGCACAGTATGTTAATTGAAACCGGGCTGACATCATGGTCTGAGTAACTCATGTAACCTTGGCAGCATGTTCATCATTTCCATAAAAACATGTGTAGCTACACTTGATTTCTGAGGCAGGCTTGTGCTCCTGACTGGTTCTTGCATTCCGACCAACGTTGCGGACCTGACTCTTGGGATGCATTGTCATATGCTGCCAACTGTCTGGGGAGTATCTTGTACTCTGAGGCTTCCTTTTTGCCACATACGGACTGAGTGCATATATCTATTCCTTAATGTTTCTGTCATCAGTTACTTGTTATAAGCAACAGGGTATTCACTATCCTTCTTGCTGAACTCCGCACTCATAACATATTGGGCTTACTTCCGGGATATATCAGGGTTCAACATGTACTCATACAGACTCACACCGTATATGGTAACCATACCTTTGACATGAACTGTACTGTGGATCAGCACACAATCTGTCGTCTTGCTGATCCGATGATTTCTGCTGTGAAGGTTGCAATGATGCATCACTGGATGCTAATAATCAATCCAAAATACCATTGGTAGTCAGGCCAGGTATTTCCCGATATCAGGCAGTCAGCGGAAAATTCCATATTGTTGAGCTGAGCCTCCAACTAACTGTCTCTTCACTGATTTCTTTGAGTCCGGTGTCGGGGAGCAACTCCTAAGGGGAAATAAGGTAACACCAGGACCCGACGAAAGAAGCAAAAGAAACGACTAAACAAAAGCACACAAAGCACTAAGATCACACACAAGCAATATATTACAGCTACTCACAGCAATAATATGCATGCCTACCTAAGCACACAAATCTCGCGGAGACTCCGGTATTACGGTCTAACATGCTGTGCGATGTGCACGAAAGGAGTCAAGGTGTGGAAGGAGTTGGTGTAAACAAAGGTACACCAAACACGGCTTAACACTGGTTGCAGCTGGAAGGATACTGAGGCGAGGACGGACTTGATGATCGTGGATCGGAACACGGAGGTCACGACCACACATCATCGTAGGCGGCTTCAAAAGCGCAGCAAACCACTCGGAGTAAATTGCCTATAATCAGGTTTTTCGATTGGATTGTGTTGAATATATGAGCAATTTACTATGAGATTTAATCCGATAGACAGTAAATAGATCATGGACGACATTGCAAAGATCAAAGTAATGAGCAGACTAAACCAGGAGGACAGAATCACATACTATGCAGCAGGAGCAGAACTGTTGTGGTTGATGTTGTCACTCATGTCGTGATGAAGGGGTTACCGAGGTTCGGGGAAGAAGGTGTTGTCGTTGAGGAAGTCGATTCGCTGGCAGGCAGTCGCACAAGTGTGCCCCCCAAAAACCTGATCGCCGCCTCTTCCCGTACAGGATCACGAAGGCGGGGTTCCGGAGGACTGCTGTCCCTTCCGCGGTGCACAGCTGGAAGGAGGGATGGAGAGGATAGAAACTTGCGTGGTGGCGCTATGATCTGGGAGATCTCATGATCTGGAATGGTGCGAAACCATATGATAACAACAGCGGCTAGGGTAGAGCCTGTCAGGTCGTGTCCTGCGAGTATAATAGAGGCCTTTGCCAAATCCCACATCCAGTCAATAATAGCCCCACTACCAAAAAACATCGGAAACGGCTGACTAATTAAGGCATCCGTTAATTATTAATTAATGACTTAATAAATTTTCCGACAAACAAAAATATAGACCACGTGCATAGCTTTTGTCCTTGGACAGGCTCATTCCCAAAGAGCCGCGTGTAGGTTTCCTATTATCTGCTCATGCAAATGCTAGAATAGATCCATTATAAAGTGGTGCAACTCACACTCACCTCAGTATGTGAGTAAACTTTAGTCCCACTCACACCCACACCTGCTCTATAGCATGGTTATAGTATAAGCCAACATCCACTATATGAAGTTGAAAACATCATCTAGAGCCAACCTAATACCTCTAGTAAATAGTTAGTCCCTTTAGTATACTTATCATATCAATGGCCC
This sequence comes from Thinopyrum elongatum, assembly GCA_011799875.1. Classification (NCBI taxonomy): domain Eukaryota; kingdom Viridiplantae; phylum Streptophyta; class Magnoliopsida; order Poales; family Poaceae; genus Thinopyrum; species Thinopyrum elongatum. The sequence goes on from CM022300.1 coordinate 120,078,786, forward strand.
CACCCTTTTGTCTCACAAGTATGTTACAAGCCCGCTTCTCTTTCCCTCTCCTTCAACTAAGCACAATACTATATTTAATCCTTATAGCCGTGCTATGTCACGCTTATTGTCACTGCTCAAAGTTACTCTCTCCACTATGAGCGATTCTAAAATGCCGGCGTGCAGCGGGCGGCGCCCTCGGCCGGCGCACTGCTTCAAAGCAGACACGTGAGAGGTCGCGTCGCCCTGACTTTCCATCAATGTGGACCGGCGGGCTCAGCTGGCGCCGGGCGGGAAGCACGCGCGGTGAGCGGGAGGTGATTTTGGTGGGCCAGGAAGTGAGACCAACTTGGGATCAGTTTCGGATCGGGAATATCAGGTGCTCCCATGCTCCAACTGCTACAATAAGTGTGGGCTATGTAGAGGGTAGTAGCAAGCTTCTCATCATTCTGCGAGTTGACAGACACATCAAAGTAGTAGTTTTTTTTTAAACGTACCATCAAAGTTTCTAGGTACTAGTCTCTCAAAAAGCCGACCATGTCCATGGCTACCATCCCATCCCGTGCTCCGTCTTGAGTACGTGCACGATTCACGTGCCATTCAGAAAAAAAATTGCGTACGTGCTTCGAAGAAAAAAATTAAAACCAACACGCCACCCGGTCATGGTCGAACTTTTCATTCGTTCACACATGGTTCCCCGACCCTCCACTAAGTAACAACTACTACACGCGTCAAATTTCACTGTGAGTCTGCCTCTTCATCTAGAAATGAGCTCCACTGTGTACCTGCACGTGTGTGTGTTAGGGAATGAGGCACAGAGTACTGCGTCCCTGTTGCTATTCTTCTCTTCGTGCACGTACTCCTTTTTTATTGCGGGTGATTCGTGCCATGTACTCAGCCTACGTTGGTGACCATTGGTGAGTCTCACTTATCTCTAACATCTCTACATGTACATCTACATCTGCATCTATGTCTACCTACATCTACATCTACATCTACTATAGTACAACAAGTTTTAAACATGAGACCAGCCATTTTCTTGCATGACAAACCAGCCCGTCGCTTCTTGCTCCTCGTCTCTCTCAAAGTGCGTCCGGCAGGCGATTTTTGCCATCAATTGAGGTCGGTTCGCTCACACTCGGTCCCACATGTTATAAATCTAAAGAGATAGTGATATGACAATAGGAAGCCTCTGACCCGGCGGACCAAACACGACAGGCGTGCCGTGAGTGGGTCCAGTTTCTCGTAAGGTGACTTATGCACCTCGACGGAGGAAGCACCTCCTCAAATTTGCACTTTCCGTGAATTCTCTAGACATTTAATAGCCCAAATACTCCCCATTTTTATTTACTTCTGCATTTAGATTTGACTGAAGTCAAACTTTATAAAGTTTGAACTAGTTTATAGAAAAAAAATATGAACTTTACAATAGCATATCTATATGATGGGAAAGTGTATTCAATAATGAATCTAATGGTATTCTTGTTTATTGTATAACTTAATATATTTTTCTATAAAAACTTTTCAAAGTTTACAAAGTTTGACTTTGACCAAAGCTAATATGCAGAGTAAATAAATATGAGGGAGTACAATCAAAAACCCAGCACAGCTACACGGGTGTGATGAGAAGGAACGTGGATTGTCGTTCGATCGTGGTGCATCCTACGGTGCACACGCCACGATCCACGTGCCTGGGGTTCCAGCCAATCACAATGCAACCCCGGTCGGGTGACGCACACGTTTCTAGAGGGCGACGGAATGAAGCGTGTGCGATATAAATGACCAAGATTGTAGGGGAATCTGAATTTCCTTGCGTCGTTTGTCCTTGAGCTCTAAAAAACCACCGCACTGTACGGTTGTCCTTCCTCTCTCACAAAATGTCGCCCGCTTCTCTCTCTCTCCCCCCCCCCTTTTCTTGTTTACAATCCTACAAATCAAACACCACATAGGAAAAATTCCTAAGGATTAGAATCCTCCAAATTCCTTTGAGAATCCTTTAATCAAAAAACCCTTATACAGGGCTCAATTAACAATCTCACCAACCATTGGCACCAGTGTACTTATGGTTGCTTCGTCCAACGCAACTTACTCTTGGAATATTGGAGTACGAGCACATTCAACAAGAGTAAATGATGGTTGCTTCGCCCGAGCAACTTTTACTAGTACTGCGGGAAAGGTGGGACTCTGTGATTGACCGCTCATTAGTCATTATTACTTACTGCGCGCAATGAGCGGGGTGAATCTCCCACCAGCGGTTGTGCACTCAATTTGGTGCATGGTACGTGGACCCAAATTCTGGCTGTCCCACATGTGGCGAAAGGAAGTTTGAATGATTTGTGCATTGCTATCAAGCCTCCGGGATATGTTTATATGTACACATAATTTTCCAGCATAATGAAATTGTGCTGTAATGCTAAAAGCTTTCAAACTTTGGTTTCATGTGTCATCTTGCCTCCAAAGTTGTCTCTTACACATTCATCAAATACAAAGGAAACTACCATGCATGATATGCATCTCAAGATTCGCAGATCAGCGTCAATATTACTCACAACTAAATACAAAGTTGTGAGAATGTGTAGAATAACAGAAAAATAAAAATTGAAGGATGTGTCCGCAGGCATGGTTCCATTTCTGGTGTTCATTTGTTGGCAACTGTTTTCACACGCAGCTCTGTGGAACTGAACAAGACATGTTAGGCCAAGAAAGGATTTTTGGTGGACATGGACCATCCGATCATTTTGTGCAGGTCCACTAAAATCGAGCTGAGCATCCTGTTTGCAAAGATTTGAACAAATGTGATTACATAATAAGCACTAGTAGTAGTTGATGAAACTACAACACCAAGTGAAGCCAGTCACCTTTGCATCCTCATAAAACTAACCACTTGGTTGAGAAGATTAGGATCGGAGTTGGATGAGAGGAGGAGATAGCAAAACCAATCTTCTTCCTTGTGCAGTCGCACTGAAATGTAGAGACGTTGTCCGTGTGACATTTTAGTAGAACTGCCACAAGACACTCTTAAGAAAAATGATTTGTGCAGTTTCACCAAAGGGTCGAATACAACGAGGTGAATGCATGCCCTGTTTGCCAAAAGGTAGAAAGGAAACAATTACTTGGCCCATAACAGTTGAGGACACATACGCCGACAAAAAAAGAAGCCATTCCTTGTCCTAAGGAAGATAGCAGCACGGTTGTTTATGTAAAATGGTGTGAGGACGAGATTGCAACATGGAAAATACGCCGGCCGGCTACGTTTTGGGCAAAGAACTAGGGAAGATCTACATGCAAGGATTTTCCACATGCCACACGTGGGAAATGGGCAGGGCAAGGTCGGGGAACCTGTACCTTGGTCATCTGGATGTAACTGGAGGGCGCCGGCGGCCAGATCTGCCCATACTGCGGCAGTGAGTGCAGTGGCGAAGGCCCTACCGCGTCGGACTTGGTCAGAGAGAACTGCGGTACCGCAGATCGGGACGTGCTGCCTCGACGCCATTGAACGGAGAAACGAACACATCCTCCCCTTTCCGCCGCGGACGGGATGCCGGCCGGATCAGTGACCAACGGGGAGAGAGGGGCCACCCGCCGCCTTGTGTGAGATAGTGTGACGAGAGACAACCCCGGCAGGCAGGCTCCATTGTATCTAGTGGAGCGCATTTCTTTTTTCCTCGATGACAATCATTTTATATTCTGTAACGTCCATTGATGAATATAACTTTATTTAATACTAACATGTCAAGTCGAACTTTGTTCCGTGTACCGTGGTACACGACCCTCCTTCGAGTAAACAACCGCTAATGCGTCAAATTATCACGTGGGGGCTGCCTTTCGTAAGAAATGAACTCCATCGTGTACCCGCGCGGGTGTGGCCGGAATGAGACGTGATTACGTGAGTCGTGCGTGCACCCTTCTTTACGTGCAGGTACGTACGTGTGGGTGTGAAGAGATGGTTTGTTGCGAAACACAGGCAATGTTGTTGATGATATCCAAACAAAAAATGTAACATATGCAATGTTGTGAAACAGAGTCATGGATAAATCATTCAGAGGGAGTGATCCACGAGAAGAGAGAGTGGGGGATATCGGCGTGAGATATCGATAGAATCGAAAATAGGGATGAAGTGTGTTGGTGGCCGATCGATAAAGAGTCCATCGATTTGTGTTTGCCATGTCAAGATACAGGGCGGCTGGCCTACTAGAACGTGAGAGGGCAGAGGTGCAGTTTGTCTCTGTGCAGGGATACCTACCTCCAACACATTCGACTATCGGTGGGGGGGGGCGAGGGGGCAGAGACCTAACTATATAGAGGTAGATCGACTGGTATATGTGTGGAGAAGGAGAGAGACCGAGCTATGTATTGAGGAATTGATCGGCTCCATGCATATGTGAGCAGAGGAATAAGGTTGGGAAGAGACAAAGGTAGAGTGTCGGAGGGTTGGGTGGAGTTGCTTCTCACAAATGGTGGGAGAGGCCTGCTAGATAAACGGAGGGTACGACTGCAATATCAATAAGAGAGGGGATGTCTGTCTGTCTATGCACGTGCGTGTGAGAGACGGGTCGGAGGTTATGCAAGATGATGAGGGTGGTGACGATATGGTTGTGGTAAGCAGCGTAACTACATAGGAAGATCATCATCTTTGTCGGAGAAAGGGAGAGACATAACTAGTGGGTACATCGATCAGTGCATGGGCGAAAAAGACTTATAGTCCGCGAGCTATATGTGGGATATCGGTGATGTATACATGGCAGCATGGTGTTAGAAGCAAATAGGTCCGAAGAGACAGACAGGGGGAGGGGTCCGGCTAGGAGGTGGTGGCGAGAGGCCACTATATCGAGGGAGAGGAGTGGTGGCGAGTATGAGATCGATGAAAAGAGGGGCGTGAGTGTGCACGTGCGTGGAACTGTATTGGACTAGGGGGGCATGGACGGTGAGAAGAGAAGGGGGAGTGTGTGTTTTGTGGTAGGAACACTTGGCTAGAAGTATAAATCGACCGGTGTGTGCCGGAAAGGGCCGGGCCTACACCACCATGGGTGAACGACCTAAAGAGAAATAACGAATGTGCGTATGGAGGGGGTGCTGAGGGAGGGTGAGAGGGGGGCGGGCGTGTGCTGCACGAGAGAAGTTAGCGCTAGCTAAAAGAGAAGAGGATTGTGTGGGTGTAAAAGAACACAGAGATCATAATTCATTATAAAAGTGGATTCAAATATTTGAAGATTATTATAGTGTTTTAAACCGACGCATGCAAATATATATAATGGTGATACGCATGGTTGGTTATGAACAGTTATACTACATATAATATATATATTTGGCTTTTGTGCGCTCAGGGCTAAATACTTGTCTAATGTGGGAGCGGGCACATATACTTGTGTGACAAACCCAGTGTACCTATGAACATGGTTAAATTTATAGTCTATTAGTACATCAAATTGTAATATTATTGGAATCAACATCAAGTGTATTCAAATTTTGAATTCGAGTTCATATAGTACACATAGTTCATATCTAATCTCTATAGTACGCATTGGTGTCTTGTTAAGTAATAATACGAATGATGGTTTAAGTTGGCAACAATCATGATTTGTATGTCTTATTCAAAACAGAAATGAATTCAATTTAGTTCGAATTGCAGCGGTAGTATAGAATTTGGAATGCACTAAAATGTTCGTATGAGTAGGTTACATGCATTATACAGCCAGCGAAATTTTTTAACTGGACATAACTGGATTCATAGCTTGAATAGGCATTTGTACAGTAAAACAGGACAAGACTCTCTCTTTGTGGTGGTGCGAATAGTTTTTTATTTTTTTTCATTTTTTGTTTGTTGAGGGAAGTGCGAATTGATTTGGTACGTATATTATTACACTTGGCTTGTCCCTGAAATTCAATCCCGCGCCTGTGTATCTCAAAATTCAGATTCATGCTCCCAAACTCGCGCCTTCACAACCCGCCGCCTAGCATCCCAAAATTATCAACGCGCGCGAAAACTCCCTCCAGCTGCCAAATCCCGACAACGCGATAATCCCCTTTCTACCCTGACCAAAGGGCCGCTAGTTCAAAATTGGTGGGGGTACTTTTGTAACACAACCCTACATTTTGGCAAGCGCGTCCCCTAAGTCATGGTTCCCCCCTCCCATCACCTCCTTTTCCTCCATTTCGAAATCCCTGGCTGTCATAACCTCTCTGCTCCAGCCGCGAAACCCCACCCTCCGCCGTCCGCCACCCCACCCTCCCGCCGTCCGCCACCCCAAACCGCTGCCCAGCCTAAGCCTCTTCCCCGATGACATCGTCACCGCAACAGCTCGACGTCCTCCCTCATCCACCGTCCCGAATGAGGATCCGTCGTCGATCTCGTCGTCCCAACCGGTTTCAGCCGCCCCGTCCTCCACCTCCAGAGCTGCTCCGACAATCGCCTCGTCTATTCGCACCGCTCTATCCCACAACGCGCCCGCCACAACATGCCCACCTGGAACCGCATCATTCTCCCCGACTCCTCGACAAAGCTGAGGCCTACTCGGTGCCACCCAAGAGTTGACAACATAATCACACTCGCACCTTCCTCCTTTAACTTGACCTCGCGGTGCTGCTGTGCTCGATCCCGCTCCCCCCATGGTGCGGCTACCTCGCAGTCGGCACCACTGGTGCACATTCCACCGGCGGCTCTCCCCCCAGTGTGAGGCTCCCCTCGGCGGTGGCGTCCATACAGCCAGAGCTGCTAACTGCTGCTCTGGCTCTCTCGCTCGCTCAACGCTGCTGCTACGTGCCTCCTCCTCGCCGTCTCTCTCTCTTTCTTTATCTGCTTCGCTCTCGCTCGCTCGTGCTGCTGCCTCTAGCTCTTCCTCTCTCTCGTCTATTGCTCTGCTCTTTCTGCTCTCGCTTGCACTGCTGATGCTGCTACACACGGGCTGCTGTAGCTACACGAGTTGCTACTTTGGCTCTAGTTTTGTTGCTGCTCCCACTGCTATCTGCTACTATGTTCCCTGGCGGTTGCCTTGCTGATTTGATCACTATTTCTCTACTACTAGTGCTCGAGGGCCTAAACTACATGGTGAAGGTGCATCTCTACTACCAGTGCGTTCAGTTTCGATAGTACATTTCAGATCCACAGTAAATTTCAGTTTCGACAGTTAAAGTTCAAGTCAACAGTTTTACCTCATATGTTGTAGTCAGGTGTTTTTGGTGATGTACATTTTACATCTACCACTTTTTGTAATGTATTTTACATCATCTATTGGAGATGCTATTAGAATAACCACTTGAGATTACGATGTCTGTCGTTGTGCTGCTTCAGCCTCGATTTCTTACGGCTCGCCAGAGCTACTCCAATGGACGGAACCATCATCACAAACAGAGCATTAACCCTGGACGTCGTCTACAGATGCCTCAATCTTCACCACACCTCCGACAGACCCATCCCTCTTCCTCACTTCTTCACAACCACCCATGATGTTGAGGTCGACATGGCTACGCCAAAGAGTTGTTGTACACTTGTCTGCATTCACTTATTACTCTACATTCATGGTCGATCCATTAGGGCTATTTTGGTTCAAAGGAAAAGTGAAGGAAAAACTAGCAATGGAAATTTTTTCCTATGGTACCTACTATTCAATTATTCATGTATGGTTGAAGGAATGGAGCAAAACATCCACCTGGAGCTAACTTTTCCTAGTCTGAAACCCAGACTAAGTGCATTAGTGTGCAGAATAACATTCTCTAACTGTACACACTTCATATTGTTTCCACTTTATTTGGCCATATTTCTTTGCATTCCTCTGCTTCTTCCAATTCTGTGTGAACCATAACAACCCAAGTTGACAGAAATCCGTGTTTTTACAAATGCTTCTTCTCCACGTGCTTCCTATCCTATTCCGGTGTTTTTCTATGCCTTGCTTTTAGAATCCTGCAAGCCAAAGAGCCCTTACGAATTATCTTCGTTCAGATAGTGTCGAAGAAAACTTTGTTGGTTTGTCTGCTCCTGCCGCGACGTCGTCCACCGCACCTAGCTGCTCATCGACAGAAGCATCCACCATACCAGACATCACTACTCCCAACCGTCTTTCGCCCGCTCCTCAAATCTCCTTCCCTTCCGCCGGCACCACCGCAACTGGATCACCATCATCGACTCAGCAGATGAACCTGAGGAGTACACGGGTCCAGAGAGGTCGCACTCTTTTGTTTCTGCTTATGTTATATGCATTGCTTAAATTACCACTGCCTACTTATCATCCTGATTCCCCTCTTCGCTCCAAGTCGGTCTGAATTAATGTTCAACTTGAGTTTTAAAATGCTTGTGGGGCACATCTGAGGCAGCAATGAATAGTATCTCTGTCTATTAACTGGTTCACCTAGGGTATGTCTATGTTGTTCATCTTGGGTGGGAACAAACAGTAAAGCATCATCATCATGTCTTTTTATTAAAGTAAAGCTATCATCAGCCTCTATCATTATTTTTTGATCTCTCCCTGGTTGTCCATCACTCTAATTTCTGCATGCTCTCCTTACATACTCTCACTATATTTTTTTGTATGCATGTCGATATTGTACACAGTCATGCTGAACATGTAGAAAAACAGACGAAGTTTTGCGCGGCAATACACATGTCATGCAACACCCGTCCATTGTGGGTGCAATGGCAAACCCTCCCCCCCCCCCTCCAGATTAATCCAGAGGAAGATACCTTTCTGAGTGTGGATTCAGACGAGCTGACCCTCCTATTTACCCCCCGAGGTGTTTGCTCTACTTGGCATGTATGATGTTGGTCATAATCATCATATGTTGCCTTGCAGTGCCTACTTTCGACATCAGTATATTCATCTGCTTAGTTTAGACATGTTCTGTAATGCCACCCTGTTTAGTTCTATATCTATATGTGATATTCATCTCATCTCTTTTAGCTAGCCATAATATATGTGAAATATGCAATGCCATCCTGTTTAACACCAGCATCATATATTTGAAATATATCTTGCCAATCCTTTTCTTCTTCATTACATTTCCATTTGTCCGACAATGTTTGTACATTCAACCTACTCTTCCTGTGAATCAGCCATTTGATTGGGGGATGGAAAAATCTGGAGTGAAACAAGGTCTTCAGAGCAGACAGTGCTACCTGTCGAAGTCAGATGCTCTTGCTGGTCCCAATAGCTCCTCAGAGATGGATCAGAACATGTGGCCAGTCCTATTCCCCCACCAAGGTTAGCTCTAACTTGGCACCGTTATACTGCTCATATCTGCATATGGTGTTTTTACATTGCATAGTTTAGACATCATAATATCAATATTCAACACCATGTTCTTAGTTCAGACATCATATATATTGCGAATGCCCTCTGCTTATATTAAATCACACATGTGAATATATCATTGCGATCCTGATTACTTAGATAAATGTATGTGAATTATGTTCATGCAACCTATTTACTAAAGAGATGATATAATTATCTCATGTCATCCTATTTAGTTAGTCATCATATGTTTGAATTATGTCATGCTATGCTATCCAGTTTGATAGACATCATATATGTGAAATTATGTCATTCTATCTTTTTGTTAATAATGACATGTAACTATTTCATGCCCTCTTTTTTTCCACACTATCTATTGCATCTGTCTCTCATACAAGGTCTGTACATTCACTACTTTTCTTGGTTATCGCCCATTTTAATTGGAGGGGGTGTGCAGTATCTAGCGGAGTAAAACACGGTCTTCAAATAAAACAGTGCTACCTCTTGGTGGAGATAGCCCCCGGTTGTACATGCACGAGAACCAGCCCTCACACATAACCCAGACTCTCGCAATTGTACCCTACTACTGCCGATGGACAGAGAACCAGCTTCCACCCAATCGAACCCAACCAAAAAGCAGATAGTAACCCCAGATCCATTGACACAGCACCATCTTCCCATCCAGCACAGGCTCCCAACAAGAGCAATTAGTATGGAGCTCCAGTGCCCAAAGCGCCAGTACTACCACAGTGAACCCCAACTCCCCAGTTAGTACACCTATTCCTGTGAACGAAGCACAACCAGCCATTTGTAGTTTAGTTGTCTATTGCATTTGATGTTGTTAAATGCTATGTGTGTATCTTCCATCATGGAAATATTATACTGAAGATGAAGAAAAGCCAGTTGCAGGTGTTCGTCCAGGAGTTATGTGTTAAGTAATGTTATTTATGGCAATACTTTTGCTTTTTTTCCCATACATTCTACCCTCATGCTGGTTTTAATACGCAAATGTTCCCATTTTTCTCTATAGAAAGGACCAATTTGGAAACTCATGATGTGTAACCTGTGGCTAATACCTCTGCTATCTTCAGAATGCTTGGTGGCAGTATCGGAATAACCTGAAGAAACATACTTCACTGGCAAGAAACTCATCAAATTCCCTTACTTCTTCTCCTGAGACAAACCATTTACACACATAACTGGGAACGCCTTCTTCTGTACTAGTCCCGAACCAAGAATGTGTAGGTCTATGAGCTCATTTTTTATTTTGAAGTACTATATGCCGCTGCGTCTTACTGTACTCTGTTCGTGTAGAACAAGTGCTTAAACCTGACGAAGAACTGTTCTCATTTAAGATTCCATTGCTATTGTACATACACTTTGCTCTTGTATCACTGTATTTACTCATACAAACTTATTTTAAATTGAAGGATCCAATCAAAACTCCAATGGCACAACAAGTATGTTTAAACATGTTTCTTTAACAGTTTGCTCTTCTAAATTGCTCTGTTGATTTCAATTTCAATTGTGTTTACAGTTGACTTCTCATATCATCACATTACTAGCATCACTCACAAACAGAGCCAATGTGTTGGTGTACATGAAATATAACCGTGTTACCCATCTGAAATCCTTGTTGTGCCGTGTAGTGTTTCCCACACTTGTAATTCTTTCAATGCTGCTTTGGTCTTGAACTGATATGATTTGAACCGTGTCTCTATTTTGATTGGGCAGACAATGCAGTGACCATAGGACATATATATGATTTTGAACTTGTATTCTCATGTTTGTTGATGCTTTTATTATGTACTTACTACTTGGCAATAGAAGACTTGGTAGTTTAATCCTGTCCACCTTACTACTGAACTTTGTTCACCGAAATGGTTTCATATACTACATGCTAAACATGTTATGTTCTGCTTGTTTCTTTCTTTCTTCTTTTAGAATGCTGACATAATAATTGGGAAGAGTACCTATTAGCAATGGTAAAGGAAATAATGCGATAAGGTTCAGGATAGTGGAGATCCTTGTTGGTCTCCAACAAAGCTGTAAAACAGCTAAGTAAACTTCTTGAAACACAGTGAGACAAACCCCAAAGTCCTGTCTTGATGTAGTGTTCGAGTTACTTGCCACTACCGCGGGCACAAAGCTCTTCGAACTCACTGTCTGAATCATTGTTTCTTGAGTCTCAACTACAAGCTGAAAGACATCGATCAGCTATGGCTGCAACAAGAAGCCGAAGGCTTGAGGAAGTCCCTGAGAATCAGATGCATACTTTCTAGTGCAACAGCAAAGCGCTGGAGGATTTTAGCGCCAAACAGGAGAAAGTTAATAAGCTTGAGAAGCTTTATTGCCAGCATGGTGGATACCCAGGATAACCATTTCTTGAGCTCTTGTGAGTTGTTTTTCAGTTATGGACTTGTTTTGCTGCCGCTCTTTTATTATTTGCACTGGTGGCCATTAAGACGCCCAGTGGTATGTAATATGCTGCTTTGTTCCCTATATTTGCACTGGTGGTGAACTTTGATGCCTAGTGGATGTAATATTGTAATATGCCGTAATAGCCGAGCGTAATTTGCTTGCTTATTTATTTCCTTATTGTCCTTGTTTATTTGTTTGGTTGCAGTCACTTAATTCTTTTTCCGTGATTTGCTAGTGGACAACAATAAAATATTTTTTTAACTAGGTCGTATAACCATGGACCGTTATGTAGTGACCATGGGCCTCCTATGGGCCGTAGGATCTTGGCCCTCCTACGGGCCGTAGGATCAATGGGCCTTGTGCGGGGGCATAGAATCAATGGGCCTTCTACGGGCGTACTATTCATGTGACCATAAAGGACCGCAATATGGGCGCCTTAAACAGCTAGAATGGAAATTGTCTGTTTATGGCCCATCATATAACGGCCGTTAATAGCCGATATGTATAATGGGCTTAAATGGCCGTATTTGATGACGCTAAGAAAACAGCCCAACAGATTAACGGGCCACAAACGGCAACTGTAACCACGGGTTGAATTTGGCCCGCAAGCGAAATGGCCAGTTACAAACCGGAAGTAATTGAATGCTGGAAGTGAGCCCAAGAATAAATGGCCCTTAGAAGGCCGAAGATCACACGGGCTGGAAGGGCCAATGGAATAATGGGCCGTTAATGGGTATAAAATAAAGATACACTGTTCATTATGGCCAGTTTCACCCATGGGCCGTTAATGGCCAAGTTACATAGGTCCTCATATGGGCTGAAAGACGTCCATGGGCATACATTGCCGGTAGTACAACGGCTAGAATCTATTGGACGGCCCAGAGCCGGTACTGGCCTAATTCGGATAGGCCATAACGGGTCTGAGTTAGCGGGCTGTAAATGGGCTTATGCGAATAGGCCGTTAACAGGCTTTCCGTGGGCTGGTCCGCTACCTTTTGACCAGTCAAATGGCTGGCTTTTACCTGAATGGGACTGTTTGGGCCATGCCACGTGTCAACTTCATAGGCACCTCCCGTCCAATGATGGACAACATATGTCCCAATGCTGAGCTGTCACGTGGATACTCCGGCAATCAGAATTTTACACGTGAAAATCCCATTGGTCCGGGCTTGTTAATGGGTTATCGGATCCAAACCAGAACCCGATAGTTAACACAGCACCCGTTACAGTGGATGCCATGTGTCCGGTTACCCTTGACGAAAGCACTTCCATGACGCGCGATTTGTCCGTCATGGAACTGGACACTTCCGTGATGATAATTTTGGTATTGTCATGGAACACTTCTCACGATACAACACAGGTATGACTATCTTGATTCTGTCATAAATCGTCATGGATGTACATGCATGACATAAAATGTTGACCTACTGTGACAAACACTATCATCACGGAAGTGTATTTTTTTTGTAGTGAACCATCCTATCATACTACATCATACCATGTTAAATGCATGTTGGCACACAGACGATAAACCATTATCCACTCCTAATAATTAAAGCATGGCATGAGTACTATAATCTCTAATTGTCATTGCAAACATGTTTCATTCATAATAGGCTGAATCAGGAACAATGAGCTAATCATAGTTACAAAACAAATACGTCAGTTCATACCAGCTTTTCCTCATCTCAATCATTTCATCATATATTGTCATTATTACTTCACTTGCATGACCGAACATGTGAAAAATAATAGAGTGCACGTGCTTGGACTAAGCTGGAATCTACCAACATTTATTCAAAGGAGAAGACAAGGTATATGGGCTCTTCGTTAGATCAACAATAATGCATATGAGAGCCCACTCAACTTTTTCGTCGTGGTCTCCTCCTTACGACCCAAAAAAAGAAAAATTTCATCAAGAAACACACTGAAATATTTTTGAGTTTTCGTTTTTCTGAAGAAAGTAGAACGAAACGAGAAACTATTCACATGGGAAAGCTCCCACAAGTAAAAGAAGAACAGAAATATTTTTGGGTTTTCTTTTAATACACAACTAATTAAACTAGAAAGAAAACTAAAAAGAAGTGAGAAATATTTTGGATTTAATCAAAGTTTTTCAAACACACAAGAATAAAGCAAGAAAAATAAACTAACATGGATTATACAATGAAAAAGGATGACACCGACAACTGAACGAATGTGTGGTGCATGAATGTAATGTCGGTGAGAAATACTGTACTCCTCCCAAGCTTAGGCCTTTTTGGCCTAAGTTGGTCTAGGGCCACGGCTGGAAAACCCTCTCCCCGGATACTGTGGAGGGTCCTGAGGTTCCACTGGTTGGCGATCTCCTGAGCTCCCACTGATAAACAGGCTCCTGATATCTCAGGTGTTGGGGGTTGTGCCAACCCAGTGTGCATAAATGTCCCACGGGCATAATAATGTATCCTGCCTAAATAAATATCGAATAAAGATGATCAGGCAAAGTAATATCTCACGAGTGCCTGCCTGAATATTAAGTTGTAGAGAGTCGCTTTGTGCTTGTCGTTGTCAATAAAATTATGCGCTATCATCCTAGCATAATCTAAGTATTTGTGGATAGTAGCATCTCCTCCTTCTCATCATGATGCCTAATAGGAATCTCAAAGTGCTGCAAGGCGGAGGCATAGACACTCCAAAAATACTACCCCTTCGAACGGTTTGTGTGGACCGCCGAGCAACCCATGGCACCCAACTAAAAGTTCTATCAGCAAATAAAGCATGGCGCAAAATAGCAAGGTCAGGTTGCACTAAGGCCTCCACTCTCCCCGTGACCTATCAGACATCTCCCGCACATAATGCATAATAACATAAAATGGGAAAATGTAAACTAGCAACTCTAGCTTCTGACACTCCTCTCTCTTTCCCCCACAGAGTTTCAAAATGAAATCCTCCCATCCCTAAGACGTGGATCACTGATGCCGCCCTCATAGGGTATTTTCAAACATTGCAAAAATCATTTTGGTCATGTCCTTAGGCACATCATACAGTGAAAATCTAACCATGGGTGGTTCCTTCCTATGATAAAAGTGAAAATTTTGCATGAAGGTATGGTGAGTAGGAGTATTGTCCACTTTGCTTGGAGGAAAGGAATGATGCCAGCCTTGTCCGCCAAATATGGAAATCCTCATAAATTTCCCGCCTCCTTCAAGAATATGTCACTTGGCCACTCGCACGCCGAACTTCCCGCTGCAACGTGGAAGATTGTACTTGGGTTTTCTTCTTCGGAGTTTTCCTCCGAATCTCGACTAGATGAGCCACTTAGCAACCTCCTCGTGGTTCTCCTTTTCTCTGAATATTTTCTGAAAATTTTAGTGACTCAAAATAAAAGTGAACCAAACTCAACAAAACTATGCAACTACTCCTACAGTGTCTAGAGTCTATCATGCAAAAACTACTTGGACCATATAAATTTGACATGCAAGCTCAAGAACATGGTCACCACAACAGCAAATTTTTGCAATATATAAAGCACTATAGCACAAACTAATTGTACCACAGAGGAGTCACATACAGATGAACATCCCCTAAACAGTTTCGGAAATGGGCTCCGAGCAAAGAGATTGAAAATGGCAGCAAGATGACCAGAAACACGGGTTCGAGCAATGGTGTGATTTTTTCTGGAGGAAGAAGAAGTGGATGGGTGGCTGGAATAGTGAGGGGGCCTACATGGCCCCACACCTATTGGGGCGCGCCAGGGGGGTGGGCGCGCCCTGTGAGCTTGTGGCTCACAAGTGCACCCCCCCTGGGGTGTGTTTTAGTGCAAAAATTCTTAAATATTGTAGAAACAAATCATATTAAATTTTCAGGCCATTTGGAGAACTTTTATTTTTTGGTCATTTTTTTATGCATGGAAAATTCGAAAACAGTAAAATATAGCATTTTTACGTTACTAATTCTAAATAAAGAAAGTAAAGGATGGAGAAGGTTGTGTTTACTAAATTCATCTCATATCATGCCCGTCAAAAGAATCCATTAACAAGGTTGATCAAGTCTTATTAACAAACTTCTTCAGAATGAATGAAACCGGAGAATCTTTGTATGCACTAGGTTACCTCAACAGGATATGTATGTCCCACAATAAGATATCATATTTCTTTTTGACATAGAATAGGGAATTTAACAATCCAATAGTAATTGTTGAAAATTTTCCAATAGAAATGATCTATTCACTTGAGTTGTTTCTTCGGAAAGTGTACCGTATGCTCATTTACCATTACATGAAAGTGACATTGCCCTATTGCAATCAATAACAGCCCCTGCATGTTCAAAAGTCTACCAAGGATGATCGCTACTGTCATCCTCGGGTATATCAAGAATAACAAAGTCCGTTAAGATAGTAACATTTTGAACTATACAGGCCATCCTCACAATACCGATGGGTAATAGCCGTTGATTATCAGCCATTTGCATAAGAGATTTTGTGGGTGGTCAACTTATTCAAATCAGTAATACGATATAAAGAGAAGGGCATAACACTAACACGACTCCTAGATCACATAAAGCAATTTTAACATGGTTTCTTTAATGGAGCATGGTATAGTTGGTATTCCTGGATCTTCCAATTTTCTTTGGTATTCCACCTTTAATGTGTAATTAGCAAAATGGAGAAATTTCATCATCATCTTCCGGTATCTTTTCTTTTATTGTTAATAATATCTTTCTATACTTAGGCATAAGGAGACATTTTCAGAATATCATCAACGCAAGCGCAAAAAGACAGGTCTAAGCATTTCAACAAAGTGCTCAAATTCTTCATCATCTTTTCTTTGAAGCCTTAGAGAAAGGGCATGGGTTTTCTGACCCATGGCTCTCTTTCTTTACCATGTTTTCCTAGCAATGAAGTCTCTCTTATCATATCTTTTATTCTTAGTTGTGGGGTTATCAAGATCAACAGCAGGTTCTATCTCCACATCATTATCATTACTAGTTGAGCATCAACATGAACATCATCATTATCATTACTCTAGGTTCATGTCATCACCAGATTATGTTTTCACAACAGAAATAGAAATATCATTTGGATCCTCAGGTGTGTTTATATTGGTTCACTAGAAAGCATGCAAAGTCTATCATCATTATTTTCTTTTTATTACTAGAAGGACTATGTGGCAACCCCGGTCAAGGAAACCGGAACGCCGTATTCCAGTCCCAGGGACAAGTCCACTGGAATACGGCACTGTTGGCATAGAACAATCAGCTCTTTATTGCTATAAATATGGTTACAAAGATTACATCACACGGCGACCTACGCCTGCTCAAATAGCTCTAGCTAACAGTCGGATCGACCTGAGGAGGCGGAGTATCTCTCGGCAGCGGAACAAGCGCGGCGGTGATGGACTCCACTCCGCAGGGACTCTGGCTAGAACGCGTATCCTAGCTCGTCGCAATCAACATTCTCGACAAACAAGCAGTTCATGGCATGACCTGCAAACTGGCATGACACGCCAGGTGAGTACTTGAATGTACTCGCAAGTCCACAACAAACATCGGCATTAAGGCAAGACAACACTCATAGTAATCAAGATTAATTAAGATTTATTGTTACCCGAAGGAATGGTTAAATGAGCAATAACAGCTACTCTTCTTGCATTCTGGTGACCACTCATGATCACTCCAAGAACATCCCAACGATCATCCTCGAGATCGTTACCAATACTTGCCATGGCATACGTCCAACTGTTACCAAACTCAGATGAGTTCTCCCATCATTACTGTCATTAATAACGGTTGATCTCCTATAGAGGTTTGGACGGGCTGTCCAATACCGTGGCAACGCTATTCGAATAGATTTTACACTCTGCAGAGGTGTGTACACACTTTACCCACCACAGGAACTCATGGCCTCGTGCTCCCATTCGGGTGGCCAACGACGTTCCGACGAAACCCGCCTGACCCGTGACTTTTCCATCGTACGACCGGCAATCATACTCCCCTCTTGGAGTCAAGCCCGGGTAGCCCCGTGTCCTCAAGACACCTGCCAGCGCCTGGCTAAACAACTGTCCCAAACGGGGACCTGGATCCATACTCAACAGACTGGGCTCACAGGGTTACGCCATGCGCGCTACCCCCGGCCAGGGTAGCGCGCGCGCATAACCTCTCCCTCTTTGGAGGTACCGGTGTGGAAGAGCACGCGGTCAGACAAAGTCAAGCAAGCCGTCCCATACCGGCAAATGTGCTCACGATAAGCCGCGACAGGTGACTCTCGATCAACCAACTAAGTTCACACCTATTACCAGGTTTGTTTCATCAAGTTAACTTAGTTGGTCAAATTAGGCATCTTATCCTCGAACATCTTTCTGTCACAGCTACACTCCTCCGGTATCATAGTAATCCATAACCGGCATGCTTAGGCTACTCTACTAGTTCATATCACACAAATGCCGGATGAAATCCCAAAATAATCATAGACGGTAATCTCACTCATAACCTCAACGAGTGGGTAAACTACTAGTCTTAACAATCCGTTATTCAACATCACTCATGCATGTCATAATCCAATCCATGCTACAGATAAAATTCTTGCTATAAAGTATTAATTAACTATATATTGCATGTGCAATTATGCAGATGAGTTGTGGCTTGCCTGGATGATGAAGGAGTCATCGGAATGAATTGCGGAAATGTCGCGGGACGAATGCCGGAAACAGTACTCTCTCGGAGGGCTGTTTACGGACAAGGCAAAAGGGTCATTTCTGGTTTCAACACAGCATGAGAATGACACCATCGGAACGGGCTCGATGAGACGAACGTGGGCGTTGGATTCACCTCGATCGGAGTTACGATCAAAAAGTTATAAGGGTTTCTCTGCCAAGGACCTTTCTGTAAATATTTTATTTATCTTCGGGGTCCGGTCCCTGTCAGCTCGGCTGGTCGCGCACTTACGGAAATACGTTTCCCAAGACAAGGAAACGGAAACAACAGCGGCGCGTCCCCTTATCCGAGCTGGGCGGTGCGGGGGCCGGGCCTCTGTGCGCTGACCGGTGGGGTCGGGGCGATGCGGGGCCCGCCTGGCCCGCTGGACGGGCGTCGTCCTCTTCTCTCTCGCTCGCCCGAGGAGCAAGGGAGGAAGGCGGTGCCGGCGCTCGTCCGGCGGCTCCGGTCCACCTCTGGTGGAGCTCGGACCACCGGAGTGTTTCTCCGAGGCGCGGCGCATCCATCCTCCCACCCACGGACTCAACGGCGACAGAGAGATGGTGAGCTCGAGCACGGCGGACGACGGCGTCGGTCGATTTGGGTGTGGGCGCCATGAGTCGCCGGAGTTGAGATGAAGTGCGGGGAGGAGTTACTGGCGTCTGGTGTTTCACTGGTGGTTGGTGGACCGAGGAAGAGGCTCGGCAAGCGAGCTAATTTGGAGGTGGAGGTGGCGGCCATGGCGGTGAATCGGGCAGGGAGGAGCTCTGCAGCTCGATGAGGGATTGGGTAGGGGTATCCGGGATGGGAGTGGCGGTGGTGAGCTAGGGAGAGGCTCGAAGCCCTTATATAGGCGACGACGAAGAGGTCCGGGCAACGGCCACGGTGCCAACGTGCACCGGCGTCCCGATGCTTCGGGACTCGCCTGAGGGGGAGAAGCATCCGTGAGCTTCACAGAGGCGGAGAGGTGTTCAGGACGGCCGAGGAGGTTCGGGAGAGCTCGGGCGCACGGGACTCGTCGATGGCAGAAGCGGACGGGAGCGGCGCGTCTGTGCACTGCGCAGGAAAGACGGGAGAGGGGGGGAGACCTGGTCCAAGGGAGGAAGAGACGACGAGGGCTCTGTTGGACAAGAATCATACGCGCGGATATGACGATCAGAGGAGGGGCCCGAGCAAGAAGTCACGCAGCTCGCGTCCACGGCGCGCCAGGGTGACGGTCACCGCGTGAACTTGGCCTTGCCACGCGTCCAGTCAACTCCAACATGTCAACTCGATCAGTCACTCATAGGAAGAGGTCAGGCGGAAAGAGCCAGGCACAGAGAACTTGAGGTGACCGCAGCTAGCAGTTCTATCCAGAACAGCAAGGTGTTTGGAGTGGGCTGGGGGAGATCGAGCGATCTGACTCTGATATTTGGCATGGGATGATCAAATGCTAAGGTGATCATGTCTGCAAATTGCAGCTCATTGATGAAGATAAATAGCACTTGCTGTTCAAAGGGCCTTCACTGACCAGATTTGCAAAGTATGAAGTAGCACTCACATATTCATTGGATTGAGCTGAAATTTGGCAAGGCAGGTTTATTTGGACATATGAAGATGCTGTAAAAAATTAATACCAAATGGACATGCAAAATGGTACTTGCTTCACAAGCATCAACCAAACACTTGTCTAAAAACTTGCAAAATTTGCCATGGCAATTGGATTACTGATTGGGCCAAACTTGGTGGAAGGAGTTAATGGATTTAAGAATGTCCTGGTAAATTTTCAGGCTTAAATGAAGCATATAAAATATAGTTGCTTCACAACTGAAAAATATGGCCAGAACTAAGAATCGATGCTCTGCTCACTAAGATGATTGGATAGGGTTGAAACTTTGTAGAGTCATTTTTTGGGCAATTGGAGGTGCTTGCAAAATTTCAACTCATTTGGATACTCCTAGCTAGCCCTTGCTTCACATAGATTCTAGTTGCCCAGAAACTTTGGAAATTAGCCAAGAGATGATTTAATACCAAATAAAGTTGATTTGGCATGTGGCAATGATATGGATAGGAAGAATGCCCAAAAAGTTTGAGAGCAAGTAGGCCAATATAAAGGGTACTTGCTTCACAAACTGACAACTAGGGCAAATCAGAAAAAGGAATTTTGGTGGATTATTTTTGAACATGGCAAGGAATATTTTGACATATCTGGATAAGATATGTCCAAAGGATTTATGAGAATTATTTGGGAATTTTTGGAATGATAGAAATATGAGTTGCTTCACAACTCAGAGCTGACAGGGTTATTTCCTTTAGAAAAAGGAATATTCCCAAGAAAAGAATATTGGGATTGGTCGCAAGATGGAAATGACAAGGTCTTGGGATGATTTTGAGGTTGGCAAGCCACTTGGGGAGAGATCACAGGGTGTATCTCTCCAGGTTTCAGGACTACTAAGCAACAGAAAAGCAAATCCAGACCAAATAAAAAAGAAAAAGATGGGCCAAAATCCGGGGCACCTCCAGACATGGAAAGACTCGCAGCAAGCCAACTAATTACGTTCAGATCATAACTAACACTCCGATATATAAGATCTTGACAGAATCCAGCAGCATTGATAGGCTCTCCATGGACGACAATCTTCATTGAGCATATAACATATATTATGTACCCAAAGTGTACTCCAATGATATAAAAATTATGCGCACAAATGAAAAATTCATCTTATGATTACAAATGTTGTAGATGATATACGATCGTACCTGAATAAGTGTGAGCCAACACCAACTTCTGATAATTAAACGGATCAGGAATTACAACCCCAAGGTCTCTAGTTTGCCGGCCAAGACGACAGTTATTTGCGAAGGTATAGAACAATAATGACAGGAGCAACCTTTGAAGTGAGGGGCATCTTCGATGATGAGCTGTTGTCCTTAAAAAAATTCCAATGCTTTTAAGGTACGACTTTATTTGGATAACTGATACGGATTTCTGTTCCCCAAAACATCAGCAAGCGCTCCAGGGCAAGGCAACTGGAGTGGATGATTCTGTGCATTGAGGCCTCCGACATAAACCCACCACAAGCGAAAGTTTTTTAGGCATGGGAGTCGAGCCTGTAACCAGATCATCTGGTAGAGGCACACCTGGGCGAGGTGGCGGTGTGGAGAAGGAGAAACCACGAGATGGGCTTTTCCTCGCAAAAAAAACAAATGGGCTTTAAGAGGGATAGGCTTTTGTATCGGCCTAGTCCAGCTGCCCGTGTTTCACATACTGAGGGCCTTAAACACTAGAGGCAGCCCATTAGAGACACTCTCCAGCTCTCCAGCTTATTGCCCATTGAAAGAAAAAAAGAGACGCCTCCAGCTTATGGCTACTCATCGGTAACCTTTTTCAACTTGGAAAAAGGTTTATAGCTCCTTCTCTGGCTGGCTGGGCATCCACCAAATTAGAGGATGCGGTATGCCTGCAGACACTCACATTGGTCGTAGCGCTGAAAAATAGGTGTCAAATAACGGCCTCAATATACTTACTAGATTGTAAAGGTTCACAGCCTAGTCAACATTCACATTAAACTAAGCTTCAGAAGATACGGTATGCATACTAACATTCACAGCACAAAATTTCAGCATGTTTATGCATCTCAATGATTCACACATACATAACCAATACAAAGCTGTAGAGTGTGTAGAAGTAAAGAAAACACGATCGATGCTTCTTTGAGCAAAGGGCTTCCTGCGCACGCATTATTTCCTGGGCATGTTTGTTTTTCTTCTCAATGTTGCGAGCACTTTGAGCATTTGGGCAACTCCACAGCTAGCTGGCTTCCTCATCTTGCAATTGATGCTGACACATTTGCAGCAAACACAGGAGGCATTAGGATGACTCAACATCAGACCATATTGTGCAGTTCCCCTGAATCTTCATTGTCCTGAATCTGAAAATATAGGCAAACAATAGCTATACTTAAACGGTGTTGCAAAACAGTAGCATATCAATAGCTCTGGCATACAAAACACGATCATCTGGACGATGGGGATACTGACCTGCCTGAGGAGATTATATATATTCAGAAGTCATTAGTTGATTTCCACCTTCGGCTGCACTGCTTGTTTGCTCCTCCACACATGACAGGATCGTTCCGCACTGCAATCAGCAAGTCACGTATGAATACCGTTATTCATCTTGCGGTGGTCATTGTACCTAGTTACAAATGTAGATAACCTTGGAGCACCATGAGGTTAGCTGACAGCAGGTAGATGCAGCCATATAATTTTGTGTGGGGGTGCTACCCAAATTGAGGTTTGGTGTCCCTTCCCCTTCTTATGAGAATTCTTCTTGAAGTTGGTAGAATGTGACGGCTTGTTATTTGCATCAAACTTGCCTTTCCCCCTGAGATTTGTTCTTGTTGTTTTGGGGGCTTGTTGGGCTGGAAGTTCTTCTTGTGTACCATGTGGGCACTAGAACTCCCTCAGCGACTCGAGCATGTGTGTCTTTTGCTCTTGCCTTCTCTTCAAAATCAAGAGTGCTAGAAGTCCGAACGGAAACTCATGTCTCTTGTTTTTCTAGAAGTAGCAAAATTGTTCCACGAAGGTGGAAGCTGGCAATGATGGTCCCCAACAAATTTGTCCGGCACCACACACTTAAAGTACTCAAGTTCCTAGCGAGTGACTGTATCTCATGAGCCTGCTAAACAACAGAGCGCTCATCAGTCATCTTGTAGTCACAAATTGCTCCATGACGTACACTCGCTGCCACGCCCGAGGCCCCAAACATGGCCTCAAGCGCAGCCCCACATGTCTTTGCCGCTGTCAAACGACATATATGAATCCACAATGGAATCGTTAAAACCAGAAGGGTGGCTTTGAAGAGGGTATCCATGTTCTCAAGCTTCCAGTTGTGCAGGATTAAGATCGCCCTCAGGCTTGCCCTTATGGCGTCATAGCAGTACAGAGATCTAAAAACAGTATAATGCTTCGTGCGCCACTTTTTATATTGCACACCCCTTAAAGGTAGGCGGCTTCAAAAGCGCAGCAAACCACTCGGAGTAAATTGCCTATAATCAGGTTTTTCGATTGGATTGTTGAATATATGAGCAATTTACTATGAGATTTAATCCGAATGACAGTAAATAGATCATGACGACAATTGCAAGATCAAAGTAATGATGCAGACTAAACCAGGAGGACAGAATCACATACTATGCAGCAGGAGCAGAACTGTTGTGGTTGATGTTGTCACTCATGTCGTGATGAAGGGGTTACCGAGGTCGGGGAAGAAGGTTTGTCGTTGAGGAAGTCGTCGCTGGCAGCAGTCGCACAAGTGTGCCCCCCAAAAACCTGATCGCCCCTCTCCCGTACAGGATCACGAAGGCGGGGTTCCGGAGGACTGCTGTCCCTTCTGCGGTGCACGCTGGAAGGAGGGATGGAGAGGAAGAAGACTTGCGTGGTGGCGCTATGATCTGGGAGATCTCATGATCTGGAATGGTGCGAAACCATATGATAACAACAGCGGCTAGGGTAGAGCCTGTCAGGTCGGTCCTGCGAGTATAATAGTAGGCCTTTGGCCAAATCCCACATCCAGTCAATAATAGCCCCACTACCAAAAAAATCGGAAACGGCTGACTAATTAAGGCATCGTTAATTATTAATTAATGACTAATAAATTTTCCGACAAACAAAAATATAGACCACGTGCATAGCTTTGTCCTTGGACAGCTCATTCCCAAAGAGCCGCGTGTAGGTTTCCTATTATCATGCTCATGCAAATGCTAGAATGAATCCATTATAAAGTGGTGCAACTCACACTCACCTAGCAGTATGTGAGTAAACTTTAGTCCCCACTCACACCCACACACTGCTCTATAGCATGGTTATAGTATAAGCCAACATCCACTATATGAAGTTGAACACTCATCTAGAGCCAACCTAATACCTCTAGTAAATAGTTAGTCCCTTTAGTATACTTATCATATCAATGGCCCCACCACCTTTTGTCTCACAAAGTATGTTACAGCCCGCTTCTCTTCCCTCTCCTTCAACTAAGCACAATACTATATTTAATCCTTATAGCCGGCTTATGTCACGCTATTGTACTGCTCTAAGTTACTCTCTCCACTATGAGCATTTCTAAAATGCCGGGCGTGCAGCGGGCGGCGCCCTCGGCCGGCGCACTGCTTCAAAGCAGACACGTGAGAGGTCGCGTCGCCCTGACTTTCCATCAATGTGGACCGGCGGGCTCAGCTGGCGCCGGGCGGAAGCACGCGCGGGAGCGGGAGGTGATTTTGGTGGGCCAGGAAGGTGAGACCAACTTGGGATCAGTTCGGAGCGGGGAAATATCAGGTCTCCCATGCTCCAACTGCTTACAATAAGTGTGGGCTATGTAGAGGCGTAGTAGCAAGCTTCTCATCATTCTGCGAGTTGACAGACACATCAAAGTAGTAGTTTTTTAAACGTACTCAAAGTTTCTAGTGTACTAGTCCTCAAAAAGCCGACCATGTCCATGGCTACCATCCCATCCCGTGCTCCGTCATTGAGTACGTGCACGATTCACGTGCCATTCAAGAAAAAAATTGCGTACGTGCTCTCGAAGAAAAAATTACAAACACAACACGCCACCCGCGTCATGGTCGAACTTTTCATTCGTTCACACATGGTTCCCGACCCTCCACTAAGTGAACAACTACTACACGCGTCAAATTATCACTGTGAGTCTGCCTCTTCATCTAGAAATGAGCTCCACTGTGTACCTGCACGTGTGTGTGTTAGGGAATGAGGCACAGAGTACGTGCGTCCCTGTGTGCTATTCTTCTCTTCTTGCACTACTCCTTTTTATTGCGGGTGATTCGTGCATGTACTCAGCCTACGTTGGTGACCATTGGTGAGTCTCCTTATCTCTACATCTCTACATGTACATCTACATCTGCATCTATGTCTACACTACATCTACATCTACATCTACTATAGTAACAACAGTTTTAAACATGAGACCAGCCATTTTCTTGCATGACAAACCAGCCCGTTACGCTTCTTGCTCCTCGTCTCTCTCAAAGTGCGTCCGCAGGCGATTTTTGCCATCATTGAGGTCGGTTCGCTCACACTCGGTCCCACATGTTATAAATCTAAAGAGATAGTGATATGACAATAGGAAGCCTCTGACCGGCGGACCAAACACGACAGCGTGCCGTGAGGGGGTCCAGTTTCTCGTAAGGTGACTTATGCACCTCGACGGAGGAAGCACCTCCTCAAATTTGGCACTTTCCGTGAATTCTCTAGACATTTATAAGCCCAAATACTCCCCATTTTTATTTACTCTGCATTTAGATTTGACTGAAGTCAAACTTTATAAAGTTTGAACTAGTTTATAGAAAAAAAATATGAACTTTACAATAAGCATATCTATATGATGGGAAAGTGTATTCAATAATGAATCTAATGGTATTCATTGTTTATTGTATACTTAATATATTTTTCTATAAAAACTTTTTCAAAGTTTACAAAGTTTGGACTTTGACCAAAGCTAATATGCAGAGTAAATAAATATGGAGGGAGTACATCAAAAACCCAGCATACAGCTACACGGGTGTGATGAAAGGACGTGGATTGTCGTTCGATCGTGGTGCATCCTACGGTGCACACGCCCGATCCACGTGCCTGGGGTTCCAGCCAATCACAATGCAACCCCGGTCGGTGTGACGCACACGTTTTCTAGAGGGCGACGGAAATGAAGCGTGTGCGATAGTAAATGACCAAGATTGTAGGGGAATCTGAATTTCCTTGCGTCGTTTGTCCTTGAGCTCTAAAAACACCACGCACTGTACGGTTGTCCTTCCTCTCTCACAAAATGTCGCCCGCTTCTCTTCTCCCCCCCCCCTTTTCTTGTTTACAATCCTACAAATCAAACACGCACATAGGAAAAATTCCTAAGGATTAGAATCCTCCAAATTCCTTTGAGAATCCTTTATCAAAAAACCCTTATACAGGGCTCAATTAACAATCTCACCAACCATTGGCACCGTGACTTATGGTTGCTTCGTCCAACCAACTTACTCTTGGAATATTGGAGTACGAGCACATTCAACGAAGAGTGAAATGATGGTTGCTTCGCCCGAGCAACTTTTACTAGTACTGCGGGAAAGGTGGGACTCTGTGATTGACCGCTCATTAGTCATTATTACTACTGCGCGCAATGAGCGGGGTGAATCTCACCAACCAGCGGTTGTGCACTCAATTGGTGCATGGTACGTGGACCCAGAATTCTGGCTGTCCCACATGTGGGCGAAAGGAAGTTTGAATGATTTGTGCATTGCTATCAACGCCTCCGGGATTGTTTATATGTACACATAATTTTCCAGCATAATGAAATTGTGCTGTAATGCTAAAAGCTTTCAACTTTGGTTTCATGTGTCATCTTGCCTCCAAAGTTGTCTCGTTACAACATTCATCAAATACAAAGGAAACTACCATGCATGATATGCATCTCAAGATTCGCAGATCAGCGTCAATATTTACTCACAACTAAATACAAAGTTGTGAGAATGTGTAGAAATAAGAAAAATAAAAAATTGAAGGATTGTCCGCAGGCATGGTTCCATTTCTGGTGTTCATTTGTTGGCAACTAGTTTCACACGCAGCTCTGTGGAACTGAACAAGACATGTTAGCCAAGAAAGGATTCTATGGTGGACATGGACCATCCGATCATTTTGTGCAGGTCCACTAAAATCGAGCTGAGCATCCTGTTTGCAAAGATTTGAACAAATGTGATTACATAATAGCACTAGTAGTAGTTGATGAAACTACACACACCAAGTAGAAGCCAGTCACCTTTGCAATCTCTCATAAAACTAACCACTTGTTGGAGAAGATTAGGATCGGAGTTGGATGAGGAGGATAGCAAAACCAATCTAATCTTCCTTGTGCAGTCGCACTGAATGTAGAGACGTTGTCCGTGTGACATTTTAGTAGAACTGCCACAGACACTCTTAAAAAAATGATTTGTGCAGTTTCACCAAAGGGTCGCAATACCAACGAGGTGAATGCATGCCCTGTTTGCCAAAGAGGTAGAAAGGAAACAATTACTGGCCATAACAGTTGAGGACACATACGCCGACAAAAAAGAAGCACATTCCTTGTCCTAAGGAAGATAGCAGCACGGTTGTTTATGTAAATGGTGTGAGACGAGATTGCAACATGGAAAATACGCCGGCCGAGCTACGTTTTGGGCAAAGAACTAGGGAAGATCTACATGCAGGATTTTCCACATGCACACGTGGGAAGATGGGCAGGAGCAAGGTCGGGGAACCTGTACCTGAGGTCATCTGGATGTAACTGGAGGGCGCCGCGGCCAGATCTGCCCATACTGCGGCAGTGAGTGCAGTGGCGAAGGCCCTACCGCGTCGGAGCTTGGTCAGAGAGAACTGCGGGTACCGCAGATCGGGACGTGCTGCCTCGACGCCATTGACGGAGAAACGAAACACATCCTCCCTTTCCCGCCGCGGACGGGATGCCGGCCGGATCAGTGACCAACGGGGAGAGAGGGGCCACCCGCCGCCTTGTGTGAGATAGTGTGACGAGAGACAACCCCGGCAGGCAGGCTCCATTGTATCTAGTGGAGCGCATTTCTTTTTTCCTCGATGACAATCATTTTATATTCTGTAACGTCCATTGATGAATATAACTTTATTTAATACTAAATGTCAAGTCGAACTTTGTTCCGTGTACGCGTGGTACACGACCCTCTTCGAGGTAAACAACCGCTAATGCGTCAAATTATCACGTGGGCTGCCTTTCTATGAGAAATGAACTCCATCGTGTACCCGCGCGGGTGTGGCCGGAATGAGACGTGATTACGTGAGTCGTGCGTGCACCCTTCTTTACGTGCAGGTACGTACGTGTGGGTGTGAGAGAGATGGTTTGTTGCGAAACACAGGCAATGTTGTTGATGATATCCAAACAAAAAAATGTAACATATGCAATGTGTGAAACAGAGTCATGGATAAATCATTAGAGGGAGTGATCCACGAGAAGAGAGAGTGGGGGATCATCGGCGTGAGATATCGATAGAATCGAAAATAGGGATGAAGTGTGTTGGTGCCGATCGATAAAGAGTCCATCGATTTGTGTTTGCCCATGTCAAAGATACAGGGCGGCTGGCCTACTAGAACGTGAGAGGGCAGAGGTGCAGTTTGTCTCTGTGCAGTGGATACCTACCTCCAACATTCGACTATCGGTGGGGGGGGGCGAGGGGGCAGAGACCTAACTATAGAGAGGTAGATCGACTGGTATATGTGTGGAGAAGGAGAGAGACCTAGCTATGTTTGAGGGAATTGATCGGCATCCATGCATATGTGAGCAGAGGAATAAGGTTGGGAAGAGACAAAGGTAGAGTGTCGGAGGGTTGTGGTGGAGTTGCTTCTCACAAATGGTGGGAGAGGCCTGCTAGATAAACGGAGGGTACGACTGCAATATCAATAAGAGAGGGGATGTCTGTCTGTCTATGCACGTGCGTGTGAGAGACGGGTCGGGAGGTTATGCAAGATGATGAGGGGGTGACGATATGGTTGTGGTAAGCAACGTAACTACATAGGAAGATCAATCATCATGTGTCGAGAAAGGGAAGACATAACTAGTGAGGTACATCGATCAGTGCATGGGCGAAAAAGACTTATAGTCGCCAGCTATATGTGGGAAATCGGGTGTATCATGCATGCATGTGTTAGAAGCAAATAGGTCCGAAGAGGACAGACAGGGGGAGAGGGTCCGGCTAGGAGGTGTGCGAGAGGCCACTATATCGAGGGAGAGGAGTGTGCGAGTATGAGATCGATGAAAAGAGGGGCGTGAGTGTGCACGTGCGTGGAACTGTATTGGACTAGGGGGGCATGGACGGTGAGAAGAGAAGGGGGAGTGTGTGTTTTGTGGTAGGAACACTTGGCTAGGAAGTATAATCGACCGGTGTGTGCCGGAAAGGAGCCGGGCCTACACACACATGGGTGAACGACCTAAAGAGAAATAACGAATGTGCGTATGGAGGGGGTGCTGAGGGAGGGTGAGAGGGGGGCGGGCGTGTGCATGCACGAGAGAAAGTTAGCGCTAGCTAAAAGAGAAGAGGATTGTGTGGGTGTAAAAGACGACAGAGATCATAATTCATTATAAAAAGTGGATTCAAATATTTGAAGAGTATATTATAGTGTTTTAAACCGACGCATGCAGAATATATATAATGGTGATACGCATGGTTGGTTATGAACATGTTATACTACATATAATATATATATTTGGCTTTTGCAGCTCAGGGCTAAATACTTGTCTAATGTGGGAGCGGGCACTATACTTGTGTGACAAACCAGTGTACCTATGAACATGTTAAATTATAGATCTAGTTAGTACATCAAATGTAATATTATTGGAATCAACATCAAGTGTATTCAAAATTTTGAATTCGAGTTCATATAGTACACATAGTTCATATCTATCTCTATAGTAGCATTGGTGTCTTGTTAAGTAATAATACGAATGATGGTTTAAGTTGGCAACAATCATGATTGTATGTCTTATTCAAATACAGAAATGAATTCAAATTTAGTTCGAATTGCAGCGGTAGTATAGAATTTGGAATGCACTAAAATGTTCGTATGAGTAGGTTACATGCATTATACAGCCAGCGAAATTTTTTAACTGGACATAACATGGATTCATAGCTTGAATAGCATTTGTACAGTAAAACAGGACAAGACTCTCTCTTTGTGGTGGTGCGAATAGTTTTTTATTTTTTTTCATTTTTTGTTTTGTTGAGGGAAGTGCGAATTGATTTGGTACGTATATTATTACACGTTGGCTTGTCCCTGAAATTCAACCCGCGCCTTGTTATCTCAAAATTCAGATTCATGCTCCCAAAACTCGCGCCTTCACAACCCGCGCCTAGCTATCCCAAAATTACAACGCGCGCGAAAACTCCCTCCAGCTGCCAAATCCCGACACGCGAAATCCCCTTTCTACCCCTGACCAAAAGGGCCGCTAGTTTCAAATTGGTGGGGGTACTTTTGTAACACACCCTACATTTTGGACAAGCGCGTCCCCTAAGTCATGGTTCCCCCCTCCCATCACCTCCTTTTCCGCCATTCGAAATCCCAGGCTGTCATAACCTCTCTGCTCCAGCCGCGAAACCCCACCCTCCGCGTCCGCCACCCCACCCTCCGCCGTCCGCCACCCCAACCGCTGCCCAGCCAAGCCTCTTCCCCGATGACATCGTCCACCGCAACAGCTCGACGTCCTCTCATCCACCGTCCCGAATGAGGATCCGTCGTCGATCTCGTCGTCCCACCGGTTCAGCCGCCCCGTCCTCCACCTCCAGAGCTGCTCCGACAATCGCCTCGTCTATTCGACTGCTCTATCCCACAAGCGCCGCCACAACATGCCCACCGGAACCGCATCATTCTCCCCGACTCCTCGGACAAAGCTGAGGCCTACTCGGTGCCACCAAGAGTTGTACAACTAATCACACTCGCACCTTCTCCTTAACTTGACCTCGCGGTGCTGCTGGTGCTCGATCCCGCTCCCCCCATGGTGCGGCTACCTCGCAGTCGGCACCACTGGTGACATTCCCACGGCGGCTCTCCCCCCAGTGTGAGGCTCCCTCGGCGGTGGCGTCCATACCAGCCAGAGCTGCTACTGCTGCTCTGGCTCTCTCGCTCGCTCACGCTGCTGCTACGGCCTCGCTCGCTCCCTCCTCTCTCTCTTTCTTTTCTGCTTCGCTCTCGCTCGCTCGTGCTGCTGGCCTTAGCTCTTCCTCTCTCCTCGTGCTATTGCTCTGCTCTTTGCTCTCGCTTGCACTGCTGATGCTGCTACAACAGGGCTGCTGTAGCTACACGAGTTGCTACTTCTGGCTCTAGTTGTGTTTGCTGCTCCCACTGCATCTGCTACTATGTTCCCTGGCGGTTGCCTGCTGATTTAGATCACTATTTCTCTACTACTAGTGCTCGAGCGGCCTAAACTACATGTGAAGTGCATCTCTACTACCAGTGCGTTCAGTTTCGATAGTAACATTCAGATTCCACAGTAAATTTCAGTTTCGACAGTTAATTCAGAGTCACAGTTTTTACCTCATATGTTGTAGTCAGGTGTTTTTGGTGATGTACATTTTACATCTACCACTTTTTGTGTAATGTATTTTACATCATCTATTGGAGATGCTATTAGAATACCACTTGAGATTAACGATGTCTGTCTTGTGCTGCTTCAGCCTCGATGTCTTACGGCTCGCCAGAGCTACTCCAATGACGGAACCATCCATCACAACAGAGCAGTACCCTGGACGTCGTCTACAGATGCCTCAGATCTTCACCACACCTCCGACAGCCACCTCTCCCCTTCCTCAACTTCTTCACACCACCCAATGATGTTGAGGTCGACATGGCTACGCCAAAGAGGTTGTACACTTGTCGCATCACTTATTACTCTACATTCATGTCGATCCATTAGGGCTATTTTGGTTCAAAGGAAAAAGTGAAGGAAAAACTAGCAATGGAAATTTTTCCTATGGTACTCTACTATTCAATTATTCATGTATTGGTTGAAAGGAATGGAGCAAAACATCCACCTGGAGCTAACTTTTCCTATGCATGAAACAGACTAAGTGCATTAGTGGCAGAATAACATTCTAACTGTACACACTTTCATATTGTTTCACTTTAATTTGGCCATATTTCTTTGCATTCCTCTGCTTCTTCCAATTCTGTGTGAACCAAACACCCAAGTTGACAGAAATCCTGTTTTTACAAATGCTTCTGTCTCCACGTGCATTCCTATCCTATTCCGGTGTTTTTCCTATGCCTGCTTTTAGAATCCTGCAAGCCAAAGAGCCCTTACAGAATTACTTCAGTTACAGATAGGTGTCGAAGAAAACTTTGTGTGGTTTGTCCTGCTCCTGCCGCGACGTCGTCCACCGCACCTGAGCTGCTCCATCGACAGAAGCATCCACCATACCAGACATCACTACTCCCAACCGTCTTTCGCCCGCCTCAAATCTCCTTCCTCCGCCGGCACCTCACCGCAACTGGATCACCATCATCGACTCAGCAGATGAACCTGAGGAGTACACGGGTCCACAAGAGAGGTCGCACTCTTTTGTTTCTGCTTATGTTATGCATTGCTTAAATTACCACCTGCTACTTTATCATCCTATTCACCTCTTCGACTCCAAGTCAGGTCTGAATTAATGTTCAAACTTGAGTTTTAAAATGCTTGTGGGGCACATCTGAGGCAGCAATGAATAGTATCTCTGTCTATTATCTGGTTCACCTAGGGTATGTCTATGTTGTTCATCTTGGGTGGGAACAAACAGTAAAGCTCATCATCTGTCTTTTTATTAAAGTAAGCTATCATCAGCCTCTATCATTATTTTTGGATCTCTCCACTGGTTTGTTACCATCACTCATTTTTCTGCATGCTCTCCTTACATACTCTCACTATATTTTTTTTGTATGCATGTCAGATATTGTACACAGTCATGCTGAACATGTAGAGAAAAAGAGATTTTGCGCGGCAATACAATGTCATGCAACACCCGCTCCATTGTGGGTGCAATGGCAAACCCTCCCCCCCCCCTCCAGATTAATCCAGAGGAAGATACCTTTTCTGAGGTGGATTCAGACGGAGCTGACCACTCCTATTTACCCCCCGAGGTGTTTGCTCTACTTGGCATGATGATGTTGGTCATATCATGCATATGTTGCCTTGCAGTGCCTACTTTCGACATCATATATGTCATCTGCTTAGTTTAGACATGTTTCTGTAATGCCACCCTGTTTAGTTCTATATCTATATGTGATATTGCAATCTCATCTCTTTTAGCTAGCCATAATATATGTGAAATATGCAATGCCATCCTGTTTACCAGCATCATATTTTGAAATATATCTTGCCAATCCTTTTCTTCATTACATTTCCATTGTCGACAATGTTTGTACATTCAACTACTCTTCCTGTGAATCAGCCATTTGAGGGGTGATGGAAAAATCTGGAGTGAAACACAGGTCTTCAGAGCAGACAGTGCTACCTGTCGAAGCAGATCTCTTGCTGGGTCGCCAATAGCTCCTCAGAGATGGATTCAGAGACAGATGGCCAGTCCTATTCCCCCACCAAGGTGTATGCTCTAACTTGGCACGGTTATACTGCTCATATCATGCATATGGTGTTTTACATTGCATAGTTTAGACATCATAATATCCAATATTCAACACCATGTTCTTAGTTCAGACATCATATATTGCGAATGCCCTCTGCTTAGTATTAAATCACACATGTGAATTATATCATGCGATCCTGATTACTTAGATAACATGTATGTGAATTATGTCATGTGCAACCTATTTACTAAAGAGATGATATAATTATCTCATGTCATCCTATTTAGTTAGTCATCATATGTTTGAATTATGTCATGCTATGCTATCCAGTTTGATAGACATCATATATGTGAAATTATGTCATTCTATCCTTTTTAGTTAAATAATTACATTGTAACTATTTCATGCCCTCTTTTTTTCCACACTATCTATTGCATCTGTCTCTCATACAAGGTCTGTACATTCAACTACTTTTCTTGTATCGCCCATTTAAATTGGAGGGGGTGATGGCAGTATCTAGCGGAGTAAAAACACGGTCTTCAAATAAAACAGTGCTACCTCTTGGTGAGATAGCCCCCCGGTTGTACATGCACGAGAACCAGCCCTCAACACATAACCCAGACTCTCGCAATTGTACCCTACTACTCCGATGGACAGAGAACCAGCTTCCACCCAATCGAACCCAACCACAGCAGATAGTAACCCCATATCCATTTGACACGCACCATCTCCATCCAGCACAGGCCTCCAAACAAGAGCAGTTAGTATGGCAGCTCCAGTGCCCAAAGCGCCAGTACTACCACAGTGAACCCCAACTCCACCAGTTAGTACACCTATTCCTGTGACGAAGCACAACCAGCCATTTGTAGTTTAGTGTCTATTGCATTTGATGTTGTTAAATGCTATGTGTGTATCTTCCCATCATGGAAATATTATACTGAAGATGAAGGAAAAGCCAGTTGCAGGTGTTCGTCCAGGAGTTATGTGTAAGTAATGTTATTTATGGCAAATACTTTTGCTTTTTCCCATACATTCTACCCTCCATGCTGGTTTTAAATACAGCAAATGTTCCCATTTTTCTCTATAGAGAAGGACCAATTTGGAAACTCATGGATGGTAACCTGTGCTAATACCTCTGCTATCTTCAAGAATGCTTGGTGGCAGTATCGGAATAACCTGAAGAAAACATACTTCACTGGCAAGAAACTCATCAAATTCCCTTACTTTTCTCCTGAGACACCATTTACAACACGATAACTGGGAACGCCTTCTTCTGTACTAGTCCCGAACCAAGAATGTGTAAGGTCTATGAGCTCATTTTTTATTTTGAAGTACTATATGCCCTGCGTCTTACTGTACTCTGTTCGTGTAGAACAAGTGCTTAAACCTGAGAAGAACTGTTCTCATTTAAGATTCCATTGCTATGGTACATACTACTTTGCTCTTGTATCACTGTATTTACTCATACAAACTTATTTTTAAATTGAAGGATCCAATCAAAACTCCAATGGCACAACAAGTATGTTTAAACATGTTTCTTTAACAGTTTTGCTCTTCTAAATTGCTCTGTTGATTTCAATTTCAATTGTGTTTACAGTTGACTTCTCATATCATGCACATTACTAGCATCACCACAACAGAGCCAATGTGTTGGTGTACATGAATAAACCGTGTTACCCATCTGAAATCTTGTTGTGCCGTGTAGTTTTCCCACACTTGTATTCTTTCAATGCTGCTTTGTCTTGAACTGATATGATTTGAACCGTGTCTCTATTTTGATTGGGCAAGACAATGCAGTGACCATAGGACATATATATGATTTGAACTTGTATCTCATGTTTGTTTGATGCTTTTATTATGTACTTACTACTTGGCAATAGAAGACTTGGTAGTTTAATCCTGTCCACCTTACTACTGAACTGGTTCACCGAAATGAGTTTCATATACTACATGCTAAACATGTTATGTTCTGCTTGTTTCTTCTTTCTTTTAGAATGCTGACATAATAATTGGGAAGAGTCACCTTATTAAGCAATGGTAAAGGAAATAATGCAGATAAGGTTCAGGATAGTGAGCAATCCTTGTTGGTCTCCAACAAAGCTGTAAAACAGCTAAGTAAAACTATCTTGAACACAGTGAGACAACCCCAAAGTCCTGTCTTGATGTAGTGTTCGAGTTACTGCCACTACCGCGGGCACAAGCTCTTCGAACTCACTGTCTGAATCAGTTCGGTTTCTTGAGTCTCAACTACAAGCTGAAAGACATCGATCAGCTATGGCTGCAACAAGAAGCCGAAGGCTTGAGGAAGTCCCTGAGAATTCAGATGCATACTTTCTAGTGCAACAGCAAGCGCTGGAGGATTTTAGCGCCAAACAGAGAAAGTTAATAAGCTTGAGAAGCTTATTGCCAGCATGGTGGATACCCAGGATAACATTTCTTGAGCTCTTGTGAAGTTGTTTCAGTTATGGACTTGTTTTGCTGCCGCTCTTTTATTTTGCACTGGTGGCCAATTAAGACGCCCAGTGTATGTAATATGCTGCTTTGTTCCCTATATTTGCACTGGTGGTGAACTTTGATGCCTAGTGGATGTAATATGTGTAATAGCCGTAATAGCCGAGCGTAATTTGCTTGCTTATTTATTTCCTTATTGTCTTGTTTATTTGTTTGGTTGCAGTCACTGTAATTCTTTTTCCGTGATTTGCTAGTGGAAACAATAAAATATTTTTTTAACTAGGTCGTAATAACCATGGACCGTTATGTAGTGACCATGGGCCTCCTATGGGCCGTAGGATCTATGGCCCTCCTACGGCCGTAGGATCAATGGGCCTTGTGCGGGGGCATTAGAATCAATGGGCCTTCTACGGCCCGTACTATTCATGGACCAATAAAGGACCGCAATATGGGCGTAAACAGGCTAGAATGGAAATTGTCTGTTTATGGCCCATCATAAACGGCCGTTAATAGCCGATATGTATAATGGGCTTAAATGGCCGTATTTGATGACGCTAAGAAACAGCCCAACAGATTAACGGGCCACAAACAGGCCAACTGTAACCACGGGTTGAATTTGGCCCGCAAGCGGAATAGGCCAGTAACAAACCGGAAGTAATTGAATGCTGGAAGTGAGCCCAAGAATAAATGGGCCCTTAGAAGGCCGAAAGATCACACGGGCTGGAAGGGCCAATGGAATAATGGGCCGTTAATGGGTATAAATGGATACACTGTTCATTATGGCCAGTTTCACCATGGGCCGTTAATGCCCAAGTTACATAGGCCTCATATGGGCTGAAAGACGTCATGGGCCATACATGGCCGGTAGTAACAACGGGCTAGAATCTATTGGACGGCCCAGATGCCGGTACTGGGCCTAATTCGGATAGGCCATAACGGGTCATGAGTTAGCGGCTGTAAATGGGCTATATGCGAATAGGCCGTTAACAGGCTTTCCGTGGGCTGGTCCGCTACCTTTTGAACCAAGTCAAATGGGCTGGCCTTTTCACCTGAATGGGCCACTGTTGGGCCATGCCACGTGTCAACGTATCATAGGCACCTCCCGTCCAATGAGTGGACAACATATGTCCCAATGCTTGAGCTGTCACGTGGATACTCCGGCAATCAGAATTTTACACGTGAAAATCCCCATTGGTCCGGGCTGTTAATGGGTTATCGGATCCAAACCAGAACCCGATAGCTTAACACGCGACCCGTTACAGTGGATGCCATGTGTCGGTTACCCTTGACGAAAGCACTTCCATGACGCGCGATTTGTCGTCATGGAACTGGACACTTCCGTGATGATAATTTTGGTATTGTCATGGAACACTTCTACGATACAACAGGTATGACTATCTTGATTCTGTCATAAATCGTCATGGATGTACATGCATGACAAAAATGTGACCTACTGTGACAAACACATATCATCACGGAAGTGTATTTTTTTTGTAGTGATACCATCCTATCATACTACATCATAACCATGTTAAATGCATGTTGGCACACAAGATAAACCATTATCCACTCCTAATAATTAAGCATGGCATGAGTAACTATAATCTCTAATTGTCATTGCAAACATGTTTCATTCATAATAGGCTGAATCAGGAACAATGAGCTAATCATATTTACAAAAACAATACGTCAAGTTCATACCAGCTTTTCCTCATCTCAATCATTTCATCATATATTGTCATTATTACCTTTCACTTGCATGACCGAACAATGTGAAAAATAATAGAGTGCACGTGCATTGGACTAAGCTGGAATCTACCAACATTTATTCAAAGGAGAAGACAAGGTAATATGGGCTCTTCGTTAGATCAACAATAATGCATATGAGAGCCACTCAACTTTTTCGTCGTGGTCTCCTCCTTACGACCCAAGAAAAAGAAAGAATTTCAAAGAAACACACTGAAATATTTTTGGAGTTTTCGTTTTTCTGTAAGAAATAGAACGAAAACGAGAAAACTATTCACAGGGAAAGCTCCCAACAAGTAAAAGAAGAACAGAAATATTTTTGGGTTTTCTTTTATACTACAAACTAATTAAACAGAAAGAAAAACTAAAAGAAGTGAGAAATATTTTTGGATTTTATCAATTTTTTCAAACACACAAGAATAAAGCAAGAAAAATAAACTAACATGGATTATACAATGAAAAAGGATGAACACCGACAACTGAACGAATGTGTGGTGCATGAATGTAATGTCGGTGAGAAATACGTACTCTCCCAAGCTTAGGCTTTTGGCCTAAGTTGGTCTAGGGCCACGGCTGGAAAACCCTCTCCCGGATACTGTGGAGGGTCCTGAGGGTTCCACTGGTTGGCGATCTCCTGTAGCTCCCACTGATAAACAGGCTCCTGATATGCTCAGTGTTGGGGGTTGTGCCAGACCCCAGTGTGCATAAATGTCCCCGGGCATAATAATGTACCTGCCTAAATAAATATCGAATAAAGATGATGCAGGCAAAGTAATAATCTCACGAGTGCCTGCCTGAATATTAAGTTGTAGAGGAGTCGCTTTTGCTTGTCGTTGTCAATAAAATTATGCGCTATCATACTAGCATAATCTAAGTATTTGGTGGATAGTAGCATCTCCTCCTTCTCATCATAGCCTAATAGGAATCTCAAAGTGCTGCAAGGCGGGAGCATAGACACCTCCAAAAATACTACCCTTCGAACGGTTTGTGTGGTACCCGCCGAGCAACCATGGCACCCAAACTAAAAGTTCTATCAGCAAATAAAGCATGGCGCAAATAGCAAGGTCAGGTGCACTAAGGCCTCCACTCTCCCCGTGACCTATCAGACATCTCCCAGCAATAATGCATAATAACATAAAATGGGAAAATGTAAACTAGCAACTCTAGCTTCTGACACTCCTCTCTCTTTCCCCCACAGTAGTTTCAAAAATGAAATCCTCCACATCCCTAAGACGTGGATCACTGATGCCGCCCTCATAGGGTATTTTACAAACATTGCAAAAATCATTAGTGTCATTTCCTTAGGCACATCATACAGTGAAAATCTACCATGGGTGGTTCCTTCTTAGATAAAAGTGAAAATTTTGCATGAAGGTATTGGTGAGTAGGAGTATTGGTCCACTTTGCTTGGAGGAAAGGAATGATGCCAGCCTTGTCCGCCAAATATGGAAATCCTCATAAATTCCCGCCTCCTTCAAGAATATGTCACTTGGCCACTCGCACGCCGAACTTCCCGCTGCACGTGGAAGATTGTACTTGGGCTTTTTCTTCTTCGGAGTTTCCTCCGAATCTCGACTAGATGAGCCATTAGCAACCTCCTCGTGGTTCTCCTTTTCTCTGAATATTTCTGAAAATTTTAGTGACTCAAAATAAAAGTGAACCAAACTCAACAAAACTAATAGCAACTACTCCTACAAGTGTCTAGAGTCTATATCATGCACAAAACTACTTTGGACCATATAAATTTGACATGCAAGCTCAAGAACATGGTCACCACAACAGCAAAATTTTGCAATATAAAGCACTATAGCAAAACTAATTGTACCACAGAGGAGTCACATACAGATGAACAATCCCCTAAAACAGTTTCGGAAATGGAGCTCCGAGCAAAGAGATTGAAAATGGCAGCAAGATGACCAGAACACGGGTTCGAGCAATGGTGTGATTTTTTCTGGAGGAAGAAGAAGTGGATGGGTGGCTGGAATAAGTGAGGGGGCCTACATGGGCCCCACACCTATTGGGGCGCGCCCAGGGGGGTGGGCGCGCCCTGTGAGCTTGTGGCTCACAAGTGCACCCCCCCTGGGGTGTGTTTAGTGCAAAAAATTCTTAAATATTGTAGAAAAATCATATTAAATTTTCAGGCCATTTGGAGAACTTTTATTTTTTGGTCATTTTTTTATGCATGGAAAATTCGAAAACAGTAAAATAATAGCATTTTTACGTTATAATTCTAAATAAAGAAAGTAAAGGATGGAGAAGGTTGTGTTTACTAAATTCATCCATATCATGCCCGTCAAAAGGAATCCATTAACAAGGTTGATCAAGTCTTATTAACAAACTTCTTCAAATGACATGAAACCGGAGAATCTTTGTATGCACTAGGTTACCTCAACAGGGATATGTATGTCCCCAACAATAAGAATATCATATTTCTTTTTGACAGTAGGAATAGGGAATTTAAACACTCCAATAGTAATTGTTGAAAATTTTCCAATAGAAATGATACTATTCACTTGAGGTTGTTTCTTCGAAAGTGTACCGTATGCTCATTACCATTACATGAAAAGTGACATTGCCCTTATTGCAATCAATAACAGCCCCTGCAGTGTTCAAAAGGTCTACCAAGGATGATCGCACTACTGTCATCCTCGGGTATATCAAGAATAACAAAGTCCGTTAAGATAGTAACATTTGGAACTATGACAGGCACATCCTCACAAATACCGATGGGTATAGCAGTTGATTTATCAGCCATTTGCAAAGAGATTTTAGTGGGTGTCAACTTATTCAAATCAAGTATACGATATAAAGAGAAGGGCATAACACTAACACTGACTCCTAGATCACATAAAGCAATTTTAACATGGTTTCTTTAATGGAGCATGGTATAGTTGGTATTCCTGGATCTCCAATTTCTTTGGTATTCCACCTTTAAATGTGTAATTAGCAAGAATGGAGAAATTTCATCTCTCTCCGGTATCTTTCTTTTATTTTAATAATATCTTTCATATACTTAGCATAAGGAGACATTTTCAGAATATCAGTCAACGCAAGCGCAAAAGACAGGTCTAAGCATTTCAACAAAGTGCTCAAATTCTTCATCATCTTTTCTTTTGAAGCCTTAGAGAAAGGGCATGGGTTTCTGAACCCATGGCTCTCTTTCTTTACCATGTTTCCTAGCAATGAAGTCTCTCTTATCATATCTTTTATTCTTAGTTGTGTGGGTTATCAAGATCAACAGCAGGTTCTATCTCCACATCATTATCATTACTAGGTTGAGCATCAACATGAACATCATCATTATCATTACTACTAGGTTCATGTCATCACCAGATTATGTTTCACAACAGAAATAGAAATATCATTTGGATCCTCAGGTGTGTTTATATTGGTTCACTAGAAGCATGCAAAGTCCTATCATCATTATTTTCTTTTTATTACTAGAAGGACTATGTGGCACCCCGGCTCAAGGAAACCGGAACGCCCCGTATTCCAGTCCCAGGGACAAGTCCACTGGAATACGGCACTGTTGGCATAGAACAAATCAGCTCTTTATTGCTATAAATATGGTTACAAAGATTACATCACACGGCGACACTACGCCTGCTCAAATAGCTCTATGCTAACAGCGGATCGACCTGAGGAGGCGGAGTATCTCTCGGCAGCGGAACAGCGTCGGCGGTGATGGACTCCACTCCGCAGGGACTCTGGCTAGAACGCGTATCCTAGCTCGCGCAATCAACATTCTTCGACAAACAAGCAGTCATGGCATGACCTGCAAACTGGCATGACACGCCAGGTGAGTACTTTGAATGTACTCGCAAGCTCACAACAAACATCGGCATTAAGGCAAGACAACTCATAGTAATCAAGATTAAGTTAAGATTTATTGTTACCGAAGGAATGGTTGAAATGAGCAATAACAGCTACTCTTCTTGCATTCTGGTGACCAACTCATATCACTCCAAGAACATCCAACGATCATCCTCGAGATCGTTACCAATACTTGCCCATGGCATACTGTCCAACTGTTACCAAACTCAGATGAGTTCTCCCATCATTACTGTCATTATAACGGTTGATCTCCTATAGAGGTTTGGACGGCCTGTCCAATACCGTGGACAACGCTATTCGAATAGATTTTACACTCTGCAGAGGTTGTACACTTTACCCACACCACGGAACTCATGGCCTCGTGCTCCCATTCGGGTGGACCAACGACGTTCCGACGAAACCCGCCTGACCCGTGACTTTTCCATCGTACGACCGGCAATCATACTCCCTCTTGGAGTCAAGCCCTGGGTAGCCCCGTGTCCTCAAGACACCTGCCAGCGTCCTGGCTAAACAACTGTCCCAAACGGGGACCTGGATCCATACTCAACAACTGGGCTCACAGGGTTATCGCCGCCTACCCGGCCAGGGTAGCGCGCGCGCATAACCCCCTCTTTGGAGGTACCGGTGGAAGAGCACGCGGTCAGACAAAGTCAAGAGCCGTCCCATACGGCAAATGTGCTGCACGAATAAGCCCGGACAGGTGACTCTCGATCAACCAACTAAGTTCACCTATTACCAGGTTGTTTCATCAAGTTAACTTAGTTGGTCAAATTAGGCATCTTATCCTCGAACAATCTTTCTGTCACAGCTGACACTCCGTATCATAGTAATCCAATAACCGGCATGCTTAGGCTACTGCTACTAGTTCATATCCAAATGCCGGATGAAATCCCAAAATAATCATAGACGGTAATCTCAACATCATAACCTCAACGAGTGGGTAAACTACTAGTCTTAACAATCCGTATTCAACATCTACTCATGCATGTCATAATCCAATCCATGCTACAGATAAATTCTTGCTATAAAGTAATTAATTAAACTATGATATTGCATGTGCAATTATGCAGATGAGGGTTGTGGCTTGCCTGGAGATGAAGGAGTCATCGGAATGAATTGCGGAAATGTCGCGGGACGAATGCCGGAAACAGTACTCTCTCGGAGGGCTGTTTACGGACAAGGGCAAAAGGGTCATTTCTGTTGTCAACACAGCATGAGAATGACACCATCGAACGGGCTCGATGAGACGAAGACGTGGGCGTTGGATTCACCTCGATCGGAGTTACGAGCAAAAAGTTATAAGGGTTTCTCTGCCAAGGACCTTTCTGTAAATATTTTATTACTTCGGGTCCGGTCCCTGTCAGCTCGGCTGGTCGCGCACTTTACGGAAATACGTTTCCCAAGACAAGGAAACGGAAACACAGCGGCGCGTCCACTTATCCGAGCTGGGCGGTGCGGGGCCGGGCTCTGTGCAGCTGACCGGTGGGGTCGGGGCGATGCGGGGCCCGCCTGGCCGCTGGACGGGCGTCGTCCTCTTCTCTCTCGCTCGCCCGAGGAGCAGAGGGAGGAAGGCGGTGCCGGCGCTCGTCCGGCCGGCTCCGGCCACCTCTGGTGGAGCTCGGACCACCGGAGTGTTCTCCGAGGCGCGGCGCATCCATCCATCCCACCCACGGACTCCAACGGCGACAGAGAGATGGTGAGCTCGAGCACGGCGGACGACGGCGTCGGTCGATTTGGGTGTGGGCGCCATGAGTCGCCGGAGTTGAAGATGAAGTGCGGGGAGGAGTTACTGGCGTCTGGGTTTCTACTGGTGGTGGTGGAACAGAGGAAGAGGCTCGGCAGCGAGCTAATTTAGGAGGTGGAGGTGGCGGCCATGGCGGTGAATCGGGGCAGGGAGGAGCTCTGCAGCTCGAATGAGGGATTGGGTAGGGGTAGTCGAGGATGGGAGTGCGGTGGTGAGCTAGGGAGAGGCTCGGAAGGCCCTTATATAGGCGAGCGACGAAGAGGTCCGGGCACGGCCACGGTGCCACGTGCACCGGCGTCCCGATGCTTCGGGAGCTCGCCTGGAGGAGGAGAAGCATCCGTGAGCTTCACGAGGGCGGAGAGGTTCAGGACGGCCGAGGAGGTTCGGGAGAGCTCGGGCGCACGGGACTCGTCGATGGCAGAAGCGGACAGGAGCGGCGCGGCTGTGCACTGCGCAGGAAGAGACGGGAGAGGGGGGAGACTGGTCCAGGAGGAAGAGGACGACGAGGGCTCTGTTGGACAAGATCATACGCGCGGATATGACGATCAGAGGAGGGGCCCGAGCAAGAAGTCACGCACTCGCGTCCACGGCGCGCCAGGGTGACGGTCACCGGCGTGAACTTGGCCTTGCCACGCGTCCAAGTCAACTCCAACAT
Organism: Thinopyrum elongatum; assembly: GCA_011799875.1. Lineage (NCBI taxonomy): Eukaryota > Viridiplantae > Streptophyta > Magnoliopsida > Poales > Poaceae > Thinopyrum > Thinopyrum elongatum. Next base: position 120,122,602 of record CM022300.1, read on the forward strand.
GTCAACTCGATCAGTCACTCATAGGAAGAGGTCAGGGGAAAGAGACAGGCACAGAGAACTTGAGGTGACCGCAGCTAGCAGTTCTATCCAGAACAGCAAGGTGTTTGGAGTGGGCTGGGGGAGATCGAGCAGGATCTAGACTCTGATATTTGGCATGGGATGATCAAATGCTAAGGTGATCATGTCTGCAAATTTGCAGCTCATTTGGATGAAGATAAATAGCACTTGCTGTTCAAGGGCCTCACTGACCAGATTTGCAAAGTATGAAGTAGCACTCACATACTTCATTGGATTGAGCTGAAATTTGGCAAGGCAGGTTTATTTGGACATATGAAGATGCTGTAAAAATTAATACCAAATGGACATGCCAAAATGGTACTTGCTTCACAAGCATCCCTCTGTCTAAAACTTGCAAAATTTGCACAGGCAATTGGATTACTGAATTGGGCCAAACTTGGTGGAAGGAGTTGAAGGATTTAAGAATGTCCTGGTAAATTTTCAGCTTAAATGAAGCAATATAAAATATAGTTGCTTCACAACTGAAAAATATGGCCAGAATCTAAGAATCGATGCTCTGCTCACTAAGATGATTGGATAGGGTTGAAACTTGTGTAGAGTCATTTTTTGGCAATTGGAGGTGCTTGCAAAATTTCAACTCATTTGGATACTCCTAGCTAGCACTTGCTTCACATAGATTCTAGTTGCCCAGAAACTTTGGAAATTAGCCAAGAGAGATTTAATATCCAAATAAAGTTGAATTTTGGCAGTGGCAATGATATGGATAGGAAGAATGCCCAAAAAGTTTGAGAGCAAGTAGGCCAATATAAAGGGTACTTGCTTCACAAACTGACAACTAGGGCAGAATCAGAAAAGGAATTTTGGTGGATTATTTTTGAACATGGCAAGGAATATTTTGACATATCTGGATAAGATATGTCCCAAAGGATTTATGAGAATTATTTGGGAATTTTGGAATGATAGAAATATGAGTTGCTTCACAACTCAGAGCTGACAGGGTTATTCCTTAATAGAAAAAGGAATATTCCCAAGAAAAGAATATTGGGATTGGTCCAAGATGGAAATGACAAGGTCTTGGGATGATTTTGAGGTTGGCAAGCCACTTGGGAGAGGAATCAAGGGTGTATCTCTCCAGGTTTCAGGACTACTAAGCAACAGAAAAGCAAATCCAGACCAAATAAAAAGGAAAAAGAATTGGGCAAAATCCGGGTGTCACTAACCTACCCCCCTTAAGAAATCTCGTCCTCAAGATTTGGTTGCTCAGGGGTTAAACCTGAATATTCCCCTTTGAGGAAACCGTTTCCCACTCGGGTTTCCTTTATACCTTTGTATTCTGCTCCCGCTGGTTACTCGGACTGACTGCCTGGCCCTGATGTGATTCGTTTCACTGGATCCTTATTCTGACAGGTCTTTCCTCATATATTATTCTAACTTTAATCCTTTTATGTCCATGGCCTGCCTAGGTGCAATGAATTATCCTGACTACAATACCCGTCCTTCTCGCAAGCCCGAGAGTTGTTCCTTATGGACGTGTTGTGATGAAGTCCAATACGGATGATCGTCCATTGACTCGTGAACAGATCCTCTCGAGGGACATGAAATCTTTTACTCATCGTGCTTGGGTGTCCTCAAAGGTTGTATGTCCTCCAAGTTTGAAACAGTACTGTGATTCATATCGTTCTCCTTCTCGCATGGTTTACTGAATCATCTTTGGTATCTGTACTATCTCAGGTATCACATTCGCACCGAAGATTTAATTGTCACCTGTCGTGACCAGCATAAAGGTGTACGGTGATATTATCCATAGACTTGACTGACAGTGGTCCTGGCAGCAGAATCTTGTTCACGGCAGGTTATTCTTTATCTGCTTCCCATATGTGAGGACATGTGCTGCGAGACTTGTTGCTCATACTCATCCTTCTGAGTGCTCAGTCTGACAGGCTTGACTATTCTCTTCTGATGATTCTGGGAATATTTAGTTGGCTGAGCGGGTTGACTCGATATGGGGTCCTTGCAAATAGATTAGACCCCGTGGTGTGTATCCCCATGGTGACCGGTATCGAACCAGTCTATTCTGGCATTTGTACCAAGTTGATCATGTAACCATTATCATATCTGTATGGCCAATCTTGCTCCTTCATTATGGTTTTCTTTACCTGGATCCTTAGCTGAAAGAGCTTGGCCTTATGTATTCTCGATTCTTCGGGTGACCATGGGTACTGCCAGATGCAACGTTCCGGCAGGCATATTACTTTACAAGTTGTAGCTGTAGGGTAACGACTGTCTGAACCCTTGGATGAAATCGGCAAATAAACCAGTAGCCACCAGAACGGTCTTTACAACTCAGATCTGGCACATTACTGGAATAACTCAACCCCGACTCAAGACGGCTGAAAAGCAGCTCAGAGCATGAGATGGTGTCGATAAGAAGAAAGTAGCAGCTCCCTAAGACGGCCGAGAAACAGCTCAGAGCATAGGGTCACCGCTACGGAAAGAAATTCAACAACTGTCCGAGACGGCCGAAAAGCAGCTCAGAACACGGGCCAGTTGCTGACAAAAGAAAAAAAATCAGCATCCACCCCGGACGGTCGTAAAACAGCTCGGAACACAGGCGTGGTGCCGTTACTAAAGAAAGGCAGGCAAGGGTTCAGTAGCATCCCATACAGCTTGCTATTACGCAGACAAGCACAGGTATGTTAATTGAAACCGGGCTGACATCATGGTCTGAGTAACTCATGTAACCTTGGCAGCATGTTCATCATTTCCATAAAAACATGTGTAGCTAGCACTTGATTTCTGAGGCAGGCTTGTGTCCTGACTGGTTCTTGCATTCCGACCAACGGTTGCGGACCTGACTCTTGGGATGCATTGTCATATGCTGCCAACTGTCTGGGGAGTATCTTGTACTCTGAGGCTTCCTTTTTGCCACATACGGACTGAGTGCATATATCTATTCCTTAATGTTTCTGTCATCAGTTACTTGTTATAAGCAACAGGGTATTCAGCTATCCTTCTTGCTGAACTCCGCACTCATAACATATTCTGGCTTACTTCCGGGATATATCAGGGTTCAACATGTACTCATAGCAGACTCACACCGTATATGGTAACCATACCTTTGACATGAACTGTACTGTGGATCAGCACACAATCTGTCGTCTTGCTGATCCGATGATTTCTGCTGTGAAGGTTGCAATGATGCATACTGGATGCTAATAATCAATCCAAAATACCATTGGTAGTCAGGCCAGGTATTTCCCGATATCAGGCAGTCAGCGGAAAATTCCATATTGTTGAGCTGAGCCTCCAACTAACTGTCTCTTCACTGATTTCTTTGAGTCCGGTGTCGGGGAGCAACTTCCATAAGGGGAAATAAGGTAACACCAAGGACCCGACGAAAGAAGCAAAAGAAACGACTAAACAAAAGCACACAAAGCACTAAGATCACACACAAGCAATATATTACAGCTACTCACAGCAATAATATGCATGCCTACCTAAGCACACAAATCTCGCGGAGACTCCGGTATTACGGTCTAACATGCTGTGGCGATGTGCACGAAAGGAAGTCAAGGTGTGGAAGGAGTTGGTGTAAACAAAGGTACACCAAACACGGCTTAACACTGGTTGCAGCTGGAAGGATACTGAGGCGAGGACGGACTTGATGATCGTGGATCGGAACACGGAGGTCACGACCACATCATCATCAAGCGTACGGAAGAAACCGTACTTGTCCTGGGATTGGATAGCGATGAAAAGAAAGGCTTGCTGGCATTGCCCTTTTCTGATAACCAAGATCAGTAAGGGTTGCCAAGGCGGCTAGAGGGATGGCACGATCCGGGATAGAGACATGTCTATCACCGAACCATAGGGGTGGCTAAAGAGGATATATTCGTGTGGTACCTGTGCATCAATCCTGCAAAGGATCGATACACCAAGCACCTAGGCATCCCTCCGCTGGGACGAAGATGACACCAACCACCAAGAAAAGATATGCAACTGGAGGGTACAGGTAGTGGATTGCCGCCTATACTCACCAGATCAATCGTTAGTGATAACTAGTCTATATGCATGCTATGCAGCAAACAAATGCAACAAACAAGTGCAACAAACCAACTAGACTCTATACTACCGGTTCTAACGCTCGCACCTAGACTGCGCGTCCTATAGCCAGACCTGCTCTGATACCAACTCCTGTGGCACCCCGGCTCAGAGGAAACCAGAACGCCCCGTATTCCAGTCCCAGGGACAAGTCCACTGGAATACGGCACTGTTGGCATAGAACAAATCAGCTCTTTATTGCTATAAATATGGTTACAAAGATTACATCAACACGGCGACACTACGCCTGCTCAAAATAGCTCTATGCTAACAGCGGATCGACCTGAGGAGGCGGAGTATCTCTGGCAGCGGAATAGCGTCGGCGGTGATGGACTCCACTCCGCAGGGACTCTGGCTAGAACGCGTATCCTAGCTCGCGCAATCAACATCTTCGACAAACAAGCAGTCATGGCATGACCTGCAAACTGGCATGACACGCCAGGTGAGTACTTTGAATGTACTCGCAAGCTCACAACAAACATCAGCATTAAGGCAAGACAACATCATAGTAATCAAGCTTAAGTTAAGATTTATTGTTACCGAAGGAATGGTTGAAATGAGCAATAACAGGCTACTCTTCCTGCATTATGGTGACCAACTCATGATCACTCCAAGAACATCCAACGATCATCCTCGAGATCGTTACCAATACTTGCCCATGGCATACTGTCCAACTGTTACCAAACTCAGATGAGTTCTCCCATCATTACTGTCATTATAACGGTTGATCTCCTATAGAGGTCTGGATGGGCTGTCCAATACCGTGGACACGGCTATTCGAATAGATTTTACACTCTGCAGAGGTTGTACACTTTACCCACACCACGGAACTCATGGCCTCGTGCTCCCATTCGGGTGGACCAACGACGTTCCGACAAAACCCGCCTGACCCGTGACTTTTCCATCGTACGATCGGCAATCATACTCCCTCTTGGAGTCAAGCCCTGGGTGGCCCCGTGTCCTCAAGACACCTGCCAGCGTCCTGGCCAAACAAACTGTCCCAAACGGGGACCTGGATCCAATAACTCAACTGGGCTCACAGGGTTATCGCCGCCTACCGGGCCAGGGTAGCGCGCGCGCATAACCCTCCCTCTTTGGAGGTACCGGTGGAAGAGCACGCGGTCAGACCAAGTCAAGGCCGTCCCATACTGGCAAATGTGGCTGCACGAATAAGCCCGGACAGGTGACTCTCGATCAACCAACTAAGTTCACCTATTACCAGGTTGTTTCATCAAGTTAACTTAGTTGGTCAAATTAGGCATCTTATCCTCGAACAATCTTTCTGTCACAGCTGACACTCCGGTATCATAGTAATCCAATAACCGGCATGCTTAGGCTACTGCTACTAGTTCATATCCACAAATGCCGGATGAAATCCCAAAATAATCATAGACGGTAATCTCAACATCATAACCTCAACGAGTGGGTAAACTACTAGTCATTAACAATCCGGTATTCAACATCTACTCATGCATGTCATAATCCAATCCATGCTACAGATAACATTCTTGCTATTAAAGTAATTAATTAAACTATGATATTGCATTGCAATTATGCAGATGAGGGTTGTGGCTTGCCTGGAGATGAAGGAGTCATCGGAATGAAGTGCGGAAATGTCGCGGGGACGAATGCCGGAAACAGTACTCTCTCGGAGGGCTGTTTACGGACAAGGGCAAAAGGGTCATTTCTGCTGTGTCAACACAGCATGAGAATGACACCATCGAAACGGGCTCGATGAGACAAAGACGTGGGCGTTGGATTCACCTCGATCGGAGTTACGAGCAAAAAGTTATAAGGGTTTCTCTGCCAAGGACCTTTCTGTAAATATTTTATTTACTTCGGGGTCCCTGTCAGCTCGGCTGGTCGCGCACTTTACGGAAATACGTTTCCCAACGAAGGAAACGGAAACACAGCGGGCGCGTCCACTTATCCGAGCTGGCGGGTGCGGGGCCGGGCTCTGTGCAGCTGACCGGTGGGGTCGGGGCGATGCGGGGCCCGCCTGGCCAGCTGGACGGGCGTCGTCCTCTTCCTCTCGCTCGCCCGAGGAGCAGAGGGAGGAAGGTGGTGCCGGCGCTCGTCCGGCCGGCTCCGGCCACCTCTGGTGGAGCTCGGACCACCGGAGTGTTCTCCGAGGCGCGGCGCATCCATCCATCCCACCCACGGACTCCAACGGCGACGGGAGAGATGGTGAGCTCGAGCACGGCGGACGACGGCGTCGGTCAGATTTGGGTGTGGCGCCATGAGTCGCCGGAGTCGAAGATTAAGTGCGGGGAGGAGTTACTGGCGTCTGGGTGTTCTACTGGTGGTGGTGGAACAGAGGAAGAGGCTCGGCAGCGAGCTAATTTAGGAGGTGGAGGGTGGCGGCCATGGCGGTGAATCGGGGCAGGGAGAAGCTCTGCAGCTCGAATGAGGGATTGGGGAGGGGTAGTCGAGGATGGGGAGTGCGGTGGTGAGCTAGGGAGAGGCTCGGAAGGCCCTTATATAGGCGAGCGACGAAGAGGTCCGGGCACGGCCACGGTGCCACGTGCACCGGCGTCCCGATGCTTCGGGAGCTCGCCTGGAGGGGAGGAGAAGCATCTGTGAGCTTCACAGAGGGCGGAGAGGGTTCAGGAGCGGCCGGGGAGGTTCGGGAGAGCTCGGGGCGACGGGACTCGTCGATGGCAGAAGCGGACAGGGAGCGGCGCGGCTGTGCACTGCGCAGGAAGAGACGGGAGAGGGGGGGAGACTGGTCCAGGGAGGAAGAGGACGACGAGGGGCTCTGTTGGACAAGATCATACGCGCGGATACGACGATCAGAGGAGGGGCCCGAGCAAGAAGTCACGCAGCTCGCGTCCACGGCGCGCCAGGGTGACGGTCACCGCGTGAACTTGGCCTTGCCACGCGTCCAAGTCAACTCCAACATGTCAACTCGATCAGTCACTCATAGGAAGAGGTCAAGGAGGAAAGAGACAGGCACAGAGAGACTTGAGGTGACCGCAGCTAGCAGTTCTATCCAGAACAGCAAGGTGTTTGGAGTGGGCTGGGGGAGATCGAGCAGGATCTAGACTCTGATATTTGGCATGGGATGATCAAATGCTAAGGTGATCATGTCTGCAAATTTGCAGCTCATTTGGATGAAGATAAATAGCACTTGCTGTTCAAAGGGCCTCACTGACCAGATTTGCAAAGTATGAAGTAGCACTCACATACTTCATTGGATTGAGCTGAAATTTGGCAAGGCAGGTTTATTTGGACATATGAAGATGCTGTAAAAATTTAATACCAAATGGACATGCCAAAATGGTCCTTGCTTCACAAGCATCCTCTCTGTCCAGAAACTTGCAAAATTTGCACAGGGCAATTGGATTACTGAATTGGGCCAAAACTTGGTGGAAGGAGTTGAAATGGATTTAAGAATGTCCTGGTAAATTTTCAGCTTAAATGAAGCAATATAAAATATAGTTGCTTCACAACTGAAAAATATGGCCAGAATCTAAGAATCGATGCTCTGCTCACTAAGATGATTGGATAGGGTTGAAACTTGTGTAAGAGTCATTATTTGGGAAATTGGAGGTGCTTGCAAAATTTCAACTCATTTGGATACTCCTAGCTAGCACTTGCTTCACAAAGATTCTAGTTGCCCAGAAACTTTGGAAATTAGCCAAGAGAGATTTAATATCCAAATAAAGTTGAATTTTGGCATGTGGCAATGATATGGATAGGAAAGAATGCCCAAAAAGTTTGAGAGCAAGTAGGCCAATATAAACGGTACTTGCTTCACAAACTGACAACTAGGGCAGAATCAGAAAAGGAATTTTGGTGGATTATTTTTGAACATGGCAAGGAATATTTTGACATATCTGGATAAGATATGTCCCAAAGGATTTATGAGAATTATTTGGGAATTTTGGGAATGATAGAAATATGAGTTGCTTCACAACTCAGAGCTGACAGGGTTATTCCTTTAATAGAAAAAGGAATATTCCCAAGAAAAGAATATTGGGATTGGTCCAAGATGGAAATGACAAGGTCTTGGGATGATTTTGAGGTTGGCAAGGCACTTGGGAGAGGAATCAAGGGTGATCTCTGCAGGTTTCAGGACTACTAAGCCACAGAAAAGCAAATCCAGACCAAAATAAAAAGGAAAAAGAAATGGGCAAAATCCAGGGTGTCACAGACTAGGTGCATCAATATTGATTCTCTGAGAATCTTGCTCAATTCTCTTAGGATGGCCTTCATGATACAAAGGTTCCTGAGTCATTTTACCACATCTAGTCATAACTCTAACAGCATGATCATTCATCTTATTGTACATTTCATTAAGCAAATCATTTTGTGCCTTGAGAACTTGTTCTACTTGAGTTTTTATCATGGAAGCATGTTTACTAACAACCTTGAGATCATTAAAAGTTCTAAACATATAATCACCCAAACATTCAATCATATAAGCATTACATTTCAATTGTCTACTAACATATGCATTGAAGTTTTCTTGTTTAACAATGTAGTTATCAAATTCATCCAAGCATTGACTAGCAGATTTAGTATGAGGAATATCACCTTCATTAAATCTATAGAGAGAATTTACCTCTACTACCTGTGTCGGGGTATTAAGACCATGTATTTCTTCAATAGGTGGTAAATTCTTAACATCTTCAGCTTTAATACCTTTTTCTTTCATAGATTTCTTTGCCTCTTGCATATCTTCAGGACTGAGAAATAGAATACCCCTCTTCTTCGGAGTTGGCTCAGGAAGAGTCCAATCATTATCATTGCTCAATATATTATTCAATAGTCCTTCAGCTTGTTCGACAATTCGTTCCCTAAAAACACAACCAGCACAACTATCTAGGTGGTCCCTAGAAGCATCGGTTAGTCCATTATAAAAGATATCAAGTATTTTATTTTTCTTGAGAGGATGATCAGGCAAAGCATTTAGTGATTGGAGAAGCCTCCCCCAAGCTTGTGGAAGACTCTCTTCTTCAATTTGCACAAAGTTAAATATTTCCTGTAAAGCAACTTGTTTCTTATGAGCAGGATTTTTTTCTTCCAGAGAAGTAATATATCATATCCTGGGGACTAACACACAACCAGGAGCAAGAGAATTAAACCATATCTTAGCATCACCCTTTAACGAGAAAGGAAACAACTTAAGAATATAGTAATAGCGAATTTTTTCCTCATGAGCAAATAGGGTGGCTATGTCATTTAATTTAGTAAGATGTGCCACGACAGTTTTAGTTTCATAACCATGGAAAGGATCAGATTCAACCAAAGTAATTAACTCAGGATCGACAGAGAATTCATAATCCTTATCGGTAACAAAGATAGGTGGAGTAGCAAACTTAGGATCATATTGCATTCTAGCATTCAAGGATTTTTCTTTCAACTAGACTAGCAATTTCTTAAAATCATCTCTATCCTTACAAGCAAGAAAGTCCCTAGCTACCTCTCCATCCATAACATAACCCTCAGGTATAACAGGCAATTCATATCTAGGAGTGCTAGGTCTAATGGGTGTTTCAAAGTTTTCAGTTTCAATAATTTCATCAGTTTCAGCATTCTCAATATCTTTAGCTCTAGCAAGTTGTTCATCAAGAAACTCACCCAGTGGCACAGTATTATCAAGCAAAGTACTAGTATCATCATAAGCATCATTCATAGTAGAAGTAGCATCATCAATTACTTGCGACATATTAAGATTAATAGCAGGTGGTGGTGTCGCAAGCTTACTCAAAACAGAAGTTGAATCAAGTGCAGAGCTAGATGGCAGTTCCTTACCTCCCCTCATCCTAGAGGGAACGATCTTAGTTCTTAGATCTTTCAGATTCTATAGTGATCAACATATAAAAATCCCAAGTGACTCAGCAAATAGAGCTATGCTCCCCAGCAACGGCGCCAGAAAAAGGTCTTGACAACCCACAAGTATAGGGGATCGCAACAGTTTTCGAGGGTAGAGTATTCAACCCAAATTTATTGATTCAACACAAGGGAAGCCAAAGAATATTCATGAGTATTAGCAGTTGAGTTGTCAATTCAACCACACCTGAAAGACTTAATATCTGCAGCAAAGTATTTAGTAGCAAAGTGGTATGATAGTAACAGTAACAGTAGCAAAAGTAATAGTAGCAGTTTTGTAGTGACTGTAACAGCAGCAACGATGAAAGTAACTTAGCAAAGATCAATATGTGAAAAGCTCGTAGGCATTGGATCAGCGATGGATAATTGTGTTGCATAATATTCATCATGTAGCAGTAATAACCAAGGGTGACACAAAACTAGCTCCAATTCATCAATATAGTGTAGGCATGTATTCCGTATATAGTCATACGTGCTTATGGAAAAGAACTTGCATGACATCTTTTGTCCTACCCTCCCGTGGCAGCGGGGTCCATAAGAAAACTAAGGGATATTAAGGCCTCCTTATTAATAGAGAACCGGAACAAACCATTAGCACTTAGTGAATACATGAACTCCTCAAACTATGGTAATCGCCGAAAAGAATCCCAATTATTATCACCTTAGGGTATGCGGATCATAACACATAATAGGTGTCTACAACTTGAAGGATAGGATCAAGAACACACATATATTCATGAAAACATAATAGGTTCAGATCTGAAATCATGGCACTCGGGCCCTAGTGACAAGCATTAAGCATAGCAAAGTCATAGCAACATCAATCTCAGAACATAGTGGATACTAGGGATCAAGCCCTAACAAAACTAACTCTATTACATGATAAATCTCATCCAACCCATCACCGTCCAGCAAGCCTACAAAGGAATTACTCACTTCCGGCAGTGAGCATCATGAAATTGGCAGTGAAGGAAGGTTGATGGTGACGATGGTGACGGATTCCACCCTCCGGAGCCTCGAACGGACTCCAGATCAGCCCTCCCGATGAAGAACAGGAGGTGGCGGCAGCTCCGTATCGTAAAACGTGATGAGTCCTTTTCTCTGATTTTTTTCTCCACGAATTGGTATATATGGAGTTGGAGTTAGGGTTGTAGACGGTCTAGGGGGCCCACAAGCCAGGTAGGCGCACCATGGGGGGGTAGGCACGCCCCCTGGGCTAGTGGCCCCTGGGTGGCCCCCCTCTAGTATCTTTTTCCTCCAGTATTTTTTATATATTCCAGAAATATTCTCCATAAATTTTTAGGTCAATCCGAGAACTTTTATTTCTACACAAAAATAACACCATGGCAATTCTGCTGAAAACAACATCAGTTCGGGTTAGTTCCATTCAAATCATTCAAATTAGAGTCCAAAACAAGGGCAAAAGAGTTTGGAAAAGTAGATACGATGGAGACCTATCACTCGGCCGGACTTCCTTGCGGATGGAACTCAAATAGGCGATAAACCTAGACTAGAGACTTGTGTGGTTAGTCAGGTCGTGGCCGACACCCTCGCTAGGCTTCCGCTTGAAGGTTGCCGAGTACATGTCGTGTAAACGGCAATAAGTGTTGAGAGTGTGTGTGAAGAAGTACACCCCTGCAGGGTTAATGGTCTATTCGAATAACCGCGTCCGCGGATATGGACTACTTGGAAAGCCTACATTGTTCATAGATAACTAGAAGTGGATACTCTAAAATGCGCAAGATAAGCGTGAGTGCTATGGATGGCTTTCTCGTAGGGAGACGGGAGCAGATCCATAGTGGTGTATTGATATGGTGAATATGTGGACTCGTGTGCGCTTTCCCACATCAAAGAAAATACTGGTAGTTGTAGTACATCATAGCCACTGAGTCAAAGCTGGCTTCCTGCAGTTAAACTCCACAACCCCATTGTTGATACTGATGCATATGTAGCTAGTTTCTATGTAAGTCTTGCTGACTACATTTGTACTCACGTTTGCTTAATTTATGTTTTTGCAGAGAGACTTCAGTCTCACTAGTAGTTCCACGTGGGCTTCAACATTAGCTTGGGAATCCTAGACAGACGTCTGGTTCCTTTGGAGGGTCTTGTAGATAGACATGCTTTCTAGCCTTCTTTCTTTTCAGATGTCTATACTCACACATGTTTATGCTTCCGCTTGTTGCTTGTATGATTTGTATGTTGGATCATGAGACCCATGTTTGTAATATCTGGCTCCCTGGAGCCTATTGAATAAATACTTTGAGTCGTAGAGTTTTGTTGTGATGCCATGTTGTATTTACACATATCGAGCATATTGTGTGTATGTTATTGAAATGCTTGGTATGTGTGGGATCGGACACCTAGTTGTTTATTCTTGGTAGCCTTCCTTATGGGGAAATGCCTTCTAGTGCTTCCATCCAGAACACATGGATTGACCGACATGTGCCCTTCTTTGCTCTTGTGTCTGTCCCTACGGGGAAATGTCACGCGGTGTTTACCGGATTTCTGATAGCTTGCTACAGCCCAGTTACACACGCTGCTGACCGACACATGCATTGCTGGGTCATGTATGCTTGTCCCTATAAGTTTGTGCCACCTTGGTTTTGTAACACCCCCAGTGGTTAGCCACAGTAATCACCCTTTTGATTATGCCATGCCATCATGTTTAACAGTGCATGATCATCATTAGCATTATATTGCATTTCAACTCCTAAGTCAAAATTCAAATTTAAATGAAAGTGAAATATAAAAGTTGTGCAACATAGAAACTAAAATGTTCGATAAATAACAGATATTGCAGAGACTATTCTAAAATTGAAACCAACAATTAATAAATTAATTAGGTGGCACTAACATAATTAAAATAGTAAGGAATAATGCATTTTAATTATTATAAAAATTGTGTGAACTCAAGTTGACTCCAAACCAATTTTTGGTAGTGTTAGGTAATGCCTAGTATTTGTTGGAGCAATTCCTATGTTTTACAAAATTCAATATGTGGCCTAACAATTTGCTAAACTAAGAAAAGAAAATAAATAAAAGAAAAAGGTAAAAGAAAACAGAACAGAACAGAAAACAAAAAACTAAAAAGAAAAGCAAACCCCTCCCCCCTGGCCCAACTGGGCCAAAGCCCAGTCGGTCGGCCCACCTAAAAGGCCTATATGGCCTCCCCCAGGAGACCCCCGAACCCTAACCCTCCTCTCGCCCCCCCCTCTCCTCTCCCGATCCAAGTCTGGATCGGGCCGCCGCCGACGCCCGACGCCGTTGCCTCGCCGTCCGACACCGCCCCGACCCCGTCGTCGCCTCGTCCCCTTCTCCGTCGCTCGTCCCCGTCCTCCTCCCCGCCGGACCACCTCGAGCCTCGCCGCCCCTCGTCCCTGCAACGCCGGTGAGGACCTCGTCCTCCCCCGGCCTCCTCTCCCTGTCCCGCGCCGCCTGGCCTTGCCCCGACCCCGCCCTGGCCTCGGCTCTCTCTCGCGCGCGCCGCAGCTCCGCGCCCGCCGTGCCACAGCCGCTGCATCTTGCGCCACTGCTGCCCACACGCGTCGGCTTGCGCTCGCCGTACTCCCGCGCGCCGCCCGCTCGCGCCTCGCCTCGCCCGCGGCCATGTCCGTGCTCGCCTCGCCCTGGCCGCGCTCGTTTCGCGCCCGCGGCTCCCCGTGCACGACCTCGCTCCGCCCCGGGCTCTCCCTACCTTGCCCCGCTCGCTCCCCCTTCCGGCCACCGCGCCCCTCGCCACCCACTAGCGCTCGCCCCTGCCGTCCTGCGCCCCGCCGGCGACCTCCCTCGCCCGGCGCCCCAGCTCCGCGGCCGAACCGCCCCACGCGCCCGGGTCCAGGCGACCCGGCGCCTGCGCCCGTTCGCCCGCTAAACGCCCCTTGGGCCTATGACACGAGGGGCCCGCCCCCAAAATGATTATAAAAATAAAAATAATAAAAATAATAATTAATTAATTAATTACTAATTAACCTAATTAACTCTGTTTAATTAATTAGTTAGTCTAATTAAACTATAATTAACATTAATCAAACCCTAATTAAACCTAACAGAGTATGACAGGTGGGACCCACTGGTCCTGACGTCATGCTGACATCATGCTGACGTCAGCATACACTGTTTCGGATAATTCTAATTTAATTAATTAAATTCCAGAAATTGTTTAAATCTTTAGAAATCCATATAAAATAAACCGTAACTCCGATGAAAAAACTTTGTACATGAAAGTTGCTCAGAACAACGAGACGAATCCGAATAAGCGGTCCGTTCGTCCGCCACGCGCCCCTAACATAGTGAACATGCAACCGTCCCTCTCCGGTCATCTGTCTGACAAATGTCCGGAACCGGGAAAACATTCCCGGATGGATTCCCCCTTCCTCGGTGACGTGTAACCATACGTTAGGACACACCCGGCACTGCACATTGTCATGTCATACTCTTGTTTGCTTTAAATTTACTGTTTCCTCTCCCTCTTCTCTCTTGTTAGACCCCGACGTCGTCCCCGAGACCGAGCAGCTCCGGAGACCGAAGACACCATTGACGACCTTGCCCTTGCCGCCGAGCAACCAGGCAAGCCCCCCCCCTTTTTATCATCCCGATATCGCCCATTCTATTTCTCATGCTTGCATTAGAATTGCTGCTGCTGCTTTACCTATTCTGATGCATAGCATGTTTATTGTAACCTGCTATTGATAATTACCTGCATATCATAAACTGTTTAGTATAGGCTAGGTAGAGACCTATCAGTGACCCCACTAGTCCCGACCGCCCCGCTGGATTATCCGAAGACCCGTTCAACGGGATTGAAGACCAGGCCCCGACACCGCACATCACCCCCCCTTAGTTGTCACGACACTGCAGCGTTACTATCGAGTGCCGAGGGTGAAACCTCTTGTAGCACTCATGATGTTAACTCTGTAGAGTATCTATTCGGTCGTGGTCATTGAGGGTGATTCCTCCTTCACCACTTCCGGTAATGACGCTGTCGTACAACACCTCAAGTGTGAACCCAGTGAGGATGATTCCTCCGAGTTCACCTTGACGGATACATCGAGTAGGAATCCAACGAGGGTGATACCTCAGATTCTCCTGATGTTATGGACACATGGATACTTGGACTGTACTGTTACTTGGATAGGCGGGTCGACCCTGAGGGGTACCCGCGTGCGGCTGAGAGGCGAGTGTTGTGAAGACGGGTGCATGTATGGTGCCCGAGTGATGAATACGAGGCGCGGCCGGGCATTCTTAACCCTTGCAGCAAGTCCTCGAGACGGGGCGACGGGGTCACATCTTTCGTGAGTCTCTGCTCGTTACTGCAAGCCCTAGTCCACTAACGATTTGGATATTTGATCCGAGCAGGCCTCTGGCCTGATAGCACTAACCATCACGTGGGCATAGTATGGGCGTTCTGCATCGTATGCATCAGCCGAAAGCTCTGTCAGACATCCAGTTCAACATGGCGGCACGGACGGACCAGCGCCTTCCTGTAGTGTTGGTGCCTGGCTTCACCGTGTGCGCAACGACCCGGAGGGCGAGGGGCGATGGCCAAGACCACCTTGCGCTTAGGATGGAGACCGGCGGGGACCTCTCTGCTGAGCTGTAGGTAGGGTTGCGGTGTGTCTTTTGACCGAGGCCGGGCATGACCCAGGAAAGTGTGTCCGGCCGGAGTTAATCGAGCGTGTTGGGTAAGTTGGTGCACCCCTGCAGGGAAGAAAACTTCTATCGATAGCCTGTCCTACGGTAACGGACACTCGGAGTTGTATCCTGATTGATACAATTTTAGAACTGGATACTTGGATATGAGGCTCTGGGATTGCTTCTTGCAGGGAGTCGAGAAGGGATCTCAGGACGAGGTTGATGACTGTATGGTTCTGGGATTGCTTTCTCGCAGGGAGTCGAGAAAGGATCTCTGGGTGAGGTTGAGACTAAATGATACTGCTACTTTATATTGATCTGTTCTGCTCTCTTCTATTGCTGCAAGACCGATGAAGATGCTAGTCTTCGATAGGACTAGGCCTTCTCTCTATTCTAGCATTTCTGCAGCCCAGTCCACATATACAGCCTCCCCTTGAAAATGTTGCATATGTAGTGTAGATCCTTGCTTGCTGAGTACTTCTGAGTACTCACAGTTGCTTTGTTTTCCTTTTCTCCCCATATCAGTTTGTCGCGACCAGAGGACGGTGCCCCTTGAGACAGATGCCCCGTCGATCGACTACTACTACTACCCAGAGGATGGTTACTACTACGAGTTGACTGACGACCAGGAGTAGGTTCGGAGGGTCCCAGGCAGGAGGCCTACGCCTTTCGATCGTAGTGTTTTATTTTGCCCCGCCTTTCTAAAGGCCTTTCTGTTTCTCTTTTCATATATGTACTCAGATATCTGATGCTTCCGCTGACGCTAGTATGCAAGCTTATGTATTCGAGCCCTCGAGGCCCCTGGCTTGTAATATAAAGCTTGTATGACTTTATTTATGTTTTAGAGTTGTGTTGTGATATCTTCCCGTGAGTCCTTAGGCTTGATTGTATGCATTTGCGTATATGATTAGTGCACGATTAGGCCGGGGGCGTCACAAGTTGGTATCAGAGCCAACTGCCTCGAGGAATCACCCTTTCCAACTCCTTGGCCGAAGTTGAGTCTAGTAACCGAAAACTACTTTACTAACTTGGCTGTGTGGCTTACGGGCCCACGTCGCCAATTGGGTGGTATTAGTATCTTTTACTCCTCGACCTTTACTCTAGGACTCTGATCTCTCTTCTATTCAGGTTAAATGATTTTACTAACTCCAACATTAGGACCTCGTAATCACATTCTCCCGGAGAGCTGGATATTCGCAACTGATCCTTTCCTTGGAACGATTAGTCTGATAATCATCATTTTCCTTTCCATTGGTTTGTTTAACCTTTCCTTTACAAGTATCTTACGCTTCTCACACTGTCATTTGACACTTTTGGAATCTCTCGGCAAAATGTGTCATGTTCAGCGGCCACATTTTGACTTCTTTCGAGATGTTAAATGAATTCATGAACAGCAATTCCATCCTTGCCTCTAGTGGTCGGTGATATCATCGTCAACCTCTTTGACTAACCTGCCCATGAATTGCTGTTAACCCGGAACGAGTTCAGGCTATTCTTGACTGGACACCTCCGAAGAACGTCAAGCAAGTCAGAAGTTTTCTTGGCCTTGCAAGCTATTGCCGTCGATTTGTTGAGAATTTTTCTAAGATTGCTAAGCCCCTGACTAATCTGCTTCACAAGGGCGTTAAGTTTGAATGGACAGAAAAATGTCAAGAAAGTTTCCACACACTCAAAGACAAGCTGACATCTGCCCCAGTACTATCTCCTCCAGATACCCGCAAAGACTTTGTGATCTATTGTGACGCATCCCGTGAAGGATTAAGCTGTGTCCTAATGCAAGAGCGTAAAGTGATTGCTTATGGCTCTCGTCAGTTGCGCCCACATGAAGAGAATTATCCGGTACATGATTTAGAACTAGCTGTTGTCATCTATGCACTGCAGTTGTGGCGACATTACCTTCTCGGTAATCGTTGCGAGATATACACGGATCATAAAAGCCTGAAGTACTTGTTCACTCAACCATCTCTAAACCTCCGTCAGCAAAGATGGATGGAGGCCATTGCGGACTATGATTTGGGTATATCCTATACCCCTGGCAAGGCTAACGTGATGGCTGATGCCTTAAGCTGCAAGTCCTATTGCGACAACCTCATGGTTAGGCGAGCTCAGCCTCCTCTTTTTGAAGAACTGTGCAAGCTAAATCTGCGTATTGTTCCACAGGGTTCTCTTAATAACCTTGTGATACAACCAGATCTAGAAAAAGCTGTTAAGAATGCGCAAGCTAAAGATGCTAAAATTGATCTGATGAAGAAAGAACTTCACCTTGTAAAGTACAGGGATTTCTCGCTATCTGAAGATGGAACCTTGTATTTCAGAAACCGCATTGTCGTACCTCGCTTCGAACTTATGACTGACAAGGTCATGAAGGAGGCACATGATACCCCGATGTCTATTCATCCGGGTAGCACCAAGATGTATCGTGATCTCCGTCAAAGGTACTGGTGGTCTAAAATGAAGCAAGACATTGCTCGTTATGTTGCTAAATGTGATGTTTGCCGTCGCGTTAAAGCAGAACATCAGAAACCAGCTGGAATTCTGCAACCACTTCCTATTCCTCTATGGAAATGGGATAAGGTTCAGATGGATTTCGTTACAGGACTTCCCAAGTCACAGAAGGGTCACGATGCTATTCTTGTCGTCGTCAACCAACTCTCTAAAGTTGCACACTTTCTGCCTGTCAAAGAGACTATCACTGCTAGTCAGTTAGCAGAGTTGTATATCTCCAGAATTGTATCACTCCACGGTATTCCGAAGGAGATCAGTTCGGACCGTGGCGGTCTTTTCACTTCCAAATTCTGGGAAAGTTTCCAAACAGCTATGGGAACTCATATTACCTGGAGTTCAGCTTATCATCCCCAATCCCAAGGCCAAGTTGAACGAGTCAATCAGGTTCTTGAAGACATGCTTCGGGCTTGTGTTATATCGTTTGGCAAGAAGTGGGAAGAATCTCTTCCTTATGCTGAGTTCTCGTATAACAATAGCTATCAAGCCAGCTTGAAAATGGCCCCCTTCGAAGTACTATATGGACGTAAGTGTCGAACCCCTCTGAATTGGTCAGAAACTAGGGAACGACTGCTCGTGGGTCCGGATATTATTCAACAGGGCGAAGAGTAAGTTCGTATTATCCGGGAAAATCTCAAGGCGGCTCAGGACCACCAGAAGAGCAACTATGATAGGAAACGATGGGGTTTGACTTATCAACCTGGTGATCAGGCTTATCTGCGAGTCACCCCGATGAAGGGCACTCACCGTTTTGGAATCAAGGGCAAGTTAGCTCCCCGCTAAATTGGTCCTTTTCGCATTATTGCTAGACGTGGACAGGTGGCATATAAATTGGAGTTGCTGCCGCAATTCTCTCATATCCACGACGTCTTTCATGTATCGCAACTTCGTAAATGCTTTAAGGAATCTCCGCACTGAGCTGTGGATCACGAGGTGCTCGAATTGCAAGATGACCTATCTTATAAGGAGCATCCGATCCGCATTCTCGATGAAGCTGAACGTCGGACCCGTCAGAAGGTTACCAAGTTCCTCAAAGTACAGTGGTCAAATCATACTGAAGATGAAGCCACTTGGGAACGCGAGGATAATCTTCGTGTGGAATACCCCGAACTTTTTCCTTCTACCTCTTAATTCTCGGGACGAGAATTCTTGTTAGTAGAGGAGATTTGTAACACCCCCAGTGGTTAGCCATAGTAATCACCCTTTTGATTATGCCATGTCATCATGTTTAACAGTGCATGATCATCATTAGCATTATATTGCATTTCAACTCCTAAGTCAAAATTCAAATTTAAATGAAAGTGAAATATAAAAGTTGTGCAACATAGAAACTAAAATGTTCGATAAATAACAGATATTGCAGAGACTATTCTAAAATTGAAACCAACAATTAATAAATTAATTAGGTGGCACTAACATAATTAAAACAGTAAGGAATAATGCATTTTAATTATTATAAAAATTGTGTGAACTCAAGTTGACTCCAAACCAATTTTTGGTAGTGTTAGGTAATGCCTAGTATTTGTTGGAGCAATTCCTATGTTTTACAAAATTCAATATGTGGCCTAACAATTTGCCAAACTGAGAAAAGAAAATAAATAAAAGAAAAAGGTAAAAGAAAACAGAACAGAAAACAAAAAAATAAAAAGAAAAGCAAAACCCTCCCCCCTGGCCCAAAGCCCAGTCGGCCGGCCCACCTAAAAGGCCTATGTGGCCTCCCCCAGGAGACCCCCGAACCCTAACCCTCCTCTCGCCCCCCCCCTCTCCTCTCCCGATCCAAGTCTAGATCGGGCCGCCGCCGACGCCTGACGCCGTTGCCTCGCCGTCCGACACCGCCCCGACCCCGTCGTCGCCTCGTCCCCTTCTCCGTCGCTCGTCCCCGTCCTCCTCCCCGCCGGACCACCTCGAGCCTCGCCGCCCCTCGTCCCTGCAACGCCGTTGAGGACCTCGTCCTCCCCCGGCCTCCTCTCCCTGTCCCGCACCGCCTGGCCTTGCCCCGACCCCGCCCTAGCCTCGGCTCCCTCTCGCGCGCGCCGCAGCTCCGCGCCCGCCGTGCCACAGCCGCTGCATCTTGCGCCGCTGCTGCCCACACGCGCCGGCTTGCGCTCGCCGTACTGCCGTGCACCGCCCGCTCGCGCCTCGCCTCGCCCGCGGCCATGTCCATGCTCGCCTCGCCCTGGCCGCGCCCGGTTCGCGCTCGTGGCTCCCCGTGCACGACCTTGCTCCGCCCCGGGCTCTCCCTGCCTTGCCCCGCTCGCTCCCCCTTCCGGCCACCGCGCCCCTCGCCACCCACTAGCGCTCGCCCCTGCCGTCCTGCGCCCCGCCGGCGACCTCCCTCGCCCGGCGCCCCAGCTCCGTGGCCGAACCGCCCCACACGCCCGGGTCCAGGCGACCCGGCGCCTGCGCCCGTTCGCCCGCTAAACGCCCCCTGGGCCTATGACACGAGGGGCCCGCCCCCAAAATGATTATAAAAATAAATATAAATAAAAATAATAATAATAATTATTAATTAATTAATTACTAATTAACCTAATTAACTCTGTTTAATTAATCTAATTAGTTAGTTAGTCTAATTAAACTGTAATTAACATTAATTAAATCTAATTAAACCTAACAGAGTATGACAGGTGGGACCCACTGGTCCTGACGTCATGCTGACGTCAGCATACACTGTTTCGGATAATTCTAATTTCATTAATTAAATTCCAGAAATTGTTTAAATCTTTAGAAATCCATATAAAATAAACCGTAACTCCGATGAAAAAACTTTGTACATGAAAGTTGCTCAGAACGACGAGACGAATCCGAATGCGCGGTCCGTTTGTCCGCCACGCGCCCCTAACATAGTGAACATGCAACCGTCCCTCTCCGGTCATCTGTCTGACAAATGTCCGGAACCGGGAAAACATTCCCGGATGGATTCCCCCTTCCTCGGTGGCGTGTAACCATACGTTAGGACACACCCGACACTGCACATTGTCATGTCATACTCTTGTTTGCTTTATATTTACTGTTTCCTCCCCCTCTTCTCTCTCGTTAGACCCCCGACGTCGTCCCCGAGACTGACGCAGCTCCGGAGACCGAAGACACCATTGACGACCTTGCCCTTGCCGCCGAGCAACCAGGCAAGCCCCGCCTTTTGATCATCCCGATATCGCCCATTCTATTTCTCATGCTTGCATTAGAATTGCTACTGCTGCTGCTTTACCTATTCTGATGCATAGCCTGTTTATTGTAACCTGCTGTTGATAATTACCTGCATATCCTAAACTGTTTAGTATAGGCTGGGTAGAGACCTATCAGTGACCCCACTAGTCCCGACCGCCCCGCTGGATTATCCGAAGACCCGATCAACGGGATTGAAGACCAGGCCCCGACACCGCACATCACCCCCCTTAGTTGTAACGACACTGCAGCGTTACTATCGAGTGTCGAGGGTGAAACCTCTTGTAGCACTCCTGATGTTAACTCTGTAGAGTAGCTATTCGGTCGTGGTCATCGAGGGTGATTCCTCCTTCACCACTTCCGGTAACGACGATGTCGTACAACACCTCAAGTGTGAACCCAGTGAGGGTGATTCCTCCGAGTTCACCTTGACGGATACATCGAGTAGGAATCCAACGAGGGTGATACCTCGGATTCTCCTGATGTTATGGACACACAGATACTTGGACTGTACTGTTACTTGGATAGGCGGGTCGACCCTGAGGGGTACCCAAGTGCGCGTGAGAGGCGAGTGTTGTGAAGACGGGTGCCTGTATGGTGCCCGAGTGATGAATATGAGGCGCGGCCGGGCATTCTTAACCCTTGCAGCAAGTCCTCGAGACGGGGCGACGGGGTCACATCTTTCGTGAGTCTCTGCTCGTTACCGCAAGCCCTAGTCCACTAACGATTTGGATATTTGATCCGAGCAGGCCTCTGGCCTGATAGCACTAACCATCACGTGGGCATAGTATGGGCGTTCTGCATCGTATGCATCAGCCGAAAACTCTGTCAGATGTCCAGTTCAGCATGGCGGCACGGACGGACCGGCGCCTTCCTGTAGTGTTGGTGCCTGGCTTCACCGTGTGCGCAACGACCCGGAGGGCGAGGGGCGATGGCCAAGACCCCCTTGCGCTTAGGATGTAGACCGGCGGGGACCTCTCTGCTGAGCTGTAGGTAGGGTTGCGGTGTGTTGTTTGACCGAGGCCGGGCATGACCCAGGAAAGTGTGTCTGGTCGGAGTTAATCGAGCGTGTTGGGTAAGTTGGTGCACCCCTGCATGGAAGAAAACTTCTATCGATAGCCTGTCCTACGGTAACGGACACTCGGAGTTGTATCCTGATTGATACAATTTTAGAACTGGATACTTGGATATGAGGCTCTGGGATTGCTTCTCGCAGGGAGTCGAGAAGGGATCTTAGGACGAGGTTGATGACTGTATGGCTCTGGGATTGCTTTCTCGCAGCGAGTCGAGAAAGGATCTCTGGGTGAGGTTGAGACTAAATGATACTGCTACTTTATATTGATCTGTTCTGCTCTCTTCTATTGCTGCAAGACCGATGAAGATGCTAGTCTTCGATAGGACTAGGCCTTCTCTCTATTCTAGCATTTCTGCAGCCCAGTCCACATATACAGCCTCCCCTTGAAAATGTTGCATATGTAGTGTAGATCCTTGCTTGCTGAGTACTTCTGAGTACTCACGGTTGCTTTGTTTTCCTTTTCTCCCCATATCAGTTTGTCGCGACCAGAGGATGGTGCCCCTTGAGACAGATGCCCCGTCGATCGACTACTACTACTACCCAGAGGATGGTTACTACTACGAGTTGACTGACGACGAGGAGTAGGTTCGGAGGGTCCCAGGCAGGAGGCCTACGCCTTTCGATCGTAGTGTTTTATTTTGCCCCGCCTTTCTAAAGGCCTTTCTGTTTCTCTTTTAATATATGTACTCAGATATCTGATGCTTCCGCTGACGCTAGTACGCAAGCTTATGTATTCGAGCCCTCGAGGCCCCTGGCTTGTAATATAAAGCTTGTATGACTTTATTTATGTTTTAGAGTTGTGTTGTGATATCTTCCCGTGAGTCCTTAGGCTTGATCGTGTGAATTTGCTTGTATGATTAGCGCACGATTAGGCCGGGGGCGTCACAGGTTTTACGACTAGTCCTGTCGGCCCGGGTTCTCTGTCATATGGATGCTAGCAACACAATCATATACGTGAGCCAAAAGGCGCAAACGGTCCCGGGCCAAGTAAAGGCGGCAGCCGTGGGTTACTATGTGTGAGGCCGCAAAGTGATATGATGTGTTACCTGCTAGATTGGTGTGACTTAGGATTGGGGTCCTAACATTTAGTCACCCACACCACCTGTTATTTTCAGGCGACGGCAGCCTCACACCGCAGCCGAACCAGTGAACCCTCGTACTCCCCTCCGTGTGGGCATCCACCAGCCTCGTCTTCCCTGGCTCCGTGTTGTTCCCTTCCTAGGCCTCACCGTAGTCCACCGCCTTGATGCTCTTGGTGCGGCGTGGTCAACGAGGTCAATGAACGACAACCATCGGAAGAGGACTTTAGGCGGTGAGGCTGACAGCTGGACCCACGAGCTACATCTTGGAATGCAAGCAAGTGCCTCCTTTACATTATTTGTCATTTGCCTCTCGTTTTCCTCTCCCCCACTTCTAAAACATTTTCAGAAAAATACAAAAATATTTGCCTTTTTATTTGCCTTCTTTCCGTTCGCTTTTCTGTTTGCTTTTTGTTGGCTTGTGTGCTAGATTGCTTGCCTTGTCACTATGTCTGAATTTGGGGAGGTTGTCGTTGAAAAAACTAGTAAGAATCTTGAGGAAAAATTTGATGATCTTGTTGATGATGATTCTCATGAGGAAGAAGCTACTATCTTGCATACTAAAAAACTCCGCATAGGTAGCAGTAATATTATTGGAAAAGGTGTTATTCAAGAGTTCTTTACTTGTGCCGGCATGTTACCAATGCTACGAGGATCGATTCTTAATAAAACTTCTAGTCTTGCGGATGCAATATCTTTGCTTATAGTTGAACTTGAAAGACAATTTGTTCACATGCATCCTTCCATACAAATGATCCTTCTAGAATTTTCTAATATTCATGGTCCTTCCGTTAAGCGTGTTACCACTATATTTTTAGCTTATGAATTTGGGCATATTATGAAAGAAGCACGTGAAATATTTGCTCATTACAATATAAATAGTGGATGCCCTCCTATAGAGGAGATCATTTTTAATCGAGAGGATATAAGGAGATTACAATCTCCAGATTATGCCACTTATAATGAAAATCTAAGAAAAAAGGTTTCCCCATCTGTTTTGATTGATAAACTTTCTAAACATAATGATAATTTTGCTATACAAAATAATGGGCTAGGGTGTGTTCTTAAATAAAGGATTAGAGATCATAACCAAAGGAACGTTTATAATGAAGAGATAGTAATCACATATCAAGGGCCAAGGGAGGAACCTGCTCCTCCCAAACTTGATATTACAGATCTGTAGCCAATTAAATTTAGCCCTTTTGATTATTTTTGCTTGCCACAAAGGAAACTTGCTATTGAGAGGAGGGAGTATGAGATGATTATGGATGATCACCCTCACTTCTATTACAATACTTAGATCTATGCAATATTCCTAGCTAAGGGCGTAAAACGATAGCGCTAGTTGGGAGTTAACCCAATAGTTATCTTTTAATTTTTTGTTTTCCTTGCTTGTTTTCAATAAATATGCAATTATGCTACTGTTATTATTGTGTTTTAGTATTTTAATTAGTGTTTGTGCCAAGTAGAGCCTTTAGGATGATCTTGGCTGATAGTTGATTTGATTTTGCTGAAAAACAAAAACTTTTGTGCTCAGCTCTTGAATTTTGTAAATTCACAGAAACATGCTTTTGATCTAAATTTTTTACACAAAATTGATATACAAATTTAATACATTTTCCTAAGTTTTCAGAATTTTTGGAGTTCAAAAGTTTAACTAAAGTCCAAATTAGTACAGATTGTTCGGTTTTTCACAGATTCTGTTTTCTATGCGTTGTTTGCTTATTTTGATGAATCTAAGGGTTGTATCGGGGGGGTATGAACCATGAAGAAGTTAGAATATAGAAGATATAATGCCAATATAAAATTGGAATGAGTTTACAACAATACCTAAAAGTGGTGGTTTGCTTTATTAGGCTAACGGATCTCACGAGTTTTTTGTTGAGTTTTCTGTTGTGAAGTTTTCAAGTTTTGGGTAAAGTTTTGATGGGCTAAGGAAAAGGAGTGGCGAGAGCCTAAGCTTGGGGATGCCCAAGGCATCCCAAGGAAATATTCAAGGACAAGCAAGCATCTAATCTTGGGGATGCCCTGGATGGCATCCCCTCTTTTGTCTACAATCCATCGGTAAATTATTTGAGGCTATATTTTTATTCACCACATGATATGTGTTTTGCTTGGAGCGTCTTATATTATATGAGTCTTTGCTTTATTTGCTTTTTAGTTTGCCAAAATCATCCTTGCTGGACACGCCTTTTTGAGAGGGACACACATTAATCGTGAATTTATTAGAATACTCTATGTGCTTCACTTATATTTTTTGAGCTAGCTAGTTGCTCTAGTGCTTCACTTATATCTTTTA
Source organism: Thinopyrum elongatum (assembly GCA_011799875.1). Taxonomy (NCBI): domain Eukaryota; kingdom Viridiplantae; phylum Streptophyta; class Magnoliopsida; order Poales; family Poaceae; genus Thinopyrum; species Thinopyrum elongatum. The sequence continues at coordinate 120,148,310 of CM022300.1, forward strand.
GAGCACGGCGGTGGTTATATTTTATAGAAATTGATGAACTCTCATGCTTCACTTATATTATTTTGAGAGTCTTATAAATAGCACTGTTCAAGAATTCGTCCGACTAATCAGTTAACGGGCCAGTTAATCACTACTCGTGGGGTGGCCGAATAAAATAGCACCTATTCATCACATTAACTTGTCAAACAAATTAATTGGCCAGTCACGTCAATTAGTTGGTTGTCAGGCCGATTAATCGCTCCTGGCCCATCAACTAGTGGGCAAACAAAGCCCCTATTATTGGCCCGTAACCCCTCCCGCTCCTCAATAGCTAGTCTGTTAGTATAAGCTTATTCGAAGTTATACAAAAGGACACACATTTGCTACATAGATGTGTTAAATAGCTAGGGAACCTCAACAACACTTCAACATATTGTGTCCACACTAAGTTTATGTCTATGTAAAGTAGTGTCTTTATATCTCTTGAATTGCTAAATTGAGGCCTAAGTAGTCAGGATTAACAATTTTACCTCTTTTCTATGCTTTTTATATGCCTTAGTAGTATTTTTTGGTAAATTACATAGCTGGTAGCATGAGAGTATGATATAATACATAATGATATATATATATATATATATATTGGTAGGATCCTATTTAATCTACCAATTAATGGTCAACTGATTAATCCAGTTAATAGGCCGATTCACGGATTAATCGCTACTCTCAAGCCGGTCGAGCAGCTATCAGTTACCGATTTCCTGAACATTGATAAATAGTATGGCAGTTTGCTTAGGTTATGAATTTAGTCCTAATATGATGGGTATTCAAGAGGGATATAATAAAAACTTTCATGAAGATCATTGAACATATGAGAAGTTTGATTCCTAGCATTTGTTTTAAGATATAAAGATGGTGATATTAGAGTCATGCTAGTGAGTAATTATGGTTTAGTAAGAATATTTGTGTTAAGGTTTGTGATTCCCACAGCATGCACGTATGGTCTCTCATTATGCTATGAAATTGGAGCATGATTTATTATTGATTGTCTTCCTTACGAGTGGCGGTCAGGGACGAGTGATGGTCTTTTCCTACCAATCTATCCTCCTACGAGCATGCATAGTAGTACTTTGCTTCGAGGGCTAATAAACTTTTGCAATAAGTATGTGAGTTCTTTATGATTAATGTGAGTCCATGGATTATACGCACTCTCACCTTTCTGCATTTTGCTAGCCTCTTTGGTACCGTGCATTGCCCTTACTCACCTTGAGTTGTGGTGCAAACTTCGCCGGTGCATCCAAACCCTGTGATATGATACGCTCTTTCACACATAAGCCTCCTTATATCTTCCTCAAAACAGCCACCATACCTACCTATTATGGCATTTCCATAGCCATTCCGAGATATATTGCCATGCAACTTCCACCGTTCCGTTTTATTATGAAACATATCATCATTGGCATATTGCTTTTCACGATCATATAGTTGGCATAGTATTTGTGGCTTGGCCATCGTTTATATTTTTATACATGTCACGCTAGATCATTGCACATCCCGGTACACCGCCGGAGGCATTCATATAGAGTCATATTTTTGTTCTAGTATCGAGTTGTAATTCTTGAGTTGTAAGTAAATAAAAGTGTGATGATCATCATTATTAGAGCATTGTACCATGCGAGGAAAGGATGATGGAGACTATGATTCCCCAACAAGTCGGGATGAGACTCCGGACTTAAAAATAAAAAAATAAAAAAGAGGCCGAAGTGCCCAACAAAAAAAAGGAAAAAGAGAGAGAGAGAGAAAGAGAGAATGGACAATGTTACTATCCTTTTTCCATATTTGTGATTCAAAGTAGCACCATGTTCTTCATGACAAAGTCTCCTATTTTGTCACTTTCATATATTATTAGTGGGAATTTTTTGTTATAGAAATTGGCTTGTATATTCCAATGATGGGCTTCCTCAAATGACCTAGGTCTTCATGAGCAAGCAAGTTGGATGCACACCCATTAGTTTTCTTTTGAGCTTTCATACACTTATAACTCTAGTGCATCCGTTGCATGGCAATCCCTACTCCTTGCATTGACATCAATTGATGGGCATCTCCATAGCCCGTTGATTAGCCTCGTCAATGTGAGACTTTTTCCTTTTTGTCTTCTCCACGCAACCTCCAACATCATATTCTATTCCACCCATAGTGCTATATCCATGGCTCACGCGCATGTATTGTATGAGAGTTGAAAAAGCTGAAGCGCGTTAAAAAGCATGAACCAATTTCTTGGTGTGTCATCGCGGTTATGCATGATAAATACTTTTTGTTAAGAAGATGAAGCATGATAAGACTATATGATTTTGTAGGGATAACTTTCTTTAACCATGATATTTTGAGAAGACATGATTGCTTTTTAGTATGCTTGAAGTATTATTGTTTTTATGTCAATATTAAACTTTTGTTTTGAATCTTACGGATCTGAATATTCATGCCACATAAAGAAATATTACATGATAAACATGTTAGGTAGCATTCCACATAAAAAATTCTGTTTTTATCATTTACCTACCCGAGGACGAGCAGGAATTAAGCTTGGGGATGCTTGATATCTCTCCAATGTATCTATAATTTTTTATTGTTCCATGCTATTATATTATCAACCTTAGAAGTTTTATATGCATTATTATGCTATTTTATATCATTATTTGGGACTAACCTATTAACCTAGTGCCCAGTGCCAGTTGATGTTTTTTCCTTGTTTTTGTCTTTACATAAAATCAATACCAAACAGAGTCCAAACAGAACAAAACTTTTAACGATTTTTCTTGGACCACTAGACACCTGGAAGGTTCGGGAGGAGGCCAGAAGGGCCATGAGGTGGTCACAAGCTCACAGGGCGCGCCCCCAAGCTTGTGGGCCCCTTGTTGCTCCTCTAGCCCTAATTCTTCTTCTATAAATACCCAAATATTCCCCGTAGATGAGAGGGCACACCAAAAATATTTTTCCACCGCCGCAAGTTTCTGTCTTCGTGAGATCCCATCCGGGGACCTTTTCCGGTACTCCGCCTGAGGGGGATTCGATCATGGAGGGCTTTTACATCAACCTTGCTGCCCTTCCGATGATGTGTGAGTAGTTTACCACAGACCTACGGGTCCGTAGCTAGTAACTTGATGGCTTCTTCTCTCTCTTTGATCTTCAATACAATGTCCTCCTCGATGTTCTTGGAGAGATCTATTCGATGTAATCTTCTTTTGCGGTGTGTTTGTTGAGATCCGATGAATTGTGGGTTTATGATCAGATTATCTATGAATATTATTTGAGTCTTCTCTGAACTCTTTTATGAATGATTTACATATCTTTGTATTTCTCTCCGATATATTGATTTGGTTTGGCCAACTAGATTGATTTTTCTTGCAATGGGAGAGGTGCTTTGTAATGGGTTCAATCTTGCGGTGCTCAATCCCAGTGACAGAAGGGGACATGACATGTATTTGTATTGTTTCCATTAAGGATTAAAAGATGGGGTTTTTTCATATTGATTGGATCTATGCCTCTACATCATGTCATCTTGCTTAAGGCATTACTCCGTTTTTGTTAACTTAATACACTAGATGCATGCCACATAGCGGTCGATGTGTGGAGTAATAGTAGTAGATGCAGGCAGGAGTCGGTCCACTTGTCTCGAACGTGATGCCTATATACATGATCATTTCCTTAGATATCATCATTCGCTTTTCTATCAATTGTTCAACAGTAATTTATTTACTCACAGTATGTTTTCTTTCAAGAGAGAAGCCTCTAGTAAAAATTATGGCCCCCGGGTCTATCTTTTAGCATATTATTTTCAGATCTATAAAATCAAAATACAAAAATACCTTGCTGCAATTTATTTACTTTACTTTTATTTTGCACTTTTACTTATCTTTTATATATATCACTATCAGGTCTCATCCTTGCAAGTAACCGTGAAGGGATTGACAACCCCTTTATCGCGTTGGGTGCAAGTATTTGTTTGTTTGTGTAGGTGCAATTATTGGAGACTTTTGTGTTCCTCCTACTTGATTGATACGTTGGTTCTTAACTGAGGGAAATACTTATCTCTACTTTGCTGCATCACCCTTTCCTCTTCAAGGGAAAAATCAACGCAAGCTCAAGAAGTAGCACTTATCAGGCTGAAGCCTCTTGACATAAGCATCGCATCCCCAAACTTTGAGAAATGACAACTTAGGTTTCTTGCCAAACCAGAATTCATACGGTGTCGTCTCAACGGATTTAGATGGTGCCCTATTTAAAGTGAATGTAGTTGTCTCTAATTCACAACCCCAAAACGATTGTGGCAAATTAGTAAGAGACATCATAGAACGCACCATATCCAATAAGGTATGGTTACGAAATTCAGACACACCATTACGCTGTGGTGTTCCAGGCGGCATGAGTTGTGAAACAATTCCACATTATCTTAAATGCATACCAAACTTGTAACTCAAATATTCACCTCCATGATCAGATCATAGAAATTTAATTTTCTTGTTATGATGATTCTCGACTTCACTCTGAAATTCCTTGAACTTTTCAAATGTTTCAGACTTGTGTTTCATTAAGTAAATATACCCATATCTACTCAAATCATCTGTGAAGGTAAGAAAATAACAATATCCACCGCGTGCTTCAACACTGATCAGACCGCATACATCGGTATGTATTATTTCCAATAAGTCACTAGCCCGCTCCATTGTTCCGAAAAACGAGGTTTTAGTTATCTTGCCATGAGGCATATGGTTCGCATGTCTCAAATGATTCATAATCAAGTGATTCCAAAAGTCCATCAGCATGGAGTTCCTTTCTGCGCTTTACACTAATATGACCTCAGAGGCAGTGCCACAAGTATGTGGTACTATCATCATTAACTTTGCATCTTTTGGCATCAATATTATGAATATGTGTATCACTATGATCGAGATTCAACAAGAATAAGCCATTCACAAGGGGTGCATGACCATAAAAGATATTATCCATATAAATAGAATACCATTATTCTCTGGCTTAAATGAATAACCGTCTCGCAATAAACAAGATCCAGATATAATGTTCATGCTTAACGCAAGCACCAAATAACAATGATTTAGGTTCATGACTAATCCTGAAGGTAAACGTAGAGGGAGCGTGCCGACGGTGATCACATCAACCTTGGAACCATTTCTGACACGCATCATCACCTTGTCCTTAGCTAGTCTTCATTTATTCTGTAGCTCCTGTTTCGAGTTACTGATATTAGCAACCGAACCAGTATCAAATACCCAGGCGCTGCTACGAGCATTAGTAAGGTACACATCAATAACATGTATATCAAATATACCTTTGTTCACTTTGCCATCCTTCTTATCCGCCAAGTATTTGGGGCAGTTTCGCTTCCAGTGGCCCTTCCCCTTGCAATAGAAGAACTCAGTCTCGGGTTTGGGTCCAGCCTTGAGTTTCTTCACGGGAGCGGCAACTTTCTTGCCATTCTTCTTGAAGTTCCCTTACTTTTCTTGAAACTGGTGGTCTTATTGACCATCAACACTTGATGCTCTTTCTTGATTTCTACCTCCGCGTCCTTAAGCATCACGAAGAGCTCAGGGATTGTTTTCTCCATCCCTTGCATATTATACTTCATCACAAAGCCCTTGTAGCTTGGTGGCAGTGACTGGAGAACTCTATCAATCGCTACTTCATCCGAAAGATTAATCTCCAATTGATTCAAACGGTTGTAGTACCAAGACATTCTGAGTACATGCTCACTAACAGAGTTGTTCTCCTCCATCTTGCAGCTAAAGAACTTGTCGGAGGTGTCATACCTCTCAACCCGGGCATGAGCTTGAAATACCAATTTTAGCTCCTGGAACATCTCATATGCTCTGTGGTGCTCAAAACGCCTTTGGAGCCCAGTTCTAAGCCGTAAAGCATGGCGCACTGAACTATCGTGTAGTCATCACTTCTAGTCTGCCAGACATTCATAGCATCCAGATTTGCAGGAGCGGGTGACACACCTAGTGGTGCTTCAATGACATAAGCCTTCTGTGCAGCAATGAGGATAATCCTCAAATTACGAACCCAATCCGCATAGTTGCTTCCATCATCTTTCAACTTAGCTTTCTCTAGGAATGCATTAAAATTCAGGGGAGCTATAGCACGAGCCATTGATCTATAGCATACTTTTGCAAAGACATTAAGACTATGTTCATGATAATTGGTTTAGTTAAATCAACATCCCTCAAGTTATCTAAGTGTTTACATGATCCAAATCAACTACATGTCCGATCATCACGTGAGATGGGGTCGTCATCAATGGTGAACATCTCCATGTTGATCATATCTACTATATGACTCATGTTTGACCTTTCTGTCCTCCGTGTTCCGAAGCCATGACTGTACATGCTAGGCTCGTGAAGTTTAACCCAAGTATTCCACATGTGTAAAACTGGCTTACACCCATTGTATGCAAATGTAGAGTCTATCACACCCGATCATCACGAGGTGCTTCGAAACGACGAACTTTCACAATGGTGCATACTTAGGGAGAACACTTTTATCTTGAAATTAAGTGAAGGGATCATCTTATAATGCTACCGTCATCCTAAGAAAAATAAGTTGCATAAAAGATAAACATCACATGCAATCAAAATATGTGACATGATATGGCCATTATCATCTTGTGCTTTTGATCTCCATCTCCAAACCACTGACATGATCTCCATCGTCGCCGCCATGACACCATGATCTCCATCATCATTATCTCCATCACCGTGTCATCATGTGGTTGTCTCGCCAACTATTGCTAACTGATAACCCACAAGTATAGGGGATCGCAACAGTTTTTGAGGGTAGAGTATTCAACCCAAATTTATTGATTCGACACAAGGGGAGCCAAAGAATATTTGCAAGTATTAGCAGCTGAGTTGTCAATTCAACCACACCCGGAGATTGATTATCTGTAGCAAAGTGATCAGTAGCAAAGTAGTATGATAGTAGTAGCAACAGTAATAGTAACGGTAACAGTGATAGCAATGATTTTGTAGCAGGTGCAACAGTAACAGTAGCACTAGTAACTTAGCAGGAACAATATAAGAGAAAATCATAGGCATTGGGTCGGTGAATTCATTGGATGATATTCATCATATAACAGTCTTAACCTAGGGCGATACGGCACTAGCTCTAGTTCAAAAATATAATGTAGGCATATATTCCGTAAATAATCATACGTGCTTATGGAAAGAAATTGCATGACATCTTTTGTCCTGCCCTCCCGTGGCAGCGGGGTCCATAAGGAAACTAAGGGATATTAAGGCATCCTTTTAATAGAGAAGCAAAACAAAGCATTAACACATAGTGAATACATGAACTCCTCAAACTACGGTCATCACCGGAAAGTATCCCGACTATTGTCACACCGGGGTTTGTGGATCAAAACACATAGTAGGTGACTATAGCTTGCAAGATCGGGTCTAGAACATAGATATAATGGTGATAACATAAATGGTTCAGATCTGAAATCATGGCACCTGGGCCCAAAGTGACAAGCATTAAGCATGGCAAAGTCATAGCAACATCAATCTCAGAACATAATGGATATTAGGGATCAAGCCCTAACAAAACTAGCTCGATTACATGATGAATCTCATCCAACTCCTCCCCGACCAGCGAGCCTACGAAGGAATTACTCACTCCTGGTGGAGAGCATCATGGAATTGGCGATGGATAAGGGTTAGTGATGATGAAGATCGAAGATCCCCCTCTCCGGAGCCCCAAACGGACTCCAAATCTGGCCTTCCGATGAAGAACAGGAGGTGGTGGTGGCTCCGTGTCGTGAAACGCGATAATTCTTCCTCCTCTATTTTTTTCTCCGAAAATGTGAATTTATAGTGTCGGAGATAGGGTCAGTGGGGCCACCAGGTGGGGACAACCCACCTGGGCGCGCCAGGTGGGGGGCGCACCCTGGTGGGTTGTGTCCACCCAGGGCCCCCCCCCTCCGGTGGTTCTTGGCTCCAGTATTTTTCTTTTATTCCATAAAAAATCTCCAAAAAGTTTCATTCCATTCCGAGAACTTTTATTTCTGCACAAAAAAAACACCATGGTAGTTCTTCTGAAAACAGCGTCAGGCCGGGTTAGTTTCATCCAAAACATGCAAATTAGAGTCCAAAACAAGAGGAAAAGCGTTAGGAAAAGTAGATACGACGGAGATGTATCAACTCCCCCAAGCTTAAACATTTGCTTGTCCTCAAGCAATTCAGTTGATAAACTGAAAGTGAAAAAGAAAAACTTTTACGAACTCTTTTGCTCTTGTTTACATAAAAAACTTAAGTAGCACCCAGGTTTTCAGCAAAGATCATGACTAAGCATGCCAACAATAACTATTAAAAAGTATATTAACTCATATCAATGACATAAACAACTAGCGAGCAATAATAAAGCATCTCAAATGACAACTCTTTGTCAAAACAATCATGATACAATATGACAACAGTGGTATCTCGCTAGCCCTTTCTGAGACCGCAAAACATAAATGCAGAGCACCTCCAAAGTTCAAGCAGCGACTAGACATTGTAATTCATGGTAGAAAAGATCCAGTCATGATGCATCCAACATTAGCTATACACAATGCATGAGGATGACAATAGTGCTCTCAGGTCTGGCGCTTATTTGAGAAAGTGATGACACAACATAAAAGTAAATAGATAATCCCTTCGTAGAGGGAAGCAGTGATTTGCAGTGGTGCCAGAGCTCATATTTAAAAAAAATAGAGATAAATGAAATTTTGAGAAATGCACCCTTCCTGTTCACTTCGCGACCATTAGTTATCGGTATCTTCCATGCTAAACACATTAGTGGCGGTTCCCAAGCGATAAAAGTAAAGGTTTACTCCCCCTCCACCAACAAACACACTCCACGGCTAGCCGAATCCACGGGTACCGTCCATACCAACATCAGTCCTGGGGGATTTTTGTTTAATTATTTGTAATTTTGAATTCGGGACTAGGAATCCCTATTACCGCCCTTCTCATGCAAGGACGAGTGAATAAACACTCATCACGAGAATAACCCGCTTAGCATGGAAGATACTGACTACCTCCTGTCACTCTATGAACAATCCAGGCACACAAAAACAGATGTTTATTTGAAATTTTTAGAGGTGGCACATGCAAATTTACTTGGAACGGCAGGGTAATACCGCATATAGGTAGATATATGGTGGACTCATCTGGAATAACTTGGGTTTCAGGATTTTGATGCACAAGCAGTATTCCCACTTAGTACAGGCGAAGGCTAGCAAATAGGTTGAGAAGCGGCCAGCTAGAGAGCGAAAACGGTCATGAACATGCATTATGCATAAGTAACATTGGATACTAGCATGAGTAGGATATGAACACTATGATAATAAATATCATAGAGGCTATGTTGGTTTTGATTCAACTAAATGCATGAACATGTGCCAAGTCAAGCCACTCGAACATTCGGAGGAGGATACCATATCATCATACCACATCACAATCATTTTAATGCATGTTGACATCCAAGATAAATCATTATCCACTCCTAGCTACTTAAGCATGGCATGAGAAACTATAATCTCTAATTGTCATTGCAAACATGTTTAATCATAATAGGCTGAATCATGGATACTAGGTTAAACATATTTACAAAAATAGAACAAGTTGAGTTCATACCCATTTCTCTCTGCCACAGCCAGTTCATCAAATATCGTCATTACTGCCTTTCACTTGCATGACCGAATGATATGGAAATAATAATAATGCAAGAGTGCCGTGGACAAAGCTAGAATCTGCAAACATTTTATTCAAAGCGGAGAAGACAAGGCAATTTGAGCTCTTTGTTAGATCAACAATAATGCATATGAGAGCCACTCAACATTTTCATCGTGGTCTTCCCCTCGGTATGACTTAATAAAAAGAAAAGAAATTCAGAGAAACACACTGAAATATTTTTGGAGTTTTTAGTTTTTCTTGAACAAGGCCATTTAAAGAGAAAAACAAAAATGAGAAAAACTATTTACACGGGAGAGCTCCCAACAAGCAAAAGAAGAACAAGGAAATCTTTTTGGGTTTTCTTTTTAATACTACAACTACAACACTAGAAAGAAAAACCAAAAAGAAGCAAGCAACATTTTTTGATTTTTCGAAGTTTTTCAAACACACAAGAAGAAAACGAGAAAATAAAACTAGCATGGATGATACAATGAAAAAGTGTGAACACCGACAACTTGAATGAGATGTGTGAACATGAATGTAATGTCGGTGGAAATACGTACTCCCCCAACCTTAGGCTTTTGGCCTCGCTTGGTAATCACCACTGGCGGCCTGCGTAATAATCCGAGTGATAGCTCACGGAGGCTCTTGGTGCAGACTCCTCAGCCCGCCAAGCAGCCACAACCTCTGCGTTGTGTGCGCGGGCCTCGCTCTCAAGAACATAATACCTTCCCTTGCTCTTGAATGTAGGGGCCGAGCTCGGCATTTTGGACATATTGCTCAAATTCTTCTTTAATACCTGCACTCAACATGAAATTGTCGCATAGCCATAAACATGATTTGGTAGCGGCATCCCGTATTGAACTTGCACTTGGTTCAACATAAGACCGACGGGTTGAGCCACTACTAGAAGATGCCTCCGAGGACCTCCACCTCGAAGAACTCCTTCCAAGGAAGTTCATCATATATGCGTACAAATTTCTAAAAAAAAATTGACCACAAAATTTTATTAACAAAACTTTGCAAGATTGATAGCACCTACTCATAGGGATGTATAGAGGCCATATTGAGCATTTAAACTACTTAGAACTCTAAGAATTCAACATGCAAGCCCATCTATAGTAGCACCAAGAGTAGCTAATTATTCAAAATATAAACCACTAAAGCAAAAACTAATTGGACAAACGGGGGAGTTACATACCAAGTAGCAATTCCCCGAAACAGTTTCGGAAACGGAGCTTCAAGCAAAGAGATCGAAATCCACGGGTTTGAGAGCAGGAACACGAGAAAGAGAGCAATGGTGAATTTTTGCTGGAGGTAGGTGATGGTGTGGACTAAAGAGATAAGTGAGGGGGCCCATGTGGGGACCACAACCCACCAGGGCGCGCCTGGGGCTGCTGGCGCGCCCAGGTGGGTTGTGCCCACCTGGTGCACCCCCCTCTGATGTTATTTGCATCAAAAATTCTTAAATAATCAAAAAAATCGTATTAAATTTCCAGGGCATTATGAGAACTTTTATTTTTGGGTCATTTTTTATTGCACGGGAAAATCAGAAAACAGACAAAACAAGGCAATTTATTTTATTTAACTAAGAAAAACAGAGAGTAAAAGTTGGGAGCAGAAGGTAGTGCCTACTAAATTCATCAACTCCATACCTCTCAAAAATGATCCATTAATAAGGTTGATCAAGTCTTATTAACAACCAGTTTCGATTAGCATGAAACCGAAGAACTTCCGTAAAACACTAAGTTACCTCAATGGGGATATGCATGTCCCCCACAATAAGCATTTCATATTTCTTTTTGGCAGTAGGTAGAGGTAGTTGAAAACTTCCAATAGTGATTGTCGGAGATTTTTCAATAACGTTAATACCATTCACTTGGAATTGTTTCTTCGGAAAGTGCACCGTATGCTCATTACCATTGATATGAAAAGTGACATTGCTTTTATTGCAATCAATAACAGCCCCTGTAGTATTCAAGAAGGGTCTACTAAGGATAATCGACATGTTGTCATCCTCGGGCATCTCAAGTATAACAAAGTCAGTCAAGATAGTAACATTAGCAACAACAACGGGCACATCCTCACAAATACCGATAGGTATGGCAGTCGATTTGTCAGCCATTTGCAAAGATATTTCAGTAGGTGTGAGTTTATTCAAATCAAGTCTTTTATATAAGGAGAAAGGCATAACACTAACACCAGCTCCTAAATCACACAAAGCAGTTTTCACATAGTTTCTTTTGATGGAGCAAGGTATAGTTGGTATTCCAGGATCTCCAAGTTTTTTAGGTACTCCATCCTTAAAAGAATAATTAGCAAGCATGGTGGAGATTTCAGCTTCTGGTATGTTTCTTTTATTAGAGATGATGTCTTTCATGTACTTTGCATAAGGGGCCATTTTTAATATATCAGTCAAACGAGTGCGCAAAAAGACTGGCCTAAGCATTTCAGCAAAGCGTTCAAATTCTTCATCATCTTTCTTCTTAGTTGATTTAGCTGGAAAGGGCATGGGTTTCTGAACCCATGGTTCTCTTTCCCTTCCATGTTTTCTAGCAACAAAGTCTCTTTTATCATATCTTTTATTTTTAGGTTGTGGGTTATCAAGATCAACAGCTGGTTCTATCTCAACATCATTATCTAGTTGTTTATCATTGTCTAGTTGAGTATCTTCATGAACATCATCATTATATTTTTCATTATCAGTAAGTGAATGTTCATTACCAGACTGAGTTTCAGCATCAGAGATAGAAACATCATTATCATTAACAGGAGGTTTTTCTATTTCAGGTTCACTAGAGGCATGCAAAGTCCTATCATTTTTATTTTTGTTCTTCTTTTTAGAAGGACTAGGTGCATCAGTGTTAATTCTTTGAGAGTCTTGTTCAATTCTTTTAGGACGTCCCTCAGGATAAAGTGGTTCCTGAGTCATTTTACCTCCTCTAGTTGCTACTCTAACAACAAAGTCATTTATATTATTATTCATTTCTTCTAGCAACTGTCTTTGTGATTTAGCAACTTGTTCTAGTTGAGTTTAAACCATAGAGGCATGTTTTCCTACATCTCTAACATCATTGGTGATTCTAAATAACAAGTCACACAAGCAAGCAATCATATCAGAATTATATTTCAATTGTTTCATAACATTTTCATTGAAGTGATCTTGCTTTCTAATGTAATTATCAAACTCATAAAGGCATTGACTAGGATGCATATTATAGGGATTGTCCCTTTCATTGAATTTCATTAAAGAATTTACCTCTACCACCTTGGGTGCTGGTGTGTCAAGCCCATGTATCTCTTCAATAGGAGGTAAATTTTTAACATCCTCGGCCTTAATACCTTTTTCCTTCATGGATTTCTTTGCCTCTTGCATATCTTCAGGACTGAGATATAAAATACCCCTCTTCTTCGGAGTGGGTTTATGCGGTGGTTCAGGAAGAGTCCAATCATCATAATTTTTCAATATATTATTCAGTAATTCCTCAGCTTGTTCAACAGTTTGTTCCCTGAAAACACAACCAGCACAACTATCTAGGAAGTCCCTAGAAGCATCGGTTAATCCATTATAGAAGATATCAAGTATTTCATTTTTCTTAAGAGGATGATCAGGCAAAGCATTTAGCAATTGGAGAAGCCCCCCCCCCCCAAGCTTGTGGGAGACTCTCTTCTTCAATTTGCACAAAGTTAAATATTTCCTGTAAGGCAGCTTGTTTCTTATGAGCAGGAAAATATTTTTCAGAGAAGTAATAAATCATATCCTGGGGACTACACACACAACCAGCAGCAAGAGTATGGTACCAAGTCTTAGCCTCACACTTTAATGAGAACGGGAATAACTTGAGAATATAGTAGTAGCGAATTTTATCCTCATGAGCAAAAAGGGTAGCTATATCATTCAATTTAGTGAGATGTGCCACGACAGTTTCAGTTTCATAACCATGGAAAGGATCAGATTCAACCAAAGTAATTAACTCTGGGTCGACGGAGAATTCATAATCCATATCATCAACAAAGATAGGTGAAGAAGCAAACTTAGGATCGGATTTCATTCCAGCATTCAAAGATTTCTCCTTCAGTTTGCATAATAATTTCTTAAGATCATCTCTATCATTGCAAGCAAGAAAATCTCGAGTTGTCTCCTCATCCATAACATAACCCTCAAGTACCTTAGGCAATTCATATCTAGGAGAGCTAGGTCTAACAGGTGTCTCAAGATTTTCAGTTTCAAGTACTTCATCAGTTTCAATAATTTCATCAGTTTGAGCATTCTCAATATCTTTAGCTCTAGCAATTTGTTCATCAAGAAAGTCACCTAGTGGCACATCATCATCAAGCAAGGTACTAGCATCATCATGAGTGGCATTCATAGAAGTAGCATCATCAATAACTTGTGACTTATCAGGATTAATAGCATGTGGTGGTGTTGCAAGTCTACTCAAAATAGAAGGTGAATCAACTGCAGAACTAGATGGCAGTTCCTTACCTCCCCTCATCTTAGAGGGAAATATTTTAGTCTTGGTATCCTTCAGATTCTTCATAGTGATAAATTGATAATAATCCCAAGTGACTCAACAAATATAGCTATGCTCCCCGGCAACAGTGCCAGAAAAAGGTCTTGATAACCCACAAGTATAGGGAATCGCAATAGTTTTCGAGGGTAGAGTATTCAACCCAAATTTATTGATTCAACACAAGGGGAGCCAAAGAATATTTGCAAGTATTAGCAGCTGAGTTGTCAATTCAACCACACCTGGAGATTAATTATCTGCAGCAAAGTGATCAGTAGCAAAGTAGTATGATAGTTTTGATAGTAGTAGCAACAGTAATAGTAACGGTAAAAGTGATAGCAATGATTTTGTAGCAGGTGCAACAGTAACAGTAGTAGTAGTAACTTAGCAAGAACAATATAAGAGAAAATCGTAGGCATTGGATCGGTGAATTCGTTGGATGATATTCATCATATAACAGTCATAACCTAGGGCGATATGGCACTAGCTCCAGTTCATAAATATAATGTAGGCATGTATTCCGTAAATAGTCATATGTGCTTATGGAAAGAACTTGCATGACATCTTTTGTCCTACCCTCCCGTGGCAGTGGGGTCCATAAGGAAACTAAAGGATATTAAGGCCTCCTTTTAATAGAGAAGCGGAATAAAGCATTAACACATAGTGAATACATGAACTCCTCAAACTACGGTCATCACCGGAAAGTATCCCGACTACTGTCACTCCGGGGTTTGCGTATCATAACACATAGTAGGTGACTATAACTTGCAAGATCAGATCTAGAACATAGATATAATGGTGATAACATAAACGGTTCAGATCTGAAATCATGGCACCCAGGCCCAAAGTGACAAGCATTAAGCATGGCAAAGTCATAGCAACATCAATCTCAGAACATAATGGATACTAGGGATCAAGCCCTAACAAAACTAACTCAACTACATGATGAATCTCATCCAACTCCTCACCGACCAGCGAGCCTACGAAGGAATTACTCACTCTCAGTGGGGAGCATCATGGAATTGGCGATGGAGAAGAGTTGGTGATGACGAAGATCGAAGATCCCCCTCTCCGGAGCTCCAAACGGACTCCAGATCTAGCCTCCCGATGAAGAACAATAGGTGGCGGCGGCTCCGTCTCGTGAAACGCGATAATTCTTCCTCCTCTATTTTTTCTCCAAAAATGTGAATTTATAGCGTCGGAGATAGGGTCAGCGGGGCCACTAGGTGGGGACAACCCACCTGGGCGCACCAGGAGGGGGCGCGCCCTTGTGGGTTGTGCCCACCCAGGGGCCCCCCTCCGGTGGTTCTTGGCTCCAGTATTTTTCTTTTATTCCATGAAAAATCTCCAAAAAGTTTCATTCCATTCCGAGAACTTTTATTTCTACACAAAAACAACACCATGGTAGTTCTGCTGAAAACAGCGTCAGTCTGGGTTAGTGTCATCCAATTCATGCAAATTAGAGTCCAAAACAAGAGGAAAAGCATTAGAAAAGTAGATACGATGGAGACGTATCACTAACGCATAGCGATAAAGTAAAGCAATTACATGGCGTTATTAGTTGACACGCAGGTCATACAATAATTTAAAGAAAACCCTATGGCTCTTGCCGGTTGCCGTACTCATCGACATGAAAGTAGTGAACCTATTACAAAACATGATCATCTCATACATCAACATATATCACATCAAGTTTTGGCCATACCACATCACAACATGCCCCACAAAAAGAAGTTAGACGTCCTCTACTTTGTTGTTGCAATTTTTACGTGGTTGCTATGGCAAACTATAAGAACCGTTCCTTATGTACGCAAAACCACAATGGTGATACAATTTTCCTTTTAATCTTCTACAAGGACCGCCTTTGTCAAATTACACTCAACTAAAGTAGGAGAGACAGACACCCGTAAAGCCACTTTTATGCAATACAAGTTGCATGTCAAACAATGGAACCAATCTCATGTGCGTGGACATGTAAGGTTGGTCCGAGCCGCTTCATCCCACAATACCTCCGAACCCAAATAAGACAAAAGAAGCAAGCAATTTGAACATCAACGCCCACAACTTCTTTGTGTTCTACTCGTGCATAAACATCTACGCATAGACCTAGCTCTGATGCCACTGATGGGGAACGTTGCATGAAAATCAAAAAATTTCCTATGAAACACCCAAGATCCAATCTAGGAGATGTATAGCTACGAGAGAGGAGTGTGTCTACATACCCTTGTAGACCGAAAGCATTAGCGTCGTAACGCGGTTGATGTAGTTGTACTCTTCATG
Source organism: Thinopyrum elongatum (assembly GCA_011799875.1). Classification (NCBI taxonomy): domain Eukaryota; kingdom Viridiplantae; phylum Streptophyta; class Magnoliopsida; order Poales; family Poaceae; genus Thinopyrum; species Thinopyrum elongatum. The sequence continues at coordinate 120,164,808 of CM022300.1, forward strand.
ATCCAATCGCGATCCAATCTGATCTAGTGTCGAACAGACGGCAGCTCCGAGTTTAGCACACGTACGGCTCGGCAGAGTCCTCTCCTTATTGATACAGCAAGGTAGGGAGAGGAGGTAGATGAGATCTGAACCAACACGATGGCGTGGTGGTGGTGGTGGCAGCGGAATTCTGGCAGGGCTTCGCCAAGCGCGTATCGGTGAAATGTGGGAGGAGTTGGGAGAGCTAACGGGCAAGGGTCGAAGGGGGGCTGCCCCCAACGCCTCCCCACCTTTATATAGGCGTGGAGGGGGATGGTGACTTGCCCTCCAAGTTCCTAGGGTCGTTGGTCAAAGGGGAGGAAGGAAATCCCTCCTTTCCTTTGAAAACCCATAAGTATAGGTGTCGGGGACGAATCCGCGATCACCTATGGGACCCAGAGAAGGACCCCTTTACATTCGGCAGGGAGAGACGGTCGCACGAAGAGCGAATCTAGCGAAGAACACGACAGTGCACGAGAGAGATTTACCCAGGTTCGGGCCGCACGGATGTGTAAAACCCTACTCCTGCTTTTTCACGTTTGTTATCTGTATGACTGTTCTAGCTCCAGGAGCGCTACAGTACTGAGTAGCTGCGTACAATACTGGAGTTCTCCATCTCCCAGTTTCTCCTCCCTTTCCACGTTGCCTATGGGCCTCCTTTTATACGCACAAAGGGGTCACCAACAGGTGGCAAACAGTAAAGGTAGAGGTGGAAAGTTGCTACAGTAAGGCCACTATTACCAGCATGACATGTCCTACCTACCACTGACGGCAGGGGACAAGGGCATTAAATGCCCATGCCTTTGCTGTCCACGTACATGTACCCGGACGTCTTGGACGTGGGAAAAGCCTATCCCACCTGCTCCTGCATCGCTAGCTACAGTGCACCGCCGTCTACACAGTGCCCTGCCACACATGCTTGGAAGGACCCAGAGCGCCACGCTGGCAGAGGCACCGAAGCAGCACAGTAGCACAGTGGTACAGTAACGCTTGCCGCGGCAAGACCTTGCCGCACTTGACAGCTTGCCGCAACCCATAGTTTGCCGCGCAAGGTTACTTGCCGGGGCAAGTACCTTGCCGCAGCCAATACCTTGCCGCAGCCAATGACTTGCCGGGGCAGGTACCTTGCCGCAGCAAGTACTCTGCTTCAGCAATGCCCAGGCTGGGCCTCAGCTGTCCCTCCCGGCAAGCTCCTCTTGCCGGGGCCTTAACTCTTGCTTCGTATACTTTGTTCTTGAATGGCTTAATAATCTTGAGCTTCTCTCTGGCTGTCCTCCCGCAAGCCTGGCCGCGGGATGCTACTACTGCCCGTGCACAAGTACGGGGTACTAGGGTACCCCTATTCTAGTACACCGACAGGAGCCCCCGGGCCTGGGCCACACAATGTGCCGGGCGTTGTTGGGCCAGGCCCAAACAGTGCACGGGCACGCGTGGCTGGGATAAGCCGAAACGTCCCTATGCTGTTTAATTGCACGCTCTCCCACGCGTCGCGTGTTGAATGCGGAGCGTGGGAAGCGTGCGCAGCCATCTCGAATGACGAAGGGGCGGATGGTTCCGCATCTTTCCCCATAAAAGGAGGGACCTGCAAAAGCACTCACACCCCCCCCCCCCCACCATTCTCGATCTCCAAATCTCCGCCTTCTTCTTCCTCCGCTCTAAAACAAAGCGGTTTCCCAATCCTCCGCCACCGCGCGCATCTGCATCACCCTCGGTCTTCAGCTCCGCCTTCGCCATGCCTCCCAAAGGAGAAAAGGGGAAGACGGGGAAGTCCTCAAGGACGGAGACCCAGGCGCAGTTGAAGAGGCAGAAGTACGCGCTCTTCGCTCCGACGCTCACGGGGGCGGATCTGAAGGCCAAGTTCCAAGGCATGTGGGCCGCGAGGACCAAGGCGCATCCGGCCACCCGCGTTCGCCCAGCCACCGACGAGAGCGAAGTGAGCAAGTACCCCTTCTTCGCTTGCTACTTTTGGTGCGGGCTCTGCCCACCGTACTCGGATTTCTTTAGCGACGTCATGTACACCTTCAACCTCCGTCTGCTGGATCTCACACCGAATGCCGTATCCACCATGGCAATATTTGCGCATCTGTGCGAGAACTTCGTCGGCGTCGCACCCAACACTGCGCTGTTCAGGCATTACTTCACTCCCCGTGCTGAAAAGGGGGAGCCTCTCACTGTTGGCGTCTCGTTCGTTTCAAGATTGGGCGCCAAGGAGCATTATCTGCAGGGGGATCTCCGCCCAAGATGGGGAGAAATCCGGTCTGAATGGTGTTGGATCATTGACGACGAGCCGCCACCATACTGTGCGCTTAGCAAGACCCCAGCAGTGCGTGGCACAGACTGGAGCGATCTGGATCCCCAGGACAAAAAGCTGGAGATTGCCGCTACCAGGATCATACAGCTCAGGGAGGCCGGGCTCACCATAGGGATGGTTGGCGCAGACTTCCTCCGCCGCCGCATTGCTCCTCTGCAGCAGAGAGGAAGGCCGGCCTCTGATTGGAAGAACCCAGCCGATATCATGCGGCTACGCCCTGGACTGATCAACAACTTCACAGTTCTGCAGCACGACTTTTTCATGCGAGAACTGTTCAAGCAAGAGACAGATCCAGAGAAGCGCGACAAGGCGTTCACGCTACCGAAGCACATCGTGCCCCTTTGCAACAACTCCGCATTAAGTGCAATCATCGCTATGATGCCGCTCTGCAATGCGCACAGCGTTGAAGCAACTTGGGACGTGCCGCTCGAAGAAGACGTGCGGCGATTCTTTGACTCCACGGTTGAAAAGCAGGTCCGGGAGGAGGAGTGGCTCGTCCGCAACACCACTGAGCAAGAAATAGAATTCATTGCTCGAAGGGTGGAGGAGGACAGGCTCGCCAGGGAAGCTGGCGATTTTGGTTATACTTTGGCGGAGCTCGACGAGGCACAAAAGGAGATCCTTGCCGAGCAGGGGATGCTTGCCAGGAAGGGCGAGCTCGCCGCACCCGGCAAGGATGTCAGGCCAAGCCAGCCTGCCGACGAGTCAGGCAGCTCGGAGGATGAGGGCTCCTCTTCCGAGGAGGGCACTGAAAGCCCACCGCAGTCAGAGTCCCCAGCCCCTCGGAGGAGGAAACGCCTTCGCAGGCTTGGCAAAGTGGTTGAGCGGCAAGAGGTTCAACAACCGCCGGAGCGCCGTTCGACGCGCTCGACCGCGGCAAGGGCTGGTGCTGCGGGGGCGTCTCACGCGGCCCCGGCAACTGGAGCAGGGTCATCAAAGACCGCTGCTACTACCCCCGCCAAGCGGCCAAGGAGTCCAGCTCCCCCTCCTCCCCCTCCTCACACAGAGGCGGACTTTGATTTTTCCGCTCTCAGCGAAGAGGACGACGAGGAAGAGTAAGTTCCCTTGCCGCGACCCTCAATCTTTGTAAGGTTTTGCTTCTGTCCTCATTTGTCGCGCTCCGGCCTTGCTTCCGCAGGGAGGAAACCTTGGCGGAGAGGATAAGGAAGAGAGCTAAGGCCTCGACGAGCAAGACCGTGGTGGTCGTCGAAGATGAGCCCACGGCAACCACCGGGAGAGCGTCTGAGACCATGCCGACCAGCTCGGAGCCCAGCCCTCGTCGCAGCCCCCAGTGCAGCCCCCAGCGTAAGTATCTCAACTACCTTTAGCTGGCGGTCGCTGAGGAACAAGCATTTTGTCACTGACATCTTTGGGCGTGTAGGAGAGGAGCAGCAAGTGGAGCCATCTGAAGGTGCTCCAGAAGTACCACCCCCCTCGACCACACCGCCAAGGAGAAGATCTCCGGTAAGGGCTCCCACTAGCGAGCCGAGCCACGAAGAGGAGCCGGCAAGCGCCGAAGTGCCAAGCACCAGCGTTGGCGACCCCACCCCAATGACAAACGTTGACGGGGGAGGGGAGCCCACCGCTCCTGAGCTCAACACGGGTAAACCCACTTGCCGCAAAACTCTTTCCGCTTTCTTTCTTTTGTCTTCTTGAATTTCTTCCTGAAGCTCTTTTTGCCTTACTTCTCGGGTTGGCAGAGCCCTCCTCGGTGGAGCCAATGAACATTGACTCTTCTGCCGAGGAGAACACCACAGGGGCCGTCGACGACGAGGCCGCCAAGGCTGTCGCTGCCAAGGCCGACAAGCTGGCAGCTGACAAGCTTGCCGACGAAGAAACTGCCAATGCTGCCGAAGAGGCCGGCAAGGCCGCCGAGGATAATACCGCCAAGGCGCCCACCGATGAAGCCGCCAAGGCTGCTGAAGATGAGGCCGCCCAGAAGGCTGCTGAGGAGGCCGGCGAGGGAGCCGGTGGTCGTACTGACGGCCCTGAGGCCACAGGAGCGCCAGGTGCTACTCCGACCACGGGTCCCTCAACCACTGACGAGGCGGCAACGCCCAACTCGCCTCCGCCAAGCAAATACATCCGGGTCGGCGAGAACATCTACGTCAGCCTCCCCTGGACGGTGGGCTCCAGAGCGCCAACCGAGGAGGATGTTGTGGAAGAGGAGATCCTTGCCGCTGCCGGTCTCCAGCTTGTGGATGCGCCAGGCGCCAGCAGCAGCAGCACGTCTGAAGAGGAGCAACTGCTTCAAAAGCTGCTGAATCTTCATCGCGCCCGACGGGAGAAGCTAGCTTCCAGGGAGGCGCTCATCGAGAAGGCCGAAACTGACATGTTGAGGCGCGCGGAGATCTTGGCGGACGTCCGTGCGCGATCTCTTAATGCGTTAGAGGTCAAGCAGGCACAACTGGCCGAAGAACGGCAGGCCCTCCTCCTGATGAAGCAAGACATTGAACAAAAACAGGAGGAGACCGCCAAGGAGTTGTCTGCTCAGGCCGGTGATCTGAACCAGCGGAAAGTGGACCTTGATGCCCACGAAGAAGAACTTGCCGAGCGCAAGAGGAAACTTGCCAAAACCCTCCGACAGAAAGATGAGGAGGTGGCAAGACTTGTCGCAGAGCGGACCCAGGGGCAGGCACAAAAACACCAGAAGGAAATCGAAGCCTTGGCCCAAGAGTACGCCAGCAAGTTAGTGGAGGCCACCAACGCTGTCGCTGCTGCAGAAGTGAACAGGAAGGAAACGGAGGAGAAAGTGGCAAGACTAGAGGCCGCCCTCAAGGCAAACGGTGACAAGCTCTCAACGCTTGAAAGTGAGAGGGCAAAGGTGACCCACACTTTGGCGGAGATGCAAGTTACCATAGCCAAGAAGAACAATCTGCTTGCCGCAGCCAACGACTCCAGAGCAGACCTGAAGCTGAAGCTGACCACGCTGAAGGAGACGCTCGACACCACCAGAAAGCGCGAAGGGCTTCTAATGACAGAGCTCCAGAAGGAAAAGGGTCTGCTTCAAGACGCTATTGCAACCCACAAGAAGTTCAGGGATAACGTGGGGATCTTCACAGACAGGCTTGCCAGCGCCGCCGAGGACATCGACAAGGAGCTGACTGCCCTGAAGGTGCCGGACTTCGGGTACTCCACCGACAAGAACACGCAAACTAGCGTCAAGCTAGCCGAGTTCTTCGACGGAGTAGTAGAAGCACTCCAACAGCTCCAAGTCAATCACAAGGCTCAACTGGCCGACGAGTCACGCAGGCTTTGCCGGGGAGTTCTCCGGAGGTTGTTGGTGAAGATAGCATATAGAAACCCGGGCGTCGACTTCAGCAACATCTTCAAAAGCTTGCCGAAGGGATACGACCCCGCGCCACTAGAGGCCCTTGTCGCGCCCATCGTGGAGAGGGTGGACCAAATCTAGAGAGTCGAAGGTGAGCATCGCAATTAGAGAGCCCATTCTTATCCCTCCTTGCCGCCGCTAGACATGTTAAAGAACAATTTGTTTAAGCCGCGGCAACTTATCTTGTAATATAACTTGCAATATTTTGAAGTTAATGCATGTCATCTCCCTTGAGCAATTTCTTTCCTTGTGTGTACTTGCCCTACGCTTATAGGGAACTTGCCGGTGCGCTCACCATCGCCGCGAGCGCTGGGTGCTGGGCTCCAGCAGCCTGCTGGCGGTGCCGCTGCCGGCAAGCAACCTTGTCGCGCTCAGTGCAGCCACTTAGGTTGTTGAGCGGACTCGAAACAAGGTAAGGGCGCGACCGATTACGCTTAGGTTCCGTCGCGCACAGGTTTTCCATACAAAGAGTAGTATCGTTCAAGGAAAATAACCTTGAAAATAAAAAAGAATTTGATTATTCAAACTTTGGCACTTAGCTTTGTCGCTGATCTCTCCGCGGCAAGGTCTTGTCACTGCTTGCCGCTGCCTTCTTCCCGGCAAGGCAAAGTTTCTTTGAACGACGCCTGGTCCATATCATTATCCCACCCCCCTCGGCAAACTTGTGCGCGAGGGAAGCTTCTGTCTCTTTGAGAAAAAGAAAGAAGAGAAAATAAAGATATAGGAGCTTGGCAGCTCGTTAATGCTTACCGGGGAGGCTGTACTGCACAGTATGTCAGATAATCATGCAAAATAAAAGTAAACATGAAATCGTCAAAAACTGCGAAATACAAAAGCTTTATTTATGCACAGGGTCTGCGCCTGGCTTTGTACAAAGGATTACATGCAACAGCGGCAATACTTGTACAAAAGGTGGTTGCCGGGGAAGGGCCTGGCAACCGCGCCTTATGGAAAAAACTTACGAAGATGCTCAATGTTCCAGGAATTGATCACTGGAATGCCATCCTCGGTCTCCAGGCAGACAGCGCCGGGCCTGGTGACTCGTTTCACCCGATAAGGGCCTTCCCACTTCGGCGTCAACTTGTTTGAATTCTTGGCCGACTGAACGCGCCGAAGAACAAGGTCGCCTTCCTCGAGACTTCTGGCATTAACTTTGCGGCTATGGTAGCGACGCAAAGCTTGCTGGTAGCGAGCAGCTCTCACAGCAGCCTGAAGACGATCCTCCTCGAGGAGCACAGCGTCATCTTGCCGCAGTTGCTCTTGCTCAAGCTCATCGTAAGCGAGCACTCGAGGTGACCCGTATACGAGTTCCGTGGGGAGAACTGCCTCTGCTCCATAAACTAGAGCAAAAGGCGTCTGGCCAGTAGCTCGATTTGGCGTCGTCCTGATCGACCAAAGAACCACTGGCAGCTCCTCGATCCAGTTTTTGCCGCACTTGCGCAGCCTGTCGAAAGTTCTCATCTTGAGCCCACGCAGCACTTCAGCATTTGCCCTTTCAGCTTGACCGTTGCTTCGGGGGTGAGCAACAGAAGCGAAACAGACCTTGGCGCCAAGGTCTTCGACATACTGCATGAAGGCGTGGCTCGTGAACTGGGTACCGTTGTCGGTGATGATCCTGTTAGGAACACCAAAGCGACAAACAATTCCCTTGAAGAACTTGATGGCTGATTGTGCTGTCACCTTCCTCACTGCTTCCACTTCTGGCCACTTCGTAAACTTGTCGATGGCCACATACAAGTACTCGAAGCCCCCGGTGGCACGGGGAAAGGGGCCGAGGATGTCGAGCCCCCAGACCAAAAATGGCCAGGAGAGAGGGATTGTCTGGAGAGCTTGAGCTGGCTGATGAATCTGCTTGGAATGAAACTGGCACGCTTCACACTTGGTTACTAGTGCAGTTGCATCCTGGAGGGTGGTGGGCCAAAAGAAACCTTGCCGGAAAGCCTTTCCAGCAAGGGCTCTTGACCCTATGTGGTGACCACATATGCCTCCATGAATCTCCGCCAACAGCTCCTGTCCTTCTTCCCGGGGAATACACTTCAATTTCACACCGTTTGGTCTTTTTCTGCACAGCATGTCATCGACAAATTGATACATATTGGACCGTCGGGCTACTTTCTCCGCTTCTTCCTGCTCTTCGGGAAGTTCTCCTGTCTGAAGGAAATGGACGATCTGCTGCGCCCACGCTGGAGCCTGTGGCTCGACAACGAGGACTAAAGGCATTTCTTCTGCTGCGGGAACATCAGGCCCTACGGCAAGAGCTCGTCGCTCTACCAGAGCCGGCCGTTCCCCGACGAGCTTGGCGGGAACAGCCGCTTCAACGACAAGAGCCTGGGGCCCTGCTGGAGCGTGCTGTCCTTCAACAAGCTCGTCGGGAGCGGTTGCTTCAACGACGGAAGCCCAAGGCCTCGTCGGAGCATCTTGCTCCTCAGCGCTTCGATCAGGAGCGCCTGCTTCAACGACAAGGACCCGAAGTCTTGTCGGAGCAAGTTGCCCCTTTGCCTCTTGCCTAGGAGCACCCGCTTCAACGACAAGAGCGTGAAGCCTTGTCGGAGCAAGTTGCCCCTCTGCATCTTTGGCGCTGGCTTTGGCAGCCTTCTTGCCGGCGGCTTCGGGGAGCTCTGCCGGGAAGTAGTCGCCAGAAGCCAACTTCCTCTTCCTGCCTTGCCCTACTGATGGCGTCACGGATGGCTGAGTTAGTTGGAGCACAAAAGTGCCTGGTTCCACAGGCAATTTGAGTGCGGCGTGCTTTGACAAACCATCGGCAATGTCATTTTCAGCACGTGGGACGTGCTCCATTTGTAGGCCGTCAAAGCATTCCTCCAACTTCCTCACCTCGTCTACATAAGCTTCCATCAATGGGCATTGGTAGTTCTTGTTCACTTGCCTGACGACAAGCTGCGAATCTCCCCTGACAATAAGCTTCTTGATTCCAAGGTCTGCCGCGATCCTGAGACCGGCAAGCAACCCCTCATATTCTGCAGTATTGTTCGTCGCCTGTTCCTTGGGAAAGTGCATTTGTACCACGTACTTGAGGTGCTCTCCGGTGGGTGCAACAAGCAGTACGCCAGCACCGGCGCCTTGCAGTGAAAAGGCACCATCAAAGTACATAAGCCACTCTTTGCTTGTCTCCTTGCCGGGGAGAGTCGTCTCTGGGATTTCTTCGTCTGGCGTTGGTGTCCATTCTGCGACAAACTCTGCCAAAACTCGGCTCTGTATGGTTGATGTACTCTCAAACTTGAGACCAAAGCTCGACAACTCCAACGCCCACTCGACAATCCTGCCTGTCGCTTCTGGATTTTGCAAAATCCTTTTCAGCGGGAAGCGAGTGACGACGGTAACTTCATGTGCTTGAAAGTAATGGCGCAGCTTTCTCGAGGCCATGAGAAGGCCGAAAAGCAGCTTCTGCACACCAGAATACCTTGACCTAGCTCCCTGCAGAAGAGAGCTCACAAAGTAGACCGGGCGCTGCACCATTTTCTTCTTTTGTATCACTTCGCCTGACTGCGCAGACGAAGCCTTGTCGGCAACAAAACTTGTCGGGGGAGCCCCCAGCTTGTCGCTGGTCGTGCTTGCCGCAGTTACTGCCTCCTCATCCTCCTCTCTCTCCGCTACCAGCGCAGCACTAACCACTTGATTGGTTGCCGCTAGATACAGCAACAACTTCTCTTGTGGTTTAGGTGCGGCAAGTATTGGAGGAGAGGAGAGGTATCTCTTCAAGTCTTGCAGCGCTGCCTCCGCCTCTGAAGTCCATTTCAATGGACCTGCCTTTTTTAAGATTTTGAAAAATGGCAGGGCGCGCTCAGCTGACTTGGAGATAAACCTACTGAGAGCAGCAACACAGCCGGCAAGTCATCGTACATCCTTGACGTGCTTCGGTGCTTCAATTTGCTCAATGGCTTTGATCTTGTCAGGATTGGCTTCAATTCCACGTTGAGACACAAAGAACCCGAGAAGCTTGCCGGAGGGAACTCCAAACACGCACTTCTCGGGGTTGAGCTTCAGGTTGATCTTGCGCAGATTTACAAAAGTTTCTTCTAGATCTTGAACCAAAGTAGCCATGTCTTTGCTTTTGACCACTATATCATCCATATAGGCTTCCACATTTCTGTGCAGCTGAGGCTCAAAAGCAATCTGGACGGCTCTTGCAAATGTCGAACCAGCATTTTTCAAACCAAATGGCATACGTACGAAACAGTATGTGCCACAGGGTGTGATAAATGCGGTCTTTTCCTCATCTTCCTCAGCCATGAAGATTTGATGATACCCTGAATATGCGTCAAGAAATGAAAGCAAATCACATCCTGCCGTGGAGTCAACAATCTGGTCTATGCGGGGCAAAGGAAATGGGTCTTTGGGACAAGCTTTATTGACATCAGTGAAATCAATACAAAGTCTCCATTTTCCATTCGCTTTGCGCACGACAACAGGATTGGCCAACCACGTAGGATGGAGCACTCCTCTGACGAGGCCTGCTGCTTCCAACTTCTTGATTTCTTCCGCAATAAACTCTTGCCGCTCCACAGCTTGCTTTCTGGCTTTCTGTTTGACGGGCCTCGCGTGGGGACAAACGGCAAGGTGGTGCTCAATTACTTTCCTGGGAACACCGGGGATGTCGGACGGTTGCCATGCAAATATGTCGACATTCGCCCGCAGGAAAGCAACGAGCGCGTTTTCCTATTTGTTGTCAAGTGTGGCACTGATGGTGAAGGAACCACTAGTGCCGTACTCCTTGGCGGGCACCTTCTTTGTCGCCGGCGGAGCGGCTTTGTTCTTCTTGCACTTGCCGGTGGAGCTCTCTGGTGCGTCCTCGACGGCAGCGCAGCACTCCGAAGAGGTGCGCTTGCCGGAGTGGGCACAGGAGCTCTTGCCGGACTTCCTCTTGTTCTCCCCCCCGAGAGCTTCAGCGGCAAGTGCCTTGGCAGCAGTTGCGGCAGCTGCCTCCCGGTAGATCTTGTCGGCGCAAATAAGTGCATCCTTCTTGTCGCAGGGAACTGTGATAACACCTACTGGACCTGGCATCTTCAACACGTTGTAGGCATAATGAGAGGCTGCCATGAACTTGGCGAGCGCTGGATGGCCAAGTATCCCATTATAAGGCAATGGAATATCGGCAACATCAAAGGTGACCTTCTCGGTTCGGTAGTTCAGCTCGCCGCCAAATGTCACTGGCAGCGTGATCTTCCCTTTCGGCTTGCTCCTTCCTGGATTGACTCCTTGGAAAGTACCAGTTTCCTCAAGCTCGCCGTCAGAGATTTGAAGTTTCCGGAGCACAGCGGGCGAAATCAGATTCAAGCCGGCCCCACCGTCAACTAACATCTTCGTGACCTTGAGGTTGCGGATCGTTGGTGAAACCAACATCGGCAAGCACCCGACCGCCGTTGTGCGGTCAGGGTGGTCCTCAATGTCAAAGACGATAGGCGTGTCGGACCACTTCAGAAGCTTTCTGGCGTCAACAGATGGTTCCGCCGCATTGATCTCTCGCGCCCACTGTTTAAGTTGGCGGTGAGAAGAATGCAACGAAGCACCACCGTCAACACACAAGACTTCTGCGGCTTTCTGAAATTCGTGCTCACTGGATTCTTCATCATCTAGATCATCATCATCATCATCTTTGTCGCGGCCACGAGGAGGCCTGTCTCTCTGCTGCTGTTTGGCCTTGCCGCGACGCCCCCCTCGGGCAGTGCGCTTCTTGCCGGACCCGCCAGCACCTTCTGGGGCCTTCTCCTTATCGCGCCTCTCATACTCAGCTTTCTGCTGTTCGACGAGCTGCTCGACTCGTCGACAGTTCTGGAGATCGTGTCCCTTGGTGCGGTGGATCTTGCAATATTGCTTGTCGGAGCCGTCCTGCTTGTCGGCAGCCGCCAAGGCCTGACAGTTGGCGCACGCGGCAATCTCCTTGCCGGAGCCCTCGACTTTGGCCTTGTCGGCGCTGCCGCTGCCGCTGGACTGCTCGACGGCAAGCACAGCTTTGCCCTTTTTCTTCCTGTTGTTCCGCCGCCGGCCCTTCTTTGCCGGGGCGGTACCTTCGCTGTCAGAGCTCCCCCCTGCGCCAACACCTTCACCGGGAAGTTTCCTTCCCTCTTCAGCGCGCGCACACTTGTCGGCGAGAGCATATAGCTGGCCAATGTCTCTGACCTTGGTCATCGCCATTTCCTCCCGCATCTTGCGGTTACGCACGTTCTGATGGAACGCGCTAATAACCGCAGCGGGGTGAACATCTGGGATGTTGTACTGTACGCGGCTGAACCTTTGAATGTATTTGCGCAGGGGCTCTCCTTCCTTCTGGGGGATGAGATGAAGATCACTCTCCTGGCCATGAGGTTGATGACCGCCAGTAAAGGCACCAACAAACTGATGGCACAGGTCCGCCCATGAAGAAATGGAGTTCTCCGGCAAGTGCATGAGCCATGAGACGACGTTGTGCTTTAACACGAGCGGGAAGTAGTTAGCAAGAATCTTGTCGTCTCGTCCCCCGGCAGCTTGCACCGCAATGGTGTAAATGCTGAGGAACTCCGACGGGTGTGTCTTGCCATCATACTTCTCCGGCACGTCAGGCTTGAAAGCCTTGCGATTGGGCCACTGGACCTACCGCAGCTCACGGGTGAACGCTGGACAACTTACCGCGTACGGCAAGTCGCCAGGATCCCCTGGCACATGCATGTCAACAGCGGGCCCTGCGCATCTGTCGGACTGACGATGCGCTTCTCTCCTTCGCTCGATAGTGGTACGAGCGTCTTCTCCTCTGCGTTCCTGAAGAACGAGGCGCTGGTCACGACGAGCTCGCGGGTCAGACGACGCCGTGGAATCATCGCCACGGGCGTCGTTTCGACGTGTCGGCGACCGAGGCCGTCTGGGTGGGGAGTGTACGGTTGTTGCCCCCTCGCCGTTCTTGTTGGTGACAGCATTGTCACCAGTTCTCTTGTCGGCCGCGCGCACCGGGTCGGCATCAGCGAAGCTGAGAAGGCTCTGAATGGTTGCCCTCCACTCGTCAAGCTTATCTGCTGGTGGAGGGAAGTTCAGGAGCAGTTGCGCACGCGCCAACGCTTCTGCTGGTGAGGGAGGTATCGAGTGGCGTGAGGACTGTGGGATGCTCTTACTCCTAACAGTGTTAGAAGGAGCATCTCCACGCCCAGGCGACCGCACCTCGACCCCGCCAACGTGTTGTTGCGTATGGTGACCCCGCGCATCTCGAGATCGATGCGCAAGTTCATTATCCAGGGAGCGCCTGGCACCTGGGGCGTCAGGACGCTGCCTGTCACGGGCTTCTTGCGAAGGCCGCGGCGTCTGAACCGGTGCAGGCATTCCAGAACGCGCAGCACCGTTTCTGGAGCTTGCAGGGCCAGCAGCAGCGAGCAGCGCTGCGTTCCCAGATCCAGCAGCGCCAAGATTGGCGTTGCTGGCCCGGTTTTGGACAGGTGGAGGTAATAGGAGCTCTCGCTCTCCAGTCCCCCCAGCAGCCGCAATCACGTCGGCACCCTCCTGCATGGGAGCAGGCGGGTTGGACGTAGACGCACGGATGGCTGAAGTCTTCTTTTTTGGAGCCATAAGACGGAGGATGGCCCAAAAACTAGCGCGCAAATCGCTAGATTAGGTTCACACAACCTCCTTCCCCCTACCTGGTGCGCCAAAGATGTCGGGGAAGAATCCGCGATCACCTATGGGACCCAGAGAAGGACCCCTTTACGTTCGGCAGGGAGAGACGGTCGCACGAAGAGCGAATCTAGCGAAGAACACGACAGTGCACGAGAGAGATTTACCCAGGTTCGGGCCGCACGGATGCGTAAAACCCTACTCCTGCTTTTTCATGTTTGTTATCTGTATGACTGTTCTAGCTCCAGGAGCGCTACAGTACTGAGTAGCTGCGTACAATACTGGAGTTCTCCATCTCCCAGTTTCTCCTCCCTTTCCACGTTGCCTATGGGCCTCCTTTTATACGCACAAAGGGGTCACCAACAGGTGGCAAATAGTAAAGGTAGAGGTGGAAAGTTGCTACAGTAAGGCCACTATTACCAGCATGACATGTCCTACCTACCACTGACGGCAGGGGACAAGGGCATTAAATGCCCATGCCTTTGCTGTCCACGTACATGTACCCGGACGTCTTGGACGTGGGAAAAGCCTATCCCACCTGCTCCTGCACCGCTAGCTACAGTGCACCGCCGTCTACACAGTGCCCTGCCACGCACGCTTGGAAGGACCCAGAGCGCCACGCTGGCAGAGGCACCGGAGCAGCACAGTAGCACAGTGGTACAGTAACGCTTGCCGCGGCAAGACCTTGCCGCACCTGACAGCTTGCCGCGCAAGGTTACTTGCCGGGGCAAGTACCTTGCCGCAGCCGCTATCTTGCCGCAGACAATACCTTGCCGCAGCCAATGACTTGCCGGGGCAGGTACCTTGCCGCGGCAAGTACTCTGCTTCAGCAATGCCCAGGCTGGGCCTCAGCTGTCCCTCCCGGCAAGCTCCTCTTGCCGGGGCCTTAACTCTTGCTTCGTATACTTTGTTCTTGAATGGCTTAATAATCTTGAGCTTCTCTCTGGCTGTCCTCCCGCAAGCCTGGCCGCGGGATGCTACTACTGCCCGTGCACAAGTACGGGGTACTAGGGTACCCCTATTCTAGTACACCGACAATAGGGGATCAATTGTAGCCTTTCTCGATAAGTAAGAGTGTCAAATCCACAAGTATAGGGGATCAACAGAACTCTATGCACACTTTACGTTCGCTTTACCTAGAACAAGTACGAAACTAGAAGTACATTGTAGGTGTGATAGGATAGGTTTGCAAGATAATAAAGAACAGGTAAATAAAAGCTAGGGGCTGTTTAGATAAAGGAACAATTACATTAGTTTTAGTAGAGAGCTTTTTGTCACAAGAAAGTTATTTGTCCCTAGGCAATCGATAACAAGACCGGTAATCATTATTGCAATTTTATATGAGGGAGAGGCATAAGCTAACATATTTTCTCTACTTGGATCATATGCACTTATGATTGGAACTCTAGCAAGCATCCGCAACTACTAAAGATCATTAAGGTAAAACCCAACCATAGCATTAAAGTATCAAGTCCTCTTTACTCCCATACGCAACAACCCACTTACTCGGGTCTGTGCTTCTGTCACTCATGCCACCCACCATAAGCGAATCATGAACATATTGCAACACCCTATAGCGGGGATCCCTCATGCTTACGCGACACGGAGAGCACCATAGGACAGCACCAATAATAAAACATACAACTCAAACCAAGCATGATCATCAACCAACCCATAGGACAAAACGGATCTACTCAAACATCATAGGATAGCCATACATCATTGGGAAATAATATATAGCGTTGAGCACCATGTTTAAGTAGAGATTACAGTGGGTAAAAGAGAGGTTACACCGCTGCATAGAGGGGGAGAGAGTTGGTGATGATGGCGGTGAAGTTGTTGGTGTAGATCGTCGTCATGATGATGGCCCCGGCGGCGTTCCGGCGCCACCGGGAGAGAGGGGGAGAGAGCCCCCTTCCTTCTTCTTCTTCCTTGACCTCCCCCGCAGATGGGAGGAGGGTTTCCCCTCTAGTCCATGGCCTCCATGGTGGCCGAGGGGCAGGAGCCCCTCCGAGATTGGATCTATCTCTCTGTTTCTCTTCTATTTCTGCGCTCCTGTTTTCTGGCCTTTCACCGTTTCTTAAATTCCTGGAGATCCGTAAATCCGATTGGGCTGAAATTTTAACACGATTTTTATCCAGATATTATTTTTCTTGAGGTGAAAGAAGGGAACCAACCGCCTTACAGGGGCCTCACAAGCCTCCTGGACGCGCCCAGGGTAGGGGAGCGCGCCCCTAGGGCTTCTGGGCCCCTCGGGCATCGTCTCGCATTGATTCCAATTCCCAAAAATCACATATATTTCAAAATATATCACCGTAGATTTTTATTGTGTTTGGACTTTGTTTGGTATGTATATTCTGCGAAACAAAAA
Organism: Thinopyrum elongatum; assembly: GCA_011799875.1. NCBI lineage: Eukaryota > Viridiplantae > Streptophyta > Magnoliopsida > Poales > Poaceae > Thinopyrum > Thinopyrum elongatum. Next base: position 120,180,429 of record CM022300.1, read on the forward strand.
ACATGCAACAAACAGGAACTGACACTGGGCACTTGATCAATATGTTAGTCCCAAAAATAATATAAAAAGTTGCCAAAAGTATATAAAAATTGTAGAATATTGGCATGAAACAATCAAAAAGTATAGATATGACGGAGACGTATCAGCATCCCCAAGCTTAATTCCTACTCGGCCTCGAGTAGGTAAATGATAAAAAAGATAATTTTTGATGTGGAATGCTACCTAGCATAATCTTGATCATATAATCTAATCATGACATGAATATTAAGACACGAGTGATTCAAAGCAATAGTTTATCATTTAACATAAAGACATCAATACTAAGGCATCCCAACAAACAATCATGTCTTTCAAAATATCAATGCTAAAGAACGTTATCCCTACAAAATTATATAATCTTGTCATGCTCTATCTTTATCACACAAAGTATTTATCATGCACAACCCCGATGACAAGCCAAGCAATTGTTTCATACTTTTAATGTTCTCAAGCTTTTTCAACCCTCATGCAATACATGAGCGTGAGCCATGGATATAGCACTACAGGTGGAATAGAATATGATGGTGGAGATTCTAAGGAGAAGACAAAAAGGAGAAAGTCTCACATCAACTAGGCAAATTAATAGGCTATGGAGATGCCCATCAATTGATATCGATGCAAGTGAGTAGGGATTGCCATACAGACGGATGCACTGGCTATAAGTGTATGAAAGCTCAAACTGAAAACTAAGTGGGTGTGCATCCAACTTGCTTGCTCATGAAGACCTCGGGCATTTGAGGAAGCCCATCATCGGAATATACAAGCCAAGTTCTATAATGAAAATTCCCACTAGTATATGAAAGTGATAACTCAAGAGACTCTCTATATGAAGAACATGGTGCTACTCTGAAGCACAAATGTGGTAAAAGGATAGTAACATTGCCCCATCTCTCTTTTTCTCTCATTTTTTTATTTTCTTTTTTTGGGTCTCTTTGGTCTCTTTTTTATTTTGGGCTCTCTGGCCTCTTTTTTTTATTTTAAGTCCGGAGTCTCATCCCGACTTGTGGGGGAATCATAGTCTCCATCATCCTTTCCTCACTGGGGCAATGATCTAATAATGATGATCATCACACTTTTATTTAGTTACAACTCGATACAACTAATACATGATGACTCTATATGAATGCCTCTGGCAGTGTACCAGGATGTGCAATGATCTAGCATAGCAAAGATATCAAAAAAGGAGAAGCCATGAAAATATCATGCAAAGCAATATGAAAATGAATGCTCAAGTCATGTATATGATGATGGTGGAAGTTGCATGGCAATATATCTCGGAATGGCTATGGAAATGCCATAATAGGTAGGTATGGTGGCTGTTTCGAGGAAGATATAGGGAGGCTTATGTGCGATAGAGCGTATCATATCATGGGGTTTGGATGCATCAGCGAAGTTTGCACCAACTCTCGAGGTGAGAAAGGGCAATGCACGATACCAAAGAGGCTAGCAAATTGCGGAAAGGTGAGAGTGCGTATAATCCATGGACTCAACATTAGTCATAAAGAACTCACATACTTATTGCAAAAGTTTATTAGCCATCAAAGCAAAGTACTAATACGCATTCTCCTAGGGGGTAGATTGGTAGGAAAAGACCATTGCTCGTCCCCGACCGCCACTCATAAGGAAGACAATCAAAAACAAATCATGCTCTAATTTCATCGCATAACGAGAGACTATACGTGCATGCTTCAGGAATCACAAAACTTAACACCAATATTCTTACTAAACCACAATAATTCACTAGTACCTCCCACATATTACCATCTCTATATCGCAAAACTATTGCAAGGAATCAAATATATCATATTCAGTGATCTACAAGTTTTATGTAGGATTTAATGACTAAGCATGTGAATGACCAATTCCTGTTGACTCTCTAAACAGATATAAGTGAAGCAAGAGAGTTTAATTCTCTCTACAAAAGATATGCCCATGCTCTAACAAATATAAGTGAAGCAGAAGAGCATTCTACAAATGGCGGTTTTCTATGTGTAGAGAAATAGGCAATCCAAACTTCAAAAGATATAAGTGAAGCACATGAAGCATTCTATAAAGCCATACTCAAAAGATATAAGTGAAGTGCATGAAGAATTCTATAAATCAACCAAGGACTATCTCATAACAGCATGGTGCACTAAATAAAAATTAAAAATAAAAATAAAATACACTCCAAGAATTTGCGCATATCATGTGACGAATAAAAATATAGCTTCAAGTAAAATTACCGATGGTCGTTATAAGAAAGAGGGGATGCCTTCCGGGGCATCCCCAAGCTTAGTTTCTTGGGAGTCCTTGAATATTACCTTGGGGTGCCTCGGGTATCCCCAAGCTTAGGCTCTTGCCACTCCTTATTCCTTCATCCATCATGATCTCACCCAAAACTTGAAAACTTCAATCACACAAAACTTGACAAAACCCTCGTGAGATCCATTAGTATAATAAAGCAAATCACTACTTTAAGTACTGTTGCAAACCCATTCATATTTTATTTTTGCATTATAACTACTTTACACTAACTTCACCATAGCTTATATCACCGATACAATCCATAGATTCATCAAAATAGGCAATACAATGCATCAAAAAAAGAATCTGTCAAAAACAGAACAGTCTGTAGCAATATAAACATTGACCATACTTATGTAACTCCAAAAATTTTGAAAAATTATGAAAAAATAAAAAAATTTCATAGCAGTACCGTGTAAAAATTTCAGAAACTTTTGTCGTTCCAGTAAAAAATGTAAATTCACGGACTACGGCCAAAGTTTCTGTTTTTGCACTGCACAAACCAAACACGCAATCTAATCATCCTAAAGGCAAATCTTGGCACATTATTTTTATAATACAATGGATTTGTACAATGGGATAATTATTTTTGTTGAAAAGTTTCTATAATTCAAGATTTGCAAAGTTTCCATGGGCGTGAACAAAGTTCAAGTAGCTCCCCCACTTCAACGGTGCTCGTCTTTCTTACTTTCACTTTTATTTTTGAAAACTTTTAGGTTCCCCTCTATTTTTTTGTTTTTAAACTTTATAAAAGCACACAACAGAATAAAATGACAATCTAAAACTTCTAGGTTGTCTCCCTGGCAGCGCTTTCTTTAAAGCCATTAAGTTAGGCATAAAGTGCTCAAGTAATGGATCCACCCGAATCCCAAGGTATATCAAAGCCAATTTGAATTAACAATGATTAGTAATTTAGTAGTGAGAACAAAGTAACATATATGATGCAACAACGAAGTCTAACTCTCTTCCTATGCATCAGCATGTCATAAAAGAACAATTCATGCACACAAAGTAAAGGCCGATACATAGCATAAACAGTTTCTTGCAATTTTATCGTATTGGAAACATAGAGAGGCGGAGATGTGGTTCCTCTCTCATAATAATTGTAAGTAGGAGCAGCAAGCACATGCATATTATATCTATCAAAATCATCATGTGTAATGGTAAAACACAACCCATCAATATAATCCTTAATAAGTGCAAACTTCTCTGATATACTGTATTTGGGAGAATTCAAAAAGATAATACGACTATCATGTGTGGGTGCAATAGCAACAATTTCATCATTAACATAAGAAACTATAGCAAGTTCATCTCCATAAGCATAATTCATATTGGCATCATGGTCACAAGCATAGCAAGCACCAATTTCATCAAAAAGGGATATTTCAAACGAATCCAAGGGATCATAGCAATCATCATAGCATTCATCCTTCGATAAGCACGAAGGGAAATTAACTAATGTATGAGTTGAAGAGTTACTCTCATTAGAAGGCGGGCACGGGTAGCTAATCCGCTCTTCCTCCTTTTGTTCTTCACTTTCCTTGTCATCTTTTTCATCTAATGAGCTCACAGTGTCATCAATTTCTTCTTCCATAGTTTCCTGCAAAATATTAGTCTCTTCTTGGATAGTGGAGACTTTCTCAATAAACTCATCAATATCGGCATTATATTCATAATTCTCATAGCAATATTTAAGTATAGCATAATTTTCAGGTCTGTAAACAGCATCACCATAATTTTCACACTTTTCAAACTAAGATTCAATTTCATAAGCACCCTTAAAAGCAACAAATTCTTCTATTCGTTCCACATCATAGTAATCATATATACCATTAGCATAAGAGGCCAAGGTTTCATTATCACTGAATTTACATGAAAAGGGAAGGTGTGGAGCCTTCATCCTAGAGCAACAACTATAATCATATCTCAAGCACAAATTCCAAGCATACCAATGCAACATTCAATTTGATCCCATAAGAGTTTCCCTTTTTGAGTCAAGCGATAATCCCTAAAGTATTCACGTTGATCCAACGTGTCTCCCATTATCAAGTTGAATGGGGTTTTCTTAGGATTATCAAAGTAGTGTTTAATATTTTTCACATAACAAGCATCGAGGGTTTTAGGAGGTTCTCCATCTCCGTGAGTAGCAAGTACACCTAATTTTTTTGGTATTTCATGTTCCATATCCATAACTAAAGATAGAGAACAACTTAGAACAGAAAATAAAATCTACTTAGTAATAAAGCAAACAAGCACACACGAGAATATTCACCCCACACTATTGCTCCCTGGCAACGGCACCAGAAAAAGGTCTTGATAACCCACAAGTATAGGGGATCAATTGTAGCCTTTCTCGATAAGTAAGAGTGTCAAACCCAATGAGGAGCTAAAGGTAGAACAAATATTACCTCAAGTTCTATCGACCACCGATACAACTCTACGCACACTTTACGTTCGCTTTACCTAAAACAAGTATGAAACTAGAAGTACTTTGTAGGTGTGATAGGATAATTTTGCAAGATAATAAAAAACACGTAAATAAAATCTAGGGGTTGTTTAGATAAAGGAACAATTACGTTAGTTTTAGTAGAGAGCTTTTTGTCACAAGAAAGTTATCTGTCCCTAGGCAATCGATAACTAGACCGGTAATCATTATTGCAAATTTATATGAGGGAGAGGTATAAGCTAACATACTTTCTCTACTTGGATCATATGCACTTATGATTGGAACTATAGCAAGCATCCGCAACTACTAAAGACCATTAAGGTAAAACCCAACCATAGCATTAAAGTATCAAGTCCTCTTTACTCCCATACACAACAACCCACTTACTCGGGTCTGTGCTTCTGTCACTCACGCCACCCACCATAAGTGAATCATGAACATATTGCAACACCCTACAGCGGGGATCCCTCATTATTGCGCGACACAGAGAGCACCATAGGACAGCACCAATAATAAAACATACAACTCAAACCAATCATGATCATCAGTCAACCCATAGGACAAAACGGATCTACTCAAACATCATGGGATAGCCATACATCATTGGGAAATAATATATAGCGTTGAGAACCATGTTTAAGTAGAGATTACAGTAGGTAAAAGAGAGGTTACACCGCTGCATAGAGGGGAGAGAGTTGGTGATGACGGCGGCGAAGTTGTTGGTGTAGATCGCCGTCACGATGACGGCCCCAGCGGCGTTCCGGCGCCACCGGGAGAGAGGGGGAGAGAGCCCCCCTTGATACGTCTTGCTACTTCTTGAGCTTGTGTTGGTGTTCCCCTGAAGAGGAAATGGTGATGCAGCACTGTAGAGATAAGTATTTCCCTCAGTTAAGAACCAAGGTATCAATCCAGTAGGGGAAACACGCAAGTCCCCAATAGATGCACCTACACAAACAATCAAACACTTGCACCCAATGCGATAAATGGGTTGTCAATCCCTTCACGGTTAATTGCAAAGGTGAGATAGATAAAACTAAATAAAAGATAACTAAATATTTTTGGGTTTTTTGGTTTATAGATCTGAAAATAAAAGATTGCAAAATAGTAGATCGGAAACAAGTATGATGGAAAATAGACCCGGGGGCCATAGGTTTCACTAGAGGCTTCTCTCTTGAAGGCAAATAATACGGTGGGTGAACAAATTATTGTCGAGCAATTGATAGAAAAACGCAAAGTTATGATGATATCCAAGGCAATGATTATGTAATATAGGCATCACGTCCGTGTCAAGTAGACCGACTCCTGCCTGCATCTACTACTATTACTCCACACATCGACCGCTATCCAGCATGCATCTAGAGTGTTAAGTTCATAAAGAACGGAGTAACGCCTTAAGTAAGATGACATGATGTTGAGGAATAAACTCAAGCAATATGATGAAAACCCCATCTTTTTATCCTCGATGGCAACAATTCAATACGTGTCTTGCTACCCCTACTTTGTCACTGGGTGAAATCACGCAAGATTGAACCCAAAGCTAAGCACCTCTCCCATTGCAAGAAAAACCAATCTAGTTGGCCAAACCAAACAGATAGTTCGAAGAGAAATACAAAGATATCAAATCATGCATATAAGAATTCAGAGAAGATTCAAATAATATTCATAGATAAGCTGATCATAAATCCACAATTCATCAGATCTCGACAAACACACCGCAAAATAAGATTACATCGAATAGATCTCCAAGAATATCGAGGAGAACATGGTATTGAGAATCAAAGAGAGAGAAGAAGCCATCTAGCTACTAGCTATGGACCCGTAGGTTTGAGGTAAACTACTCACGCTTCATCGGAAGGGCAATAGGGTTGATGTAGATGCCCTCCGTGATCGAATCCCCCTCCGGCAGAGTGCCGGAAAAGGCCCCAAGATGGGATCTCACGGGAATAGAAGGTTGCGGCGGTGGAAAAGTATTTTCGTGGATGCTTCTGAGGGTTTTGGAATATATGTGAATATATAGGAGGAAGAGCTAGGTCAGGGGAGTCTTGAGGGGCCCACAAGGTAGGGGCGCCCCCCTAGGGTGCGCCCTCCACCCTTGCCGCCACCTCGTGGCTCTTCTGGCTTGGACTCCAAGTCCCCTGGGTGTCTTCTGGTCAAAGAAAAATCATCGTGAAGTTTTCCGTCTGGACTCCGTTTGGTATTCCTTTTCTGTGAACCTCAAAAACAAGGAAAAAAACAGAAACTAGCACTGGGCTCTAGGTTAATAAGTTAGTCCCAAAAATAATATAAAATAGCATAATAATGCATATAAAACATCCAAAACAGATAATATAATAGCACGGAACAATAAAAAATTATAGATACGTTGGAGACGTATCACGTCTCCAACGTATCTATATTTATGAAGTATTCATGCCATGTTTACAACAATTTTATATGGTTTTGGTATGATTTGCATGGAACTAACCCGGACTGACGTTGTTTTCAGCAGAACTACCGTGGTGTTCTTTTTTGTGCAGAAATGAAAGTTCTCCAAATGAGCTGAAACTTTTTGACAATTTTTTTGGAATAAAAGAGGCACTAGAAGCTTCGTGGGAGGGCCAGAATAGCCACGAGAAGGGCACAACCCACCAGGGAATGCCTGGAGCCCGACCCGTGTGCAGGTGGGTTGTGCTCACCTCGAGGCCCATCTTCACGTGAAACCAACGCCAAAAAATCCTATAAATACAGAAACCCCCGAAAATAACCCTAGATCAGAAGTTCCACCGCCGCAAGCCTCTATAGCCATGAAAAACCAATATAGACCCCGTTTCGGCACCCTGCCAGAGGGGGAAATCATCACCGGTGGCCATCTTCATCATCCCGTCGGCCACCGTGATGAGGAGGGAGTAGTCCACCCTCGGGGCTGAGGGTTTGTACCAGTAGCTATGTGTTTAATCTCTCTCTCTCTCTCTTGTTCTTGAGATGTCACGATCTTGATGTATCACGAGCTTTGATAATATAGTTGGATCATATGGTGTTTTCCCCTCTCTATCTTGTTGTGAATTGAGTTTTCCCTTTGAGATTTCATTCTTATCAGATTGAATACTTTTATGGATTTGAGAACACTTTATGTATGTCTTGCTATGAATACCCGTGGTGACAATGGGGTATCATATTGATTCATTTGATATATGTTTTGGCACTCAACTCGAGGATTCTTGAGGTGACATTGGGGTAATCTATGCATAGGGGTTGATGCATGTTCTTGTCTTTGTTTCTTCGGTAGAAATCTTGGGGCACACTTTGAGGTTCTTTGTGTGGATTGAGTATTATGAATCTAAAATTGTTTGATGCATATCGCATAATCAACTCACGGATACTTGCAGTGACATTGGAGTATCTAGGTGACATTAGAGTTGGTTGATGTGTATCATATGGTGTTATTTTAGTGCGAACTCTTGGTTAGATCGACCAGAAAGAATAGCTTGGTGTTCTTTTAGTACGAACTCTAGGATAGATTGATCGGAAAGAATAGCTTTGAGGTGGTTTCGTACCCTACAAACAATTTCTTATGTTCTCCGCTAGATAGGAACTTTGGAGTGATTCTTCATCGCACGTTGAGGGAAGGTTATATGATCCAAGTATATTAGCATTGTTGAGAGATTGCCCTAGTGAAAGTACGGACCCTAGGCCTCATTTTCAAGCATTGCAATACCATTTGTGGTCTGTTTTATCAATTGCCACCTTGCTGTTTTTTATTGTTCCTACTACAAAAATCAATATCTACTATCCATATTACACTTGTATCACCATCTCTTTGTCGAACTAGTGCACCTATACAATTTACCATTGTATTTGGTGTGTTGGGGACACAAGAGAGTTTTTATTATTTGGTTGCAGGGTTGTTTGAGAGAGACCATCTTCATCCTACGCCTCCCACGGATTGATAAACCTTAGGTCATCCACTTGAGCGAAAATTGCTACTGTCCTACAAAACACTGTGCTTGGAGGCCCAACACGAGTCTACAAGAACAAGTTGTGCAGTAGACATCAAGCTCTTTTCTGGCGCTGTTGCCGGGGAGGTGAGTGCTTGAAGGTATATCTTTAGATCTTGCAATTGAATCTTTTAGTTTCTTGTTTTATCACTAGTTTGGTTTATAAAAGAAAACTACAAAAAAATGGAATTGAAGTGGCCTCATATTATTCGTCTTTATCATGTCTTTCTTGAAAATGATGGAAAGGAAAATTGTGCTCAATTGATAGAAGAAGAATTCAATAAAATGTTTGGCATTAAATCTTTGAATGATGAGCATGATTGCAATGTTGCTAGTATGAATTCTTTGAATATCCATGATGTTAATGATATGCAAAGCCATAAGCTTGGGGATGCTATGTTTGATGAAGATGATATTTTTAGTCCCCCAAGTTTTGATGAGGAAATCTATTATGATGATAGCATGCCTCCTATTTATGATGATTATATTGATGAAAGTGGATTTAGAGAGGTCATGACTTTATTTAATGATGATCCCACTATCTTGGAAGAGGTTTCAATTGATTTTGACAATGAAGTTCCTATCTATGATGATTATGGTGATGACATGTATGCTATATTGAATAATGATAACCATGAAACTTGTCACCATGATTTTAATTTTCAATTGGATTATGCCTCACATGATAGTTATTTTGTTGAATTTGCTCCCACTATTATTCATGAGAATAAATTTGCTTATGTGGAGAGTAATAAAATTTCTATGCTTATGGATCATTAAAAGAATGCTTTATGTGATAGTTATATTGTTGAATTCATTCATGATGCTACTGAAAATTATTATGAGAGAGGAACATATGCTTGTAGGCTTCTCATTAATACCAAGTTTCCTCTCTATGTGTTAAAAATCTTGAAGTTTTGCTTCTTTTACCTTCCTATGCTAGTTGATTCTTTGTAACGCCCGGATAATCATGCTACAGTAACACCTCAGATTAATCTATCTTTTACTAAACAATGCATGATCATCTTTGATCCTATCTCTTTTCAATTCCATGTGAACTCAAATTCAAATCATAAGTGAAATTCAAGTTTTCTCAAACATGAAAACTAAAATGTTCATCTTGTGGTAAATATTCATTTGTTAATATTGGTGGTGGATAACATTTTTGTAAAGTGTTTAATGCCCTAAGCTAATTAAATAAGTGGTTAAAGCAAATATTTTAATGCATTTTTAATTTATAAAAATGCTAAACTAAATCATTTAATTGCTAAACTAGTTGTGGCAGTAGCCTAATTTATAATAATAATTTAGGTTCAAGTTTTGTTTGTTATAAAGCTATTTTGTTTTAAAAGAATTAGAACAGAATTTTTTTTAAAGAAAAACAAAAGCTAAAATTACAAGAAAGAGAAAAGGCCCCTTGCCCCCTGGGCTACCTGGCTCAAAGGGCCAAGGCAGCCCAACTGGACCGACCGACCCCAATCCCTCCACGGGCCGTCTCCCTCCTCCCCTGTTCAACCGACCGGGGGATGGGGCTCCAGCTCGTCGCCGCCCGACCGCCTCATCACCCCCGTCGGAGGGGATAAGACCACACCCCACCCCACGACGCCTCGGGCTCCCCCTCACCTCCCTCCACTCCCCCCTCGCCCTCTCGGACTCCCTTCCTCCTCCAGATCCGCCTCCCCGAGCGTGGCCGCCGCCATCCATCGCGCGCCACCGCGGCCATCGACCGCCTCGTGCTCCATCGTCGTGCCTAGGAGCTGCGCCGAGCTCCGCTACGTTGTCTAGGAGGAGCCATTCGAGCTGGAGATCCCCGTGGTGCTCGATCCATCCTCTTCTTCCCCGACGCCGACCGCATCCATCGCCCCCGCAGCTCCGACGCCTCCCCGACACCTCCCCGAGCTCTCATTTGCACAACTACAGGGCCCGGTGAGGCCCCCTCATCCGATTCCCTTCGACTCCCCTTTGATTCTTCCTCCGATTTAGGCCGTATATCACCGCTAGACGTCGCGCCCACACTCGCTAGGTGTTCACACTCACCACGCGCGGTCCATGCCCCGCAGGCCTCCCTGACGTGCGCTGCACGCCCTGCTACCGTGCCCTGGCCACTACCGCACCTTGCTCCCCTCGTTCGCAAGCCCCCGCGCGCCTCCTCCCTACTGATGCTCGCTGCTACTCGCTAGCTGCTGCTGCGTGTGCGTGCTGCTAACTAATGTTGCTCGCTACTACTGCTGTATTGCTGCTCTACTGCATGCTACTGCCGCTGCTCTTTGCTTCTCCTGCTGCCGCTGCACTTTGCTGCTGCTTGCGTGCTGCTGCTACTGGGTACTGCCGCCGCTTGCCGCCGCTGCTCGCCATGCGGCCGCCGCTGCTGCTGCGCTACACTACTGCCGCTTGCCCCGCGCCTGTGCCGGCCGCAGCCTCGCCCCGCCCACCTTCGCCGCTGCCCTTCGCCGCCCTGAACCCCCGGCCGCTCCCATGCGAGCTACTGGCCATGGCTGGCCGTAGTCGCCGTGTGCTTGTGCGTGTGTGCACAGCCACGGTGAGCCGGCTGGGCTCTGTCCACTAAGGCCGGCCCCGTTCTAATTAGCTAGTACTAATTAGGTTAGTTAGGTGTTAATTAGCCTAATGGCCCAATGATAGTGGGCCCCCATCTAAATAAACTTTTAATTTAACTATAGTCAATGACATGTGGGACCCACAACACTGTTCACATTTGACCCCAGTAAACACTTTGACTATTGACTGCTGAGTCAGCTCCCCCGCTGGCCCACTGTAGTCCTCTCAGCCTCTGTGGCTGGGTACACATAGCATTTTCCCTTTTTATTTCGAATTACTAGTAATTCCCAAAATTCTTAAAAACTTTGGAAAATCATATAAAATAATCCGTAACTCGGATGAAAATAATTTATACATGAAAGTTGCTCAGAAAAATATGATGATTCCGAATATGCACTCCGTTCATCTGTCACATGTCCCTAGCATAGCGAACATGGAACCGTCCCCTCTCTTTCATCTGTGCGGAAAATGCCTAACACCGGGAAAACCCCTCCAGATGTTTTCCCTTTCTGTCTGCAACGTGTAGTACCGTGTTAGAACACCCCTAACACCGCGTATTGTCATGTTATGTTTTGTGATGCTTTGTTTGCTCCATATTTACTGTTTCTTCCCCCTCTTCTTCTCCGGTAGACCCCGAGACAAACGCTGATGCCCATGAGTACGACTATGTCGACGATGACCCTTCCTTCTCAACCGAGCTTCCAGGCAAGCAAACCCCCCTTTGATCATTTTGATATTGCCCATTTCTTTCCCTCTCATGCTTGCATTAGAACTGCTACTGTTTTTGTACGATCCTATTCTGATGCATAGCCTATTTTTGTTACCTGCTTTCTTACCTTACCTGTTTATCCTAAACTGCTTAGTATAGGTTGGTTAGTGATCCACCAGAGACCCCTCTCCTTGTCCCAGTCGCCCCTGCTTGATGACCGATGACTCGATCAACATGATCGATGTCCAGACCCCGGCACCACACATCACCCCCCTTAGTTTTACGACTCTGCAGAGTTACTATCGAGTGCCGAGGGTGATACCTCGTCAGCACTTCTGATGTTAACCCTGTAATGTAAATCTTCGGTCGTGGTCATCGAGGGTGATTCCTCCTTCACCACTCCCGATAACAACTCTGTCGTGCAACCCCTCAAGTGTGGACCATCGAGGGTGATTCCTCCAAGTCCACCTTGACGGTTACATCGAGTGGGAATCCATCGAGGGTGATTCCTCGGGTTTCCCCCTTACTGTTTTGGACACACGGTTACTTTGACTTACCACAGAACTATGATGACATCGGGTCGGCCCCGAGGGGTACCCGCGAGTGATGTGAAGTTGGGTTGACCTGGAGGGTAACCGAGAGATAATTACGTGGCACGGCCGGGCATTCTTAGCCCTTGCCGTAAGTCCACGAGACGGGGCGACGGGGTCACATGATCGTGAGTCTCTGCTCGTTACCTCGCACTACCAAGACACTAACGGTTTGGATATTTGATCCGAGTAGGCCTCTGGCCTTTTCGCACTGACCACCACGCGGGAATAAGTATGGGCACTCTACGTCATATGTATCAGCTGAAAGCTCAACGGACGTCAGCCATGGAGCGGCGCGCACCGGGTTGGACTGCGTAAGCACCTGCCTTATTTAAGGAGGTAGCTAGGTCTGCTCATCGGCCGCGTTGGCAACGTGCAGGAGTGCAAAGGGCAATGGTCCCAAGACCCCTGCGCTTAGGATGTAGACCGGCGTGCTGGCCTCTCTGGTGAGCCTAGGTAGGGTTGCGGCGTGTTGATTGGCCGAGGCCGGTCATGACCTGATGGTGTGTCCAGCCGGAGTTGATCGAGCGTGTTGGGTAAGTTTGTGCACCCCTGCAGGGAAGTATTCTACCTATTCGAATAGTCGTGTCCACGGTAACGGACGCTCGGAGTTGTATCCCAATCGATACAACTAGAACTGGATGTTGAGGCATGAGAAATGAATATGATGGCTCCAGGATTGCTTTATCGGAGGGAGTCGAGGAAGTGATCTCTGGGCAATGTTACAACATACTTACTAATATTATAATATGCCACTCTTATCTCTTCTGATGCTGCAAGATGCTTGAAGATGCTAGTCTTCGATAGGCTAGGCTTTCCCCCTTCTCTTCTGGCATTCTGCAGTTCAGTCCATAGATACAGCCCATTTCATTGATACCGATGCGTATGTAGTGTAGATCCTTGCTTGCGAGTACTTTGGATGAGTACTCACGGTTGCTTTGCTCCCTCTTTTCCCCTTTTCCATTCTTTCCGGATGTCGCAACCAGGTGGTGGAGCCCAGGAACCAGACGCCATCGTCGGCAACGACTACTACTACCACGAGGGTGCTTACTACTACGTGGAGACCACTGACGACCAGGAGTAGTTAGAAGGCTCCCAGGCAGGAGGCCTTGCTTTTTCGATCATGATACTTTTGTGCTAGCCTTCTTAAGGCAAACTAGTCTAACTTATGTCTATATTCAGATATTGTTGCTTCCGCTAACTCTTGTGTATTCGAGCCCTCGAGGCCCCTGGCTTGTAATATAAAGCTTGTTTTATTTTAATTTGTGTCTAGAGTTGTGTTGTGATATCTTCCCGTGAGTACCTGATCTTGATCGTACACATTTGCGTGTATGATTAGTGTACGATTGAATCGGAGGCGTCACATTCTTGCTCCCATAAATTGTTTGCTCACAAAATACCTATTCATAGTAAGTGGGTTAGGCTTAAATATGCTAGTCATTTGCTTCATGATGATCCCGTTATGTTTCAATTCTTATCTTTTATGTGAGCATCATTGAAATCATCATGCCTAGCTAAAAAGGCATTAAAGAAAAGCGCTTGTTGGGAGACAACCCAACATTTACCCCTACTGTTTTTGTGTGTTCACATTATTAGGCTAATGTACTAATCATGTTTTATAGCTTTTGTTTCAATAAAGTGCCAAGTAAAGCCTTTGGGATAGTGTGGATGATAGTTGACTTGATTCTGTGAAAAAACAGAAACTTTTGTGCCAATTAACAGAATTGTTAAACATCACAGAGAAGTCTAAAATTTTTGAATTTTTTACATTTGAAGGTTATACAAATGTTATACGATTTTCTAATTTTTCAGAATTTTTGGAGCTACATAAGTATGAAATTAATTCAGATATTTACGTACTGTTCTGTTTTTGACAGATTCTGTTTGCAATGCATAGTTTGCTTGTTTTATGGTTTCTATGGCTTATATTTCTTAATATAAATTGTGGAAATTGTAGAGTACAATAGACATTATGTGTATACAATTATGAATCTTATCTTGACAGTACCAAAGTGAATGATTTGTCTTTATCATACTAACCCATCTCACGAAGTTCAGTTAAGTTTTGTGTGATTGAAGTTTTCAAGATTTGGGTGAGATATCGATATGAGGAGAATAAGGAGTGACAAGACCCTAAGCTTGGGGATGATCAATGCACCCCCAAGGTAATATTCAAGGATATCCAAGCAACTAAGCTTGGGGATGCCCTGGAAGGCATCCCCTCTTTCGTCTCCAACATTATCGGTAACCTTACTTGGGGCTATATTTTTATTCGTCACATGATATGTGTTTTTCTTGGAGCATCATTTTATTTTATTAGGATTTGCTTGTTGTTATTTATAATAATGTTTGTATCTTTTACTTCAATAAAAATGTCAAGTATAGCCTTTGCCATGCTTATTTTGCAAGTCTATGTGTTGCTGTTTGAAAATAGAAAGTTGCATGCTAGTGCATGAATTCTTGAGAAAAGTCAGAATGTGATAAAATATAGAATTTTTTTTGAAAAATAAGATATGATAAATTTTATACAGTGTGGTAAATTTTCATAATTTTTGGAGTTAGTTAATTGTGAGTAAAATTGCACTCTTTATAGACTGTACTGTTTAGACAGATTGTTGTTATGTTTGCATTGTTTGCGTATGTTTGATTGTTTAATGATTCTATTTGAGGATAGAAATATTAAATATGCAGAGGCATTTAGTATGCAATGTTAAATAATAATTTTAGTGATTTGATACAGTAGATAATGATAAGGTGTTGCGTTGATTTATACTAACTTATCTTGTTGAGTTTTGTGTGGATGAAGTTTTTAAGATTTAGGGAAACCGTGATATAAAAGGAATTAAGGAGACACAAAGGCTAAAGCTTGGGGACGCCCAAGGCATCCCAAGATAATATTACAAGAAGTCTCAAGCATCTAAGCTTGGGGATGCCACGGTAGGCATCCCACCTTTCTTCATCAACAATTATTGGTTATCCTCGGTTGAGCCTAAGTTTTTGCTTCTTCACATGATGTGTGCTATTTTTGGAATGTCATTTTATTTTGTTTGGCTTGCTGTTTTAATAAAATACTTAGATCTGAAAGTTTTTAAATAAGAGAGAGTCCTCAAATAGCTACCCATTTACTTAACTACTTGCATGATCTTCACCTATATCTTTTTGGAGTAGTTTGTCATTTACTCTTGTGCTTCACTTATATCCTATGAGTAAATTGTTGAATGAATTCAATATCATGAAATTGAAAATATATGTTCATATCATGCCTAGTAGTAGCTTCACTTTGGGTTTAGAAAGTGAAATCTTTTAAAACTTGACAATCACAATATTGGTCATACAAGCAATTCATGAATGATTAGTATAAGGAAGAGAACTTTCACATATAAATATATTATCTTGGACATCTTCTATGATTGTGAATACCCATTAATTATTTTCAAACTTGAGCAAATTAGTTGAAGTTGGACAAAGAAGACAACGTAATGAGTTATGGTTGTGTATATTTGCATAGAAGTTATATTGTTATGGATCCTCCAACATGTGTTGTTTGCTTAGGATCTTTTGTGAGCCAAAAATTCGTACTAAGTAGAGATACTACTTGTGCATCCAAAAACACTTAAACCCAGTTTCTTACCATGAGTGTCCACCATACCTACCTATGGATTGAATAAGATCCCTCAAGTAAGTTGTTATCGGTGCATAAAGCAATAAAAATTGCTCCTAAATATGTTTGATCTTTTATTGTGAGGGAAAATTGAGCGTTGTACGAACTTGTGATGGCAAAGTAATAAAAGCAACGGACTGCATAATAAAGGTTGCTATCATAAGGGGCAATATAACATGATGTTCCTTTGCATTAAGAGCTTGGGCATTCAAAAATAAAAAGTGCATGACAACCTCTGCTTCCCTCTGCGAAGGGCCTATCTTTTACTTTTTAGTATTTACTTTTATGCAAGAGTCAATAGTATGCATTCTCATTTCAACCTCAATTATCTTCTAGTTCGCAAGCATCATGTGGTGGGGAAAGATCTAGGCACATATGGCCAGTCAAATATATTTGATCATGATTTATTATTGTTGACAATTATCTCTATGATAAATGAGTTGGGAGGCAAAACATAAGCCCCTATCTTTCTCTGTGTTCGATGGATGCCATTTGTTCTAAAAATATGCTTTGAGTACTAGCAATCATAGAAGACTATATGATGATTGAGTATGTGGAGCTCTTACTTAGACTCTGTTGAATAAGTTGAATTGCAATTGTTTGGTGACTAAGAATATAGGTTGTTGAGTTTCAAGAGAACTCATTGTTTGAACCTTAACATGTGAATTGGTTGCTACTTTAACATGAGAATTTTTATGAGAAAGAATTGCTGTTATGATGCTAGGAAAAGTGATTGAAATTATCATTGATCAAACTTATGTACTTTGCTAGCATTCACACTTCATAAATTATTTCTTTTATCATTTACCTACTCAAGGACGAGTAGGAATTAAGCTTGGGGCTGCTGATACGTCTCCAACGTATCTATAATTTAAGAAGTATTCATGCATGTTTACAACAATTTTATATGGTTTTGGTATGATTTGCATGAAACTAACCCGGACTGACGCAGTTTTCAGCAGAACTACCGTGGTGTTGTTTTTTGTGCAGAAATGAAAGTTCTCCAAATGAGCTGAAACTTTTTAACAATTTTTTTTGGAACAAAAGAGGCACTAGAAGCTTCGTGGGAGGGCTAGAAGAGCCACGAGAAGGGCACAACCCACCAGGGCGCGCCTGGAGCCCAACCCGTGTGCAGGTGGGTTGTGCTCACCTCGAGGCCCATCTTCAAGTGAAACCAACGCCAAAAAATCCTATAAATACAGAAACCCCCAGAAATAACCCTAGATCAGAAGTTCCGCCGCCCCAAGCCTATGTAGCCATGAAAAACCAATCTAGACCCCATTTCGGCACCCTGCCGGAGGGGGAAATCATCACTGGTGGCCATCTTCATCATCCCGGCGACCACCGTGATGAGGAGGGAGTAGTCCACCCTCGGAACTGAGGGTTTGTACCAGCAGCTATGTGTTTAATCTCTCTCTCTCTCTCCCGTGTTCTTGAGATGTCACGATCTTGATGTATCGCAGGCTTTGTTATTATAGTTGGATCATATGGTGTTTTCCCCTCTCTATCTTGTTGTGAATTGAGTTTTCCCTTTGAGATTTCGTTCTTATCGGATTGAATACTTTTATGGATTTGAGAACACTTTATGTATGTCTTGCTATGAATACCCGTGGTGACGATGGGGTATCATATTGACTCACTTGATATATGTTTTGGCACTCAATTCACGGATTCCCGAGGTGACATTGGGGTAACCTATGCATAGGGGTTGATGCACATTCTTGTCTTTGTTTCTCCGGTAGAAATCTTGGGGCACTCTTTGAGGTTCTTTGTGTGGATTGAGTATTATGAATCTGAAATTGTTTGATGCATATCGCATAATCCACTCATGGATACTCGCGGTGACATTGGAGTATCTAGGTGACACTAGAGTTGGTTGATGCGTATCATATGGTGTTACTTTAGTATGAACTCTTGGTTAGATCGATCGGAAAGAATAGCTTGGTGTTATTTTAGTATGAACTCTAGGATAGATTGATCAGAAAGAATAGCTTTGAGGTGGTTTCGTACCCTACAAACAATTTCTTCTTATGTTCTCCACTAGATAGGAACTTTGGAGTGATTCTTCATCGCACGTTGAGGGAAGGTTATATGATCCAATTATATTAGCATTGTTGAGAGATTGCACTAGCGAAAGTACGGACCCTAGGACTCATTTTCAAGCATTGCAATACCATTTGTGCTCCGTTTTATCAATTGCTACCTTGCTGTTTTTTATTGTTCCTACTACAAAAATCAATATCTACTATCCATATTACACTTGTATCACCATCTATTTGCCGAACTAGTGCACCTATACAATTTACCATTGTATTTGGTGTGTTGGGGACACAAGAGACTTTTTATTATTTGGTTGTAGGGTTGTTTGAGAGAGACCATCTTCATCCTACGCCTCCCACGTATTGATAAACCTTAGGTCATCCACTTGACGGAAAATTTCTACTGTCCTACAAAACTCTGCGCTTGGAGGCCCAACACGAGTCTACAACAAGTTGTGTAGTAGACATCACCCCTCCTCCTTCTTCTTCCTTGACCTCCCCCCTAGATGGGAGGAGAGTTTCCCCTCTGTTCCATGGCCTCCATGGCGGCGGAGGGGCGGGAGCCCCTCCGAGATTGGATCTATCTCTCTGCTTCTCTCCTGTTTCTGCACTCCTGTTTTCTGGCCTTTCACCGTTTCTTAAATTCCCGGAGATCCGTAACTCCGATTGGGCTGAAATTTGAACACGATTTTTATCCGAATATTATCTTTCTTGCAGCAAAAGAAGGGCACCAACCGCCTTACAGGCCCCACAAGCCTCCTGGCCGCGCCCAGGGTAGGGGCGTGCCCCTAGGACTTGTGGGCCCCTCAGGCATCATCTCGCGTTGATTCCAATTCGAAAAATTCACATATATTCCAAAATAAATCACCGTAGATTTTTATCGCATTTGGACTTCGTTTGGTATGGATATTCTGTGAAACAAAAAACATGCAACAAACAGGAACTCGCACAAGTATAGGGGATCAACAGAACTCTATGCACACTTTATGTTCGCTTTACCTAGAACAAGTATGAAACTAGAAGTACATTGTAGGTGTGATAGGATAGGTTTGCAAGATAATAAAGAACACGTAAATAAAAGCTAGGGGCTGTTTAGATAAAGGAACAATTACATTAGTTTTAGTAGAGAGCTTTTTGTCACAAGAAAGTTATTTGTCCCTAGGCAATCGATAACTAGACCGGTAATCATTATTGCAATTTTATATGAGGGAGAGGCATAAGCTAACATACTTTCTCTACTTGGATCATATGCACTTATGATTGGAACTCTAGCCAGCATCCGCAACTACTAAAGATCATTAAGGTAAAACCCAACCATAGCATTAAAGTATCAAGTCCTCTTTACTCCCATACGCAACAACCCACTTACTCGGGTCTGTGCTTCTGTCATTCATGCCACCCACCATAAGCGAATCATGAACATATTGCAACACCCTATAGCGGGGATCCCTCACACTTACGCGACATGGAGAGCACCATAGGACAACACCAATAATAAAGCATACAACTCAAACCAAGCATGATCATCAACCAACCCATAGGACAAAACGGATCTACTCAAACATCATAGGATAGCCATACATCATTGGGAAATAATATATAGCGTTGAGCACCATGTTTAAGTAGAGATTACTGCGGGTAAAAGAGAGGTTACACCGCTGCATAGAGGGGGAGAGAGTTGGTGATGATGGCGGTGAAGTTGTTGGTGTAGATCACCGTCATGATGATGGCCCCGGCGGTGTTCCGGCGCCACCGGGAGAGAGGGGGAGAGAGCCCCCTTCCTTCTTCTTCTTCCTTTACCTCCCCCGTAGATGGGAGGAGGGTTTCCCCTCTAGTCCATGGCCTCCATGGCGGCGGAGGGGTAGGAGCCTTTCCAAGATTGGATCTATCTCTCTGTTTCTCTTCTATTTCTGCGCTCCTGTTTTCTGGCCTTTCACCGTTTCTTAAATTCCTGGAGATCCGTAAATCCGATTGGGCTGAAATTTTAACAAGATTTTTATCCGGATATTATTTTTCTTGCGGTGAAAGAAGGGAACCAACCGCCTTACAGGGGCCCCACAAGCCTCCTGGCCACGCCCAGGGTAGGGGATCGCGCCCCTAGGGCTTCTGGGCCCCTCGGGCATCGTCTCGCATTGATTCCAATTCCCAAAAATCACATATATTCCAAAATATATCACCGTAGATTTTTATTATGTTTGGACTTTGTTTGGTATGTATATTCTGTGAATCAAAAATCATGCAACAAGCAGGAACTGGCACTGGGCACTTGATCAATATGTTAGTCCCAAAAATAATAATAAAAGTTGCCAAAAGTATATAAAAATTGTAGAATATTGGCATGAAACAATCAAAAATTATAGAGACGACGGAGACGTATCCTCCTTCCCCACCGATCGCTATGCCTCTTTTTAGGGATCCTGATCTTATCGCTTCGGGATATGATACTATTCCTTTTAAGGGAGGATCTTGGTGCGCCTAGACCAGGGTTGTGGGGACTTTCCCCACTATCCACGTTCATGTGGGCCCCCCATATAGGTGGGCCCCACTCTAGAACCTTCTAGAACTTTCCCGGTACAATACCGAAAAAACCCAAAAAGTTTCCGGAACCCGAAAACTTTCCATATATGAATCTTTACCTCCGGACCATTCCAGAGCTCCTCATGATGTCCCGGATCCCATCTGGGACTCCAAAAAACCTTAGGACTTTCCACTATTAATATCTCGATACTACCCTAGCGCTACCGAATGTTAAGCGTGCAACCCTACGGGTTCGGAACATGCAGACATGGCCGAGACTCCTCTCCGGTCTAAAACCAATAGAGAGACCTGGATGCCCATATTAATTCCTACATATTCAACGAAGATCTTTATCGATTGAACCATGATGTCTAGGATTCATTCAATCCCGTATGCAATTCCCTTTGTCCAGCGATATGTTACTTGCCTGAGATTCGATCGTCGGTATCTCCATACCTAGTTCAATCTCATTACCGGCATGTCTCTTTACTCGTTCCGTAATACAAGATCTTGTGACTAAACTCATTAGTCAGATGAAGCTTCTTATGATGTTGTATTACCGAGAGGGCCCAGAGATATCTCTCCGTCACACGGAGCGACAAATCCTAGTCTCGATCCATGCAACCCAATAAACACCTTCGGAGATATCTGTAGAGCACCTTTATGATCACCCAGTTAGGAAGTCACGTTTGATAGCACACAAGGAATTCCTCTGATATCCGGGAGTGGCATGATCTCATGGTTGAAGGGACAGATACTTGACATGAAGAAAGCTATAGCAAATAACTAAATGATCTGATGCTAAGCTTACGGTTGGGTCTGTCCATCACATCATTCTCCTAATGACGTGATCCCGTTCTCAAATGAGAACTCATGTCCATGGTTAGGGAACCTTAACCATCTTTGATCAATGAGCTAGTCTAGTAGAGGCTTACTAGGTACACGGTGTAATCTATGTATTCAAACATGTATTTAAGTTTCCGATCAATACAATTCTAGCATGAATAATAAACATTTATCATGAACGGGAAATATGATAATAACCATTTTATTATTGCCTCCAGGGCATATTTCCAACAGTCTCCCACTTGCACTAGAGTCAATAATCTAGTTCACATTGCTATGTGATCAACCCCTAATGAGTTCTGGGGTTTGATCATGTTTTGCTTGTGAGAGAGGTTTTAGTCAACGGGTCTACAACATTCAGATCCATGTGTACTTTGCAAATCTCCATGCCATACTGTAGATGCTTCTACTACGCTCCACTTGGAGTTTTTCTAAATGACTGCTCCACTATACGTATCCAGTTTGCGACTCAGGGCCATCCGGATCGGTGTGTTTGTTGAGATCCGATGAATTGTGGGTTTATGATCAGATTATCTATGAATATTATTTGAGTCTTCTCTGAACTCTTTTATGTATGATTTACATATATTTGTATTTCTCTCTGATCTATTGATTTGGTTTGGCCAACTAGATTGATTTTTCTTGCCATGGGAGAGGTGCTTTGTAATGGGTTCAATCTTGCAGTGCTCAATCCCGGTGACAGAAGGGGACATGACACGCATTTGTATTGTTGCCATTAAGGATAAAAAGATGGGGTTTTTTCATATTGATTGGATCTATCCCTCTACATCATGTCATCTTGCTTAAGGCATTACTCCGTTTTTGTTAACTTAATACACTAGATGCATGCTGGATAGCGGTCGATGTGTGGAGTAATAGTAGTAGATGCAGGCAGGAGTCGATCTACTTGTCTTGGACGTGATGCCTATATACATGATCATTGCCTTAGATATCATCATAATTATTTGCTTTTCTATCAATTGCTCAATAGTAACTTGTTTACCCACCGTATGTTTTCTTTCAAGAGAGAAGCCTCTAGTGAAAACTATGGCCCCTGGGTCTATCTTTTAGCATATTATTTTCAGATCTATAAAGTCAAAAATACAAAAATACCTTGCTGAAATTTATTTACTTTTCTTTTATTTCGCACTTTTACTTATCTTTTATATCTATCATTATCAGATCTCATCCTTGCAAGTAACCATGAAGGGATTGACAACCCCTTTATCATGTTGGGTGCAAGTATTTGTTTGTTTGTGTAGGTGCAATTATTGGAGACTTGTGTGTTCCTCCTACTGGATTGATACCTTGGTTCTTAACTGAGGGAATTACTTATCTCTACTTTGCTGCATCACCCTTTCCTCTTCAAGGGAAAAACCAACGCAAGCTCAAGAAGTAGCAGGAAGAATTTCTGGCGTCGTTGCCGGGGAGGATCTACATCAAGCCTACCAAGTACCCATCATAAACTCTCATCTCTTGCATTTACATTGTTTGCCATTTGCCTCTCGTTTTCCTCTCCCCCACTTCTAAAACGTTTTCAAAAAAATACAAAAATATTTGCCTTTTTATTCGCCTTCTTTCCGTTCGCTTTTTCATTTGCTTTTTGTTGGCTTGTGTGCTAGATTGCTTGCCTTCTCACTATATCTGAATCTGGGGAGGTTGTCGTTGAAAAAACTAGTAAGAATCTTGAGGAAAAATTTGATGACCTTGTTGATGATGATTCTCATGAGGAAGAAGCTACTATCTTGCATACTAAAAAACTCCGCATAGGTAGCGGTAATATTATTGGAAAAGGTGTTATTCAAGATTTCTTTACTTGTGTCGGTACGTTACCTATGCTACGAGGATCGATTCTTAATAAAACTTCTAGCCTTGCGGATGCAATATCTTTGCTTATAGTTGAACTTGAAAGACAATTTGTTCACATACATCCTTCCATACAAATGATCCTTCTAGAATTTTCTAATATTCATGATCCTTCCGTTAAGCGTGTTACCACTATATTTTTAGCTTATCAATTTGGGCGTATTATGAAAGAAGCACGTGAAATATTTTCTCATTACAATATAAATTGCGGTTGCCCTCCTATAGAGGAGGTCATTTTTAATCAAGAGGAGATAAGGATATTACAATCTCCAGATTATGCCGCTTACAATGAAAATCTAAGAAAAAAGGTTCCCCCATCTGTTTTGAGTGATAAACTTTCTAAACACAATGATAATTTTGCTATACAAAATAATGGGCTAGGGCGTGTTCTTAAAGAAAGGCTTAGAGATCATAACCAAAGGAACGTTTATAATGAAGAGATGGTAATCACATATAAAGGGCCAAGGGAGGAACCTCCTCCTCCCAAACTTGATCTTATAGATCTGTACCCAATTAAATTTAGCCCTATTGATTATTTTTGCTTGCCACAAAGGATACTTGCTGCTGAGAGGAGGGAGTATGAGATGAGCATGGATCATCTCCCTCACTTCTATTACAATACCTAGATCTATGCAATATGCGTAGCTAAGGGCATAAAACGATAGCTCTATTTGGGAGGCAACCCAATAGTTATCTTTTAATTTTTTGTTTTCCTTGCTGTTTTTCAATAAATATGCAATTATTCTACTGTTATGATTGTGTTTTAGTATTTTATTTCATGTTTATGACAAGTAGAGCCTTTAGGATGATCTTGGCTGATAGTTGATTTGATTTTGCTGAAAAACAGAAACTTTTGCGCTCAGTTCTTGAATTCTGTAAATTCACAGAAACGTGCTTTTGATCTGAACTTTTTACACATGATTGATGTACAAATTTCCTAAGTTTTCAGAATTTTTGGAGTTACAGAAGTTTGGCTAAAGTCCAGATTACTACAGACTGTTCTGTTTTTGACAGATTTTGTTTTCTATGCATTGTTTGCTCATTTTGATGAATCTATGGGTTGTACCTGTCGGGACCCCGATCCTAAGTCACACTGAACTAGCATGTAACACATCATATCACTTTGTGGCCTCACGCACAGTATTCCCACGGCTGCAGCCTTACCTTGGTCGGGACCGTTTGCGCCTTTTGGCTCACGTATATGATTGTGTCGCTAGCATCCATATAATAGAGAACCCGGGCCGACATGACTAGTCGTGAACCCAAGGTGGCACAAACTTATAGGGACAGGCATACATGACCCATCAATACACGTGTTGGTCAGTAGCGAGTGTAACCGAGTCGTAGCAAGCTACAAGGACTCCAGTAAAACACCGCGTGACATTTCCCCGAAGGGACAGACACTGAAGCAAGGAAGGACACATGCCGGTCAATCCATGTGTTCCGGAGTAGTAGCAAGCTACCATGGCTCGGTGGAAGCACTAGGAGGCATTCCCCATAAGAAAAGCTCCCAAGAATAAACAACTAGGTGTCGATCACACACATACCAAGCCTTTCAATAACATACACATAATATGCTCGATATGTGTAAACACAACATGGCATCATAACAAAACTCTACGACTCAGAGTATTTATTTGAAAGGCTCCGAGGAGCCATACATAACACAATATTACAAACATGGGTCACATGACCCATCATACAAGCATACAAGCAACAGAAGCATAAACATGTCCGAGTACAGACATCTACAAAAGAAAAAGGCTGAGAAGCCTGACTATCTACAAGACCCTCCACAGGAACCAGACCTATGTCTGGGATTCCCAAGCTAATCATCGGAGCCCACATGTAACTACTAGTGAGACTGAAGTCTCCTCTGCAAAACATAAATTAAGCAAACATGAGTACGAATGTACTCAGCAAGACTTACATCAGAACTAACTACATATGCATCAGTATCAACAAAGGGGTGGTGGAGTTTAACTGTAGCAAGCCAGCTTTGACTCAGTGGCTAACATGTACTACGTCTACCAGCATTTTCTTGGAGGTGAGAAAGCGCACACGAGTCTACATATTCACCATATCAATACACCACTATGGATCCGCCCCGTCTCCCTACGAGAAGGCCATCCATAGCACTCACACTTATCTTGCGCATTTTAGAGTATCCACTTCGAGTTATCTATGAACCATATAAGCTTTCCAAGTAGTCCGTATCCGCGAACGCGGCTAATCGAATAGATCATATTACCCTGCAGGGGTGTACTTCTTCACACACGCTCTCACCACTTATCGTCGTTTACACGACATGTACTCGGCAACCTTCAAGCGGAAGCCCAGCGAGGGTGTCGGCCAAGACCTGACTAACCACACAAGTCTCTAGTCCAGGTTTATCACCTATTTGAGTTCCATCCGCAAGGAAGTCCGGCCGAAGTTTCCACTATGGTCCCAAACGATGTGTGCAGGGTTCCAAAGCCCACCAAACAGGTGCCTCTGTACACCATGCCATGGTGTATCTACCGCATCATAGCCCACCCCTAGGTTCAAAACCAGTGCCAACTTCTCTGAAATATTTTTATTTGGCGCTGTTTTAAATTCAAATAAGATTCAAAACCAGTGCCAACTTCTTTGAAATATTTTTATGTTGCTAGATGGACTTTTCCAAAGCACATAAAACATTTCAGGGGCATTTGAAGTTATATTCTAATTATATGAATATAACTCAAATTCAAATAGCTATTAATTTAAATTCAAAGTCCCAAAAATAAATCCTTGAAAATGTTCAATATTTTTAGTTTGAGCCATAACACTGGCCAAAAATATCAAACATTTAATAAGAGCATTTTGGAAACACTGAATGAGATTTTAGGGTTTTTGCCCTTCTTTTATTTAATTTTTTTTAGGCTTTGGAAATTCCCTCAATTCAAATTTCTTGAATTTAACAAGATGCATGATGATGCTCACAAATGTAGCTAATTGCAAACAATGACCTAGGGATGTGACAACTCACCCCCACTAAACAAGAATCTCATCCCGAGATTAAAGATGTGAGGTAAGAAGACAGAGAGAACATGGAGCTGACACAGTCTTCAAGATCCAACTGCCCTTCTCGAAGATGTTAACTCATTGCATTATGTTGATCTTGATGTATTGGCTTTGAGAATTTCATCCAACATGATGACGACAACAAGAAGCTCTACAGGGACCGATCTTCTCGAAGAATGAGCAACTCAAGATCGACTCATGGAATGAGACGCAAGGACATCTCCTGAGCTGAGAACAACACATATTAGGTGTGATGGAAAGAAGCAGAAGATGAAGGTTCAATTCGGTAGGCAACAATTCCACGCTTAATTAAGATGGTGCAAGAGTTTCAAAGTAGCGAGGAGATATATTGCCCTTAATACCATAGCAGGGCACCTTACGGAAGGTGACTCATAGAATTATTCCCTTAAGTGGCAAAAAGAATTACTTTTGATACATAGATCATTGAAACTCTTCATACCAAGCTAAGGCAATTCATAAACAATCGTTTGAAGGAATTCGGAAAGCGATGGCATACCCAGTTTAGGATGGAATCTAGAGCTATAGAAAAACTCAGCAAATGAATGGCACATTCCAATTGGTACCGAGTATATAACCTAGTGTCTGAGCGTGCTCTCAAGAACTTGAACATTTTCCATATTCATCAGGGTTTTACCAACACCTGTGCCAAAGATCTTGGTGACACCTCGTACTACCATGATGGATAAAGATGGAGGATGCAGATGCAAAGGAAGACAACACTTTCTCAGATTTCACCTTAGCAACGCCAAGGAAACAAAATTTGGATGATCGGTAGAGAGACATTTAGCACTCCGCTTCTAATGTTCTCCTTGATGTACTAGCGTAACCCGACTATAGGTACTGCTTGGTATCTAGAACATCAAGTAAAGGTCAGATTTCGAAAACACAAAATCCATATGGAACAACTTCAAAGATAAGTCTTACAAAATCCTCATGGGGGACTGGCTAATGTTACTGATACAAGATACTATAATAATAGGTCTTCCGGCTAGGCGTGTGAGCCACAACATCACTTTACCGGGTTACAAAGAGACCAATATTATAATTCTTGGGAAACATTCCAACATATCTGCCTGAGATTCAAATCTGGTTGGTGGCAGGATACTTCAGACTCAGCATGTCTAAAAGGAAAGGTTGCAACACAAATCGAAGAGACGATGTTGTGAGATTCTCGAGAAATGAACTACGGATAGCAAGCTACAAAACATGGGCTGGATAGCAAGACACACATGAACACATAGTCCGTGACAAACATGACCACATAGAAGTCTTCAAATAAAACACCACCGAGTTTTGGTTGGGGAATCATCGTTGACGATAACAAAGTCTTGTGCATGACCTAGGATTAGCACAACAGAATCCTTTTCCTTGAACAGGCCAATCAGTGGCTTAGTGTGCTTGGGATTACATATGGAATGGACATGATCAGTCTATCAAACCATACAATACTTCGCACATGCATGACTGACTTGGGATGATTCCAAAGGAAGCAAAAACAAGCTTTCTTGAATTCACGGCGGCAACTTACATCAAATACACGTGAATTAGAGGAAGTCACTTCTTTCATCCAAAACATATGCTTCATGAATGGGACACGAAGAAAATGCATACACAAGTTTCCAACACTAGCTTAATGTCCATCATGAATTATGGAGAAGATAAGATGTTGTCGATGGGCTCAACAACAAATCATCGAGATTTCCCATAAAGATGGAATTCCACAGCTATGTGAACAAGGTGATAGCATTGGTCGGACCCAAAAATATATAATGGTGTATGCTCGAGGGATCAACCATGAGTAATACAGCATTACGAAAATTGTTGGTCCTGATTTTCATTTGATGATAGCCCACACTCAAATCAAAAGATTGGGTAAGACAATAGATCCAACAACTGATCAGGAAGATCAATTGATGAAGATCCCATCTTTCTTCAACATACACACACAAAAATATCCCTTTGGAATGAACTAAGTCAGGCAAGCTTTAATCTTCTAACTCTCCAAGTTGTTGTTTAGCTTAACCAACTAGTTCAGGGGTATCTAACACAGATTCTTGGAGACAAGGGTGGTTTACAAGAAAACCAACTTGATTACGAGCTCAACATAGCTGTCAAGGGACAACCTGGTAATACTTCCGAGAAGATATTTGGAAAATCATGAACCACCGATATGTTATTGGGCTCGAGAACAATCTTCCTTTTTAGGGCAAGACGATATGATCAAAAGAGCGAGGAATTGACACAATCCTAACTCATTGATCGAAGAGTGTACCAGGAAAAATGGACTAGGTAGCACGATCAATCGTAGTATGGTGATTCAATAACCAACACACTAAGAATGAAATTTATCGTCCATTAACTACCAAGCAACAGGGTTGCAAGTAGCATTGATTTCACACATCATAGTTCACTTGTCGGCATTCCGGTCACAACAACACGAAAACCGAGGAATGAGCGATGATGGTGAGGAGTATCACTGTATCAATAATTCATAAGAGGTGGAGCAATTCCCATGACATACTTGATATGAAATACGGTAACACTCCAAGGTAGAACAGATTAGAAGCTGGGTTGGTGTGGCACCCCGGCTCAGAGAGACCGGAACACCCCATATTCCAGCCCAGCGATCAAGTCTTCTGGAATACGGCACTGCTTGCCATAGAACAAATTAGCTTTTTATTACAATGGATATGGGTACAAGGGTTCGGAAGACCCAAGGATTACATCGGCACGGCAACACTACGCCTGCTAGGATAGTTCTATGCTAGCAGCGGAATATCATCTAGCAGCGGAACAACGACGATGGCGGTGAACTCCACTCCACAGGGACTCTGGCTGGAACGCGTATCCTAGCTCGCAAACTCGGGATCCTCGACACACAAGAAATCATGGCATGACCTGCAAACTGGCATGACATGCCAGGTGAGTACTTTGAATGTACTCACAAGCTCATAGCAACCAAAGCAATCAAGACAAACAACAGCATGGCATTTACAGGTTAATTAAAGATGATCATGATACAACTAGAGCAATATCCGATGAGCATGGCATGAACATGTTACTCATGATGTGAACAATGATGATAATAACATGCAGCATGTTTAAAAATATCATGGGCCAATTAACTATGTTCGGAGGCTACCTCGTAACCACCACTTGTATCAACTTATCATCATAGACATCACACGATCACCTCAAGATCAACCAAGCTTGGTATTAACAATACCATAGTGATCATCATATGACCACAAGGAGCTCGATCTATACCCGCGGTCATCACATGACACCACAACCAACTTCGGTATCAATGATACCCTTGTGATCCTCTCACGATCACATAAGATTAATCAACTTCTTTCCTCATTGAACTAGGCTTGTTGATTAGTCAGGTTATTATTACTGTTGACCCATAGTGTGACCTACTACGAACTAGGCCCATATCCGCGGGAGCAGCTATCGATAGATTATACACTCTCTGCAGATGTTGGTACACTGTACCCACACCACAGAACCCATGGCCTCCACTGGTACAGCGAGGTGCTATACAAACGGTTTTTAACTCCTTTCCGCGACGGCATTTGGAACCGTCGCCAAGTGAGTGCCTGCGATAGGGGGGTCCTTCCCACACGACCCAGAAACCGTCGGGGATATGGAGCCATGATCCAGAGGCCTTGCAAAATGTAATCGTGTGCAATGCAGCACACACTAAATTCTTTCGCACGTGTGGGATCGGTGATTAAACGTTTCTAATGACGTAGTGAAACCAAACGGTGTGTCGTAATGAACCATTTGGGAAACAGTATGTAAGGCACACGGGCCAACATATGAACTGTGTGCGTTATGTGTCCCATCGCACACGAGTTTTCTGCGGAACCCGTGTGCCATGCAAGACTCCATCGCACACGTTTCCCAAAAATTACCGTGTGCGATAATGTTCTATCACAAATGGTTCAGGAGCCCCTTCGCACACATACAAGTGTTGCAGACCGTTTGTGATTTGTTGTGTATCACCGACGGTTGCGGCAAGAGTGACGTGTGCTTTTCCTTTGGGATCCCACACGTTTCCTAAAAAAATTACGACTGGGATTGTATTTTACATTGGGCACGGTTTACTCTGAGCTCTCGTGTGCGATAATGTGATATCACAAATGGTTTTGGAGCCCCTACGCACAAGTAGTAGTGCTGCAAATCGTTTGCGATCTGCTGTGTATCACCGACGGTTCCACTATGATTGACGTATGCTTTCCGATGTGGATCGCACACACTCATTTAGTTGAACCTTGTGCGGAGCAATTGCCAGGTTAAAACAAAAATATCTCATTTTGAATTGGCATGCAAAAAGCAAATTCGCCACAATATTAAATTGAACAAATAGTGTCCACAGGAAGAACATTCATCATATTTCGCAACAATTGCAATTGAACATATGGTAGCTAAATTCCAATGATTTGTCGACACATATATGCATTACATAATTAATCATAGTGTACGAAATACGAAGACCTCATCAGATGGAAAACAATGGATCCATGTGTATATGTTTAGTGGCTAACTCTTACTTAATGTTTCAGGAGAAGGCATGCTGAAATCTTCATTATCACCAGTGGGATTGATGTAGTGATTCAGGAAGAAGTCGCTGATAAATCTCCGAACCATCAGCAATTCACCAGTGGGGAGCAGTTCAGGGGTCCTTGGTTCTAAGATGAGCTGCAGTATTTTTAAGATCAGAATGTGCCATATGAGTGGAGTAGAAGATATTAATGAAGATAGACTTACTGGTACTAATTCGCGAGCATCTTCACAACTATCAGCAGATTTGCAGATAGAGATCATGTGTCTGCAAACATAGTATCCACAAAGGTTGGTCCCTGCTTGTTGCTGAGGACACTGAAATTTTTTGTACAGAATTAGTCATGTATTTGTCCTGTTAGGAACAACCTAACCGGTGTTAGATGTATTTTTTTATTTGGACAGAAATAGAAAGAGGTTTATTTAGAAGCTTGAACATTTGACTAGCGTAAGAAAAGGTATTTGCAGACTATTGGATAAATTTTCCGAAAATAACGGATTTCGGTGTGTTACCGGAGAAACGGTCTCGTGCTGCAGAGGTAGTTCCCTCTTGAACAGGTTCCCTGGTTTAGTTTTCCACAATGCGAGCACACTGCAAATGAATATGAATTTTGACAACATCAATTATTGAACCAGATATGAATGCAAATTAATTTCAACATCATAGAATTCAATACCTATCCATGAATTGCTGAAGATGCGTCAGATCCTGAGCGTTTGTTGACTCTCTGAGAGAATCCATGTAGTAAACTGTGTTCTTGTTTGTGACAATGAATACCAATATCCAGTGATTGCTACATATTAAGAAAGCCATGAACTTACGAATTATGTCAAAATCTTAAAGACAATCAGTGTATGCGTGGTTGTTTACTTGACTTACCGTTCATGATATGGCCAGAGAAATGATTCTGCATGGGACGTGTTTTCGAAGATACGGACGACCGTGTTAATGGCCCAGTCCTGTAGGTCCTTACCATCTAATGTTGTGCCATTTGCTAATGCAGGATCTATGAAATACACACTCTCCCTTTTTCTTCTCTATGCATTCAATCCCCTGAGAGGAATAAAATGCAGTTAGTTGTTTATCATTTACAGCCTTGTATGGAGAAGTTGATCAGAGTTTGTTAAGTACTTACAAAATCAGGCATCTAACAAGAGTGACATCAAGCTCGTTGAAGTTCAAGAAGAGATGTAAGTCCTCGAAACTCACATTGATGGAACCAACATCGTGTCGGAAATGATCTCTGTTGTAGTGGACTAGCAGAACATGATGACCTGCTGACATTTGATCCATGCAATATTTATGTAACTCGCGGCAACTGGAGCTGCACTCATCAAAGTATTCGCCAACAAGAAATGGCTAGCCATGGATGTAATTGCGTGCTTCAAGTACGTCTGCTTTATTTTTAGCAAGCTGCAAATCTATTTCTTCATCATCCATGCCATCAAAAATAATATTACTCCCCGATTCGAACAACCTGCTGTTAATTTGGTTCTGGGCGATGAGTGCTTTAAGTAAGAGGCAATCATTCTCTTTCCTCTTCGCTCTCCCGGCGCGCTTCCTCGCGGGTGCAGCCTTTTTGGCAGCTTCCTTCTTGTTACTTGAAGCATTTCTAGTAGAACATCTGGTTGGCTGAAAGGTAGACTACCGAGCAGACGGTGAAGCTTCAACGGACTGCTTAGCAAACGGTTTAGCTATGCCGAACCGCTAAGCTGGCGGTGCTACTGTGATGGACTGCTAGGCTGTAGGAGCAGAGGCATTGGACTGCTGACCATGCGTTGAAGCTATGTCGGGTTTCTGCGCAGGTGGTGCCAACTTGTCGGTGTGCTGAGGAGGCCGTGCCAACGCGTTGGTTTGCTGAGCAGGAAGTGCTGACGCATTGGTATGCTGATCACGCGGCTGCGGACCGATGGACTGATGAGCAGTCAGTTCTGGACCTACAGACTGCTTAGCAGGCGGTTCCAAAGCATCAGACTACTTAGCAGTCCATTCCACCAGGTTGGTCTGCTGAGCATGTGCTGCAGCTGGGTCTACCCCCGCTGCTTCAGTGGCCAGCATCTGAACTGGTGGTGCGTCTTCAGCAGTTGTAGGCCTTGCCACTGGCTGCTCTGGGATCACAAAGTCGGGCCGGCTGATCACAGGTTGATGCATCAGCCGTCGGATTACGAGTATTAGGTTCCTTGGGGGGAGCACGTGAGAGCTGCTGTGGCAAGGAGATCGTCACCGGTTGAGGGGCGACATTGGTTGCTCTTGACGAGGCTTCAGGGATCTCATCCATGAACTCTATTTCCTTTCGTGGCCACTGGATGTGATGTAACAAGTGTTTCTCCCAAGGTCCTGTGCTCATCAAAGTCTCCTAGGACATTCTTCAGGTCAAATTCATTGAATCCAGGCTTTACTTCAGTCACGTAGCACTTCACACAGCCCGGCTTCAATGGCACATTGTCCAACAAGAGGCCCTCTTCCAAGAAGGGTGGGCAAACCCAAGCTGTTGCACATTTTAATGTACCTTCATAATGTGTAAGCACGCCCTTCAGTCTATCTTTCATTCCAGATAGATCAGATATAGCATCATCATGAGCAGCTGCAGTCTCAGTGTCGCTGGGGTCAGCTGATGCACAGCTACTCTTGTGCGGTGTTGTCGCGCAATAAGCAGCATCCTCCATGCCCGCCTCCCCTCCCATCTGCTGGCTATCTGTCAGTGTTAGAGTCTTCTGCATCATCATTGACTCCTCAATATCCTTTCGAACAGACGGATACATGTCCTTCCTCAACCTTTCATACAATTCATTCTGCTTCATTTCACTCCTTGCTTTTTTCATGTTGAGCCTCTCTTCTTTGCTGAGTGTGAAAGCCCTCTTGTGCGAGACATTAACACCTATACCCCTTGCACGGCCAGGGGGCTCTCTTGTTTCTAGAGCATCAGATAGAATGTCACATGGCCCTGAGTTCCTATAGAACCTTCCAGGGATCTTGGAAGCCTTTAACATCACGCGATACAGTTCTTCGTCATCTGAGTTTTCAAAGTAATAAGTTCCGTCATCACGCCTCCTTGCACATGCCCGCAAGTAGTCTCTAGCACGTTCGCCCCTGATTTCACTAAAGGCCGGTTTCCCACCTGCCGCTACTGCTTCTTTGTCCTCCTGGTCCCATATCGGTTTCATGCCGTAGTATCCTGCCACACCCATACGGTGGGGGTGTGTGTTCCTCTTCTGAAGTTCCGATTGCTTGGCACTCTTCTCATCAAACTCTGTAGTTGCCCTGACCCTTTTGAATTCTGCCTAGTCTGCCTTTGTAATTTGGGGGTATGCGGGGATTGGGTCCTTGCCTTCACTTAAGTACTTCTTGTACAGCACGTGCTTCCAGTTTCTCCAAGCATCCCTAGCCTTCTTTAGTGTAGCATGTTCCACCTGCATTCTCCACTGCTCTGGAACGTTGAAGTGATCCATGATCTCCCGGACTATCCTTTGCCGTGTTTCTGTGTCAGCCTTCCAAAACCCCGGCAGATTAATGTTGAGCCTTGCCCTGCCAACAAATCCACACACACTCCTGAACCTCGTGCATGCTTTATCTGGTTTAGTTGGAGCCCAAGACTTTAAATCGACCTCGGTTACTTCATATACACCTTTAGGCTGGTGTGTGGGCTTCCTTGGAGCATTCCTCCGTGTCCTGACCGGAAGGGTAATTGCTGCAGCTCTATCCCGTTCAAGATTACTTGATCCCTCACCATCTGCTGAAGACCTAGGGTTGTTGGAATCAGATGAAGATACATCACCTGAAGCATGAGTACTGTCGCTGCTACTCGGCATCTACAGAGAACACATGCAAAACTTAGGAAAGGAGGATAAGCATAAAACCAACAACTTGGTATCAAGCTGTCTAAACATGTCATGCAATAATTTAGAAAATGTACGGCTTATTTGTTAAGTTTGTGTGACTGGGGCACCCGCGATCTGTAAATCGGCAGTTACTTATTGGAACAAATACAGCTTATATGTACTAGTTAGGAAGGTAGATAATGAACATATATACGCTCTCCGTTATTTTATAGCCAATTTGGGAACATACGGAATGAAATAGGAAGAGGGATTGCGAGGAAATATGCCTCACCGCGATGGAGAGCAGTAACTAACAGGTTTCTTAATGCAAACCCAGCCGGACCACAGGAGAGGCGAGGGTTACAGGATCGATATGCTCAAGGGTGGCTGGCGAGCAAACAAAGACGGCGAGGAGCGGGCAGCCACGTGTTGGGAACGGCAGTGGAGGTAGGGTTGACGCCGAAGAGCGGGCACACGGTCGGGGTGAGCACGTCGGCGCCGGAGAGGGTTCTGCTGTGGATCTGGGGGAGGGGGAGCTGGCGACGGAGATTGGGTGGACTAGTTGAGTGAAACACGGGCAGGCGGTGGGGGGGTGTTGGCGGCCTCGGTGAAAAGGGTGAAAAAATATCCCCGGTCGCCACGCGGAAAGGCCTATGCAAATGGTTGCCTCTAAGCGCTCGTGTGCACAAAGAGAATAAATTCATTTCAAATGAAGACGTACTAATTTTGAAATGAAGACGTGAGTTCATCGTTTCACCTCTAAATTTTTCCCACGTTAAGCAATCACCATTATACCACGGGTTTGATTTGCTAGCGCATTTCAGGTCTCGTGTGCTATATTTAAGATATTTTTTGGCATTTACCGTGCATTTTGGCATATAAATCAAATCCTAGCCGGACTGCATTTGCTATCGAAAGGGATGAGGATTGTCGTTCGATCTGGGAGGTCCAACGGTGCAGACGTATGATCCGTGGGGTTTGGGTTCTGGCCAATCAGAACGCACGACTCAGATCACGCGCGCAGCAAGGGGGGGGGCATCGGCCACGGTTTGGTAGGCACACGGCTTTCATGAGTGAACCATGTGCTATTTGAAAACATCTACATGAACTAACAGCATATTTTCGTTTGAATGAAAACAAGAGTTCATCGTTTCGCCTCCAAATTGTTTTCCACTGTAAGAAATAACCATTGTACCCTATGGTTCGATTTTCTGGTGCATTTGAGGTATCGTTTGCTATATTTGAGTCATTTGGTATAGTCGCAACTACACATGGGTGCTAGCTAGCAAGATCATTTGTGTGTCGCTTTGGGAGTATTCATTCATTGTTCGAGAAACGGGAAAAAAATTCAAACAGTTCGGGCGCAGGGTGCGGCCAGAGGCGTAGGCCTTGTTGGTATTCTAATTACAGGAAATGCATATAGAGTCCGGAAATAACGAAAATCAGTGTGTCACCGTGGCGTGCTCTTAGGATCCCATGGAAAAAAATTGGTAAAGTTTGGCACAAGTTTTGATGCTCACACCTTCCAAATCGGAGCATCTCACAAGAAGGATCATAGTTTCCAAAAGGAGACGCGGCACTTCGGACTCCAATCGTCAGTGACTACATCGTTCCGCCTCGAATTTTTTTCACGGTAAACAACCACGTATATACCCTAGGTTTGATTTTCTGGCCCCTTTCAGGTCTCGTCTGCTATATTTAAGTCATTTTTTGCACTTACCTTGCATTTAGTGCATATAAATTCAAAACCGTTCTACAACTACATCTGGGTGTTAGTTAGCAAAGAAGGTGTACAAATCATTTGTGTGTCGCTTTGCGAGTTTTCATCCATTGTCCGAGAAACGGGGAGAAGTTTCAAACATTTCGGTCGCGAGGTGCGACCATCGGCGTAGGCCTAGTAGGTATTTTAATTACAAGGAATTCAGATGGAGTCCAGACATAATCAAAATCGGTGTGTGCTCGTGGCGTGCTCTCACGACCCCGGGGAAAATTTTTGGTAAAGTTTGGCACAAGTTTTGATGATCGCTCCTTCCAAACCGGAACATCTCACATGAAGGACCATGGTTTCCAAAAGGAGACGTGTCAATTCAAACTCCAGTGGCCGGTGACTTCATTGTTTGGCCTCATAAAAATTTCCACGGTACGCAATCACCATTATACCACGGGTTTGATTTTCTAACGCATTTCAGGTATTGTTTGCTATATTTAAGACATTTTTTGAATTTAACGTGCAATTTGTGGATATAAATAAAATCACAACCGGAACTGCATGTGCTGTCGAAAGGGACAGACGTACGATCCGCGGGGTTTGGGTTCTAGCCAATCAGAACGCATGACTCAGATCACGTGCGTGGCAGGGGGGCATCGACCATGGTTTAGTAGGCACACGGCTTTCATGAGTGAACCGTGTGCTATTTGAAAACATTTACATGAACTAACAGCATATTTTCGTTTGAATGAAAACATGAGTTCATCATTTCGCCTCCAATTTTTTTCCCACGGTAAGAAACCATGATTATACCCTATGGTTCCATTTTCTGGTGCATTTGAGATCTCGTTTGCTATATTTGAGTCATTTGAGATCTCGCAACTACATGTGGGTGTTAGCAAGATCATTTGTGTGTCGCTTTGCGAGTTTTCATTCATTGTCCGAGAAATTGTGTCACTGTGGCGTGCTCTCATGATCGCATGGAAAAAATTTGGTAAAGTTTGGCACAAGTTTTGGTGCTCGCACCTTCCATACCAGAGCATCTCACAAGAAGGATCATATATAGTTTCCAAAAGGAGACGCGGCACTTCGGACTCCAAATCATCAGTGACTACATTGTTCTGCCTCGAAAAATATCATGGTAAACAATTATGGACATACCCTTGGTTTGATTTTTTGGCCCATTTCAGGTCTCGTCTGCTATGTTTAAGTCATTTTTTGCACTTACCTTGCATTTAGTGCATATAAAGTCAAAACCCTACTACAACTACATGTGGGTGTTTTAGTTAGGCTATACTTAGGCTACTCATAGTGGAGAGTATCATATACTAGTACCATGCATATGATACTAGTGTATGATACTACCTTTAATTATAGTGCATATATAGTATAATAGAGTAGTATCATAGATGATCATATTTATTGCCATGCATGACACAAATTAGCATCGCATTTAACATGATATGATATCTACTTATATGTTACTCTAACCCTCTCTATCTTCTTTAATTCTTTGCCACATCAGCATACTTGCTATTTCCGAGTGCATGATACCGGCTATGATACCACCACTATGGCCAGCCTTATAGTCGGGAGTATCATATACTAGCATCATGCATATGATACTAGTGTATGATATTATGTACCTTCATAGTGCATAGTATATACATATCATAGAGTAGTATCATAGATGACCGTATTTATGGCCATGCATGACACAAAGTAGTATAGCATTTATTATGTTACGGTATCTACCTAGGTTACTCTAACCCACTCTCCCTTCTTTAATTCCTTGCCACATCATCATATTTGCTATTCCTGAGTGCATGATATACCGGCTATGATACCCCCACTAAGGCCAGCCTTAGCAAAGAAGGTGTACAAATCATTTATGCGTCGCTTTGCGAGTTTTCATCCGTTTGTCCGAGAAGCGGGGAGAAGTTTCAAACATTTTGGCCGTGAGGTGCGGCCAATGGCGTAGGCCTAGTTGGTATTTTAATTACAGGAAATTCAGATGGAGTCCGGACATCATCAAAATCGATGTGTGCCCGTGGCATGCTCTCACAACCCCGTGGAAAATTTTTGGTAAAGTTTGGCAGAAGTTTTGATGATCGCTCCTTCCAAACCGGAGCATCTCACATGAAGGATCATGGTTTCCAAAAGGAGACGTGTCAATTCAAACTCCAGTGGCCGGTGACTTCATCGTTTGGCCTCATAAAAATTTCCACGATACGCAATCACCATTATACCACGGGTTTGATTTTCTGGCGCATTCCAGGTATCGTTAGCTATATTTAAGACATTTTTTGAGTTTAACATGCATTTTGTGCATAAAAATAAAATTACAACCAGAACAGCATTTGCTATCGAAAGGGATGAGGATTGTCGTTCGATCTGGGAGCATCCAACGATGCAGACGTACGATCCATGGGGTTTGGGTTCTAGCCAATTAGAAAGCACGACTCAGATCGCGCGCGGGGTTTGGTCGGCACACGGCTTTCATGAACGAACCGTGTGCTATTCACAAACCAGATTGCATATCTTTTGTTCACACATACTGGAGTGAGATCAATTGAGTGTGCTACCTCTATGATATAATAATAATAATAGTAGTAATAATAATAATAATAAACAGTTCATATTCATTGCCTGAGCTGACAGCATATCAAGGTCAACATATTAACGGTTCTTGCATCAACAGAAAACCGGGCATAACTCAAAATTCAGTACACGCGGCAGTTCTAAATTGAACGAATTAAGTTGCAGGGTAGGCATAAATACTAGTCTTACGGCTTAATTCCCATGTACATGGGGGAACTGTGATCATTATGTTGACCCCGAATGAACTTGGGTTTTCTGATGATTTTACGCTTCTTTGTTACATGGGTGCTTGATCTCTTGGCTGGCAACTCAGCAAATTCATCGTACTCATCCTCATCGGCAACATCCTCGACACCCAGTACCCTCCTCTTCCCATGCATCACTACATGGCAGTTCTTATGCAAGGGGTCTTCCGCATAGAAAATCTGGGTAGCATCGCTGGCAAGAATGAACGGGTCCGCGTGATATGCCATCGTTGTCCTGTTAACACAGGTCTTCCTGTAATCATCAACCTTTACATGACCAAGAGGGATCCATGCGCACCTGAATAATGCCACCTTAACTTTCAGATAGTTAAGCTCCCAAATCTCTTTGATGGTTCCATAGTATACGCTTTTATCAGCTTCATCTACAGTCATGCATTCTATTCGAATAGAGCTGTTCTGATATGAGGTCTTTTCATCATGTTCCTCAGTGTAGAA
Source organism: Thinopyrum elongatum (assembly GCA_011799875.1). Taxonomy (NCBI): domain Eukaryota; kingdom Viridiplantae; phylum Streptophyta; class Magnoliopsida; order Poales; family Poaceae; genus Thinopyrum; species Thinopyrum elongatum. The sequence goes on from CM022300.1 coordinate 120,220,425, forward strand.
TGTGTATCCATTTATGTCATATGCTTGGTACGTCAACATCGTAGGTGATGGCTTTTGTGCCAACCACGTAGCAATGTCATCGATGGATCCTTGTGCCAAACGATTCTTCAGCCATTCGGCGTAGTTCTTAGTGTGCTCCTTCATCTCCACATCTGATGAAGGCACCATTGGTAAGAAGCTTTGGCTTATCTCCGCCAAGTGTTCTTCGGCATAAGCGTTGAGAACTGGGCTATTAAGCAGTACTGTCAAATGGGCTTTCTCTGCCAATTCTCCGGGTGCAGCCATTTGCGTGCCAGCAAGGACCGGCTTACCTTTCAGCCTTCCCTTGTGGCGAGAGAGGGGCAAACCTATAGGTCTTTGTTTCATGTATTCGGTGCAAAACTCAACCACCTCCTCCGCGGTATAACCTTGTAGGATGCTTGCCTCTGGATGGTTTTGGTTTTGACAATAGCCCTTCAGTATTCTCATGAACCACTCGAAGGGATACATGTTGCGAAGAAACACAGGACCACAATACTTTATCTCGTCGACAAGGTGCACAGTGAGATGGACCATGACATCAAAGAATGATGGTGGGAAAAACATCTCTAGGTTGGACAATATTCTTGCAATATCATCTTGCATATGATCCAACTCTTCAGGATCTACAACTTTCTGCCATAGTTGGTTGAAGAAATCACAGAGCTCAATGAGTGTGTTTCTTATATCTTTGTCCATCATATTCCTGATGGCCATCGGGAGGATTTGTGTCAACATTACGTGGCAATCATGTGACTTCATGTGTCCCAACTTCATTTTACCTGAGCTCACATCCACAAGACTTCTGATGTTTGCGAAGTAGGAAGAGGGTGTCTTAACTGACAACAAATAGGTGAAGAACTGTGTTGCTTCTTTTGTACTGAAATTGTAACTCTGGCGAGCTTTGATGAATTTGTCATCATCTTCTGCTTCACTCTTGCGTTTTGATTGATCAGCAAGGATATCGAGCCATGCACCGTCACCATCCTTTGTTTTACCTTTCATCTTGAGCAGAGTACCAAGGATGCTTTCACATACATTCTTCTCTATGTGCATGACATCGATGCAGTGACGTACACGTAGAATCTTGTAACACCCCCTTGTAATGACCACAGTGATCAACTGCTAATAATGCCATGTCATCATCATTTGCTTTGCCTAGTCACTTGGGTTAATAATCCAATTCAAATTCAAATCTGAAAAATCAAATTAAATTCCAAAGTGCAAATTGAAGTTGATCAAACTCTGCTGGAGAAATGTTATTTAATTAGCAAATAATCCAGTGGTCATGGCAAAATCATAATCATTATTTTTGGAGTTAGCTAAGTGAGTGAAACAACCTGAAACAGCACTTAAAACAGACTATTTACATCTATTAAATCATTACAGATTCAAATGAACTCCAAATCTGCCCAAACCACTTTTTGATGAGAGATAATATTGCATTGCAATATTTGGGACAACTCTCACATTTTTCAAAAGTGTAGAAATGCCCTAAACATTTTGAAACAGAAAAGGAAATAAAAGAAAAAGAAAACAGAATCAGAGAAATAATTAAAAGGGACACTGTGCACTGGGCCTTAGTGCACAGTGCCCCGATTTGAGGTCCAACCGGCCCAGCCCATCTCCCCATCGTCCTCCTCGCCGCGCTGTCAAACGCGCGCGCCGACACGCCGACGAGCGCGGCGCGTGTCGACCATCCTCCGGCGCCGCTGCCGCCGCGTAGGGGAATAAGAGGCCCCGCGGCCTCACCCGAACCCTAGTCGTTCCCCATTCCTCTCCCTCGCCGCTCCGCGCCTCCACCCTTCCTCCAGATCCGCCACCGAACGCCGCCGTCGCCGCGTCTTAGCACCGCCGTCGCCGCGTCTTAGCACCGCCGTGGCCACCGAGCTCCTCCGGCTCCATCCTCGTGACCACGAGCTCCGGGTTCGTCGACTCCTTCGACTGGAAGCCAGAGATCGAGCCGGGGAGCACCACAACGACTACTACGCGCCGCCCCCTTTCCTCTCGGCTGCCGGCGATCTTCTCCAAATCCGGCGACGGCTGCTGCTCCTAAACCGTCACCGGCTTTTCTTAGCCACCCGGTGAGCTCCCCCTCGTCTTTCCCCTCTTCGATCCGCACCTCTCTGTCGCCGTAGTGGCCGCACCCGAGGAGCCCGAACCCGCTGCCGCCGACGAGCTCGCTGCCGTGGCCAACGCCGCCGTCATGCGCAACTGAGCCCAGCTTCGAGCTCCTGGAGCTCGTGCGAGTCCAGCAAAGCCTCTAGCACCTCTCCCCGTGCCGCATAGCGTCGAACCCGACGAAGCCCGAGCTCCGGCGTCCGTTTCGCCGCTCGCCGCCGTCGAACTAACACACCTCCGGTCGGTCCAAGGCCACCAGTCGACGCGGCGCTTTTCTAGCTTTCGAATGCATCAGACCGCGCGCGAAACGGTGTCTCCTAGCGTGATTCCGGCGAGCTCCGGCGACGCGCCGCCGCTGCCTTGGTCGCCGGAGCAGTTCCGGCGCCGGCCGCCGACGTGGCCGCCACGTGGGTCGCCCTGGGTCACTGACCCGTGGGCCCCAGGGGCCCGACCGGCCAGCAGACCGGTCAGCCCTGCTGACTGGACCGGCCTAGCCGCTGACAGGCGGGCCCCACCTCCCTGATTAATTAGTTAAAACAAATTAGAAATAAAAATAAACTGATTAACCTAATGTCTCACTGACATGTGGGGTCCACCCCCTAATTAATCCTGGTAATTAAACTAATTCACTGGATAAAGAAACAGAGGCTGACATGTGGGTCCCACTGGACCCACATGACAGGTTTGACTGGTCAACCGTCCTGTTGACTTGCTGACGTCAGCAGCGCGTCATGCTGACGTCATAATTCATTTTCTGTTAAATAAAATAATTCCAGAAATTCAAATAATCTTTAAAAATTAATAACTTTTAAACCGTAGCTCGGATCGAAAAAGTTAAAACATGAAAGTTGCTCAGAACGACGAGACGAGTCTGATCGTGCCGTCTGTTTCTCCATCGGAACCTCCTACGTAGAAGAACTCGTAACTCCGGACCCGAATCCGGCAGATGAATAGTGCACACACGTCGGATATTAAATCCTAGAGTAATTCTAAAAATAACTAAAATGACTTAGATGCATATTCAGGCAACCCTGCACTGCATCATAGCATAGCACGCACTGTGTGGCATATGATTGCATATTGTTTACCTGTTTCCTTCCCCCTCTTCTCTCTCGATAGACCCCGACGTTGACGTAGCTCCCGAGGCAGACGCCGCACAGGAGTACGACTACGTCCCCGACGATACTACTGAAGACCTTGCCCTTGCCCTCGAGCAAACAGGCAAGCACCCCCATTTTGAGCATTCCGATATCGCCTATTCTCTCCCCTCTTATGCTTGCATTAGATGATACTGCTGCTGTTACTATCCTACTCTGATGCATAGCCTGTTTACTTGTAACCTACTTTTGATACATACCTGTTATCCTAAACTGTTTAGCATAGGATGGGTAGAGCCATATCAGAGACCCACTTGTCCCGACCGCCCCGCTGGATACTCGGAAGACCCGTTTTACGGGATTGAAGATCAGTCCAGGGCACCGCACATCACTTTTCCCCCCTTTGATGCCGACACTGCTGGGTTACCGTCGAGTGACGAGGGTGATACCTCGTTAGCACTTCTGATGTTAACCTTGTAGGTTAGTTACTCGGTCGTGGTAAGCGAGGGTGATTCCTCCTACACCACCCCCGATAACGACATCGTCGCGCAACCTCTCAAGTGTGGACCTCGAGGGTGATTCCTCCTTCGTTCACCTTGATGATAACATCGAGCGGGAATTCCATCGAGGGTGATTCCTCAGGGTTCCCTTCGGTGTCAGACACACAGTTACCTTGGATATTATGACTTGCACTAAACTATGATACTAAAGACGGGTCGGCCCTGAGGGGTACCCGCGCGAGCTTATTGCGAAGTGATGTGGAGTCGGGTTGACCTGGATGGTGCCCGCGAGATAACTACGAGGCGTGGCCGGGCACTCTTAGCCCTTGCCACAAGTCCTCGAGATGGGGCGACGGGGTCACATCGATCGTGAGTCTCTGCTCGTTTCCGCGCGCTCCTAATCCACTACGGTTTGGATATTTGATCCGAGGGGCCTCTGGCCCGATAGCACTAACCATCACGTGGGCATAGTATGGGCGTTCTGCATCGTAACATCAGCCGAAAGCTCTGTCAGACGTCCAGTTCAGCATTGTGGCACGGTCGGATCGTACCGGCCTTCCGAGGCGGTGCTGGTATCCACCCTGCACACAACGACCCGGAGGGCGAGGGGCGATGGCCCAAGACCCCCTTGCGCTTAGGAGGTAGACCGGCGGGGACCTCTCTGCTGAGCTGTAGGTAGGGTTGCGATGTGTCGTTTGGCCGAGGCCGGGCATGACCCAGGAAAGTGTGTCCGGCCGGAGTTAAGTGAGCGTGGTGGGTAAGTTGGTGCACCCCTGCAGGGAAGAAACTTCTATCGATAGCCTGTCCTACGGTAACGGACACTCGGAGTTGTATCCCGATCGGTACAACTAGAACATGTGATGAGAATTGGATAGTACGGCTCTGGGATTGCTTTCTCGCAGGGAGTCGAGAAAGGATCTCAGGTCGAGGTTGATGATATTACTATTACTACTTTACATTATGTTCATCTGCTCTCTCCTGCTGCTGCAAGACTGTCGAAGATTGTTGAAGATGCTAGTCTTCGATAGGACTAGGCTTTCCCCCTCTACTCTGGCATTTCTGCAGCCCAGTCCACATATACAGCCATTCCTTTGACAATGATGCATATGTAGTGTAGATCCTTGCTTGCTGAGTACTTCGGATGAGTACTCACGTTTGCTTTATTTTCTTTTTCCCCCATTTTTCCATTTGATGCCACCAGACGACGGAGTCCCTGAGCCAGAAGCCCCAGCCGACGACCAGTACTACTATCCGCCTGGCGAGTACTACTACTACGAGGAGCCGTTCGACGACCAGGAGTAGGAACGGAGGGTCCAGGGCAGGAGGCCTACGCCTTTCGATCGTAGTTTTTATTTTTACCCCGCCTCTGTGAAGGCTTATCTCTCTCTCTCTGTAATATATCTGTACTCAGATATCTAATGCTTCCGCTGACGCTTGTATGCCATCGAGCTTGTATTCGAGCCCTCGAGGCCCTGGCTTGTAATATTAAGCTTGTATGACTTTATTTTATGTTTTAGAGTTGTGTGGTGATATCTTCAAGTGAGTCATTAGGCTTGATCATGCGCATTTGCGTGTATGATTAGTGCACGATTAAGCCGGGGTCGTCACAGGTTGGTATCAGAGCCGACTGCCTCTAGGAATCCCCCTTCCCAATTCCTTGGCCGAAGTTGAGTCTAGTGGTCAAAAATTGTTTTACTAACTTGGCTGTGTGGCTTACGGGCCCACGTCGCCAACTGGGTGGTATTAGGATCTTTTATTCCTCGATCTTTACTCTGGGATTCTAATCTCTCATCTATTCGGGTTTAATAAAATTTACTAACACCGACATTTAGGATCTCGTTAATTCTATCCACCCGGAGAACTGGATTCAGTGCGATTTCCCTGTCATTGATCTGATTAGTCTGATAATCATTTCCTTTCCATTGTTTTGTTTAACCTTTCCTTTTGAGATCGGTTATATTTCTCAATGTCTTACGACAATCCTGAACTTCTTATTTCAGATGGATCGACTGTTTCCCCCTCGTCCTACGACGCAGCTCGTGCTTCGCACCTGTGCTTGAGACGTCCCTGGGTTTCCAGCTGTTCTGATCGCCCTCTTGATCAGGCTGGGATACCGCTGGTGCCCCGAGTACATGGTCTATGAGGTTTATCGTGAGTTCAACCAGGAGCAGTACTATGCTGATGTTCGCATCTACGATCAGCAGGATAACTCTGACACTGAGCTTCACCATTTTCACGGTATCGGCGTGACGATTGAGATGGCAGTACATGATGCCGCCTACTCTGCTGTCGCACGTCTCCGAGGAGAGCACAGTGCTAACTTGGATGATACTGTGTTTCGGTACATTCCGTATGCACCTGTTGGAGATGCTACTGGATTTTACACAGCTATCTGTGCCCCGTACGAGCCTCGTCGCTATGATCAGCGAGTTCTGATCCACTATGCTCAGGCTTTGGATCGCACTGTTCGTGCACTTGCTGTTGAGTTGTTTGCCACTCGAGCACGCTACTACGAGGCTATGACACAGTTGCTACCAGCTGTTCGTGTTGGGGAACGTAGCAGAATTTTAAAATTTTCTACGCATCACCAAGATCAATCTATGGAGTCATCTAGCAACGAGTGAGAGGGGAGTGTATCTACATACCCTTGTAGATCGCGAGCGGAAGCGTTCAAGAGAACGGGGTTGATGGAGTCGTACTCGTCGTGATCCAAATCACCGATGACCGAGCGCCGAACGGACGGCACCTCCGCGTTCAACACACGTACAGAGCAGAGACGTCTCCTCCTTCTTGATCCAGCAAGGGGGGAGGAGAGGTTGATGGAGATCCAGCAGCACGACGGTGTGGTGGTGGAAGCAGCGGGATTTCAGCAGGGCTTCGCCAAGCGCTACTGGAGGAGGAAGAGGTGTCACGGGAGGGAGAGGGAGGCGCCAGGGGCTGAGCTATTTCTCCCATGCACCTCCCCACTATATATAGGGGTGGAGGGGGCTGGTTTCTTGCCCTCCAAGTCCATTGGGGCGTTGGCAAAGGTGGAAGGAAAGAAATCCCATCCTTTCCCTTCCCCACCGATTGTTATCCCCCTTTTTTAGGGATCTTGATCTTATCCCTTCGGGATATGATCTTATTCCTTCTAAGGGGGAATCTTGGTGCGCCTTGACTAGGGGTGTGGGGCCTTGCCCCCACTACCCACGTTCATGTGGGTCCCCCCATGCAGGTGGGCCCCACTCCGGAACCTTCTAGAACCTTCTCGGTACAATACCGAAAAATCCCGAACATTTTCCGGTGGCCAAAATAGGACTTCCCATATATAAATCTTTACCTCCGGACCATTCCGGAACTCCTCGTGACGTCCAGGACCTCATCCGAGACTCCGAACAACCTTCGGGTTACCGCATACTAATATCTCTATAACCCTAGCGTCACCGAACCTTAAGTGTGTAGACCCTACGGGTTCGGGAGACACGCAGACATGACCGAGACGACTCTCCGGTCAATAACCAACAGCGGGATCTGGATACCCATGTTGGCTCCCACATGCTCCTCGATGATCTCATCGGATGAACCACGATGTCGAGGATTCAATCAATCCCGTACGCAATTCCCTTTGTCTATCGGTACGATACTTGCCCGAGATTCGATCGTCGGTATCTCGATACCTTGTTCAATCTCGTTACCGGCAAGTCTCTTTACTCGTTTCTGTAACACATCATCCCGTGAACAACTCCTTGATCACATTGAGCTCATTATGATGATGTCCTACCGAGTGGGCCCAGAGGTACCTCTCCGTTACATGGAGTGATAAATCCCAGTCTCGATTCGTGCCAACCCAACAGATACTTTCGGAGATACCCGTAGTGCACCTTTATAGCCACCCAGTTACGTTGTGACGTTTGGTGCACCCAAAGCACTCCTACGGTATCCGGGAGTTGCACAATCTCATGGTCTAAGGAAAAGTTACTTGACATTGGAAAAGCTTTAGCAAACGAACTACACGATCTAGTGCTAGGCTTAGGATTGGGTCTTGTCCATCACATCATTCTCCTAATGATGTGATCCCGTTATCAATGACATCCAATGTCCATGGTCAGGAAACCGCAACCATCTATTGATCAACGAGCTAGTCAACTAGAGGCTTACTAGGGACATGTTGTGGTCTATGTATTCACACATGTATTACGATTTCCGGATAACACAATTATAGCATGAATAACAGACAATTATCATGAACAAGGAAATATAATAATAACCATTTTATTATTGCCTCTAGGGCATATTTCCAACAGTTGCTACCAGCTGTTCGTGCAGGGATGCATCCGGAGTACATTCTTTACCCGAGCAGGACTGAGATGCCATCAGGGATCGTCTGGCCTGCTGTGGGAGGTCACACGCCTGCACGTGGACCTCTTCTTTCTTCTCGAGACCGGGTTCTGCATCAGAGTGCCCATGGAGCGCAGGATCCTTCTGCGACGAACGTCCATCGTCCGCACTTGCAGTTACCCCGTTTCAGTGGTTTTCTCCGACGCTGATGTAGCCCTTGCTATGTCCCGTTGTGTACTTCCTTACCGCGTGCCTGCGCGCCGCCTAGCATGTCTAGCTTTTCAATTTGCGCCGTTATGCGGCCCGAATGTAAACGACTAGTTAGGCTATACTTAGGCTACTCATAGTGGAGAGTATCATATACTAGTACCATGCATATGATACTAGTGTATGATACTACCTTTAATTATAGTGCATATATAGTATAATAGAGTAGTATCATAGATGATCATATTTATTGCCATGCATGACACAAATTAGCATCGCATTTAACATGATATGATATCTACTTATATGTTACTCTAACCCTCTCTATCTTCTTTAATTCTTTGCCACATCAGCATACTTGCTATTTCCGAGTGCATGATACCGGCTATGATACCACCACTATGGCCAGCCTTATAGTCGGGAGTATCATATACTAGCATCATGCATATGATACTAGTGTATGATATTATGTACCTTCATAGTGCATAGTATATACATATCATAGAGTAGTATCATAGATGACCGTATTTATGGCCATGCATGACACAAAGTAGTATAGCATTTATTATGTTACGGTATCTACCTAGGTTACTCTAACCCACTCTCCCTTCTTTAATTCCTTGCCACATCATCATATTTGCTATTCCTGAGTGCATGATATACCGGCTATGATACCCCCACTAAGGCCAGCCTTAGCAAAGAAGGTGTACAAATCATTTATGCGTCGCTTTGCGAGTTTTCATCCGTTTGTCCGAGAAGCGGGGAGAAGTTTCAAACATTTTGGCCGTGAGGTGCGGCCAATGGCGTAGGCCTAGTTGGTATTTTAATTACAGGAAATTCAGATGGAGTCCGGACATCATCAAAATCGATGTGTGCCCGTGGCATGCTCTCACAACCCCGTGGAAAATTTTTGGTAAAGTTTGGCAGAAGTTTTGATGATCGCTCCTTCCAAACCGGAGCATCTCACATGAAGGATCATGGTTTCCAAAAGGAGACGTGTCAATTCAAACTCCAGTGGCCGGTGACTTCATCGTTTGGCCTCATAAAAATTTCCACGATACGCAATCACCATTATACCACGGGTTTGATTTTCTGGCGCATTCCAGGTATCGTTAGCTATATTTAAGACATTTTTTGAGTTTAACATGCATTTTGTGCATAAAAATAAAATTACAACCAGAACAGCATTTGCTATCGAAAGGGATGAGGATTGTCGTTCGATCTGGGAGCATCCAACGATGCAGACGTACGATCCATGGGGTTTGGGTTCTAGCCAATTAGAAAGCACGACTCAGATCGCGCGCGGGGTTTGGTCGGCACACGGCTTTCATGAACGAACCGTGTGCTATTCACAAACCAGATTGCATATCTTTTGTTCACACATACTGGAGTGAGATCAATTGAGTGTGCTACCTCTATGATATAATAATAATAATAGTAGTAATAATAATAATAATAATAAACAGTTCATATTCATTGCCTGAGCTGACAGCATATCAAGGTCAACATATTAACGGTTCTTGCATCAACAGAAAACCGGGCATAACTCAAAATTCAGTACACGCGGCAGTTCTAAATTGAACGAATTAAGTTGCAGGGTAGGCATAAATACTAGTCTTACGGCTTAATTCCCATGTACATGGGGGAACTGTGATCATTATGTTGACCCCGAATGAACTTGGGTTTTCTGATGATTTTACGCTTCTTTGTTACATGGGTGCTTGATCTCTTGGCTGGCAACTCAGCAAATTCATCGTACTCATCCTCATCGGCAACATCCTCGACACCCAGTACCCTCCTCTTCCCATGCATCACTACATGGCAGTTCTTATGCAAGGGGTCTTCCGCATAGAAAATCTGGGTAGCATCGCTGGCAAGAATGAACGGGTCCGCGTGATATGCCATCGTTGTCCTGTTAACACAGGTCTTCCTGTAATCATCAACCTTTACATGACCAAGAGGGATCCATGCGCACCTGAATAATGCCACCTTAACTTTCAGATAGTTAAGCTCCCAAATCTCTTTGATGGTTCCATAGTATACGCTTTTATCAGCTTCATCTACAGTCATGCATTCTATTCGAATAGAGCTGTTCTGATATGAGGTCTTTTCATCATGTTCCTCAGTGTAGAACGTGTATCCATTTATGTCATATGCTTGGTACGTCAACATCGTAGGTGATGGCTTTTGTGCCAACCACGTAGCAATGTCATCGATGGATCCTTGTGCCAAACGATTCTTCAGCCATTCGGCGTAGTTCTTAGTGTGCTCCTTCATCTCCACATCTGATGAAGGCACCATTGGTAAGAAGCTTTGGCTTATCTCCGCCAAGTGTTCTTCGGCATAAGCGTTGAGAACTGGGCTATTAAGCAGTACTGTCAAATGGGCTTTCTCTGCCAATTCTCCGGGTGCAGCCATTTGCGTGCCAGCAAGGACCGGCTTACCTTTCAGCCTTCCCTTGTGGCGAGAGAGGGGCAAACCTATAGGTCTTTGTTTCATGTATTCGGTGCAAAACTCAACCACCTCCTCCGCGGTATAACCTTGTAGGATGCTTGCCTCTGGATGGTTTTGGTTTTGACAATAGCCCTTCAGTATTCTCATGAACCACTCGAAGGGATACATGTTGCGAAGAAACATAGGACCACAATACTTTATCTCGTCGACAAGGTGCACAGTGAGATGGACCATGACATCAAAGAATGATGGTGGGAAAAACATCTCTAGGTTGGACAATATTCTTGCAATATCATCTTGCATATGATCCAACTCTTCAGGATCTACAACTTTCTGCCATAGTTGGTTGAAGAAATCACAGAGCTCAATGAGTGTGTTTCTTATATCTTTGTCCATCATATTCCTGACGGCCATCGGGAGGATTTGTGTCAACATTACGTGGCAATCATGTGACTTCATGTGTCCCAACTTCATTTTACCTGAGCTCACATCCACAAGACTTCTGATGTTTGCGAAGTAGGAAGAGGGTGTCTTAACTGACAACAAATAGGTGAAGAACTGTGTTGCTTCTTTTGTACTGAAATTGTAACTCTGGCGAGCTTTGATGAATTTGTCATCATCTTCTGCTTCACTCTTGCGTTTTGATTGATCAGCAAGGATATCGAGCCATGCACCGTCACCATCCTTTGTTTTACCTTTCATCTTGAGCAGAGTACCAAGGATGCTTTCACATACATTCTTCTCTATGTGCATGACATCGATGCAGTGACGTACACGTAGAATCTTGTAACACCCCCTTGTAATGACCACAGTGATCAACTGCTAATAATGCCATGTCATCATCATTTGCTTTGCCTAGTCACTTGGGTTAATAATCCAATTCAAATTCAAATCTGAAAAATCAAATTAAATTCCAAAGTGCAAATTGAAGTTGATCAAACTCTGCTGGAGAAATGTTATTTAATTAGCAAATAATCCAGTGGTCATGGCAAAATCATAATCATTATTTTTGGAGTTAGCTAAGTGAGTGAAACAACCTGAAACAGCACTTAAAACAGACTATTTACATCTATTAAATCATTACAGATTCAAATGAACTCCAAATCTGCCCAAACCACTTTTTGATGAGAGATAATATTGCATTGCAATATTTGGGACAACTCTCACGTTTTTCAAAAGTGTAGAAATGCCCTAAACATTTTGAAACAGAAAAGGAAATAAAAGAAAAAGAAAACAGAATCAGAGAAATAATTAAAAGGGACACTGTGCACTGGGCCTTAGTGCACAGTGCCCCGATTTGAGGTCCAACCGGCCCAGCCCATCTCCCCATCGTCCTCCTCGCCGCGCTGTCAAACGCGCGCGCCGACACGCCGACGAGCGCGGCGCGTGTCGACCATCCTCCGGCGCCGCTGCCGCCGCGTAGGGGAATAAGAGGCCCCGCGGCCTCACCCGAACCCTAGTCGTTCCCCATTCCTCTCCCTCGCCGCTCCGCGCCTCCACCCTTCCTCCAGATCCGCCACCGAACGCCGCCGTCGCCGCGTCTTAGCACCGCCGTGGCCACCGAGCTCCTCCGGCTCCATCCTCGTGACCACGAGCTCCGGGTTCGTCGACTCCTTCGACTGGAAGCCAGAGATCGAGCCGGGGAGCACCACAACGACTACTACGCGCCGCCCCCTTTCCTCTTGGCTGCCGGCGATCTTCTCCAAATCCGGCGACGGCTGCTGCTCCTAAACCGTCACCGGCTTTTCTTAGCCACCCGGTAAGCTCCCCCTCGTCTTTCCCCTCTTCGATCCGCACCTCTCTGTCGCCGTAGTGGCCGCACCCGAGGAGCCCGAACCCGCTGCCGCCGACGAGCTCGCTGCCGTGGCCAACGCCGCCGTCATGCGCAACTGAGCCCAGCTTCGAGCTCCTGGAGCTCGTGCGAGTCCAGCAAAGCCTCTAGCACCTCTCCCCGTGCCGCATAGCGTCGAACCCGACGAAGCCCGAGCTCCGGCGTCCGTTTCGCCGCTCGCCGCCGTCGAACTAACACACCTCCGGTCGGTCCAAGGCCACCAGTCGACGCGGCGCTTTTCTAGCTTTCGAATGCATCAGACCGCGCGCGAAACGGTGTCTCCTAGCGTGATTCCGGCGAGCTCCGGCGACGCGCCGCCGCTGCCTTGGTCGCCGGAGCAGTTCCGGCGCCGGCCGCCGACGTGGCCGCCACGTGGGTCGCCCTGGGTCACTGACCCGTGGGCCCCAGGGGCCCGACCGGCCAGCTGACCGGTCAGCCCTGCTGACTGGACCGGCCCAGCCGCTGACAGGCGGGCCCCACCTCCCTGATTAATTAGTTAAAACAAATTAGAAATAAAAATAAACTGATTAACCTAATGTCTCACTGACATGTGGGGTCCACCCCCTAATTAATCCTGGTAATTAAACTAATTCACTGGATAAAGAAACAGAGGCTGACATGTGGGTCCCACTGGACCCACATGACAGGTTTGACTGGTCAACCGTCCTGTTGACTTGCTGACGTCAGCAGCGCGTCATGCTGACGTCATAATTCATTTTTTGTTAAATAAAATAATTCCAGAAATTCAAATAATCTTTAAAAATTAATAACTTTTAAACCGTAGCTCGGATCGAAAAAGTTAAAACATGAAAGTTGCTCAGAACGACGAGACGAGTCTGATCGTGCCGTCTGTTTCTCCATCGGAACCTCCTACGTAGAAGAACTCGTAACTCCGGACCCGAATCCGGCAGATGAATAGTGCACACACGTCGGATATTAAATCCTAGAGTAATTCTAAAAATAACTAAAATGACTTAGATGCATATTCAGGCAACCCTGCACTGCATCATAGCATAGCACGCACTGTGTGGCATATGATTGCATATTGTTTACCTGTTTCCTTCCCCCTCTTCTCTCTCGATAGACCCCGACGTTGACGTAGCTCCCGAGGCAGACGCCGCACAGGAGTACGACTACGTCCCCGACGATACTACTGAAGACCTTGCCCTTGCCCTCGAGCAAACAGGCAAGCACCCCCATTTTGAGCATTCCGATATCGCCTATTCTCTCCCCTCTTATGCTTGCATTAGATGATACTGCTGCTGTTACTATCCTACTCTGATGCATAGCCTGTTTACTTGTAACCTACTTTTGATACATACCTGTTATCCTAAACTGTTTAGCATAGGATGGGTAGAGCCATATCAGAGACCCACTTGTCCCGACCGCCCCGCTGGATACTCGGAAGACCCGTTTTACGGGATTGAAGATCAGTCCAGGGCACCGCACATCACTTTTCCCCCCTTTGATGCCGACACTGCTGGGTTACCGTCGAGTGACGAGGGTGATACCTCGTTAGCACTTCTGATGTTAACCTTGTAGGTTAGTTACTCGGTCGTGGTAAGCGAGGGTGATTCCTCCTACACCACCCCCGATAACGACATCGTCGCGCAACCTCTCAAGTGTGGACCTCGAGGGTGATTCCTCCTTCGTTCACCTTGATGATAACATCGAGCGGGAATTCCATCGAGGGTGATTCCTCAGGGTTCCCTTCGGTGTCAGACACACAGTTACCTTGGATATTATGACTTGCACTAAACTATGATACTAAAGACGGGTCGGCCCTGAGGGGTACCCGCGCGAGCTTATTGCGAAGTGATGTGGAGTCGGGTTGACCTGGATGGTGCCCGCGAGATAACTACGAGGCGTGGCCGGGCACTCTTAGCCCTTGCCACAAGTCCTCGAGACGGGGCGACGGGGTCACATCGATCGTGAGTCTCTGCTCGTTTCCGCGCGCTCCTAATCCACTACGGTTTGGATATTTGATCCGAGGGGCCTCTGGCCCGATAGCACTAACCATCACGTGGGCATAGTATGGGCGTTCTGCATCGTAACATCAGCCGAAAGCTCTGTCAGACGTCCAGTTCAGCATTGTGGCACGGTCGGATCGTACCAGCCTTCCGAGGCGGTGCTGGTATCCACCCTGCACACAACGACCCGGAGGGCGAGGGGCGATGGCCCAAGACCCCCTTGCGCTTAGGAGGTAGACCGGCGGGGACCTCTCTGCTGAGCTGTAGGTAGGGTTGCGATGTGTCGTTTGGCCGAGGCCGGGCATGACCCAGGAAAGTGTGTCCGGCCGGAGTTAAGTGAGCGTGGTGGGTAAGTTGGTGCACCCCTGCAGGGAAGAAACTTCTATCGATAGCCTGTCCTACGGTAACGGACACTCGGAGTTGTATCCCGATCGGTACAACTAGAACATGTGATGAGAATTGGATAGTACGGCTCTGGGATTGCTTTCTCGCAGGGAGTCGAGAAAGGATCTCAGGTCGAGGTTGATGATATTACTATTACTACTTTACATTATGTTCATCTGCTCTCTCCTGCTGCTGCAAGACTGTCGAAGATTGTTGAAGATGCTAGTCTTCGATAGGACTAGGCTTTCCCCCTCTACTCTGGCATTTCTGCAGCCCAGTCCACATATACAGCCATTCCTTTGACAATGATGCATATGTAGTGTAGATCCTTGCTTGCTGAGTACTTCGGATGAGTACTCACGTTTGCTTTATTTTCTTTTTCCCCCATTTTTCCATTTGATGCCACCAGACGACGGAGTCCCTGAGCCAGAAGCCCCAGCCGACGACTAGTACTACTATCCGCCTGGCGAGTACTACTACTACGAGGAGCCGTTCGACGACCAGGAGTAGGAACGGAGGGTCCAGGGCAGGAGGCCTACGCCTTTCGATCGTAGTTTTTATTTTTACCCCGCCTCTGTGAAGGCTTATCTCTCTCTCTCTGTAATATATCTGTACTCAGATATCTAATGCTTCCGCTGACGCTTGTATGCCATCGAGCTTGTATTCGAGCCCTCGAGGCCCTGGCTTGTAATATTAAGCTTGTATGACTTTATTTTATGTTTTAGAGTTGTGTGGTGATATCTTCAAGTGAGTCATTAGGCTTGATCGTGCGCATTTGCGTGTATGATTAGTGCACGATTAAGCCGGGGTCGTCACAAATCTCCTAGTAAGGTAATTTCTAGAACACCGATTTCTTCTTAAACACTTGACCCTTGGGTGTTTGTTTCACCGTCAAAGCGTGCTTCTTGCCAAGCACAACATTAATTTGTTTAGCCATTTTGTGGACCACCTCCCCATCATAGGGTCTTGGGCCCACATCTACCTCTGTCGTACCATCAAATTCAGCTTTCATCTTTCGGTATGGGTGATTTCTCCATAAGAACCTACGATGACGCAAATACATGGTTTTGCGTGAGTTGGGAAGAAATCTACTAGCTGTCCTATCCATGCATGTGACACACCCTACATCTCCCTTTGTTTTCTGCCCCGATGTGTTGCCTAATGCTGGCATATCTTGAATGGTGTGCACCAGCATCGCATGTAGATCGAAAATCTCCTTTTTGTAAGCATCATAACATTTTACAGCAGGCGCATCTATCCACATTGTCGGCAGTTCTTCTACCAGTAGCTGAAAGTAAATGTCGATGTCATTTCCAGGTTGCTTCGGGCCTTGGATAATCATTGACATCATAATGTATTTTTTCTTTATACACAACCAAGGATCTAGGTTATATATGCACAGAAGCACTGGCCATGTGCTGTGATTGGTGCTCATATCGCCAAAAGGATTCATCCCGTCACTACACTCCCCAAGCCTTATACTTCTAGGATCCTCGGCAAAGTCTTGAAATTTGTTGTCGATTAATTCCCACTAAGCCCCATCTTTCAGGTGCCTCATATATTTATCCGCAGTTCGCTCATCATGATGCCATCGCAACCTCTTTGCCTCTGTAGGGTTTGCAAACAAATGCCTCAACCTTGGAATTAAAGGCAAGTACCAAACAACGTTGAATGGGATTCCTGTCTTAATCTCGTCGTCCAATTTGTACTTGTCCTTTGCTCTCTTGCGCTTGTATCGTGCATGCTTGCATATGGGACATGCACGCAAATCTTTGTACTGACCACGGTACAATATACAATCATTCACACAAGCGTGTATCTTCTGTACTTCAAGTTCCAATGGGCAAACAATTTTCTTCGCTTCGTTCGTGCTTCTGGGGAGAACATTATCTTCCAAAAGAATTTCTTTGAAAAGACCTAACATCTCTGTGAAGCCCTTGTTTGATAGACCGTTTGTTGCTTTAAATCTGAGAAGCGCCAGGGTGGCACTCAACTTCGATTATTTCTTTTTGCAACATGGATACAATTCTTTCTTGGAGTCCGCATCAATGGTTGGCAGATCCTTGTACCCAATCATATCCTTTTTTGGGCCCTTGAAATCTGCAATCATAGCAGCAAAATCTGGCATATCAAGATCGTCGTCATCTATGTCGACGTCTTTGTTTTCCAGTGGGCGTTTCGGCTTTCCGGTGTTCCATTGGTAGCTTGACGCCTCTACCCCGATGTTAGATTCAACATCCATGTGACACAGACCGGGGTTTGGCATCTCGCAGCCCTGGGTATATTCATCCATGACCTGCTGTTCACCGTGTCTGGTCCAACGTGTATATCCATCCATGAATCCCCGAGAGAGTAAGTGCCACTGGACATCTCCAACTTGACGTGACTCTGTATTGGCACATTGAGTACATGGACACAGGATGTAATCCGCATCACCAATTCTCCTCTTTGTACTTTCAGCCAAATTCATGAACTCTGTGACGCCACTGATAAAATCTGAGCTTCTTCGATTCTTCATCCATTGAGATCGTTCCATCTGCACCACACGAATGGTAATTAAAAACAAAACAACAACATAAATACACGGATTAACTGATGCCCAAAGATGCGTGCATAAGTCACAAGGTTTTATTTTCATAATTACTGAGGGCGCTCCATATTGTTATCCAGACGTGCAATGACAAAAATTAATGGCCAGTCAATTTACACACAGAGTACTACAGCACTACCCTTAGGAATTGAATACCTTAATTAAGCCACTCACAAAAAGAATACCTTAATAAATTAGCCGCGCAGCGACCTCCACCCAGTAGACAGAGAAGCGCGATGCGGCGGCACACCGAGATAGCAGGGTCGAGGAGCAAAGCTTAGTGCGGCTGCCGCCTGAAGTTCGACCTCCACTATCCCGCCATCGACCGTGATGGATGTGCTCCAATCACACCGCCGCCGACCTCGATGGTTGAGCTCCTCCTATCTCACGCGCAGACCAAGGATTGACCTCCTATGATGCCGCCACCGCCCACCAATCGAGGATTGACCTCTTATCCGGTAGCCACTGCCTAGGCCGCCGCCGCCATCTCTATCTGCAGAGCGGCTGTTTTATTTTTTGACGGATATCCGCAGAGCGGCTGTTTACACGGTATCGCTGTAACTCAATTATATGTACAGGGTCACATATGGTTATGTAACGGCAACCGTGTCTCACCTACGTTGTCTTCTCACATGGTTTGGTGCGAAAATCATGTGTGAAGTTGTAATACCTAACACAAATGACATGTATAGCTTATCCCCACAGTTTCCCCATTTCCCCCAAATCCCTAGATAGCCTGCAAATTCCCTCGTGTGGCGCTGACATTGGGGGAATGCGGACGAGTGGTGCTGATGGTTTCGGTTAGGCTACTCATGCTCGTATCGCCGCTCTCAGCAGCGCCGCCACGACGGCGGTCGCTGCCGAGCACTTGCCTAAGGTCATCAGAAGGCAGGTGTACTACGGATCCGAATCGTCCTGTCAGGTTCCAATCTATCTTGATCTTTTTTAGCATGTCCAAAGTAGCTCCTTGCTGAATCCGTCCTGAATGACCCCCCCCCCCACCAGGAAAGCGATCTGCCACCGGATCCGGAGCATGACTCCAGACTCCCGCAACACGAGTTCGACTCCGAATTTTGCGCCACCGAGAAGTACCAAAAGCTGAGTTGTGTGCACGGGCACACTCTCGCTTGACGTGTATGCACGGAGGGATTCGACATTGGCAGGCAGTTTCTCAGTTGCCCCTTAGAGGTTAGTGCTAAGTTCATCATTTTACTTGAGTTAATGCCACCGCTCATCCTGAATACTATTTAACATTGGCAGGGATATGAGGCTTGTGCCTTTGTTAACTGGCTGGATGAAGAATGGCATGGCAGGGCTTGGAGTGTTATCACCAAGCTCGGAGAAGATAACGTAAAGCTGAAGAAGAAACTGGCTGATCTGGAATGTACAATCAGTACGATGAAGCAAGAAAGAATCAATCACAGGCAACAGATAAAGCAAGAGACAAGAAGGAACTAGCATGTGTAGTTGTGGTTGTCGCATTAGCCATGTTCTATGCGCTGTTTGCAATGATGATTAGGGGTTTTGTTTGACAGTATTGCTAAAGTACATCTAGATGTGCTCTACGTAATGCACATCTAGGTCCTATGCCATTGATGTTACGCGAAGATTCGTGCAGATATTTTCCTTTGTCTTTTTTTCTTTTCCTTTGTAGTTTGATTATTACTGGCTTCATCAATAAGAAGAGCTCAATGTATTGCTTGCCAATTGTCCTACTCCGTTCATACCGGTACCGGTGCATAATCCCAAAACTCGTTCCTTGTTTTTGTACTGAAAAAAGAAATCGGCCAATAGGAGTCCTGCGCAACCCCGGGAATTTGGAGCGACTGGGTACAAATAATTGCGGTTGATTATATTAGCGGTTAGATAATACGTCAACCCCCACTTCAATTGGCATTTCCCCTTCTCTGCATACCCCACTTAAGTGTCCACCATCTTCATCGTCCCTGGCAGGCCGCGCTACACAGTTGCACACACTCTGCAATCCCGCTTTCTTGCGGTTTTTATACGACCTCAGCCATGTCGAGCGACAGCGAGGACGACAGTTCAACCAGCAGTCTGGTGCCCGATGATAGGTCAACATCGGAATCATCCCGCTCGTCTTCCATGAGTCCGGTGTCGAGCCCAGACCTCGATTATATCTGGATCATGGAAGGGACGCCGCCTCCGGAGTCGTCAGACGACAACCAGACGAACGAGGAGCCGTCAGAGGATGAAGAAGAGGACAGCGATGATGATGAGGATGAATGGTCTAACAAGGAGGACGACGACGACGACAGCAACGATGATAACGATGGTGCTGGCGATGAAAAGCCAACGGTCAGCGGCAAGAAGCGTCCTCGCCAAGATGATGTCGCGGGGCCATCCAACAACAACAACAAGAAGAAGAAGGACTAAATTAAGCAGACTGTATATATCTCTGTTTCCGTTCGTTCATATTAATTTGTTATCTCTGTTTATCCTGTCAATCTCATCGCAGACGGTTAGTAATACGTATTCGACAGAGATCTTCTACATTATTGCCCACAAGTTGGTTTGTTGAACTGTGTGCCCTGACGAGCACACAATTCACAAAAAAAGACCGTATGGGCTGTCTATAATGATCGCACACAATTCTGATTACCGACATGTTTGCCGGGTATCACACACATCTTGTTACGCCAAATCATTTGTGTTGACCTTGATCATCGCAAATGGTTCATCGGAGCGAACTGTATGCCGTATATCGCACACACCTTGATCTGGCTGCCCGTTTCTGTTGTTCTGTCTCATCACAAACAATTCGTATGGATCAACCGTATGCCCCGCATCGCACATGCAACTAAAATATGAACCGTGTTTGATGTATCATTCATCGCAAACATTTTGCATCTTTTTTGATGGTTTTTTTACATCACTGTTTGCGATTAATGCATCGCACACAGTTTCGTCAAAGGGTCTCTGATCGTAGTGTCGCGTTAGCAGCATCCTGCAGTAGTGCTCGTACTCCCATCCCGGTGGACCAACGACGTTCCAACAAAACCAATCTATTGCATGACACTCTCCCGGCCACTCCGACCAACTCCCCTTTGGACTAAGTCATGGGTGGCCCCGGATGCCACTCTGGACATCAAACGGCCACCGTCGTGGCAAAACAAAATGGTCCCAAACGGGGACAAAGGTGCCTACAACAACCACATGCACACAAGGTTATTGCCGCCTACCGGGCCAGGACAGCGCGCGCGCATAACCTTCCCTAGTTGGAGGCACCGGCGAGAGGCATGTCAATAGACCGAATTAGGGCCTTCCCATACAGGCAGGTGTGGCTGCACTGGTCAGCTCGATTTGATGGCACTATGACTCAATCAACAGATGTTCAAGTTCGATTAATGTCCGGTTTAACTTGCATGGTGATGAGCTGAGTCATAATAACATGATGAAATAACAATGCATATGAACATGATATCAACAAGAGCATGGATGGAAAGCATAACCATATGAGTCATAGCATCAATAGCAATAAAGCATTTACTCCACTAGATGCAGCTGAGCATGGCATGGTGATGATCATGAATACCACAAGCATAACCCTCATATGAACATAGCATGACTACTAGCATCAGAAAATACCTACTAGAATATAACATGATAATAAAAGTAGCAAGAAATCATTTAACTAACAGGTGCAAAATGATCACGGCATAGTAACGAGCATGGATCCATAAGCATATAAAGCATCCACGAAAATATTAACATGCACAACTTATTTAAATATTCAAGTGGAAAACCAAGACTATTGCAAGGCCATCATGCAAGTGGCTGTCGTGGCTTGCCTGGGGTTGACGGATTCTCCGGGAAGAAGTGCGATGAAGTCGCGAAAAGATTCGCCGGAATCATTTCTTTCTCGAAGAGGGCTAAATAAGGGCAAGGGCAAAATGGTCATTTTTAGTATGTGACAACATATTGAAAATGGTACCAACAGAATGGGCTTGACGAGACGAGAACGTGGGCTTTGGAATCACCTGATTCAGAGCTACGGTCGCAGAGATAAGGACGATTGAACTACAGGGACCAATTTGTAAAAAGAATCTTTACAAACGGGCCCCTGGCTGGAAAAATAGAAAGCGTATTACTGATAATACGTTTACTTATAGAGAAAACGTACTTTAAACCGAAGGAGAAGAATAATACGCTTTCTAAAGACGAAAACATACTTTTGGAAAGATGCCTCTACTTATCCACGTCAGCTGGCCGGCTGGGCCACTGACGTGTGGGGCCCGCCTTATCATTTTTCTCTCCTCCCACTCCTTCTACCTCCCGCGCCTGCTCCTTCTCTGTCCCGACAGAAAGCAGAGGAGATTGGGCACGGGCGCTGCCGGCACTGGCCCCGCCGCCTCCGGCCACCTTCGGCCGGGGCGAGGGCACAAGCAGGGTCGGGGGAAGACGCCGCACCCGTTCAGCTGCAGCACGCGCGTCGGGGAGGGCGAGGCGAAGGCAGCTTGCAGAGACAGAGGGCAGGGGGCAACGGCCGGACTTGGGGAAGACGCGCCCACACGGGCTCCCGCGACGATGGAGGGCAGGGGAGGGTGCGCCGGAGCTCGTGGGTTCTAGTGGTGGTGGAACGAGGAAGGGAGAGGGACTGGCTAGCTCGTATTCGAGCGAAGCCAAACGACGGCCATGGCGGATGGAGGAGGGGTGGGCGCCTCCAGTGCCCAAGGGACTGGTCTGAGAGGTCGATGAGGAGCGGAGGGGGTCGGGGCATCTACTTATACCCGTGGGGAGGCTCGGGAAAGCTCAAGAGCGGCGCAGGCCACCGAACACGGCGGTGGCAGAGGAGCTCAGGTCACGGACGCGGCTGCCGGCACGTGATGACAGCGAGATGGGAAGGGGCCAAGGCAGTGGAATGACCGCACGATCATGGGGAAACTCCAGGACAAGGAGAGAGTTCGAGAGGAGGAGGAAATAGACGAGCCCGAGGGCTCCATTCGCCAGAGCGCGCACTCAGACATGCCGGGGACGTAGTCACCGCATGAACAGGCGCACGCTGTGTGCTCTGGCTGGCCTAACCTTGTCATATCGAGTGGGCATACATCAGAGAGAGCCAAGGAGGAAAGAAACGAGCATAGTATCCCCTGATGTGACCACAAAGTGCTAAGAGACACTGGAGCAGCAATGTGTTTGGTGTGTACTGGGGGATACATACTTGGAGATGAAGGATGAGGTTTGGGTGCATGTGATCATACTCTAAGATGATCAAGTTGTCAAGGTTTCATCTCAAAACAATGAAGATAGATAGCACTTGATGTACAAACCACCACACTGGACAGAAATGCAAATCTTGATGTTGTGCTCACATAATCAATTGGGTTGGGCTGAAATTTTGTGCTCACATAGTCATTTGGTCATCTGAAAACAATGTAAAAGTTTCATACCCTTTGGACATACCAAAATGTACTTATTTCACAGTGGTTCTCTCTGGATAGAAACTAAGAAAAATTCTAGAGAAATAATTGCTTGATTAAATAAGCCCAAATTTAGTGGGGATACGTTATATGGATAGGAGCATGTCCTGGTAAAATTTCGGCATTAATGAAGCAATATAAAGTATAGTTGCTTCACAACCTGAAAATATAACCAGAATCAAAGATTTGAAGGTGTGATCACATAGATAGTTGAATGGGGCTGAAAATTTGTGGCGAGTCATTATTTGGGCATATTAAGGAGCTTGCTAAATTTAAAGTCATTTTGATATTCCTAGCTAGTACTTCCTTCACCAAGGCTTCCATCTGACAGAAACTTTGGAAATTTGATGAGGAAGATTCACCAGGCAAATGGAGGTTAATTTTGTCATGTGGCAATGATTTGGATATGAGAGAATGCCCAAAAAGTTTGGGAGCAATCAAGAAAATATAGGTGGCACTTCCTTCACAAAAAGCCACTTTGGACAGAATTGAAGAATGAATATTGTTGAAGTATTTTTGGGCCAGGCAAGGAAAGTTTGTACATATTTGGGGCATATATGATCCAAAAAAATATGAGAATTATTTCGGAATTTTGTGGAAGACAGAAATATAGGCTGCTTCACAACCTAGGGCAAACAGGGTTATTCCTTTAATAGAAAAAGGATATTCCCAAGTAAAAGAATTTGGGAATTGGGCTAAGATGGAAATGACATGGTCTTGGGATAGATTTGAGATTGACAAGCCACTCTAGAAAGGAGGAAGAGATAATCTTCCCATGTTTCCAGACCACAGAGCCACAGAAAACAAATCCAAAGAAATTCAAAAGAAAAAGAAAGGGCCAAAATCCAGGGTGTTACAAACCTTCCCCCCTTAAAGAAATCTCGTCCTCAAGATTTGGTTGCTCAGGGAAGAAGTATGAATATTCTGACTTAAGGAAACTGTTTCCAACTCGGGTATCCTTTTCCTAATATGATGTTCCCGCTAAATTTCACATGATTGACTGCCTTGCTCTAGGGTGGTTTGCTTCACTGTATCCATATTCTCACAGGTATGACCTCACATGTTCATGCTTACCCTGGCTCCAATTCCTTTCATATCTGCTGACTTAGCTGGGATGCAAAAGATCATCATGACTGAAATATATGCCCTTCTCACAAGTCCGAGAGTGATTTCTGATGGATGTGTCATTTTTATATCCAACACTGACAACCTTCCATGGAGTTGTGAAAAAATTTCCTCGGTGGACACCAAATCTTTTACTCCTTGCATTAAGTTACTCAAATAGATGCATGTCCTCCGGGTTCAAAACAATGATGTGCATCATAACCGTTCTCCTGGTGGAATCTGACTTCTTGTAGGGATTCTTGAATCATCTTGGCTAGCTCCACTATCTTGAATATCCAATCCATACCAAAGGTTTGACTGTCGTCGGTTGTGACCAGCATAAAGGCGTACAGACTTATAATGATAGTATCCACACACTTGACTGACGGGGTTTTGGCAGAAGAATCTTGTTCCTGACAGGCTATCCTTTAACTGATTCCTGTATGTGAGGGCACATGCTTTGAGACTGTTGTTCAACGTTCTACTTACTCATTCTGTCGGTATATGCATGTGGATAGTAGGTTGTGTGATGCTTTAACACGGTCGCTGGAGTCAAACTATTCAATTGACCTTTGGTCTGACTCGACAGACTTGGATAGTCGATACTGACAATTCTAAGCATAATAGTTGGCTAAGCGGGTTACCTTGATATGAAGTCCTTACAGACAGAGTAGACCCCTTAGCGTATCTTCATGGTGATCGATACTGAATCAGACTGTCATGGGTGTCTGCACCATGTTGGTCATGCAACAATTATCATACCTGTATTGCCGATCCTGCTTCTTCATTCCGTTGGAAAGAGCTTGGTCATATATATATTCTTCGTGTGACCATAGATACCGTCAGGTGTAATATTCCGGCAATCATACCTTATCCTTGTTCATGGCTCGGGCCATAGAATATGTACTTGTTTCGTGTGCGCTTGTACGGAGCTTATTGTTGTCGTCAATCAGACAAGACAATGACAAAGGTTAATGATATCACTTTGTCGGGTGTGAGGAAACTGGCCTTGATAAGCACTGCAAAAATGGTTGCCCCATGTTGCTTTTCTTCAAAGCTTGTCAGTCCTTGCATCACTCACTAAGGTGTATAACTGGCTTTCTTCCTCTTGCATAACTGGTGAGTTTGTCAGATTATTACCGTGATTTCATCATCAAGCGAGTGACCTGCATGAACTTTGCAGCATGCTCATAGTATAAATATAAGTATCTGATTCCCGAGGCAGACTTGTGTTCTGACTGATTCTTGCTTCTGACCAAACTGTTGCGGATCTGATTCTTGGGATGCACTGCCATATGCTGCCAACTCACTCTGTAATACATTGCACCAGTGTCGTACGATGGAAGATTGGACAACTTGTGTTGGAAGCCATCGAGAGTATCGTGCTGAGGAAAACTGAATAGCTTGTGCTCGAAACTTTTGTCAGACAGCTTGCTGAAGGAGACTGGGTACCGTCCTTCAGAAGCTTCCCCCCTTAAAGACTTGCTGGGGAAGACTCGGTACCTTATGCTGGAAGCTTTTTGCGGTAGCTTACTGAAGAAGCCTGAGTATCTTGTACGGGAAGTCATCCACGTATCATACTAAGGAAGACTGAGGAACCTTGCGTTGTAAGCTTCTCTGGTAGCTTGCGGAGGAAGACTAGGTTGCTTACACAAGAAGCTTCTTTCTGTGATAGGCGGACTGAATATCGTATATATCCTTTAATATTCCTGCTGTTGGTCACTTGTATGAAAATGTTGTTCGACTATCCTTCTTGCTCAGTACTGAATTCATAGCACATTCTGGCTTGCTTTCGGGGTATAACATGTTTCAAATCATACTCATAGCAGAATCAAACCTTGTATATAAACTGTACCTTGGACTGATAATATACGATTGGTCTTGCACGCCACTTCTCTTCCGGTTGATTATATCATTACTGCGGTGAATATTGCACACTGATGTAGGCTTGATACTAATAATCAATCCAGGATATCATATGTATTCAGACCAAATATTCCAACACAATGCAGTCGGTTGAGAATTCCACAATGTTTAGCTGAGCTTCCAAATATTTGAACTCCTTGCTGATTCTTTGAGTCCCGTGTCGGTTGATGAGCAACTTCTATAAGGGGAAATAAGGTGACACCAAGGGCCCAAAGAAAGAAGCAAAAGAAATGACTAAGACAAAAGCACACAGGGCATCAAGATCACATACAAGCAACATCACATTTTACTACTACTCACAACAATATGCATGCCTACTTAAGCACACAAATCTCGCGGAAACTCTGGTTCTACGATCTAACATGATGTGGCGGTGTGCACGAAAGTGAATTCTTGTGTGGAGGGAGTTGGTGTAAACAAGGCTACACCAAGCGCTGGCTTAACACCGGTTGCAACTGAACGGACTTATGAGGTGAGGACAAACTCGGTGATCATGTAGTAGAACACGAAGGTCACGACCACATCATCATCAAGCGGACGAAAGGGAACCGTACACGTCCAAAGAATGGGTAACAGGGTAGGATAGCGATGGAAAAACAAGACTTGCTGGCATTGCCCCCCTTTTTTAACAAGGATCAGTAAGGGTTGCCAACGCGGCGGGTTGGATGGCACGATTCGGGATAGAGACATGTCTATCACCGAAACGATAGGTGTGGCTGACGGAAAGATATTGACGCGATACTTGAGCATAACTCTTGCAAATGGTGTCCAGAACACTTGGTACCTGGCATCACTCCACTGGGACAGAGATGATGCCAAACACCAAGAAGCAAGTATGTGAAGATGGAGGGTGCAGGTAGTGGATCAAAAATAGATACCACCTACACTCACAAGATCAACCGTTAGTGAAAAGATAATTAGTCTACATGCATGTTATGCAACAACCAAATGCAGCAGACATATGCTACTTCTTGAGCTTGCGTTGATTTTTCCCTTGAAGAGGAAAGGGTGATGCAGCAAAGTAGAGATAAGTATTTCCCTCAGTTAAGAACCAAGGTATCAATATAGTAGGAGGCACAAGCAAGTCCCCAATATACGCACCTGCACAAACTAACAAACACTTGCACACAACGCAAAAAAGGGGTTGTCAATCCCTTCACGATCACTTGCAAGAGTGAGATCTAATAGAGATAGATATAAAAGATAAATAAAAGACAAAACAAAGTAAATATAAATAAATTGCAGCAAGGTATTTTTAGGTTTTTGGTTTTATAGATCTAAAAATATATGATGGAAAATAGACCCGGGGGCCATAGGTTTCACTAGAGGCTTCTCTCTCGAAGAAAGCATACGGTGGGTAAACAAATTACTATTGAGCAATTGATCAAAAAGCGCAAAGTTATGAAGTTATCCAAGGCAATGATCATGAATATAGGCATCACGTCCGTGACAAGTAGACCGACTCCTGCCTGCATCTACTACTATTACTCCACACATCGACCGCTATCCAGCATGCATCTAGTGAATTAAGTTAACAAGAATGGAGTAACGCCTTAAGCAAGATGACATGATGTAGAGGGATAGATTCAATCAATATGGTAAAAAAACATCTTTTTATCCTTAATGACAACAATACAAATACATGCCTCGCTACCCCTACTGTCACTAGGTGAGGACACCGCAAGATTGAACCCATCACAAAGCACCTCCCCCATTGCAAGAAAAACCAATCTAGTTGGCCAAACCGAATCGATAGATCGGAGAGAAATACAAAGCTATCTTAATCATGCATAAAAAGATTTCAGAGAAGACTCAAATAATATTAATAGATAATCTGATCATAAATCCAAAATTCATCAGATCTCAACAAACGCACCGCAAAAGAAGATTACATCGAATTGATCTCCAAGAACATCGAGGAGAACATTGTATTGAAGATCAAAGAGAGAGAAGAAGCCATCTAGCTACTAGCTATGGACACGTAGGTCTGTGGTAAACTACTCACACATCATCGGAAGGGCAGCAAGGTTGGTGTAGAGGCCCTCCATGATCGAATCCCCCTCCGACAGAGTGCCGGACAAGGCCCCAAGATGGGATCTCACGAGAATAGAAGCTTGCGGCGGCGGAAAAGTATTTTTGGTGTGCCCACTGGTATAGGGGGAATATTTGAGAATTTATAGTGCTGAGATTAGGGTTAGGGGAGTCCCGAGGGGCCCACAAGCCCCCTGGCCGCGCCCCCCTGGGGCGCGCCCCTAGGGCTTGTGGCCCTCTCGTGGCTCCTCTGGCATCCTCTCCAAGTCTCGTGGGTGTCTTGTCGTCCAAGAAAAATCATTGTAAAGTTTTATTCCATTTGGACTCCGTTTGGTATTGATTTTCTGTAGAAGTCAAAAACAAGGAAAAAAACAACAACTGGCACTGGGCAATAGGTTAATAGGTTAATCCCAAAAAATGATAAAAAATAGCATATAAATGCATATAAAACATCCAAGATAGATAATATAATAGCATGGAACAATAAAAAATTATAGATACGTTGGAGACGTATCAAGCATCCCCAAGCTTAATTCCTACTCGTCCTCGAGTAGGTAAATGATAAAAACATATTTTTTTATGTGGAATGCTACCTAACATATTTATCAATGTAATTTACCTTTTGTGGCATGAATGTTCAGATCCATAAGATTCAAAACAAAAGTTTAATATTGACATAAAAATAATAATACTTCAAGCATACTAATAAAGCAATCATGTCTTCTCAAAATATCATGGCTAAAGAAAGTTATCCCTACAAAATCATATAGTCTTGTCATGCTCTATCTTCATCACACAAAGTATTTATCATGCACAACCCCGATGACAAGCCAAGTGCTACTTCTTGAGCTTCCGTTGTTTTTTCCCTTGAAGAGGAAAGGGTGATGCAACAAAGTAGAGATAAGTATTTCACTCAGTTAAGAACCGAGGTATCAAATCCAGTAGGAGATACAAGCAAGTTCCCAATCTATGCACCTGCACAAACAATCAAACACTTGCACCCAACGCGATAAAGGGGTTGTCAATCCCTTCACGGTCACTTGCAAAGGTGAGATCTGATAGAGATAGATATAAAAGATTACTAAAATGTAAAACAAAGTAAAAGTAAATAAATTGTAGCAAGGTATTTTTGGATTTTTTGGTTTGTAGATCTGAAAATATATAATGGAAAATAGACCCGGGGGCCATAAGTTTCACTAGAGGATTCTCTCTTGAAGGCAAATAATACGGTGGGTGAACAAATTACTGTCGATCAATTGATAGAAAAGCGCAAAGTTATGATGATATCCAAGGCAATGATTATGCATATAGGCATCACGTCCATGTCAAGTAGACCGAAACGATTCTGCATCTACTACTATTACTCCACACATCGCCCGCTATCCAGCATGCATCTAGAGTATTAAGTTCATAAAGAACGGAGTAACGCCTTAAGTAAGATTACATAATGTAGAGGGATAAACTCAAGCAATATGATGAAAACCCCATCTTTTTACCCTTGATGGCAACAATACAATACGTGCCTCGCTACCCCTACTTTGTCACTGGGTGAGGACACCGCAAGATTGAACCCAAAACTAAGCACCTCTCCCATTGCAAGAAGAACCAATCTAGTTGGCCAAACCAAACCGATAATTCGAAGAGAAATACAAATATATCAAATCATGCATATAAGAATTCAGAGAAGATTCAAATAATATTCATAGATAATCTGATCATAAATCCACAATTCAACGGATCTCGACAAACACACTGCAAAATAATATTACATCGGATATATCTCCAAGAACATCGAGGAGAACGTGGTATTGAGAATCAAAGAGAGAG
This sequence comes from Thinopyrum elongatum, assembly GCA_011799875.1. Taxonomy (NCBI): domain Eukaryota; kingdom Viridiplantae; phylum Streptophyta; class Magnoliopsida; order Poales; family Poaceae; genus Thinopyrum; species Thinopyrum elongatum. The sequence goes on from CM022300.1 coordinate 120,250,243, forward strand.
AAGAAGCCATCTAGCTACTAGCTATGGACCCGTAGGTCTAAGGTAAACTACTCACGCTTCATCGGAAGGGCAATAGAGTTGATGTAGAAGCCCTCCGTGATCGAATCCCCCTCCGGCAGGATGCCGAAAAAGGCCCCAAGATGGGATCTCATGGGTACAGAAGGTTACGGCAGTGGAAAAGTATTTTGGTGGATGCTTCTGGTCATTTGGGAATATTTCTGAATTTATAGGCCAAAGATTACGGTTGGAGGACTCCCATGGGGCCCACAAGCCAGGGGGCACCCCCCTAGGGCGCACCCTGAGGGCTTGTGGAGCCCTCGGAACTCTTCTGACTTCCTCTCCAAGTCCTACGTGTGTCTTCTGGTCCAAGAAAAATCATCGTAAAGTTTTATTCCGTTTGGACTCCATTTGATATTCCTTTTCTGTAAAACTCAAAAACAAGGAAAAACAGAAACTGGCACTGGGCTCTGGGTTAATAAGTCAGTCCCAAAAATAATATAAAATAGCATATTAATGCATATAAAACATCCAAAACAGATAATATAATAGCATGGAACAATCAAAAATTATAAATATGTTGGGGACGTATCAAGCATCCCCAAGCTTAATTCCTACTCGTCCTCAAGTAGGTAAATGATAAAAATAGAATTTTTGATGTGGAATGCTACCTAACATATTTATCCATGTAATTTTCTTTATCATGGCATGAATATTCAGATCCATAATTTTCAAAACAAAATTTTAATATTGACATAAAAACAATAATACTTCAAGCATACTAATAAGGCAATCATGTCTTCTCAAAATAATATGGCCAAAGAAAGTTATCCCTACAAAATCATATAGTCTGGCTATGCTCCATCTTCATCACACAAAGTATTAAATCATGCACAACCCCAATGACAAGCCAAGCAATTGTTTCATACTTTTGATGTTCTCAAACTTTTTCAACTTTCACGCAATACATGAGCGTGAGCCATGGATATAGCACTATAGGTGGAATAGAATATGGTGGTTGTGGAGAAGACAAAAAGAAGGAGATAGTCTCACATCAACTAGGCGTATCAACGGGCTATGGAGATGCCCATCAATAGATATCAATGTGAGTGAGTAGGGATTGCCATGCAACGGATGCACTAGAGCTATAAGTGTATGAAAGCTCAAAAGAAACTAAGTGGGTGTGCATCCAACTCGCTTGCTCATGAAGATCTAGGGCAATTTGAGGAAGCCCATCATTGGAATATACAAGCCAAGTTCTATAATGAAAAATTCCCACTAGTATATGCAAGTGACAACATAGGAGACTCTCTATCATGAAGATCATGGTGCTACTTTGAAGCACAAGTGTGGTAAAAGGATAGTAACATTGCCCCTTCTCTCTTTTCCCTCATTTTTTTATCTTCTATTTTTTTATTTGGGCTTCTTTGGCCTCTTTTATTTCTATAAAGTCCGGAGACTCATCCCAACTTGTGAGGGAATCATAGCTTCCATCATCCTTTCCTCACATGGGACAATGCTCTAATAATAAAGATCATCACACTTTTATTTACTTACAACTCAAGAATTACAACTCGATACTTAGAACAAAAATAAGACTCTATATAAATGCCTCCGGCGGTTCACCGGGATGTGCAACGATCTAGCATAGCAATGACATCAAAAAAGGACAAGCCATGAAAACATCATGCTAGCTATCTTACGATCATGCAAAGCAATATGACAATGATGGAGCGTGTCATAATAAAATGGAACGGTGGAAGTTGCATGGCAATATATCTCGGAATGGCTATGGAAATGCCATAATAGATAGGTATGGTGGCTGTTTTGAGGAAGGGTATATGATGGGTGTAGTGCACCGGCGAGAGTTGCGTGGTACTAGAGAGGCTAGCAATGGTGGAAGGGTGAGAGTGCGTATAATCCATGGACTCAACATTAGTCATAAAGAACTCACATACTTATTGCAAAAGTATATTAGCTATAAAAAAAGTACTACATGCATGCTCCTAGGGGGATAGATTGGTAGGAAAAGACCATCGCTCGTCCCCGACCACCACTCATAAGGAAGATAATCAATAAATAAATCATGCTCCGACTTCATCACATAACGATTCACCATACGTGCATGCTACGGAAATCACAAACTTTAACACAAGTATTTCAACCAATCCATAATTACTCACTATCATGACTCTAATATCATCATCTTTATATCTCAAAACAATCATAAGGAATCAAACTTCTCATAGTATTCAATGCTCTTTATATGAAAGTTTTTATTATATCCCTCTTGGATGCCCATCATATTAGGACTAAATTCATAACCTATGCAAATTACCATGCTGTTTAGAGAGACTCTCAAGAAAATATAAGTGAAGCATGAGAGTTCAACAATTTCTATAAAATAAAGCCAGCGTCGTGCTCTAAAAAGATATAAGTGAAGCACTAGAGCAAAATTGCCTAGGTCAAAAGATATAAGTGAAGCACATAGAGTATTCTAATAAATTCACGATTCATGTGTGTCCCTCTCAAAAGGTGTGTACAACAAGGATGATTGTGGCAAACTAAAAAGCAAATACTCCGTGGCGCCCCCGACTCAATCGTACACTAATCATACACGCAAACGTGTACGATCAAGCACAGGGGCTCACGGGAAGATATCACAACACAACTCTAACACAATTTAAACGGAGATCCACAATATTACAGACCAGGGATCCGAAGATCCGAATACATAAGTCAGTCATACAAATATTATCTGAGTACAGACATAGTTAGACAAGTTTTGCCTTAAGAAGGCTAGCACAAACAGCGACACTAGATCGAAAGGCATTGGCCTCCTGCCTGGGAGCCTCCGATCCTACTCCTGGTCGGCTGGCTCGATCCAGTAGTACGTGCCCTCTGGACCCTCCTGGTAGTAAGCTCCAGGGGTGGCATCTGGCTCCTGGACTCCATCGTCTGATGTATTATCAAGGTGGGATATGGGGAAAAGAGAAAGTAAAGCAACCGTGAGTACTCATCCGAAGTACTCAGCAAGCAAGGATCTATACTACATATGCAACATTATCAATGGAGAAAAGGCTGTATGAGTGGACTGGGCTGCAGAAATGCCAGAATAGAGAGAAGGCCTAGTCCTATCGAAGACTAGCATCTTCAAACATCTTCACGAGGCCATCATCTTGCAGCAGTAGAAGAGAGTAGAATAGCATTTTATTTAGCAAACATGTTGAAGTACAGCTTAAAGATCCTTCCTCGACTCCCAAGCGAGAAAGTGATCCCGAAGCTTCAATTAAGTAACAAGTATCCAGTTCAAGTAGTAGATCGGGATACACAAACTGAGCGTCCTTTACCGTAGGACCGGCTATCGATAGATGATTCATCCCTGCAGGGGTGCACTACTGTTACCCAACACGCTCGATCAACTCTGGTCGGACGTACTTGCTGGGTAATGCCCGTCCTCGGAAGATCAACACGAAGCAGCGCTCTACCTAGGCTCGGCAGAGAGGTCAGCACGCCGGACTAACCTATGCACCCAGAGGTCTTGGGCCATCGCCCTGGGCACCTTGCGCGTTGCGAGACTAGCCGGGGTGCAGGCGCGACACTGAACTCGTCAGTGAAGTATCTAGCCCATTCCTGACAATCAGCCCACAGGTGAACCGTGACGTCTGAAGAGCTTTCGGGAGAAACGTACGATGTAGAGGGCCCCATAAACCATAATCCCGCGTGGTGGTAGTGCGTATAGGGCACGTCGACCCACTCAGATCAAATACCCAAATCCGATATGCTCAATTAGTAACACGCGGAGACACTCAGAGTTTCTGAAGCTCCGCCACAATATCACACTCGAGTGCCCTTCCGGCACACCCGACATCATAGATCCCATGCGGGCACCCATCAGGGTCGACCCGCCTGTAACAAGGTCAAAGTAACCGTGTGGTCATATCATCAAAGGGGAAACCACGAGGAATCACCCTCGGTGGATTCCACTCGATGAAATTATCAGGGTGAACGTATGAGGCATCACCCTCGAGGTTCACACTGAGGGGTTGCACGACAGAGTCGTATCAGAAGTGGAGAAGGAGGAATCACCCTCGATGACCACAACCGAACAGCTACACTGCAGAGTATTCATCGGGAGTGCGTTACGAGGTATCACCCTCGGCACTCGATAGTAACTATGCAGAGTCGTACAACTAAGGGGGTGAAGTGATGTGTCGGCCTCTGGTCGACGATCACATTGATCGAGTCGTCGATGATCAAGCAGGGGCAACAAGGGTAAGGTGGTGGGGGTCACTGATGGTTCACTACCAACCTATACTAAACAGTTTAACATAAGCAGGTAAGGTAACAATAAACAGGTTACAAAAGCAGGCTATGCATCAGAATAGGAGCAAACAGTAGCAGTAGCAAAATCTAATGCAAGCAGGAGAAATGGAATGGGCGATATCTAGATGCTCAAAGGGGGGGCTTGCCTGGTTGCTATGGCAAGAGAGGGAGGTCGTCAACGGGCTACTCGTCGGTAGTGTAGTCGTACCCAGGTGCAGCGTCGTCGGTCTCGGTGTCTATCAAGAGAGAAGGAGGGGGGGAAACAATAAATTCACGGCAATAATGCAAACAATATATATGACATGCCTAAATGATATGCTGGGGTGTTCTACTGCCTAACTAAATGATTTAGTTAATTTAGGAATTTATTCGGATTTATTAAATTAAAGTTGGGCACTATTCATTTATTGAAATCGGTCTAAAAGTTCAATGTTCTTATAGATAGAGGCATCTGACAGGAATACGGAGGGCGTATTCGGGTTCGTATCGGAATTCTGAGCAAGTTTCATGTATAAAGTATTTTCATCGGAGTTACGGATTATTTAATATGATTTTCTAAAGTTTTTATTAATTTCTGGAATTTAATTATTTATTTAAAATAAACATTATCCGAAACAGTAGTTGATGATGTCAGCATGACATCAGGCTGACGTCAGCACAATCTGACAGGTGGGGGCCACCTGTCATAGACTGTTAGGCTAATCAGGGTTTAATTAACTTAACTAGTGATTAGGTTAATCTAATTAGGATTAATTAAACTAATTAATTACTATTCAATTAATTATTAATTTTAATAATTTTTATTTTATTTCTCTTTTTTTTAAACGTTCCTGGGGCTGGGCCCACCTGTCATAGGCACAGGGGGGTGGGGGCCCAGCGGCAGTGGCACAGGGCCTCAGCGGGCACGGGCGCTGGCGGGCAGCGGGCGGAGCCCCGTGGGCGCGCGGGCGCTGGGCGCGGGTGCAGCGCGAGTGCGTGCGCGGGCGCGGGCGAGGCAAACCAGAGGTGAGGCGCGGGGAGGGGCTGGCAGGAGCGGGCCGCAGCCGCAGCGGAGCAGCGTCGGGCGAGCAGCGGCGCTAGGCGAGCAGGGGCGGCGCGCGGGCGGTCGGCAGCAGCGGCAGGCGGCGCGCGGCGAGCGGGTACAGGCGAGGTGCGGGCGCGCGCGGCGGCACGCCGAGCGGGGCAGGGCCGCGGTGAGCGCGGTCGGCGCGGGGCGACGGCGCGGGCGCGCGCGGAGCTGCGGCGAGGTGAGCGAGCAGCGGCGGTGACCAGGGGCGACGGGGTTCTCACCCCCGATGCAGAGAAGAGGGCGGCGAGGCTCGATGGAGCCGGCGATGGCGAGGCGGGGCAGTGCAGTCCGGCGAGGGGCGGCGGTGGGCGACGGGGTCGAGCGGCGTCGGCGCTGGCGAGGCGAGCGCGGGCGCTGGCCCGATCCAGAAATGGATCGGGGGGAGGCGATGGGGGGGAGTGTCGGTGGGGTTAGGGTTCGGGGTCCCCTGGGGAGGCCATATAGGCGCGGGGTGGGCCGGCTGGCTGGGCCTTGGCCCAGTTGGGCCTGTGGTTTTTCCTTTTTCTTTTCTCTGTTTTCTTTTGCCTTTTTCTTTTATTTATTCACATTTTCTGTTTTCTTAATTATTTGGGCCCCAAATGGATTTTGTAAAAAGTGTGAGCTAGTCCTTAAATATCAGTGCACTATACACTAACACCAAAAACTAGTTTGGGCAAAACATCATTTCATATTTGATCTAGATTAATTAAAAGGCTATTAAATATTATTTCCAGCCACTGTTAAAAGAGGTATTGGTCACCTAATTAATTTATTAAATGTTGATTATAATTTTAGAATGGTCTCTGTATTATTTGTTAGTTATTGAACATTTTAGTTTCTATGTTGGATAACTTTTATTTTCCACTTACATTTAAATTTGAATTTGAGTTAGGAGTTGAAATGCAATATGATGCTAATGATGATTATGCACTATTAAACATGCTGACTTGTCATTATCAAAAGTGATTACTGTGGCTAATGACATGGGGTGTTACAATTCTCCTCATCTATCAAGAATTCTCGTCCCGAGAATTAAGAGGAAGACTGAAAGAAAGTGGGGTATTCTTCACGAATACGATCCTCGCGTTCCCAAGTGGCTTCATCTTCAGAATGATTCGACCACTGAACTTTTAGGAATTTGATTGACTTTTGTCGAGTCCGACGTTCAGCTTCATCAAGAACACGGATGGGATATTCTGGATAAGACAGATCTTCCCGTAATTCAAGCACTTCGTGATCCACAGCTCGAATAGGATCCTTGAAGCAGCGACGGAGTTGGGATACATGAAAGACATCATGTACTTGTGAAAGTTTTGGCGGCAACTGCAATTGATATGCCACTTCTCCTCGACGGGCAAGAATACGGAACGGGCCAATGTAGCGAGGAGCCAACTTGCCTTTGATTCCGAACCTATGAGTGCCTTTCAACGGAGTGACGCGGAGGTAAGCTTGCTCGCCAGGTTGATAGACCATTTCCTGGTGCTTTCGGTCATAGTTGCTCTTCTGACGAGACTGAGCAGTTTTCAAATGTTCACGGACAATGCGGACTTGTTCTTTAGCTTGCTGAATAATGTCCGGTCCGATGAGTGAGCGTTCCCCAGTTTCTGACCAATTCAGAGGGGTTCGACACTTACGTCCGTAAAGAACTTCAAACGGTGCCATCTTCAAACTAGCCTGATAGCTATTGTTGTAAGAGAATTCGGCATACGGGAGAGATTCCTCCCATTTCTTACCGAAGGAGATGACGCAAGCTCGAAGCATATCTTCGAGCACTTGATTAACTCGTTCAACTTGACCCTATGACTGAGGGTGAAAAGCGGTGCTGAAAGACAGATAAGTTCCCATAGCTTCTTGGAAACTATTCCAGAATCTGGAGGTGAAGAGGCTGCCACGATCAGAACTGATCTCCAACGGAACACCGTGGAGTGACACAATTCGGGAAACATACAAGTCTGCTAACTGGCTAGCAGTGATTGTCTCTTTAACTGGCAGAAAGTGAGCAACCTTGGAGAATCGGTCAATGACGACAAAAATAGCATCATGACCTTTCTGAGATCTGGGAAAACCAGTAATGAAATCCATTTGGACCTTGTCCCATTTCCATACAGGAATTGCAAGGGCTTGCAGAGTTCCAACAGGCCTTTGATGTTCTGCTTTAATGCGGCGACAAACGTCACACTCAGAAACATAACGAGCAATGTCTCGCTTCATATTAGGTCACCAGTATCTCTGACAAATGTCATGGTACATCTTTGTACTACCTGGATGAATTGACAGAGGAGTGTCATGAGCTTCTTTCATAACGTGTTCTCTCTCATCCTTGAACTTGGGTACGAAGAGACGGTGTTGGAAAAATAGGATCCCATCATCATTAAGATGGAATTCGGACGGCTTTCCTTTTTCGAGGTATCGCTTGATCCTTTCAACTTCAGAGTCATACCGTTGCATAGTCTTGATGTTGTGTTCTAAATCTGGTTCGACAACCAGGGTATTGAGATAACCCTGTGGAACAATATGGAGGTTCAATTTGCGAAGCTCTTCATAAAGAAGAGGTTGTGTTTCCTGAACCGTAAGATTGTTGCGATAAGCCTTACGACTCAAAGCATCGGCCATTACATTAGCCTTGCCAGGGGTGTATGAGATATTCATATCATAATCGGCAATTGTTTCGAGCCATCTTTGTTGAAGAAGGTTCAGATCCGGTTGAGTATATAGATACTTCAAACTTTGATGGTCCGTGTATATCTCGCAACGGTTACCGAGAAGGTAATGTCGCCATAGCTTCAGAGCATAAATAACCGCAGAAAGTTCGAGATCATGCACTGGGTAATTTTCTTCGTGAGGACGCAATTGTCGGGAGGCATAAGCAATCACCTTGCGTTCCTGTATTAGGACACAACCTAATCCTTGACGGGAGGCATCACAGTATATCACGAAATCCTTTTGGGAATCCGGGGGTGCTAATACTGGGGCAGATGTCAATTTATCTTTTAGTGTCTGAAAGCTTTCTTGACATTTTTCTGTCCACTCAAATTTAACACCTTTGTGAAGCAGATTTGTCAATGGTTTTGCAATCTTGGAAAAGTTCTCAACGAATTGACGGCAATAACTAGCAAGTCCGAGAAAACTTCTGACTTGCAATCTTGGAAAAGTTCTCATCGAATTGACGGCAATGATGATTATGCACTGTTAAACATGCTGACTTGTCATTATCAAAAGTGATTACTGTGGCTAATGACATGGGGTGTTACAATTCTCCTCATCTATCAAGAATTCTCGTCCCGAGAATTAAGAGGAAGACTAAAAGAAAGTGGTGTATTCTTCACGAAGACGATCCTCGCGTTCCCAAGTGGCCTCATCTTCAGAATGATTTGACCACTGAACCTTGAGGAACTTGATTGCCTTCTGACGTGTGCGGTGTTCAACTTGGTCGAGATTGCAGACTGGATGCTCTTTATAGGAGAGGTCCTGTTGCAATTCGAGCACTTCATGATCCACTGCTCGGATTGGGTCCTTGAAGCAGCGGCGGAGTTGTGACATGTGGAACACATCGTGAACCTGAGAAAGGTTCGGCGGAAGCTCCAGTTGATATGCCACTTTTCCACGCTTTTCGAGAATAGTGAACGGACCAATATAGCGAGGAGCTAGCTTGCCCTTGATCCCGAAGCGATGAGCAACCTTCATTGGTGTAACTCGAAGATAAGCCTTTTCGCCAGGTTGATAGACCATGTCTTTATGATGACGGTCATACTGACTCTTCTGACGTGACTGGGCAGTCTTGAGATTCTCACGAATGATGCGGACTTGTTCTTCGGCGTGTTGGATAATATCCGGACCAAAAAGTGGACATTCCCCAGTTTCTGACCAGTTCAGAGGGGTTCGGCACTTTCGTCCATATAACACTTTGAAGGGGGCCATCTTCAGACTAGCTTGATAGCAATTATTATAAGAGAACTCCGCATACGGGAGAGATTCCTCCCATTTCTTGCCGAAAGAGATAACACAAGCTCGAAGCATGTCTTCGAGAACTTGGTTGACACGTTCCACTTGCCCTTGCGACTGAGGATGAAATGCAGTACTGAATGATAGATGAGTACCCATAGCTTCTTGGAAACTTGCCCAGAATCTCGAAGTGAATAAGCTACCACTGTTCGAACTGATTACCAGTGGAATACCATGAAGTGAAACAATTCTGGACATGTAGAGAGTTGCAAGCTGACTAGCTGTGATCGTTTCTTTGACCGCCAGAAAATGTGCAACTTTAGAGAGTCGATCAATGATGACAAGGATAGCATCATTACCTTTCTGCGATTTGGGAAAACCAGTGACGAAGTCCATTTCAACATGGTCCCATTTCCATTTAGGAATAGAGATAGGTTGCAGAGATCCAGCAGGCCTTTGATGTTCTGCTTTGATTCGACAACAAACATCACATTTAGCAACATAACGAGCAATGTCTTGCTTCATATTAGACCACCAGAATTTTCGACGCACATCTTGGTACATCTTGGTGCTACCGAGATGAATAGACAGAGGCGTTTCATGAGCTTCTTTCATAACCTTCTGAGTCATATCTAGGTTGTCTTCCGTAGGGACCACTATTCGACCTTTAAAGAATAAGGTGTCATCATCTTCAAGGGTGAAGCACGAGGGCCTTCCTGCCGCGAGGTAGCGCTTAATCTTGTGGGCTTGAGAGTCATACTTCTGCAGTGTCTTGATGCTGCCCAAGAGATCTGGTTCGACAGCCAGGGTATTGAGGGAACCCTGGGGAACAACACGGAGGTTCATCTTGCGGAACTCTGGAGGAGGGGGAGCGAGTGCTCCAGGAGGAACAATATGGAGGTTCAGCTTTCTGAATTCTTCAACAAGCGAGGTTTGAACTTTGTGAACCTGGAGGTGGTTGCAATATAACTTATGGCTCAAGGCATCAGCCATTACATTAGCCTTGCCTGGTGTATAGGAAATACCCAAGTCAAAGTCTGCAACAGTCTCCATCCATCTCTGCTGACGGAGGTTCAGGTCTGGTTGAGTAAACAGATACTTTAGACTTTGGTGGTCGGTGAAGATCTCGCAACGATTACCGAGAAGGTAATGTCGCCATTGTTTCAGTGCATGTATGACAACAGCAAGCTCGAGGTCGTGAACTAGGTAGTTCTCTTCGTGAGGGCGCAATTGACGGGATGCATAGGCAATCACTTTGCGCTCTTGCATTAGGACACAGCCTAATCCTTGTCGGGAAGCGTCGTAGTAAATGACGAAGTCCTTCTTAGTATCAGGTGGAGCAAGCACTGGGGCAGAAGTCAACTTGTCCTTGAGTGCCTGGAAACTTTCCTGACATTTGTCTGTCCATTGGTACTTGACGCCCTTATGCAATAGGTTAGTCAGAGGCCTGGCGATCTTGGAGAAGTTCTCGACGAATCGACGGCAATAGCTGGCGAGACCGAGAAAACTCCTGACTTGCTTGACGTTCTTCGGAGGAGTCCAATCGAGAATAGCCTGAACTCGCTCGGGGTTGACGGCATTACCATCCTTGGAGATGACATGCCCAAGATAAGTTACTTCGGGAAGCCAGAATTCACACTTGGAATACTTAGCATAGAGTTGATGCTCTCGAAGCTTCTCCAGGACAAGACAAAGATGTTCAGCATGCTCTTCTTTATTCTTGGAGTACACAAGGATATCATTCAGATAAACCACGACGAACTTGTCGAGGTATTCCATGAAGATATAGTTCATCAAACGAGAGAAGGTGGCTGGAGCATTGGTTAAGCCGAATGACATGACAGTGTACTCATATGAACCATATCGAGTCACGAATGCGGTCTTTGGGATATCCTCCTCATGAACATGGATCTGGTGGTATCCCAACCTTAAGTCGAGTTTGGAGAACACTGATGAGCCAGCTAGTTGATCATACAGATCATTGATCCGAGGAAGAGGATATTTGTTCTGAATGGTAGCTTGGTTAATAGGACGGTAGTCTTGGACCAATCGGTTTGTCCCATCCTTCTTGACAAAGAGGGAAGGTGCTCCCCAAGGAGAGCAACTGGGGCGAATGAAACCACTGCGAAGAGATGTGTCGATTTCCTCCTTAAGCGCAATGAGTTCATGTGGCGGCATCTTGTAGGGTCGTTTGGCTATAGGGGTGGTGCCTGGTTTCAAGTCGATGATGAATTTGACAGCTCTAGCAGGGGGAATCACTGGAAGTTCTTCAGGAAAGACGTCTTGGAATTCACGAATAACGGGAATGTTTTCAATGCCCTCGAGTGATGCAGCGTTCAATGCGTTCAACACATAAAGCCTTGCCTCGGCATTCTGAACCAGACGAGCGTTGTAGCTTATTATTTCATCGGAAGGGTGTAGCAGATGGACGGTCTTAGTGGCGCAAACTATAGAAGCAGTATGCACTTTCAACCATTCCATTCCCAGAATGAGATCAATGCTATAGGACTTCAGTGCGATGGGAGAGACAAGGAATTCCAGTCCTTCGATTTCAACGGGGACGTCCTTGCAAAACATGGAGGTTCGACATTGGCCCACAGGGGTGTGTACTAATAGCGAAGCGTTCACGTCCTCACATTTAATGTCGTGCAAGCATGCAAAATCTTCCGACATGAATGAATGCGATGCACCAGTATCAAATAAAACGGATGCTGGTACTGAATTTACGAGGAGTGTACCCATCACAGTAGCAGGCTGGTCTCGAGCTTCATTGAGATCAATGTCGTTGGCATGAACACGACCATAAGACTTGGCATTGTTGTTAAGGGGCTGGTTGCTTCCACGGCCAGCTGCAGGAAGGGCCAGTTGATTCTGGTTCTGATAGCAGTTCCTGGCAAGGTGACCTGGTTGACCACACTTGTAGCACAGACCATTATTGGGGGTGGGAGCAGGAGCTTGGCGTGGTGCAGCTGGAAGTCTTGGCCGCCTGGGTGGTGGAGGAGGCAGACGCGGTGCAGCATAAGACTGCCTTGGAGCAGATGCATTTGGACGGTACATGCTGTTCGGGATCCAGATCTTACGCTTCTGCGAGGGCGGGCCCGAAGATGAGCCCGTGTCACGGTTGCGCCTGTGAGAGCTCTGGTGTTCCTGCAGACCAGTTTCAACATTGATGGCCTTGTTCACCAAGGTGGCGAAATCGGGAAAGTCATGCACTAGCAGTGCGAGCTTGATGTTAGCTTGAAGGCCATCATGGAACTTCTCCTGTCTGTGTGCATCAGTTGCAATGTCTTCTTCAGCATAGCGGGATAAGTCCAGAAACTCCCGCTGATAAGCTTCCACAGTTTTGTTGCCTTGGGTGAGGTTGCGGAATTCGCGCTTCTTCCGGTCCATGATTCCCTGTGGGATGAAGCGGGCACGAAAAGTAGCTTGAAAGTCTGGCCAGGTGATGATCGCTCCAACCGGCAGAGTACGCCTGTGGCTGTCCCACCATTGAGCAGCAGGTCCCTTCAGAAAGAAGGAAGCAAAGGTGACATAGCTGGCAGGGGCTACATCAGCAGACTCCATCTCATAGGTGATGTCATGGAGCCAGTCATCAGCATCCAGAGGCTGAGTTGAGCTGCGGTACATGGTTGGGTTGAGGCGTATGAAATCCTGCAGAGTTATTTGGGCTGGCTGCTGGTTCATATTGGGGCGCGGGAACTAAGCCATCATATTCTCCATGAACTGACAGTTCAGCTCGAACTGTTGGTTCATACCAGCCATATACTCAGGCGGTGGTGGGGCGTTGCCACCACGACCACGACCACCTGGTCTAACCATCCTGCTAATATATAACAGGGGTAGTTCAGCATTGAGAAATTTGCAAAGACAAGAATCATTCTTGGTGAAACTTGCATAATGAAAGGAGCACGATAGATACTACATAGTAGTTGGCATATCTTACAAAAGGGATCATGTATAGAGTTCAGTACATAAGACTAAAGACATCATAGGCGGCACGCAAGCTCGCGGTGAATGCATCTAATGCTAATAAGCAAGACTACATCAGTCCCAGGAGGAACTGTGGAGGTAGGTGTAGCCTGACAGCTGGTAGTGACGCGACGGGAAGTCCTCCACGTCAGTAGCCTGTGGTCCGTGAACACTCTGGTGTAGAACCCGACGTCCAGGTGGCAAAAGAGGACCAAGTGCGGGAGTGTAGCCTCCCACATCTGGCCAACCGACACCCTGGGGTATCACGGTCCTGACTGGGTAGATCGTAGATCACGGCAGCTCACCAGATCGGACAAACGGGTGCAACAGCGTCAAAGCATTGTAAAGGTGCTGACGGGTGGTGTACAACCCGTGGCGAAGAGCTCGGTTAGCTCGATCCAGCCCATCAGCATGCAGAACTAGGTTCTGATGGTGGAAGGGCTCTCGGGTGACGGTGGAGTAGGCAGCAGTGTAATATCCCTCCGCACCATCGTCAGATGTGATAGCAACGTGCCTGAAAGGGGAGGTGTCCAATGCCCGATACTCTCCACGAAGACGGGTCAGAGCTGCATAAGCAGCATCGTGGACTGCCATATCGATGGTCACTCCAACACCATGAGCGGTGTGCAGCACAGTAGTGGAGTCATACTCCCGAGAGTAGAGGTGGACGATGGCACGATACTACTCCTAGTTAAAGTCCTGGTACTGCTCGTACATGGTGTACTCAGGGTGCCAGCGATAACCCAGATAGGTCATCATCTCAGCTAACACAGCAGGTGAACCCTGAACACCAATGGCCGCCGTGTGGCGCACGACCTGCCTCGTGGGTTCCATCTAAAAACAAAGATGTTTCAAAGGAGTCATATGACAGTGTGGATATCGTCCAAAATACTATTCTAAGGAATATCTATGGCTTATCCAACTTTGGGGTGAATGTGGTCACGGGATCCTAATATTAGTGTTAGTAAATTTGTTTAACCCGAGTAGAAGAGAGTTCAGAGTCCCGGAGTAAAGAACGAGGAGTAAAAGATCCTAATACCACCCAATGGTGACGTGGGCCCGTAAGACACACAGCCATGTTAGTAAAAGTTTTGCAATGTCTAGACTCGACTTCGGCCAAGGAGTGTGGAAGGGGGGGTTACTACAGGCAGTTGGCTCTGATACCAACTTGTGACGCCCCCGATTCAATCGTACACTAATCATACACGCAAATGTGTACGATCAAGATCAGGGACTCACGGGAAGATATCACAACACAACTCTAGACACAAATTAAAATAATACAAGCTTTATATTACAAGCCAGGGGCCTCGAGGCTCGAATACATAAGCTCGAATACACAAGAGTCAGCGGAAGCAATAATATCTGAGTACAGACATAAGTTAAACAAGTTGCCATAAGATGGCTAGCACAAACTGGGATACAGATCGAAGAGGCGCAGGCCTCCTGCCTGGGATCCTCCTAAACTACTCCTGGTCGTCGTCGTCGGCCTGCACGTAGTAGTAGGCACCCTCGGTGTAGTAGGGGTCGTCGAAGGTGGCGTCTGGCTCCTGGGCTCCAGCATCTGGTTGCGACAATCGGGTATAGAAAGGGGAAAAAGGGGGAGCAAAGCAACCGTGAGTACTCATCCAAAGTACTCGCAAGCAAGGATCTACACTACATATGCAATGGGTATCAATGAAATGGTAGTATCTGTGGACTGAACTGCAGAATGCCAGAATAAGAGGGGGATAGCTAGTCCTATCGAAGACTACGCTTCTGGTAGCCTCCATCTTGAAGCATATAGAAGAGAGTAGCTGGTAAGTTCACCAAGTATCATCGCATAGCATAATCCTACCCGACAATCCTCTCCTCGTCGCCCTGTGAGAGAGCGATCACCGGGTTGTATCTGGCACTTGAAAGGGTGTGTTTTATTAAGTATCCGGTTCTAGTTGTCATAAGGTCGAGGTACAACTCCGGGTCGTCCTTTTACCGAGGGACACGGCTATTCGAATAGATAAACTTCCCTGCAGGGGTGCACCACATTACCCAACACGCTTGATCCCTCTGGCCGGGCACACTTTCCTGGGTCATACCCGGCCTCGAAAGATCAACACGTCGCAGCCCTACCTAGGCCTAACAGAGAGGTCAGCACGCCGGTCTAAATCCTATGCGCGCAGGGGTCTGGGCCCATCGCCCATTGCACACCTGCATGTTGCGTGGGCGGCCGGTGAGCAGACCTAGCAACCTCCATTACAAAGGAAGTTGCGTTACGCGGTCCAACCCGGCGCGCGCCGCTCAGTCGCTGACGTCTAGGAGGCTTCGGCTGATACCACGACGTCGAGTACCCATAACTGTTCCCGCGTGGTGGTTAGCGCGTATAGGCTCGTAGCCAGACTCAGATCAAATACCCAATCTCGTTAAGCGTGTTAATTGATATAACCGCGGACGCCGACCAGGACCAGGCCCACCTGTCTCCTAGGTGGTCACAACCTGCCCTGTCGCTCCGCCACAAAGTAACACTCGGGGGCCGTCGGGAACCCAGGCCCACCACTACCTGGATGGAACCACCTGCCCCTTCAGCCCCCATCTCCGAACAGAAACGTAAGTATGTAATAGTATATAATATAAACCCGTGATCACCTCCCGAAGTGATCACGGCCCAGTATTATAGCATGGCAGACGGACAAGAGTGTAGGGCCACTGATGTAATTCTAGCAACCTATACTAAGCATTTTAGGATTGCAGGTAAGGTATCAACAGTAGTAGCAAAGACAGGCTATGCAGCAGAATAGGATTAACCGAAAGCAGTAACATGCTACACTACTCTAATGCAAGAAGTAGAGAGAAGGAATAGGCGATATCGGGTTGATCAAGGGGGGGGAGCTTGCCTGGTTGCTCTGGCAAGAGAGAGAGATCGCCAACGGGCTGCTCGTCGGTAGTGTAGTCGTAACCGGGTGCAGCGTCGTCGGTCTCAGCGTCTATCGAGAGAGAAGGAGGGGGGAGAGAAACAATAAATTCATGGCAATAATGCAAACAATATGTATGACATGCCTAAATGATATGCCGGGGTGTTCTACTGCCTAACTAAATGATTTAGTTAATTTAGGAATTTATTCAGATTTATTTAATTAAAGTTGGGCACTATTCATTTATCGAACTCGGTCTAAAAGTTCAATGTTCTTATAGCTAGAGGCATCTGACGGGAATACGGAGGGCGTATTCGGGTTCGTATCGAAACTCTGAGCAAGTTTCATGTATAAAGTATTTTCATCGGAGTTACGGATTATTTAATATGATTTTCTAAAGTTTTTATTAATTTCTGGAATTTAATTAATTATTTAAAATAAACATTATCCGAAACAGTGTTATGCTGACGTCAGCATGACATCAGCAGGCATCCTGACACGTGGGTCCCACATGTCATAGACTGGTTAGGTTAATTAGGGTTAACTAATTAATTAACATTTAATTAAACTAATTAATTAAATTAGATTAATCTAAACAGGGTTAATTAACTTAATTAATTAACGAATTAATTAACATTAAATATTTATTAATTTTAATAGTTTTTATTTTTATTTTTATTTTCTATTTTCGTTTTTCATGGCGTGGGCCCGTTCGTCAGTGTCACTAGGCGCGGGGGCCCCACCGGGCAGTGGCCCAGGGGCGGCGGGGCACGGGCGACAGGCGCGGCGCGCGGGCGCGTGTGCGCGTGTGTGCGCGCGGGCGGCGGCAGGGGCGCGGCGACGCTGGCGCGTGCGCGCGGCCACGGGCAGGGGCGAGCGGGCGGAGCGACGGCACGGGGGCGCGGTGGTGCGAGCAGCGGGGCAGGCGCGCGCGCGCGGGTGCGGGGCGGCGCGAGCAGGCGCCGGGGCGGGCGCGGTCCGGCCACAGAGGGCGCGGCGAGCGAGGTGCGGGCGCGCGCGGCGGCACGCCGAGCGGGGCATGGCCGCGGTGAGCGCGGGCCGGTGCGGCCGAGTGGGGCGAGCGAGGCGAGGAGAAGGGGGGCTCACTAGGGGTAGTAGGGCACGGGGCAGCGGTGCGCGAGGAGGACGGCGACGGGGTCCGGCGACGGGGCGGCGTCGGGGACGAGGCGGCGGCGTCGTGCGGCGTCGGCGGCGTCGGGCCAGCGCCCGATCCAGTTCTTGATCGGGGGAGGGGGGGAGTGAGGAGGGTGGGAGTGTCGGTGGGGTGGGTTAGGGTTCGGCCTGGGGAGGGGTATAGGCCAGGGGGGAGGGAACTGGGCCGTCCTGGTGGCCGTGGCCCAGTTGGGCCGGGGGTTTTTCCTTTTTTTTTTCTTTTCTCTGTTTTCTTTTGCCTTTTTCTTTTATTTATTCACATTTCTCTGTTTAGTAAAAAGTTAGGCCTCAAAATGATTTTTGTAGAACATGGCAATTGTTCCAATAAATACTAGGCATCCTCTACCACTGTCAAAAATTGGTTTGGAGTCAAATGGATCTCACACCACTTTTATAATAATTAAAATGCATTAATCCTAGCTGTTTTGGTAAAGTTTGAGCCACCTAATTAATTTATTTATTGTTGGTTACAATTTTAGAATGGTCTCTGCAATATTTGCTATTTATTGAACATTTTAGTTTCTATGTTGGATAACTTTTATTTTCCACTTTCATTTAAATTTGAATTTGAGTTAGGAGTTGAAATGCAATATGATGCTAATGATGATTATGCACTGTTAAACATGCTGACTTGTCATTATCAAAAGTGATTACTGTGGCTAATGACATGGGGTGTTACAATTCTCCTCATCTATCAAGAATTCTCGTCCCGAGAATTAAGAGGAAGACTGAAAGAAAGTGGGGTATTCTTCACGAAGACGATCCTCGCGTTCCCAAGTGGCCACATCTTCAGAATGATTTGACCACTAAACCTTGAGAAACTTGATTGCCTTCTAACGTGTGCGGCGTTCAGCTTGGTCGAGAATGCGGACCGGATGCTCTTTATAGGAGAGGTCCCGTTGCAATTCGAGCACTTCATGATCCATTGCTCGGATTCGGTCCTTCAAGCAGCGGCGGAGTTGTGACACGTGGAACACATCGTGAACCTGAGAAAGGTTCGGTGGAAGCTCCAGTTGATATGCCACTTTTCCACGCTTTTCGAGAATAGTGAACGGACCAATATAGCGAGGAGCTAGCTTGCCCTTGATCCCGAAGCGGTGAGCACCCTTCATTGGTGTAACTCGAAGATAAGCCTTTTCGCCAGGTTGATAGACCATGTCTTTATGATGACGGTCATACTGACTCTTCTGACGTGACTGGGCAGTCTTGAGATTCTCACGAATGATGCGGACTTGTTCTTCGGCGTGTTGGATAATATCCGAACCGAAAAGTGGACGTTCCCCAGTTTCTGACCAGTTCAGAGGGGTTCGACACTTTCGTCCATATAACACTTCGAAGGGGGCCATCTTCAAACTAGCTTGATAGCTATTATTATAAGAGAACTCCGCATACGGGAGAGATTCCTCCCATTTCTTGCCGAAAGAGATAACACAAGCTCGAAGCATGTCTTCGAGAACTTGGTTGACACGTTCCACTTGCCCTTGCGACTGAGGATGAAATGCAGTACTGAATGACAGATGAGTACCCATAGCTTCTTGGAAACTTGCCCAGAATCTCGAAGTGAATAAGCTACCACGGTCCGAACTGATTACCAGTGGAATACCGTGAAGTGAAACAATTCTGGACATGTAGAGAGTTGCAAGCTGACTAGCTGTGATCGTTTCTTTGACCGCCAGAAAATGTGCAACTTTAGAGAGTCGATCAATGATGACAAGGATAGCATCATTACCTTTCTGCGATTTGGAAAAACCAGTGACGAAGTCCATTTCAACATGGTCCCATTTCCATTCAGGAATAGAGATAGGTTGCAGAGATCCAGCAGGCCTTTGATGTTCTGCTTTGATTCGACAACAAACGTCACATTTAGCAACATAATGAGCAATGTCTTGCTTCATATTAGACCACCAGAATTTTCGACGGACACCTTGGTACATCTTGGTGCTACCGAGATGAATAGACAGAGGCGTTTCATGAGCTTCTTTCATAACCTTCTGAGTCATATCCAGGTTGTCTTCCGTAGGGACCACTATTCGACCTTTAAAGAATAAGGTGTCATCATCTTCAAGGGTGAAGCACGAGGGCCTTCCTGCCGTGAGGTAGCGCTTAATCTTGTGGGCTTGAGAGTCATACTTCTGCAGTGTCTTGATGCTGCCCAAGAGATCTGGTTCGACAGCCAGGGTATTGAGGGAACCTTGGGGAACAACATGGAGGTTCATCTTGCGGAACTCTGGAGGAGGTGGAGCGAGTGCTCCAGGAGGAACAATATGGAGGTTCAGCTTTCTGAATTCTTCAGTAAGCGAGGTTTGAACTTTGTGAACCTGGAGGTGGTTGCAATATGACTTACGGCTCAAGGCATCAGCCATTACATTAGCCTTGCCTGGTGTATAGGAAATACCCAAGTCAAAGTCTGCAACAGTCTCCATCCATCTCTGCTGACGGAGGTTCAGGTCTGGCTGAGTAAACAGATACTTTAGACTTTGGTGGTCGGTGAAGATCTCGCAACGATTACCGAGAAGGTAATGTCGCCACTGTTTCAGTGCATGTATGACAGCAGCAAGCTCGAGATCGTGAACTGGGTAGTTCTCTTCGTGAGGGCGCAATTGACGGGATGCATAGGCAATCACTTTGCGCTCTTGCATTAGGACACAGCCTAATCCTTGTCGGGAAGCATCGCAGTAAATGACGAAGTCCTTCTTAGTATCAGGTGGAGCAAGCACTGGGGCAGAAGTCAACTTGTCCTTGAGTGCCTGGAAACTTTCCTGACATTTGTCTGTCCATTGGTACTTGATGCCCTTATGCAATAGGTTAGTCGGAGGCCTGGCGATCTTGGAGAAGTTCTCGACGAATCGACGGCAATAGCTAGCGAGACCGAGAAAACTCCTGACTTGCTTGACGTTCTTCGGAGGAGTCCAATCGAGAATAGCCTAAACTCGCTCGGGGTTGACGGCAATACCATCCTTGGAGATGACATGCCCAAGATAAGTTACTTCGGGAAGCCAGAATTCACACTTGGAATACTTAGCATAGAGTTGATGCTCTCGAAGATTCTCCGGGACAAGACGAAGATGTTCAACATGCTCTTCTTTATTCTTGGAGTACACAAGGATATCATCCAGATAAACCACGACGAACTTGTCGAGGTATTCCATAAAGATATAGTTCATCAAACGAGAGAAGGTGGCTGGAGCATTGGTTAAGCCGAATGACATGACAGTGTACTCATATGAACCATATCGAGTCACGAATGCGGTCTTTGGGATATCCTCTTCACGAACACGGATCTGGTGGTATCCCAACCTTAAGTCGAGTTTGGAGAACACTGATGAGCCAGCTAGTTGATCATACAGATCATTGATCCGAGGAAGAGGATATTTGTTCTAAATGGTAGCTTGGTTAATAGGACGGTAGTCTTGGACCAATCGGTTTGTCCCATCCTTCTTCTTGACAAAGAGGGAAGGTGCTCCCCAAGGAGAGCAACTGGGGCGAATGAAACCACTGCGAAGAGATGTGTCGATTTCCTCCTTAAGCGCAATGAGTTCATGTGGCGGCATCTTGTAGGGTCGTTTGGCTATAGGGGTGGTGCCTGGTTTCAAGTCAATGATGAATTCGACAGCTCTAGCAGGGGGAATCCCTGGAAGTTCTTCAGGAAAGACGTCTTGGAATTCACGAACAACGGGAATGTTTTCAATGCCCTCGAGTGGTGCAGCGTTCAATGCGTTCAACGCATAAAGCCTTGCCTCGGCATTCTGAACCAGACGAGCGTTGTAGCTTATTATTTCATCGGAAGGGTGTAGCAGATGGACGGTCTTAGTGGCGCAAACTATAGAAGCAGTATGCGCTTTCAACCATTCCATTCCCAGAATGAGATCAATGCTACAGGACTTCAGTGCGATGGGAGAGACAAGGAATTCCAGTCCTTTGATTTCAACGGGGACGTCCTTGCAAAACATGGAGGTTCGACATTGGCCCGCAGGGGTGTGTACTAATAGCGAAGCGTTCATGTCCTCACATTTAATGTCGTGCAAGCATGCAAAATCTTCCGACATGAATGAATGCGATGCACCTGTATCAAATAAAACGGATGCTGGTACTGAATTTACGAGGAGTGTACCCATCACAGTAGCAGGCTGGTCTCGAGCTTCATTGAGATCAACGTGGTTGGCATGAACACGACCATAAGACTTGGCATTGTTGTTGCGGGGCTGGTTGCTTCCACGGCCTGCTACAGGAAGGGCCAGTTGATTCTAGTTCTGATAGCAGTTCCTGGCAAGGTGACCTGGTTGACCACACTTGTAGCACAGACCATTATTGGGGGTGGGAGCAGGAGCTTGGGGTGGTGCACCTGGAAGTCTTGGCTGCCTGGGTGGTGGAGGAGGCAGACGCGGTGCAGCATAAGACTGCCTTGGAGCAGGTGCATTTGGACGGTACATGCTGTTCGGGATCCAGATCTTACGCTTCTGCGAGGGCGGGCCCGAAGATGAGCCCGTGTCACGGTTGCGCCTGTGAGAGCTCTGGTGTTCCTGCAGACCAGTTTCAACATTGATGGCCTTGTTCACCAAGGTGGCGAAATCGGGAAAGTCATGCACTAGCAGTGCAAGCTTGATGTCAGCTTGAAGGCCATCACGGAACTTCTCCTGTCTGCGTGCATCAGTTGCAATGTCTTCTTCAGCATAGCGGGATAAGTCCAGAAACTCCGGCTGATAAGCTTCCACAGTTTTGTTGCCTTGGGTGAGGTTGCGGAATTCGCACTTCTTCCATTCCATGATTCCCTGTGGGATGAAGCGAGCACGGAAAGTAGCTTGAAAGTCTGGCCAGGTGATGATCGCTCCAACCGGCAGAGTACGCCTGTGGCTGTCCCACCATTGAGCAGCAGGTCCCTTCAGAAAGAAGGAAGCAAAGGTGACATAGCTGGCAGGGTCTACATCAGCAGACTCCATCTCATAGGTGATGTCACGGAGCCAGTCATCAGCATCCAGAGGCTGAGTTGAGCTGCGGTACATGGTTGGGTTGAGGCGTATGAAATCCTGCAGAGTTATTTGGGCTGGCTGCTGGTTCATATTGGGGCGCGGGAACTGAGCCATCAAATTCTCCATGAACTGGCGGTTCAGCTCGAACTGTTGGATCATACCAGCCATATACTCAGGCGGTGGTGGGGCGTTGCCACCACGACCACCTGGTCTAACCATCCTGCTAATATATAATAGGGGTAGTTCAGCATTGAGAAATTTGCAAAGACAAGAATCATTCTTGGTGAAACATGCATAATGAAAGGAGCACGATAGATACTACATAGTAGTTGGCATATCTTACAAAAGGGATCATGCATAGAGTTCAGTACATAAGACTAAAGACATCATAGGCGGCACGCAGGCTCGCGGTGAATGCATCTAATGCTAATAAGCAAGACTACATCAGTCCCAGGAGGAACTGTGGAGGTAGGTGTAGCCTGACAGCTGGTAGTGACGCGACGGGAAGTCCTCCACGTCAGTAGCCTGCGGTCCATGAACACTCTGGTGTAGAACCCGACGTCCAGGTGGCAAAAGAGGACCAAGTGCGGGAGTGTAGCCTCCCACATCTAGCCAACCAACACCCTGGGGCATCATGGTCCTGACTGGGTAGATCGCAGATCGCGGCAGCTCACCAGATCAGACAAACGGGTGCAACAGTGTCAAAGCACTGTAAAGGTGCTGACGGGTGGTGTACAACTCGTGGCGAAGAGCTCGGTTAGCTCGATCCAGCCCATCAGCATGCAGAACCAGGTTCTGATGGTGGAAGGGCTCTCGGGTGACGATGGAGTAGGCAGCAGTGTAATATCCCTCTGCACCATCGTCAGATGCGATAGCAACGTGCCTGAAAGGGGATGTGTCCAACGCCCGATACTCTCCACGAAGACGGGTCAGAGCTGCATAAGCAGCATCGTGGACTACCATATAGATGGTCACTCCAACACCATGAGCGGTGTGCGGCACAGTAGTGGAGTCATACTCCCGAGAGTAGAGGTGGACGTTGGCACGGTACTGCTCCTGGTTAAAGTCCTGGTACTGCTCGTACACGGTGTACTCATGGTGCCAGCGATAACCCAGATAGGTCATCATCTCAGCTAACACATCAGGTGAACCCTGAACACCAATGGCCGCCGTGTGGCGCACGACCTGCCTCGTGGGTTCCATCTGAAAACAAAGATGTTTCAAAGGAGTCATATGACAGTGTGGATATCGTCAAAAATACTATTCTAAGGAATATCTATGGCTTATCCAACTTTGGGGTGAATGTGGTCACGGGATCATAATATTAGTGTTAGTAAATTTGTTTAACCCGAGTAGAAGAGAGTTCAGAGTCCCGGAGTCAAGAACGCGGAGTAAAAGATCCTAATACCACCCAATGGTGACGTGGGCCCATAAGACACACAGCCATGTTAGTAAAAAATTTGCAATGTCTAGACTCGACTTCGGCCAAGGAGTGTGGAAGGGGGGGTTACTATAGGCAGTCGGCTCTGATACCAACTTGTGACGCCCCTGATTCAATCGTACACTTATCATACACGCAAATGTGTACGATCAAGATCAGGGACTCACGGGAAGATATCACAACACAACTCTAGACACAAATTAAAATAATACAAGCTTTATATTACAAGCCAGGGGCCTCAAGGCTCGAATACATAAGCTCGAATACACAAGAGTCAGCGGAAGCAATAATATCTGAGTACAGACATAAGTTAAACAAGTTGCCATAAGATGGCTAGCACAAACTGGGATACAGATCGAAGAGGCGCAGGCCTCCTGCCTGGGATCCTCCTAAACTACTCCTGGTCGTCGGCGGCGGCCTGCACGTAGTAGTAGGCACCCTCGGTGTAGTAGGGGTCGTCGAAGGTGGCGTCTGGCTCCTGGGCTCCAGCATCTGGTTGCGACAACCGGGTATAGAAAGGGGAAAAAGGGGGAGCAAAGCAACCGTGAGTACTCATCCAAAGTACTCGCAAGCAAGGATCTACACTACATATGCAATGGGTATCAATGAAATGGTAGTATCTGTGGACTGAACTGCAGAATGCCAAAATAAGAGGGGGATAGCTAGTCCTATCGAAGACTACGCTTCTGATAGCCTCCATCTTGAAGCATATAGAAGAGAGTAGCTGGTAAGTTCACCAAGTATCATCGCATAGCATAATCCTACCCGACGATCCTCTCCTCGTCGCCCTGTGAGAGAGCGATCACCGGTTTGTATCTGGCACTTAAAAGGGTGGTTTTTATTAAGTATCTGGTTCTAGTTGTCATAAGGTCGAGGTACAACTTCGGGTCGTCCTTTTACCGAGGGACACGGCTATTCGAATAGATAAACTTCCCTGCAGGGGTGCACCACATTACCCAACACGCTTGATCCCTCTGGCCGGGCACACTTTTCTGGGTCATACCCGGCCTCGAAAGATCAACACGTCGCAGCCCTACCTAGGCCTAACAGAGAGGTCAGCACGCCGGTCTAAATCCTATGCGCGCAGGGGTCTGGGCCCATCGCCCATTGCACACCTGCATGTTGCGTGGGCGGCCGGTGAGCAGACCTAGCAACCTCCATTACAAAGGAAGTTGCGTTACGTGGTCCAACCCGGCGCGCGCCGCTCAGTCGCTGACGTCTAGGAGGCTTCGGCTGATACCACGACATCGAGTACCCATAACTGTTCCCGTGTGGTGCTTAGCGCATATAGGCTCGTAGCCAGACTCAGATCAAATACCCAATCTCATTAAGCGTGTTAATTGATATAACCGCGGACGCCGACCAGGACCAGGCCCACCTGTCTCCTAGGTGGTCACAACCTGCCCTGTCGCTCCGCCACAAAGTAACACTCGGGGGCCGTCGGGAACCCAGGCCCACCACTACCTGGATGGAACCACCTGCCCCTTCAGCCCCCATCTCCGAACAGAAACGTAAGTATGTAATAGTATATAATATAAACCCGTGATCACCTCCCGAAGTGATCACGGCCCAGTATTATAGCATGGCAGACGGACAAGAGTGTAGGGCCACTGATGTAATTCTAGCAACCTATACTAAGCATTTTAGGATTGCAGGTAAGGTATCAACAGCAGTAGCAAAGACAGGCTATGCAGCAGAATAGGATTAACCGAAAGCAGTAACATGCTACACTACTCTAATGCAAGCAGTAGAGAGAAGGAATAGGCGATATCGGGTTGATCAAGGGGGGGGAGCTTGCCTGGTTGCTCTGGCAAGAGAGAGAGATCGCCAACGGGCTGCTCGTCGGTAGTGTAGTCGTAACCGGGTGCAGCGTCGTCGGTCTCAGCGTCTATCGAGAGAGAAGGAGGGGGGAGAGAAACAATAAATTCATGGCAATAATGCAAACAATATGTATGACATGCCTAAATGATATGCCGGGGTGTTCTACTGCCTAACTAAATGATTTAGTTAATTTAGGAATTTATTCGGATTTATTTAATTAAAGTTGGGCACTATTCATTTATCGAAATCGGTCTAAAAGTTCAATGTTCTTATAGCTAGAGGCATCTGACGGGAATACGGAGGGCGTATTTGGGTTCGTATCGAAACTCTGAGCAAGTTTCATGTATAAAGTATTTTCATCGAAGTTACGGATTATTTAATATGATTTTCTAAAGTTTTTATTAATTTTTGGAATTTAATTAATTATTTAAAATAAACATTATCCGAAACAGTGTTATGCTGACGTCAGCATGACATCAGCAGGCGTCCTGACACGTGGGTCCCACATGTCATAGACTGGTTAGGTTAATTAGGGTTAACTAATTAATTAACATTTAATTAAACTAATTAATTAAATTAGATTAATCTAAACAGGGTTAATTAACTTAATTAATTAACTAATTAATTAACATTAATTAATTATTAATTTTAATATTTTTATTTTTATTTTCTATTTTCGTTTTTTGTTTTTATGGGCGTGGGCCCGTTCGTCAGTGTCACTGGGCGCGGGGGCCCCACCGGGCAGTGGCCCAGGGGCGGCGGGGCACTGGCGACGGGCGCGGCGCGCAAGCGACGCGCGCTGCGCGCGTGCGCGAGCGCGTGTGCGCATGTGTGCGCGCGGGCGGCGGCAGGGGCGCGGCGACGCGGGCGGCAGCGCGGGCGCGTGCGCGCGGCGACGGGCAGGGGCGAGCGGGCGGAGCGACGGCACGGGGGAGCGGTGGTGCGAGCAGCGGGGCGAGCGCGCGCACGCGGGTGCGGGGCGGCGCGAGCAGGCGCCGGGGTGGGCGCGGTCCGGCGACAGAGGGCGCGGCGAGCGAGGTGCGGGCGCGCGCGGCGGCACACCGAGCGGGGCATGGCCGCGGTGAGCACGGGCCGGTGCAGCGGAGCGGGGCGAGCGAGGCGAGGAGAAGGGGGGCTCACTAGGGGTAGTAGGGCACGGGGCAGCGGTGCGCGAGGAGGACGGCGACGGGGCGGCGTCGGGGACGAGGCGGCGGCGTCGTGCGGCGTCGGCGGTGTCGGGCCAGCGCCCGATCCAGTTCTGGATCGGGGGAGGGGGGAGTGTCGGTGGGGTGGGTTAGGGTTCGGCCTGGGGAGGGGTATAGGCCAGGGGGGAGGGAACTGGGCCGGCCTGGTGGCCGTGGCCCAGTTGGGCGGGGGTTTTTCCTATTTTTTCTCTGTTTTCTTTTGCCTTTTTCTTTTATTTATTCACATTTCTCTGTTTAGTAAAAAGTTAGGCCTCAAAATGATTTTTGTAGAACATGGCAATTGTTCCAATAAATACTAGGCATCCTCTACCACTGTCAAAAATTGGTTTGGAGTCAAATGGATCTCACACCACTTTTGTAATAATTAAAATGCATTAATCCTAGCTATTTTGGTAAAGTTTGAGCCTCCTAATTAATTTATTTATTGTTGGTTACAATTTTAGAATGGTCTCTGCAATATTTGCTATTTATTGAACATTTTAGTTTCTATGTTGGATAACATTTATTTTCCAGTTTCATTTAAATTTGAATTTGAGTTAGGAGTTGAAATGCAATATGATGCTAATGATGATTATGCACTGTTAAACATGCTGACTTGTCATTATCAAAAGTGATTACTGTGGCTAATGACATGGGGTGTTACAATTCTCCTCATCTATCAAGAATTCTCGTCCCGAGAATTAAGAGGAAGACTGAAAGAAAGTGGGGTATTCTTCACGAAGACGATCCTCGCGTTCCCAAGTGGCCACATCTTCAGAATGATTTGACCACTGAACCTTGAGGAACTTGATTGCCTTCTAACGTGTGCGGCGTTCAGCTTGGTCGAGAATGCGGACCGGATGCTCTTTATAGGAGAGGTCCTGTTGCAATTCGAGCACTTCATGATCCATTGCTCGGATTGGGTACTTGAAGCAGCGGCGGAGTTGTGACACGTGGAACACATCGTGAACCTGAGAAAGGTTCGGCGGAAGCTCCAGTTGATATGCCACTTTTCCATGCTTTTTGAGAATAGTGAACCGACCAATATAGCGAGGAGCTAGCTTGCCCTTGATCCCGAAGCGGTGAGCACCCTTCATTGGTGTAACTCGAAGATAAGCCTTTCGCCAGGTTGATAGACCATGTCTTTATGATGACGGTCATACTGACTCTTCTGACGTGACTGGGCAGTCTTGAGGTTCTCACGAATGATGCGGACTTGTTCTTCGACGTGTTGGATAATATCCGGACCGAAAAGTGGACGTTCCCCAGTTTCTGACCAGTTCAGTGGGGTTCGGCACTTTCGCCCATATAACACTTCGAAGGGGGCCATCTTCAGACTAGCTTGATAGCTATTATTATAAGAGAACTCCGCATACGGGAGAGATTCCTCCCATTTTTTACCGAAAGAGATAACACAAGCTCGAAGCATGTCTTCGAGAACTTGGTTGACACGTTCCACTTGCCCTTGCGACTGAGGATGAAATGCAATACTGAATGACAGATGAGTACCCATAGCTTCTTGGAAACTTGCCCAGAATCTCGAAGTGAATAAGCTACCACGGTCCGAACTAATTACCAGTGGAATATCGTGAAGTGAAACAATTCTGGACATGTAGAGAGTTGCAAGCTGACTAGCTGTGATCGTTTCTTTGACCGCCAGAAAATGTGCAACTTTAGAGAGTCGATCAATGATGACAAGGATAGCATCATTACCTTTCTGCGATTTGGGAAAACCAATGACAAAGTCCATTTCAACATGGTCCCATTTCCATTCAGGAATAGAGATAGGTTGCAGAGATCCAGCAGGCCTTTGATGTTCTGCTTTGATTCGACAACAAACGTCACATTTAGCAACATAACGAGCAATGTCTTGCGTCATATTAGACCACCAGAATTTTCGACGGACATCTTGGTACATCTTGGTGCTACCGAGATGAATAGACAGAGGCGTTTCATGAGCTTCTTTCATAACCTTCTGAGTCATATCCAGGTTGTCTTCCGTAGGGACCACTATTCGACCTTTAAAGAATAAGGTGTCATCATCTTCAAGGGTGAAGCACGAGGGCCTTCCTGCCGCGAGGTAGCGCTTAATCTTGTGGGCTTGAGAGTCATACTTCTGCAGTGTCTTAATGCTGCCCAAGAGATCTGGTTCGATAGCCAGGGTATTGAGGGAACCCTGGGAACAACACGGAGGTTCATCTTGCGGAACTCTGGAGGAGGGGGAGCGAGTGCTCCAGGAGGAACAATATGGAGGTTCAGCTTTCTGAATTCTTCAACAAGCGAGGTTTGAACTTTGTGAACCTGGAGGTGGTTGCAATATGACTTACGGCTCAAGGCATCAGCCATTACATTAGCCTTGCCTGGTGTATAGGAAATACCCAAGTCAAAGTCTGCAACAGTCTCCATCCATCTCTGCTGACGGAGGTTCAGGTCTAGCTGAGTAAACAGATACTTTAGACTTTGGTGGTCGGTGAAGATCTCGCAACGATTACCGAGAAGGTAATGTCGCCATTGTTTCAGTGCATGTATGACAGCAGCAAGCTCGAGGTCGTGAACTGGGTAGTTCTCTTCGTGAGGGCGCAATTGACGGGATGCATAGGCAATCACTTTGCGCTCTTGCATTAGGACACAGCCTAATCCTTGTCGGGAAGCATTGCAGTAAATGACAAAGTCCTTCTTAGTATCAGGTGGAGCAAGCACTGGGGCAGAAGTCAACTTGTCCTTGAGTGCCTGGAAACTTTCCTGACATTTGTCTGTCCATTGGTACTTGACGCCCTTATGCAATAGGTTAGTCAGAGGCCTGGCGATCTTGGAGAAGTTCTCGACGAATCGACGGCAATAGCTGGCGAGACCGAGAAAACTCCTGACTTGCTTGACGTTCTTCGGAGGAGTCCAATCGAGAATAGCCTGAACTCGCTCGGTGTTGACGGCAATACCATACTTGGAGATGACATGACCAAGATAAGTTACTTCGGGAAGCCAGAATTCACACTTGGAATACTTAGCATAGAGTTGATGCTCTCGAAGCTTCTCCAGTACAAAACGAAGATGTTCAGCATGCTCTTCTTTATTCTTGGAGTACACAAGGATATCATCCAGATAAACCACGACGAACTTGTCGAGGTATTCCACGAAGATATAGTTCATCAAACGAGAGAAGGTGGCTAGAGCATTGGTTAAGCCGAATGACATGACAGTGTACTCATATGAACCATATCGAGTCACGAATGCGGTCTTTGGGATAACCTCTTCACGAACACGGATCTAGTGGTATCCCAACCTTAAGTCGAGTTTGGAGAACACTGATGAGCCAGCTAGTTGATCATACAGATCATTGATCCAAGGAAGAGGATATTTGTTCTGAATGGTAGCTTGGTTAATAGGACGGTAGTCTTGGACCAATCGGTTTGTCCCATCCTTCTTCTTGACAAAGAGAGAAGGTGCTCCCCAAGGAGAGCAACTGGGGTGAATGAAACCACTGCGAAGAGATGTGTCGATTTCCTCCTTAAGCGCAATGAGTTCATGTGGCGGCATCTTGTAGGGTCGTTTGGCTATAGGGGTGGTGCCTGGTTTCAAGTCGATGATGAATTCGACAGCTCTAGCAGGGGGAATCCCTGGAAGTTCTTCAGGAAAGACGTCTTGGAATTCACGAACAACGGGAATGTTTTCAATGCCCTTGAGTGGTGCAGCGTTCAATGCGTTCAACGCATAAAGCCTTGCCTCGGCATTCTGAACCAGACGAGCGTTGTAGCTTATTATTTCATCGGAAGGGTGTAGCAGATGGACGGTCTTAGTGGCGCAAACTATAGAAGCAGTATGCGCTTTCAACCATTCCATTCCCAGAATGAGATCAATGCTACAAGACTTCAGTGCGATGGGAGAGACAAGGAATTCCAGTCCTTCGATTTCAACGGGGACGTCCTTGCAAAACATGGAGGTTCGACATTGGCCCGCAGGGGTGTGTACTAATAGCGAAGCGTTCATGTCCTCACATTTAATGTCGGGCAAGCATGCAAAATCTTCCGACATGAATGAATGCGATGCACCTGTATCAAATAAAACGGATGCTGGTACTGAATTTACGAGGAGTGTACCCATCACAGTAGCAGGCTGGTCTCGAGCTTCATTAAGATCAACGTGGTTGGCATGAACACGACCATAAGACTTGGCATTGTTGTTGCGGGGCTGGTTGCTTCCACGGCCAGCTGTAGGAAGGGCCAGTTGATTCTGGTTCTGATAGCAGTTCCTGGCAAGGTGACCTGGTTGACCACACTTGTAGCACAGACCATTATTGGGGGTGGGAGCAGGAGCTTGGGGTGGTGCAGCTGGAAGTCTTGGCTGCCTGGGTGGTGGAGGAGGCAGACGCGGTGCAGCATAAGACTGCCTTGGAGCAGGTGCATTTGGACGGTACATGCTGTTCGGGATCCAGATCTTACGCTTCTGCGAGGGCGGGCCCGAAGATGAGCCCGTGTCACAGTTGCGCCTGTGAGAGCTCTGGTGTTCCTGCAGACCAGTTTCAACATTGATGGCCTTGTTCACCAAGGTGGCGAAATCGGGAAAGTCATGCACTAGCAGTGCGAGCTTGATATCAGCTTGAAGGCCATCACGGAACTTCTCCTGTCTGCGTGCATCAGTTGCAATGTCTTCTTCAGCATAGCGGGATAAGTCCAGAAACTCCGGCTGATAAGCTTCCACAGTTTTGTTGCCTTGGGTGAGGTTGCGGAATTCGCGCTTCTTCCGGTCCATGATTCCCTATGGGATGAAGCGGGCACGGAAAGTAGCTTGAAAGTCTGGCCAGGTGATGATCGCTCCAACCGGCAGAGTACGCATGTGGCTGTCCCACCATTGAGCAGCAGGTCCCTTTAGAAAGAAGGAAGCAAAGGTGACATAGCTGGCAGGGGCTACATCAGCAGACTCCATCTCATAGGTGATGTCACGGAGCCAGTCATCAGCATCCAGAGGCTGAGTTGAGCTGCGGTACATGGTTGGGTTGAGGCGTATGAAATCCTGCAGAGTTATTTGGGCTGGCTGCTGGTTCATATTGGGGCGCGGGAACTGAGCCATCATATTCTCCATGAACTGGCGGTTCAGCTTGAACTGTTGGATCATACCAGCCATATACTCAGGCGGTGGTGGGGCGTTGCCACCACGACCACGACCACCTGGTCTAACCATCCTGCTATTATATAACAGGGGTAGTTCAGCATTGAGAAATTTGTAAAGACAAGAATCATTATTGGTGAAACATGCATAATGAAAGGAGCACGATAGATACTACATAGTAGTTGGCATATCTTACAAAAGGGATCATGCATAGAGTTCAGTACATAAGACTAAAGACATCATAGGCGGCACGCAGGCTCGCGGTGAATGCATCTAATGCTAATAAGCAAGACTACATCAGTCCCAGGAGGAACTGTGGAGGTAGGTGTAGCCTGACAGCTGGTAGTGACGCGATGGGAAGTCCTCCACGTCAGTAGCCTGCGGTCCGTGAACACTCTAGTGTAGAAAACGACGTCCAGGTGGCAAAAGAGGACCAAGTGCGGGAGTGTAGCCTCCCACATCTGGCCAACCGACACCCTGGGGCATCACGGTCCTGACTGGGTAGATCGCAGATCGCGGCAGCTCACCAGATCGGACAAAGGGTTGCAACAGCGTCAAAGCACTGTAAAGGTGCTGACGGGTGGTGTACAACTCATGGCGAAGAGCTCGGTTAGCTCGATCCAGCCCATCAGCATGCAGAACCAGGTTCTGATGGTGGAAGGGCTCTCGGGTGACGGTGGAGTAGGCAGCAGTGTAATATCCCTCCGCACCATTGTCAGATGCGATAGCAATGTGCCTGAAAGGGGAGGTGTCCAATGCCCGATACTCTCCACGAATACGGGTCAGAGCTGCATAAGCAGCATCGTGGACTGCCATATCGATGGTCACTCCAACACCATGAGCGGTGTGCAGCACAGTAGTGGAGTCATACTCCCGAGAGTAGAGGTGGACGATGGCATGGTACTGCTCCTGGTTAAAGTCCTGGTACTGCTCGTACACGGTGTACTCAGGGTGCCAGCGATAACCCAGATAGGTCATCATCTCAGCTAACACAGCAGGTGAACCCTGAACACCAATGGCCGACGTGTGGCGCATGACCTGCCTCGTGGGTTCCATCTGAAAACAAAGATGTTTCAAAGGAGTCATATGACAGTGTGGATATCGTCCAAAATACTATTCTAAGGAATATCTATGGCTTATCCAACTTTGGGGTGAATGTGGTCACGGGATCCTAAAATTAGTGTTAGGAAATTTGTTTAACCCGAGTAGCAGAGAGTTCAGAGTCCCGGAGTAAAGAACGAGGAGTAAAAGATCCTAATACCACCCAATGGTGACGTGGGCCCGTAAGACACACAGCCATGTTAGTAAAAGTTTTGCAATGTCTAGACTCGACTTCAGCCAAGGAGTGTGGAAGGGGGGTTACTACAGGCAGTCGGCTCTGATACCAACTTGTGACGCCCCTGATTCAATCGTACACTAATCATACACGCAAATGTGTACGATCAAGATCAGGGACTCACGAGAAGATATCACAACACAACTCTAGACACAAATTAAAATAATACAAGCTTTATATTACAAGCCAGGGGCCTCGAGGCTCGAATACATAAGCTCGAATACACAAGAGTCAGCGGAAGCAATAATATCTGAGTACAGACATAAGTTAAACAAGTTGCCATAAGATGGCTAGCACAAACTGGGATACAGATCGAAGAGGCGCAGGCCTTCTGCCTGGGATCCTCCTAAACTACTCCTGGTCGTCGTCGGCGTCCTGCACGTAGTAGTAGGCACCCTCGGTGTAGTAGGGGTCGTCGAAGGTGGCGTCTGGCTCCTGGGCTCCAGCATCTGGTTGCGACAACCGGGTATAGAAAGGGGAAAAAGGGGGAGCAAAGCAACCGTGAGTACTCATCCAAAGTACTCGCAAGCAAGGATCTACACTACATATGCAATGGGTATCAATGAAATGGTAGTATCTGTGGACTGAACTACAGAATGCCAGAATAAGAGGGGGATAGCTAGTCCTATCGAAGACTACGCTTCTGGTAGCCTCCATCTTGAAGCATATAGAAGAGAGTAGCTTGTAAGTTCACCAAGTATCATCGCATAGCATAATCCTACCCGACGATCCTCTCCTCGTCGCCCTGTGAGAGAGCGATCACCGGGTTGTATCTGGCACTTGAAAGGGTGTGTTTTATTAAGTATCCGGTTCTAGTTGTCATAAGGTTGAGGTACAACTCCGGGTCGTCCTTTTACCGAGGGACACGGCTATTCGAATAGATAAACTTCCCTGCAGGGGTGCACCACATTACCCAACACGCTTGATCCTTCTGGCCGGGCACACTTTCCTGGGTCATACCCGGCCTCGGAAGATCAACACGTTGCAGCCCTACCTAGGCCTAACAGAGAGGTCAGCACGTCGGTCTAAATCCTATGCGCGCAGGGGTCTGGGCCCATCGCCCATTGCACACCTGCACGTTGCGTGGGCGGCCGGTGAGTAGACCTAGCAACCTCCATTACAAAGGAAGTTGCATTACGCGGTCCAACCCGGCGCGCGCCGCTCAGTCGCTGACGTCTAGGAGGCTTCGGCTGATACCACGACGTCGAGTACCCATAACTGTTCCCGCGTGGTGGTTAGCGCGTATAGGCTCGTAGCCAGACTCAGATCAAATACCCAATCTCGTTAAGCGTGTTAATTGATATAACCGCGGACGCCGACCAGGACCAGGCCCACCTGTCTCCTAGGTGGTCACAACCTGCCCTGTCGCTCCGCCACAAAGTAACACTCGGGGGCCGTTGGGAACCCAGGCCCACCACTACTTGGATGGAACCACCTGCCCCTTCAGCCCCCATCTCCGAACAGAAACGTAAGTATGTAATAGTATATAATATAAACCCGTGATCACCTCCCGAAGTGATCACGGCCCAGTATTATAGCATGGCAGACGGACAAGAGTGTAGGGCACTGATGTAATTCTAGCAACCTATACTAAGCATTTTAGGATTGCAGGTAAGGTATCAACAGTAGTAGCAAAGACAGGCTATGCAGCAGAATAGGATTAACCGAAAGCAGTAACATGCTACACTACTCTAATGCAAGCAGTAGAGAGAAGGAATAGGCGATATCGGGTTGATCAAGGGGGGGGGGCTTGCCTGGTTGCTCTGGCAAGAGAGAGAGATCGCCAACGGGCTGCTCGTCGGTAGTGTAGTCGTATCCGGGTGCAGCGTCGTCGGTCTCAGCGTCTATCGAGAGAGAAGGAGGGGGGAGAGAAACAATAAATTAACGGCAATAATGCAAACAATATGTATGATATGCCTAAATGATATGCCGGGGTGTTCTACTGCCTAACTAAATGATTTAGTTAATTTAGGAATTTATTCGGATTTATTTAATTAAAGTTGGGCACTATTCATTTATCGAAATCGGTCTAAAATTTCAATGTTCTTATAGCTAGAGGCATCTGACGGGAATACGGAGGGCGTATTCGGGTTCGTATCGAAACTCTGAGCAAGTTTCATGTATAAAGTATTTTCATCGGAGTTACGGATTATTTAATATGATTTTCTAAAGTTTTTATTAATTTCTGGAATTTAATTAATTATTTAAAATAAACATTATCCGAAACAGTGTTATGCTGATGTCAGCATGATGTCAGCATGACATCAGCAGGCGTCCTGACACGTGGGTCCCACATGTCATAGACTGGTTAGGTTAATTAGGGTTAACTAATTAATTAACATTTAATTAAATTAGATTAATCTAAACAGGGTTAATTAACTTAATTAATTAACTAATTAATTAACATTAATTATTTATTAATTTTAATAGTTTTTTTTTATTTTTGTTTTTCGTTTTTCGTTTTTCAGGGCGTGGGCCCGTTCGTCAGTGTCACTGGGCGCGGGGGCCCCATCGGGCAGTGGCCCAGGGGCGGCGGGGCGCGGGCGACGGGGGCGCGGTGAGCGAGGTGCGGGCGCGCGCGGCGGCACG
The DNA here is from genome assembly GCA_011799875.1 of Thinopyrum elongatum. Taxonomy (NCBI): domain Eukaryota; kingdom Viridiplantae; phylum Streptophyta; class Magnoliopsida; order Poales; family Poaceae; genus Thinopyrum; species Thinopyrum elongatum. The sequence goes on from CM022300.1 coordinate 120,286,027, forward strand.
CCGAGCGGGGCATGGCCGCGGTGAGCGCGGGCTGGTGCGGCGGAGCGGGGCGAGCGAGGCGAGGAGAAGGGGGGCTCACTAGGGGTAGTAGGGCACGGGGCAGCGGTGCGCGAGGAGGACGGCGACGGGGTCCAGCGACGGGGCGGCGTCGGGGACGAGGCGGCGGCATCGTGCGGCGTCGGCAGCGTCGGGCCATCACCCGATCCAGTTTGGATCGGGAGAGGGGGGAGCGAGGAGGGGGGAGTGTCGGTGGGGTGGGTTTGGGTTCGGCCTGGGGAGGGGTATAGGCCAGGGGGGAGGGAACTGGGCCGGCCTGGTGGCCGTGGCCCAGTTGGGCCGGGGGTTTTTCCTTTTTTTTTCTCTGTTTTCTTTTGCCTTTTTCTTTTATTTATTCACATTTCTCTGTTTAGTAAAAAGTTAGGCCTCAAAATGATTTTTGTAGAACATGGTAATTGTTCCAATAAATACTAGACATGCTCTACCACTGTCAAAAATTGGTTTGGAGTCAAATGGATCTACACCACTTTTATAATAATTAAAATGCATTAATCCTAGCTGTTTTGGTAAAGTTTGAGCCACCTAATTTATTTATTTATTGTTGGTTACAATTTTAGAATGGTCTCTGCAATATTTGCTATTTATTGAACATTTTAGTTTCTATGTTGGATAACTTTTATTTTCCACTTTCATTTAAATTTGAATTTGAGTTAGGAGTTGAAATGCTAATGATGATTATGCACTGTTAAACATGCTGACTTGTCATTATCAAAAGTGATTACTGTGGCTAATGACATGGGGTGTTACATCATTGATCCGGGGCAGTGGGTATTTATTCTGGATTGTGGCTTGGTTAATGGGCCGATAATCCTGAACCAAACGGTTAGTTCCATCCTTCTTCTTAACGAAGAGTGAAGGTGCTCTCCAAGCAGAGGAACTGGGGCGTATGAAACCACTCTTAAGTGACTTGTCGATTTCTTCCTTAAGCTCGAGTAGGTGATGCGGAGGCAGCTTATAAGGTCGCTTGGCAATAGGGACGGTGCCAGGCTTCAAGTCAATAACAAACTCGACAGCTCTAGCCGGGGGTATTCCTGGAAGTTCTTCTGGAAAGACGTCCGGAAAATCTCGAACGACAGGAACGTTCTCGATTCCTTCCAGAGGTGAGGCGTTCAAAGCATTCAGAACATATATCTGAGCTTCAGCGTCCCGTGTAATGCGGGCGGTATAGTTCACTATCTCGTTGGAGGGGTGAAGAAGTTGGACGACTTTAGTGGCACAATTGATCGAAGCAATGTGAGCTTTCAACCAATCCATTCCAAGAATGAGGTCTATGGTGGAAGACTTCAAGACGATGGTCGAGGCAAGGAATTCCAACCCTTTAATTTCGACGGTAATGTTAGGTGCTATCACGTCAGCATGACAGTGACCTCCGGGAGTTTTAATGACTAACGGAGTATGCATTTTCTCATATCGAATGCCATGCATGAATGCAAATTTTCCAGAGATGAATGAATGTGATGCTCCTGAATCAAATAAAATAGAAGCAGGTACTGAGTTAACGAGAAGGGTACCCATCACAGTAGCAGGTTGATCCTGGACTTCTTCAATGTCAATGTTGTAAGCGTGTCCACGACCATGTGCAGCAGACCCAGTATTATAGTTGCGGGTCTGATTGTTGCCACGACCATTGCCACGGCCAGTACGAGGAAAAGCTAACTGATTCTGAGTCTGGCGGCAGTCTTTAGCCTGGTGACCTGGTTTGCGGCACTTGAAGCACAGACCATCTTCAGGACGAAGAGGAGCATTGTTTTGAATAGCTTGAGCTTTTGGCTGCCTCGATGGTGGAGGAGGCAGACGTGGTGCAGCATAGTTGTTCTTTGGCGCAGAGGTATTGGGACGGATCGCATTATTGGGAATCCAAACTCGACGCTTCGATGCTGAGCCCGAAGATGAGCCAGCATCACGATAGCGCTTCTGTGAGTCCTTGTATTCCATCTGAGCGGTCTCAACAAGAATAGCCTTGTTCATTAGAGTTGAAAAGTCATTGAAGTCTTGAGCAGCAAGTGCAAGCTTGAGGTCCGGGTGGAGTCCATTACGGAACTTCTCTTGTCTGCGTGCATCTGTGGCGATGTCTTCTTCAGCATAGCGGGAGAGGTCTAGAAATTCCCGCTGATAAGCTTTGACAGTCTTGTTGCCCTGAGTGAGGTTACGGAACTGGGTCTTCATGCGTTCCATAATTACCTGAGGGATGTAACGTGTACGGAAAGCAGCCTGGAACTCATACCAGGTGATGACTGTTCCAACAGGCAGAGTACGCTTGTGTGTGTCCCACCATTGAGCTGCAGGTCCCTTTAAGAAAAAGGCCGCGAAGTTGACGAAGTTGGCAGGGGCGACATTAGCAGACTCCATCTCGTGAGTGATGTCGCGGAGCCAGTCATCAGCATCCAGTGGCTTGTCAGAGTTGCGGAACTGAGTTGGGTTAAGTCGCATAAACTCTGTCAAAGTTATTGAAGCTGGGTTCTGGTTCTGGTTGTTCTGATGCGGAAACTGAGCCATGATTCCAGTCATGAACTGGCGGTTAAGCTCAAACTGTTGCATCATAGCTGCCATATAGTCTGGCGGTGGTGGGTGTTCAGGGGTACCACGACCACGACCACCCGGTCTAACCATCCTGCTAAGTATCAACAGGGGGTAGTTTAGTAAAAGCAATTGCGAGCGTTTAGTGACAAGCATGATGTAAATCGACAACAATTAAGTAGTGAAACAGATACATAACAGTAGTCAATTAAGACATACAGATCCATACACAGAGTCAGGTTCATGCGGACAGCATAACGGCGCAAATTCAAAAGCTAGACATACTAGGCGGCACGCAGGCACGCGGTAAGGAAGTACACAACGAGACATAGCAAAGGCTACATCAACGTCGGAGAAAACCACCAAAACGGGGTAACTGCAAGTGCGGTCGACGAATGTTCGTCGCGGAAGGATCCTGCGCTCCATGTGCACTCTGATGCAGAATCCGGTCTCGAGCTGTAAGAAGAGGTCCACGTGCAGGTGTATGACCTCCAACAGTAGGCCAATCAATACCAGCATACATCTGAGTCCTGCGCGGATAAAGGATGTACTCAGGATGTATCCCTGCGCGAACAGCGGGTAGCAACTGCGTCATAGCATCGTAGAGACATGCTCGAGTGGCAACCAACTCGACGGCAAGAGCCCGAACAGTGCAATCCAGAGCCTGAGTGCACTGAATCAGAACGCGCGGGTCATAGCGACAAGGCTCGTACGGGGCACATATAGCTGTGTAGTATCCAGTTGCATCTCCAGCAGGGGCATACGAAATGTATCGGAACTCAGAGTCATCCAAGATATCGCTGAACTGTCCTCGGAGACGTGCGACAGCAGAGTAGGCGGCATCATGGACTGCCATCTCAATCGTCACGCCGATACCATGGTAAAGGTGTAGCTCGGTGTCTAAGTCATTTTGCTGATCATAGATACGAACATCAGCATGGTACTGCTCCTGGTTGAACTCGCGGTAATCCTCGTAAACCAAGTACTCAGGATACCAAGGGTAGCCAAGTCTGGTCATGAGAGCGATCAAGACAGCTGGAAACCCAGGGGCATCACGAGCCCAAGTGCGAAGCACAAGCTGTGTCGTAGGATGTGGTGGAAACAAACGGTCCATCTGAAACAGAGGAAATTCAGATTTGTCAAATGACAATGAGAAGTTTAACACAACTCGGAGAGAAAGGTTAAACAAAACAATGGAAAGGAAAATGATTATCAGACTAATCAGATCAATGACAGGGAAATCGCACAGATATCCAGCTCTCCGGGTAGATGGGATTTACGAGATCCTAAGTGTCGATGTTAGTAAAATTTATTTAACCCGAGTAGAAGAGAGATCAGAGTCCCAGAGTATAGACGAGGAATAAAAGATCCTAATACCACCCAGTTGGCGACGTGGGCCCGTAAGCCACACAGCCAAGTTAGTAAATTAGTTTTTCGGTTTCTAGACTCAACTTCGGCCAAGGAATTGGAAGGGGGCTTCCTACAGGCAGTCGGCTCTGATACCAACTTGTGGCGCCCCCGACTCAATCGTACACTAATCATACACGCAAACGTGTACGATCAAGCACAGGGACTCACGGGAAGATATCACAACACAACTCTAACACAATTTAAACGAAGATCCACAATATTACAGACCAGGGATCCGAAGATCCGAATACATAAGTCAGTCATACAAATATTATCTGAGTACATACATAGTTAGACAAGTTTTGCCTTAAGAAGGCTAGCACAAACAGCGACACTAGATCGAAAGGCGTTGGCCTCCTGCCTGGGAGCCTCCGATCCTACTCCTGGTCGGCTGGCTCGATCCAGTAGTACGTGCCCTCTGGACCCTCCTGGTAGTAAGCTCCGGGGGTGGCATCTGGCTCCTGGACTCCATCGTCTGATGTATCATCAAGGTGGGATATGGGGAAACGAGAAAGTAAAGCAACCGTGAGTACTCATCCAAAGTACTCAGCAAGCAAGGATCTATACTACATATGCAACATTATCAATGGAGAAAAGGCTGTATGAGTGGACTGGGCTGCAGAAATGCTAGAATAGAGAGAAGGCCTAGTCCTATCGAAGACTAGCATCTTCAAACATCTTCACGAGGCCATCATCTTGCAGTAGTAGAAGAGAGTAGAATAGCATTTTATTTAGCAAACATGTTGAAGTACAGCTTAAAGAGCCTTCCTCGACTCCCAAGCGAGAAAGTGATCCCGAAGCTTCAATTAAGTAACAAGTATCCAGTTCAAGTAGTAGATCGGGATACACAAACTGAGCGTCCTTTACCGTAGGACCGGCTATCGATAGATGATTCATCCCTGCAGGGGTGCACTACTGTTACCCAACACACTCGATCAACTCTGGTCGGACATACTTGCTGGGTAATGCCCGTCCTCGGAAGACCAACACGAAGCAGCGCTCTACCTAGGCTCGGCAGAGAGGTCAGCACGCTGGACTAACCTATGCACCCAGAGGTCTTGGGCCATCGCCCTGGGCACCCTGCGCGTTGCGAGACTAGCCGGGGTGCAGGCGCGACACTGAACTCGTCAGTGAAGTATCCAGCCCATTCCTGACAATCAGCCCGCACGGTGAACCGTGACGTCTGAAGAGCTTTCGGGAGAAACGTACGACGTAGAGGGCCCCATAAACCATAATCCCGCGTGGTGGTAGTGCGTATAGGGCACGTCGACCCACTCAGATCAAATACCCAAATCCGATATGCTCAATTAGTAACACGCGGAGACACTCAGAGTTTCTGAAGCTCCGCCACAATATCACACTCAAGTGCCCTTCCGGCACACCCGACATCATAGATCCCATGCGGGCACCCATCAGGGTCGACCCGCCTGTAACAAGATCAAAGTAACCGTGTGGTCATATCATCAAAGGGGAAACCACGAGGAATCACCCTCGGTGGATTCCACTCGATGAAATTATCAGGGTGAATGTATGAGGCATCACCCTCGAGGTTCACACTGAGGGGTTGCACGACAGAGTCGTATCGGAAGTGGAGAAGGAGGAATCACCCTCGATGACCACGACCGAACAGCTACACTGCAGAGTATTCATCGGGAGTGCGTTACGAGGTATCACCCTCGGCACTCGATAGTAACTATGCAGAGTCGTACAACTAAGGGGGTGAAGTGATGTGTCGGCCTCTGGTCGATGATCACATTGATCGAGTCATCGATGATCAAGCAGGGGCAACAAGGGTAAGGTGGTGGGGGTCACTGATGGTTCACTACCAACCTATACTAAACAGTTTAACATAGGCAGGTAAGGTAACAATAAACAGGTTACAAAAGCAGGCTATGCATCAGAATAGGAGCAAACAGTAGCAGTAGCAAAATCTAATGCAAGCAGGAGAAATGGAATGGGCGATATCTGGATGCTCAAAGGGGGGGGCTTGCCTGGTTGCTCTGGCAAGAGAGGGAGGTCGTCAACGGGCTGCTCGTCGGTAGTGTAGTCGTACCCAGGTGCAGCGTCATCGGTCTCGGTGTCTATCGAGAGAGAAGAAGGGGGGGAGAAACAATAAATTCACGGCAATAATGCAAACAATATATATGACATGCCTAAATGATATGCTGGGGTGTTCTACTGCCTAACTAAATGATTTAGTTAATTTAGGAATTTATTCGGATTTATTTAATTAAAGTTGGGTACTATTCATTTACTGAAATCGGTCTAAAAGTTCAATGTTCTTATAGATAGAGGCATCTGACAGGAATACGGAGGGCGTATTCGGGTTCGTATCGGAATTCTGAGCAAGTTTCATGTATAAAGTATTTTCATCGGAGTTACGGATTATTTAATATGATTTTCTAAAGTTTTTATTAATTTCTCGAATTTAATTATTTATTTAAATTAAACATTATCTGAAACAGTAGTTGATGACGTCAGCATGACATCAGGCTGACGTCAGCATAATCTGACAGGTGGGGGCCACCTGTCATAGACTGTTAGGCTAATCAGGGTTTAATTAACTTAATTAGTGATTAGGCTAATCTAATTAGGATTAATTAAACTAATTAATTACTATTTAATTAATTAATTATTAATTTTAATATTTTTTATTTTATTTCTCTCTTTTTTTAAAACGTTCCTGGGGCTGGGCCCACCTGTCATAGGCACAGGGGGGGTGGGGGCCCAGCGGCAGTGGCACAGGGCCTCAGCGGGCACGGGCGCTGGCGGGCAGCGGGCAGAGCCCCGTGGGCGCGCGGGCCCTGGGCGCGGGCGTAGCGCGAGTGCGTGCGCGGGCGCGGGCGCGTGCGCGCGGGCGAGGCAAACCAGAGGCGAGGCGGGGGGAGGGGCTGGCAGGAGCGGGCCGCAGCCGCAGCGGAGCAGCGTCGGGCGAGCAGCGGCGCTAGGCGAGCAGGGGCGGCGCGCGGGCGGTCGGCAGCAGCGGCAGGCGGCGCGCGGCGAGCGGGTACAGGCGAGGTGCGGGCGCGCGCGCGCGGCACGCCGAGCGGGGCAGGGCCGCGGTGAGCGCGGTCGGCGCGGGGCGACGGCGCGGGCGCGCGCGGAGCTGCGGCGAGGTGAGCGAGCAGCGGCGGTGACCAGGGGGCGACGGGGTTCTCACCCCCGATGCAGAGAAGAGGGCGGCGAGGCTCGATGGAGCCGGCGATGGCGAGGCGGGGCAGTGCAGTCCGGCGAGGGGCGGCGGTGGGCGACGGGTTCGAGCGGCGTCGGCGCTGGCGAGGCGAGCGCGGGCGCTGGCCCGATCCAGAAATGGATCGGCGGGGAAGCCAGGGGGGAGTGTCAGTGGGGTTAGGGTTCGGGGTCCCCTGGGGAGGCCATATAGGCGCGGGGTGGGCCGGCTGGCTGGGCCTTGGCCCAGTTGGGCCGGGGTTTTTTCCTTTTTCTTTTCTCTGTTTTCTTTTGCCTTTTTCTTTTATTTATTCGCATTTTCTGTTTTGTTAATTATTTGGGCCCCAAATGGATTTTGTAAAAAAGTGTGAGCTAGTCCTTAAATATCAGTGCACTATACACTAACACCAAAAACTAGTTTGGGCAAAACATCATTTCATATTTGATCTAGATTAATTAAAAGGCTATTAAATATTATTTCCAGCCACTGTTAAAAGAGGTATTGGTCACCTAATTAATTTATTAAATGTTGGTTATAATTTTAGAATGGTCTCTGTATTATTTGTTAGTTATTGAACATTTTAGTTTCTATGTTGGATAACTTTTATTTTCCACTTACATTTAAATTTGAATTTGAGTTAGGAGTTGAAATGCAATATGATGCTAATGATGATTATGCACTGTTAAACATGCTGACTTGTCATTATCAAAAGTGATTACTTTGGCTAATGACATGGGGTGTTACATACTCATATCAAACAAGACGCTCCAAGCAAAACACATATCATGTGGTGAATAACAATATAGCATCAAGTAAATTTACCGATAAACGAAGACGAAAGAGGGGATGCCATCCGGAGCATCCCCAAGCTTAGATGCTTGGTTGTACTTGAATATTACCTTGGGGCGTCTTGGGCATCCCCAAGCTTATGCTCTTGCCACTCCTTATTCCATAGTCCATCAAATCTTTACCCAAAACTTGAACACTTCACAACACAAAACTCAACAGGAAACTCATGAGATCCGTTAGTATAAGAAAATAAATCACCACTTTTTGGTAATGTTGTGAACTCATTCTTTATTTATATTGTTGTAATATCTACTGTATTACAACTTCTCCATGGTTCATACCCCCCGATACTACCCATAGATTCATCAAAATAAGCAAACAACACATAGAAAACAGAATCTGTCAAAAACAGAACAATCTACGATGATCTGAATTGTTCTAATACTTCTGTAACTCCAAACATTCTGAAAAATTATTACAACATAGGAAATTTGTATATCAATCTTGTGTAAAAGGCAGGGGTTTTCCACGCTCCAGTAAATTTAAACAATTCTGTTACTGGACGCAAAAGTTTCTGTTTTTCAACAAGATCAAATCAACTATCACCGTAAGCCATCCCAAAGGTCTTACTTGGCTCAAACACTAATTAAAACACCAAAACACAATTACTACAGAGGTAATAATGTGTATTTATTGAAAAACAGAACCAAAAACATAAAACATAAAAATAAAATTGGGTTGCCTCCCAACAAGCGCTATTGTTTAACGCCCCTAGCTAGGCATAAAACATAGATCTAGGTATTGTCATCTTTGGTATGCAATCCATAAGTAGCCCTCATAATAGATTCATATGGCAGCTTAATTTTCTTTCTTGGAAAGTGTTCCATGCCCTTCCTTAACGGAAATTGAAATCTAATGTTTCCTTCTTTCATATCAATAATTGCACCAATCGTTCTAAGGAAAGGTCTACCAAGAATAATAGGACATGTAGGATTGCAATCTATATCAAGCACAATGAAATCTACGAGCACATAATTCCTATTTTCAACAATAAGAACATCATTAATTCTTCCCATAGGTTTCTTAATAATGGAATCCGCGAGATGCAAATTTAAAGAACAATCATCAAATTCACGAAAACCTAGCACATCACATAAAGTTTTTGGAATCGTGGAAACGCTAGCACCCAAATCACATAAAGCATGGCACTCATAATCTTTAATTTTAATCTTAATAGTAGGTTCCCACTCATCATAAAGCTTTCTAGGGATAGAAACTTCCAACTCAATTTTTTCTTCAAAAGATTTCATCATAGCATCAACGATATGTTTAGTAAAAGCTTTATTTTGATTATAAGCATGAGGAGAATTCAACATGGATTTTAACAAGGAAATACAATCTATCAAAGAACAATTATCATAATTAAAATCCTTGAAATCCAAAAGAGTGGGTTCATCACTACTTAAAGTTTTGACCTCTCCAATCCCACTTTTATCAATTTTTGCATTAAGATCTAAAAACTCTGAATCATTGGGACGCCTTCTAGCTAAAGTTGACTCATCTCCAGTCCCATCTTTATCAAGATTTATATTGGAAAACAAAGATTCAACAGGAGTCACACCAATCACTTTAAGATCTTCATCATTGTTTTCACAAGATTCCAGTTTAGCGGCCATCTTATTTACCAAAGTGGTTTGTTTATCGGAAATTTGGCCTACTAAATTTTCAAGTTGAGCAAATTGAGATTTAAGACCATAAAATTCTTTGGACATATCATCAAGCTCTTTATTAATGTACTCCATCATAGTTTTTTGTTCTTTAAGCTCATTCCTAAAGAAACTATTATGCTCAAATTGTAAAGACATGAAGCTCTTAGCATTTTTTTCAATTTCTTCCAACTTCCTATAGTAAGGATCAAAGCTCTAGGGTTGAGCCATAAGGGCAAACAAGCAATCTAGCAAAAGAGCAAACGAAAAGACGAACAGAAGAAGGGTGAATAAAAAGGCAAATATTTTTGTATTTTTCTGAAAATTGTTTTAGAAGTGGGGGAGAGGAAAACGAGAGGCAAATGGCAAATAATGTAATGCAAGAGATGAGAGTTTATGGTGGGTACTTGGTAGGCTTGATGTAGATCTCCCCGGCAACGGTGCCAGAAATTATTCCTGCTACTTCTTGAGCTTGCGTTGGTTTTTCCCTTGAAGAGGAAAGGGTGATGCAGCAAAGTAGAGATAAGTATTTCCTTCAGTTAAGAACCAAGGTATCAAATCCAGTAGGAGATACAAGCAAGTCCCCAATCTATGCACCTGCACAAACAATCAAACACTTGCACCCAACGTGATAAAGGGGTTGTCAATCCCTTCATGGTCACTTGCAAAGGTGAGATCTGATAGAGATAGATATAAAAGATTACTAAAACGTAAAACAAAGTAAAAGTAAATAAATTGCAGCGATGTATTTTTGGATTTTTTGGTTTATAGATCTAAAAATATATAATGGAAAATAGACCCCGGGGCCATAGGTTTCACTAGAGGCTTCTCTCTTAAAGGCAAATAATACGGTGGGTGAACAAATTACTGTTGAGCAATTGATAGAAAACCGCAAAGTTATGATGATATCCAAGGCAATGATTATGCATATAGGCATCACGTCCGTGTCAAGTAGACCAAAACGATTTGCATCTACTACTATTACCACACACATCGACCGCTATCCAGCATGCATCTAGAGTATTAAGTTCATAAAGAATGGAGTAATGCCTTAAGTAAGATGACATGATGTAGAGGGATAAACTCAAGCAATATGATGAAAACCCCATCTTTTTACCCTTGATGGCAACAATACAATACGTGCCTCGCTACCCCTACTTTGTCACTGGGTGAGGACACCGCAAGATTGAACCCAAAACTAAGCACCTCTCCCATTGCAAGAAGAACCAATCTAGTTAGCCAAACCAAACCGATAATTCAAAGAGAAATGCAAAGATATCAAATCATGCATATAAGAACTAAGAGAAGATTCAAATAATATTCATAGATAATCTGATCATAAATCCACAATTCATCGGATCTCGACAAACACACCGCAAAAGAATATTACATCGGATAGATCTCCAAGAACATCGAGGAGAACGTGGTATTGAGAATCAAAGAGAGAGAAGAAGCCATCTAGCTACTAGCTATGGACCCGTAGGTCAGGTAAACTACTCACGCTTCATCAGAAGGGCAATAGAGTTGATGTAGAAGCTCTCCGTGATCGAATCCCCCTCCGACAGGATGCCGGAAAAGGCCCCAAGATGGGATCTCACGGGTACAGAAGGTTACGGCGGCGGAAAAGTATTTTGGTGGACGCTTCTGGTCGTTTGGGAATATTTCTGAATTTATAGGCCAAAGATTAGGGTTGGAGGACTCCCGTGGGGCCCACAAGCCAGGCCCCCCCTAGGGCGCGCCCTAAAGGCTTGTGGAGCCCTCGGGACTCTTCAGACTTCCTCTCCAAGTCCTACGTGTGTCTTCTGGTCCAAGAAAAATCATCGTAAAGTTTTATTCCGTTTGGACACCATTTAATATTCCTTTTCTGTAAAAACTCAAAAACAAGGAAAAAACAGAAACTGGCACTGGGCTCTGGGTTAATAAGTTAGTCCCAAAAATAATATGAAATAGCATATTAATGCATATAAAAAATCCAAAACAGATAATATAATAGCATGGAACAATCAAAAATTATAGATACGTTGGAGACGTATCACCAAGCAATTTTTTCATACTTTTAATGTTCTCAAGCTTTTTCAACTTTCACGCAATACATGAGCGTGAGCCATGGATATAGCACTATGGGTGGAATAGAGTATGGTGGAGGTTGTGAGGAGAAGACAAAAAGGACAAAAGTCTCACATCAACTAGGCAAATTAATGGGCTATGGAGATGCCCATCAATTGATATCGATGCAAGTGAGTAGGGATTTCCATGCAACGGATGCACTAGAGCTATAAGTATATGAAAGCTCAAAAGAAAACTAAGTGGGTGTGCATCCAACTTGCTTGCTCACGAAGACCTAGGGCACTTTGAGTAAGCACATCATTGGAATATACGAGCCAAGTTCTATAATGAAAAATTCCCACTAGTATATGAAAGTGATAGAATAGGAGACTCACTATCATGAAGAACATGGTGCTACTTTGAAGCACAAGTGTGGAAAAAGGATAGTAACATTGTCCCTTCTCTATTTTTCTCTCTCTTTTCTTCTTTCTTTTCTATTATTTTCTTTTGGGCACTTTGGCCTCTTTTTTATTTTTAAGTCTGGAGTCTCATCCCGACTTGTGGGGGAATCATAGCCTCCATCATCCTTTCCTCACATGGGACAATGCTCTAATAATGATGATCATCACACTTTTATTTACTTACAACTCAAGAATTACAACTCGATACTAGAACAAAATATGACTCTATATGAATACCTCCGATGGTGTACCGGGATGTGCAATGATCTAGAGTGACATGTATAAAAATATGAATGGTGACCAAGCCACAAATACTATGCCAACTACATGATCATGCAAAGCAATATGACAATGATGGTATGTGTCATAATAAACGGAACAGTGGAAGTTGCATGGCAATATATCTCGGAATGGCTATGGAAATGCCATAATAGGTAGGTATGGTGGCTGTTTTGAGGAAGGGTATATGGTGGGTTTAATGCATCGGCGAAAATTGCGCGGTACTAGAGAGGCTAGCATTGGTGGAAGGGTGAGAGTGCGTATAATCCATGGACTCAACATTAGTCATAAACAACTCACATACTTATTGCAAAAATTTATTACCATCAAAGCAAAGTACTAATACGCATGCTCCTAGGGGGATAGATTGGTAGGAAAAGACCATCGCTCATCCCCGACCGCCACCCATAAGGAAGACAATCAAAAATAAATCATGCTCCAACTTCATAACATAACGGTTCACCATAGGTGCATGCTTCTGGAATCACAAACCTTAACACAAGTATTTCTACCAATCCACAATTACTCACTAGCATGAATCTAATATCACCATCTTTATATCGCAAAACAAATGCAAGGAATCAAACTTCTCATATATTCAATGCTCTTTTTATGAAAGTTTTTATTATATCCCTCTTGGATGCACATCATATTAGGACCAAATTCATAACCTAAGCAAATTGCCATAGTATTTTTAAGACTCTCAAAATAATATAAGTGAATCATGAGAGTTCAACAATTTCTACAAAATAGAACCACCGCCGTGCTCTAAAACGATATAAGTGAAGCACTAGAGCAACTGCCTAGCTCAAAAGATATAAGTGAAGCACATAGAGTATTCTAATAAATTCATGATTAATGTGTGTCCCTTTCAAAAGATGTGTACAGAAAGGATGATTGTGGCAAACTAAAGACTCAAATAATACAAGACGCTCCAAGCAAAAAACATATCATGTGGTGAATAAAAATATAGCCTCAAGTAAATTTACCGATGGATTGAAGACGAAAGAGGGGATGCCATCCGGGGCATCCCCAAGCTTAGATGCTTGGTTGTCCTTGAATATTACCTTGGGGTGCCTTGGGCATCCCCAAGCTTAGGCTCTTGCCACTCCTTGTTCCATAGTCCATCAAATCTTTACCCAGAACTTGAAAACTTCACAACACAAAACTCAACAAAAAAACTCGTGAGATCCGTTAGTATGATAAAACAAATCTCCACTTTTAGATACTGTTGTGAACTCATTATAATTTTATAATGGTGTTATATCTACTGTATTCTAACTTCTCCATGATTCATACCCCCCCCACCTGATACTACCCATAGATTCATCAAAATAAGCAAACAACACATTGAAAATAGAATCTGTCAAAAACATATGAGTCTGTAAAGACCAGAATATTAGTCATACTTCTGTAACTCCAAAAATACTGAAACATTAGGAAAACATAGGAAATTCATATATCAATCTTGTGTAAAAACTTCAGAATTTTTCCACGCTCCAGTGAATTTGAACAATTTTGTTACTGGACGCAAAAGTTTATGTGCTTCAGCAAAACCAAATCAACGATATACCAAAGCATCCCAAAGGTCTTGCTTGGCTCAAACACTAACTAAAACACTAAAACACAATTACCATAGAGGTAATATTGTGTATAATCATAGAAACAGAAAATAAAAATATTGGGTTGTCTCCCAACAAGCGCTTTTCTTTAAAGCCTTTTAGCTAGGCGTTGATAATTTTAATGATGCTCACATGAAAGACAAAAAATTGACGCACAAAGAGAGCATCATATAGCTTGTGAAAAACAAGTTTAAGTCTAACATACTTCCTATGCATAGGCATTTTATAGGGAAAAGTTTTATCAAGACAAGCAAAAACTAGCATATGCAAGGAAGAAGAAAGAAACAATAGTGATCTCAACATAACGAGAGGTAATTTAGTAACATGAAAATTTCTACAACCATATTTTCCTCTCTCATAATAATTACATGTAGTATCATAATCAAATTCAACAATATAGTTATCACATAAAATACTCTCTTCATGATCCACATGCATGCAAAGTTGACACTCTTCCAAAATAGTGGTATTAATATAAAATAAAGTCATTACTTCTCCAAGCCCACTTTTATCAAAAAAATCATAAGATTGATCAATCTCCAAAGTAGTGGGATCATTATTTCCTAAAGTTGACACTCTTCCAAACCCACTTTCAATATTATTGCAAACATTATTATCAATATCATATTCATCATGAGGCTTAAACAAATTTTCAAGATCATAAGAAGCATTATCACCCCAATCATGATCATTGCAATAAGTAGTGGACATAGCAAAATTAGCATCCCCAAGCTTTGGGTTTTGCATATCATTAACACAATTGACATTAAGAGAATTTATAATAAGATCATTGCAATCATACTTTTCATTCAAAGAGCTATCGTGTGTGGGTGCAATAGCAATAATTTCATGTTTAACATAAGGAACTATAGCAAGATCATCTCCATAATTAATATTGGCATCATGGCCATAAGAATAGCAAGCATCATGTTCATTAAGGGGGGATATTTCAATCAAATCAACGAAAACATAATTATCTATAGATTCATGCATATCATTATTTTCTTCCAAAGCAGTGGACATTCTCTCAATAAATTCTTTAACATAGGCATTATGAGCATAGTTTTCATAGCAATATTTAAGTATGTCAAAAATTTCAGATTTGTAAAGAGTAATATCATACTTTTCAATCAAAGAAGCAACTTCATAAGAACCCTTAAAAGCAACAAATTCTTCAATTTGTTCGATATCATAGTAACTATAAACACCTTTGGCATAAGAAGATAGGATTTCATTATCATTAAACTCACATGGGTAGGGAAGGTGTGTTTTAGGGTTCTCCGAGCAACAAGTAAAATCATAAATTTCACATAGATTCCAAGCATAACATAGCAAACAATTTATTTCATTCCATAAGAGTCCCCCTTTTTGAGACAAACGGTGACGCACAAAATGAGCATGCTCATCTAATGATTTTCCCTCAACTAAACTAGTTAGGGTTTCAGCACGAGCACATATGGATTGAAGATGATCCAAGTAGAAAACTTTAAGTGGATCCATATCAATAGATTTTTAGCAAGCAAAGATGCAAGCTCATAAAAGGCACATGGCAACACAATCAAAGATAGCAAATGAAAAAGCGAACGGAAGAGGGCGAATAAAAAGGCAAATATTTTTGTGTTTTTATGAAAACATTTTAAAAGTGGGGGAGAGGAAAACGAGAGGCAAATGGCAAATAATGTAAGTGCAAGAGATGAGAGTTTATGATAGGTACTTGGTAGGCTTGATGTAGAACCTCCCCGACAACGGCGCCAGAAATTCTTCCTGCTACTTCTTGAGCTTGCGTTGATTTTTCCTTTGAAGAGGAAAGGGTGATGCAGCAAAGAAGAGTACATCGAATAGATCTCCAAGAACATCGAGGAGAACATTGTATTGCAGTTCAAAGAGAGAGAAGAAGCCATCTAGCTACTAGCTATGGACTCGTAGGTCTGTGGTACTCAGAAGGGCAGCAAGGTTGGTGTAGAGGTCCTCTGTGATCGAATCCCCCTCCGGCAGAGTGCCGGAAAAGGCCCCAAGATGGGATCTCACGAGAACAGAAGCTTGCGGCGGCGGAAAAGTATTTTTGGTGTGCCCTCTGGTATAGGGGGAATATTTGAGAATTTATAGTGCTGAGATTAGGGTTAAGGGAGTCCCGAGGGGCCCACAAGCCCCATGGCCGCGCCCCCTTCCCTGGGGCGCGCCCCTAGGGCTTGTGGCTCTCTCGTGGCTCCTCTAGCCTCCTCTCTAAGTCTCGTGGGTGTCTTGTCGTCCAAGAAAAATCATCGTAAAGTTTTATTCCGTTTGGACTCCGTTTGGTATTGATTTTCTGTAAAAGTCAAAAACAAGGAAAAAACCGCAACTGGCACTGGGCACTAGGTTAATAGGTTAGTCCCAAAAAATGATATAAAATTGCATATAAATGCATATAAAACATCCAAGATAGATACTATAATAGCATGGAACAATCAAAAAATATAGATACGTTGGAGACGTATCAACATACTAGACTCTATACACTGCCGCTTTCTAACGCTCGTGAAGGCTAGGGCCTCCTACAGCCAGACCTGCTCCGATACCAAGTCATGTGGCACCCTGGCTCAGAGAGACCGGAACACCCCGTATTCTAGCCCAGAGATCAAGTCTGCTGGAATACGGCACTGCTTGGCATAGAACAGATCAACTTTTTATTACAATGGATATGGGTACAAGGGTTTGGAAGACCCAAGGATTACATCGGCACGGCGACACTACGCCTGCTAGGGTAGTTCTATGCTAGCAGGAGAACAACTCGTAGCAGCGGAATATCATCTAGCAGCGAAACAACGACGACGGTGGTGAACTCCACTCCGCGGGGACTCCGGCTGGAACGCGTATCCTAGCTCGCAAACTCGGGATCCTCGACACGCAAGAAATCATGGCATGACCTGCAAACTGGCATGACATGCCAGGTGAGTAATTTGAATGTACTTGCAAGCTCACAGCAACCAAAGCAATCAAGACAAACAACAGCATGGCATTTACAGGTTAATTAAAGATGATCATGATACAACTAGAGCAATATCCGATGAGCATGGCATGAAAATGTTACTCATGATGTGAAGAATGATGATAATAACATGTAGCATGTTTACAAATATCATGGGCCAAATTAGTCTGTTCGGAGGCTACCTCGTAACCACCACTTGTATCAACTTACCATCATAGACATCACACGATCACCTCAGGATCAACCAAGCTTGGTATTAACAATACCTTAGTGATCATCATATGACCACAAGGAGCTCGATCTATGCCCGCGGTCATCACATGACACCACAACCAACTTCGGTATCAACGATACCCTTGTGATCCTCTCACGATCACATAAGATCAATCAACATCTTTCCTCATTGAACCAGGGTTGTTGATTAGTCAGGTTATTATTATTGTTGACCCCTAGTGTGACCTACTACGAACTGGGCCCATATCCGTGGGCGCGGCTGTCGATAGATTATACACTCTCTGCAGAGGTTAGTACACTGTACCCACACCACAGAACCCATGGCCTCGTACTCCCATTCGGGTGGACCAACGATGTTCCAACAAAACCAATCTATTGCATGACACTCTCCCGGCCACTTAGACCAACTCCCCTTTGGGCTAAGTCATGGGTGGCCACGGATGCCACTCTGGACATCAAACGGCCACCGTCGTGGCAAAACAAAAATGGTCCCAAACGGGGACAAAGGCGCCTACAATAACGACGGCACACAAGGTTATCGCCACCTACCGGGCCAGGATAGCGCGTGCGCATAACCTTCCCTAGTTGGAGGCACTGGCGAGAGGCATGTCAATAGACCGAATTAGGGCCTTCCCATACAGGCAGGTGTGGCTGCACTGGTCAGCTCGATTTGATGGAACTATGACTCAGCCAACAGATGTTCAAGTTCGATTAATGTCCGGTTTAACTTGCATGGTGATGAGCTGAGTCATAATAACATGATGAAATAACAATGCATATGAACATGATATCAACAAGAGCATGGATGGAAAGCATAACCATATGAGTCATATCATCAATAGCAATAAAGCATTTACTCTACTAGATGCAGCTGAGCATGGCATAGTGATGATCATGAATAGCACAAGCAAAACCCTCATATGAACATAGCATGACTACTAGCATCGGAAAAGACCTACTAGAATATAACATGATAATAAAAGTAGCAAGAAATCATTTAACTAACAGGTGCAAAATGATCACGGCATAGTAACGAGCATGGATCCATAAGCATATAAAGCATTCACGAAAATATTAACATGCACAACTTATTTAAATATTCAAGTAGAAAACCAAGACTATTGCAAGACCATCATGCAAGTGGCTGTCGTGGCTTGCCTGGGGTTGACAGATTCTCCGGGAAGAAGTGCGATGAAGTCGCGAAAAGATTCGCCGGAATCGTTTCTCTCTTGGAGGGGGCTAAATAAGGGCAAGCACAAAATGGTCATTTTCAGTATGTGACAACATATTGAAAATGGTACCAACAGAAGGGGCTCGACGAGACGATAACGTGGGCTTTGGAATCACCTGATTCGGAGCTATGGTCGCGGAGATACAGACGATTGAACACCAGGGACCAATCTATAAAAATAATCTTTACAAACGGGCCATTGGCTGGAAAAACAGAAAGTGTATTGCTGAGAATACGTTTACTTACAGAGAAAACATACTTTAGGCCGAAGGAGAAGAAAATACGCTTTCTGAAGACAAAAACGTACTTTTGGGAAAGACGCCTCCACTTATCCACGTCAGCGGGCGGGCTGGGCCACTAACGTGTGGGGTCCGCCTTATCCTTTCTCTCTCCTCCCGCTCCTTCTTCTACCTCCCGTGCCTGCTCCTTCTCTGTCCCGACAGAAAGTAGAGGAGGTTGGGCAGGGGCGTTGCCGGCGCTGGCCCCGCTGCCTCCGGCCACCTCCGGCCGGGGCGAGGGCACCGGCAGGCTCGAGGGAAGACGCCGCACCTGTTCAGCTGCAGCACGCGCGCCGAGGAGGGCCGATGCGAAGGTTGCTTGCGGAGACAGAGGGTAGGGGCAGCGGCCAGACTTGGGGAAGACGCGGCCACATAGGCTCCCGCGACGAACGAAGGGCAGGGGAGGGCGCGCCGGAGCTCATGGGTTCTAGTGGTGGTGGAACGAGGAAGGGAGAGGGACTGGCTAGCTCGTATTCGAGCGAAGCCGAACGGCGGCCATGGCGGATGGAGGAGGGGTGGGGCGCCTCCGGTGCTCGAGGGACTGGTATGAGAGGTCGATGAGGAGCAGAGGGGGTCGGGCATCTACTTATAGCCGTGGGGAGGCTCGGGAAATCTCGAGAGCGGCGCAGGTCACCGGACACGGCGGTGGCAGAGGAGCTCAGGTCACGGACGTGGCTGCCGGCGCGTTACAACGACGAGATAGGAAGGGGCCAAGGCAATGGAGTGACCGCACGATCACGGGGAAACTCCAGGACAAGGAGAGAGTTCGAGAGGAGCAGGAAACAGACGAGCCCAAGGGCACCATTCACCAGAGCGCGTGCTCAGGCATGCCGGGCACGTAGTCACCGCGTGAACAGGCGGACGCGGTGCGCTCTTGCCGGCCTAACCTTGTCATATTGAGTGGGCATTCAATAGAGAGAGCCAAGGAGGAAAGAAACGAGCATAGTAGCCCCTGATGTGACCACAGAGTGCTAAGAGACACTGGAACAGCAATGTGTTTGGTGTGTACTGGGGGACACATACTTCGAGATGAAGGATGAGGTTTGGTTGGATGTGATCATACTATAAGATGATCAAGTTGGCAAGGTTTCAGCTGAAAACAATGAAGATAGAGAGCACTTGCTCTACAAACCACCACACTAGACAAAATGCAAATCTTGATGCTATGCTCACATAATCGATTGGTTTGGGCTGAAATTTTGTGGAGACGAGTCATTTTGTCATATGAAAACAATGTAAAAGCTTCATACCCTTTGGACATACCAAAATGGTACTTCTTTGACAGTGGTTCTCTCTGGACAGAAACTAAGAACAATTCTAGAGAAATAATGGCTTGATTAAATGAGCTCAAATTTAGTGGAGATAAGTTATATGGATAGGATCATGTCCGGGTAAATTTTTAGCATTAATGAAGCAATATAAAATATAGTTGCTTCATAACCTGAAAATATGACTAGAATCAAAGATTTGAAGGTGTGATCACATAGATAGTTGGATGGGCTGAAAATTTGTGGAGAGTCATTATTTGAGCATATTAAGGAGCTTGCAAAATTTAAACTCATTTTGATATTCCTAGCTAATACTTCCTTCACCAAGGCTTCTATATGACAGAAACTTTGGAAATTTGATGAGGAAGATTCACTAGGAAAATGGAGGTGAATTTTGTCATGTGGCGATGTATTTGGATATGAGAGAATGCCCAAAAAGTTTGGGAGCAATCAAGAAAAGATAGGTGGCACTTCCTTCACAAAAAGCCACTCTGGACAAAATTGAAGAATGAATATTGCTGAAGTATTTTTGGGCTAGGCAAGTAAAGTTTGGACGTATTTGGGGCATATATGATCCAAACAATTTATGAGAATTATTTGGGAATTTTGTGGAAGACGGAAATATAGGTTGCTTCACAACCTAGGGCAAATAGGGTTATTCCTTTAATAGAAAAAGGAATATTCCCAAGTAAAAGAATTTGGGAATTGGGCTAAGATGGAAATGACATGGTCTTGGGATGGATTTGAGATTGACAAGTCACTCTAGAAGGAGGAAGAGATAATCTTCCCATGTTTCCAGACCATAGAGCCACAGAAAACAAATCCAAAGCAAAAATCCAAAGAAATTCAAAAGAAAAAGAAAGGGCCAAAATCCAGGGTGTTACAGTTGGCATTCTTGATCTGCGGGATACAACTGCTTTGACCCAATCCTAGAAATGGATGAGTTACTGGAGTTTGTTTCTCCTAGGCATTCCAGATTAGAATGGCTTTATGGACCACCAGAGTAAAAGGCATCGATGAACACGAATGCACAACTACTCCTGACTATCAACTGATAGACGAGGGTCAGAATACAGCTGAGGAGGGACAACTCAAAGGAACGCATGATTTTCTGAGTTGTGGATGCATAGATTAGCATGTTGAACAATGTTCAACATGTTTCTTCCAGATAATCCATATAGAAGAGGAAGGACTCGTAGATTCACAATGTAGAATGGAGAAGTCATCAAGAGCACTCTAGTTGTGAACTTTTGGTTCAAAAGAACTTCTGCCGAGGATGGTTCATGGTACTGGAAGAACGATATACCACGGACCTCGAGGACTATCACAAAGGTTACTAATATCCTAAAGGAACGAGCAAACACTATCAACACGAAGTAAGTAGAGTGAATCTTGGGTTCAAGAACCCAAAAATGGAATAGCTACTGACTAGATAACATCACGAGATGCTTTCAAAAATGATGGCCAGAATTATCACACTGGGAATACAAAGCATTGCTAGATTACTGGGTGGTTCTATAAGATACCCTAGTGTCCTAATAACTTCAGCATATATATCGAGGCAACAGAGTACCTCAACACACCGATTAGTGTGGTTAATCTGGCCCAAAAGACATCGAAACTAGGGAGAAAATGGTTTGCAAATGCATTAGACTATGTAGGAATCTGGGATAGCTCGGACAACATAACGGTTGTACGGGCATGAAAAATGAAACAACCTGCAAGAAAACTGACAACATAGCACTGAATTCTTATGGAAACACCGATCCGAGAAGACAACAACTTTCCTAACCGTCTCCAGCATAGTAACTCGTCATCCTGATGGATAGATGAGAAAGCCTAGTTTCTTAACCCCGTAGAAAAGAAGAGGGTGACTCAGAATCAGAATGACACAAGGATAAGGAGTAAAAGAACCTTGCGTTCCCTTCCATAATCAATTCCCTTATATAACTAAAGCATTTCTAGACTTGACTTCGACCAGTTTGGCTTGATAATCCTACAGGCAGTCAATCTCTGGTACCAAAGCTGTCGGGACCCCGATCCTAAGTCGCACCGATCTAGCATGTAACACATCATATCACTTTGCGACCTCATGCACGGTATTCCCACGGCCGCAGCCTTACCTTGGCCGGGATCGTTTGCGCCTTTTAGCTCATGTATATGATTGTGTCGCTAGCATCCATATGAAAGAGAACCCGTGCTGACATGACCAGTCATGAACCCAAGGTGGCACAAACTTACAGGGATAGGCATACATGATCCAGCAATGCACGTGTCGGTCAGCAGCAAGTGTAACCGAGTCGTAGCAAGCTACAAGGACTCCAGTAAAACACTGCGTGACATTTCCCCGAAGGGACAGACACTGGAGCAAGGAAGGACACATGCCAGTCAATCCATGTGTTCCGGAGCAGTAGCAAGCTACCATGGCTCGGTGGAAGCACTAGGAGGCATTTCCCCATAAGAAAAGCTACCAAGAATAAACAACTAGGTGTCGGATCCCACACATACCAAGCATTTCAATAACATACACACAATATGCTCGATATGTGTAAATACAACATAGTATCACAACAAAACTCTACGACTCAAAGTATTTATTTGAAAGGCTCCGAGGAGCCATACATAACATGATATTACAAATAGGGGTCACATGACCCATCATACAAGCATACAAGCAACGGAAGCAAACATGTTTGAGTATAGACATCTACAAAAGAAAAAGGCTGAGAAGCCTGACTATCTACAAGACCCTCCAAAGGAACCAGACCTCTATCTGGGACTCCCAAGCTAATCGTCGAAGCCCACATGTAACTACTAGTGAGATTGAAGTCTCCTCTGCAAAACATAAATTAAGCAAACGTGAGTACAAATGTACAAACGTGAGTACTACATTTGCATCAGTATCAACAAAGGGGTGGTGGAGTTTAACTACAACAAGCCAGCTTTGACTAGGTGGGTATCCTGTACTACGTCTACCAGCATTTTCTTGGAGGTGAGAAAGCGCACACGAGTCCACATATTCACCATATCAATACACCACTATGGATCCGCTCCTGTCTCCCTACGAGAAGGCCATCCATAGCACTCACACTTATCTTGCGCATTTTAGAGTATCCACTTCGAGTTATCTATGAACCATATAAGCTTTCCAAGTAGTCCATATCCGTGGATGCGGCTAATCGAATAGATCATATTACCCTACAGGGGTGTACTTCTTCACACACGCTCTCACCACTTATCATCGTTTACACGACATGTACTTGGCAACCTTCAAGCGGAAGCCCAGCGAGGGTGTCGTCCATGACCTGACTAACCACACAAGTCTCTAGTACAGGTTTATCACCTATTTTAGTTCCATCCGCAAGGAAGTCTGGCAGAGCTTTCCACAACGGCCCCAAACGATGTGTGCAGGGTTCCCAAGTCCACCATTCGGGTGACGGTACACCGGGCTACAGTGCCTAGTATTTCCCAAGCCCACCTGTATCGGGTGCCACTTGGTAGACTACTAACACAACCTACAAACACCAGAAACTAGTTGCAACTCCTGGACAGAGATCGAGGCAATTAATAAGTCAAGAGGGGCACTTAAGCATTCCAATGTGTGGTAGTAACTGTCTTGGATCACAAACACAGAACTCAGTTCCTGAGGATGGTTTCAATGATACAACCCACCATGTACTCCTACATGGCCTCCCATCGCTACCTTTACCAAATCGTCTTCACACACTTAGCTCTCAGAAGTAGGACATGTTCATCGCCATTCCAATCCATCCTAGATGAATCAGACCTGACACAACTCTAAGCATAGCAGGCATAACAAGCAAGCATGAATGGGTTTCAACTAATTACTGTGGCAAAGACAGGTCATGTAGAGGAATGGGTTCAACTACCGCAACATGTAACAGTTGAATCATTGTTGTCCTAATGCAGTAAAAGAGAGCAAGAGTGAGAGAGTGGGATTGTATCGGAGTGATCAAAGGGGTTTTGCTTGCCTGGCACTTTCGAAGATGATATAGCTCTTCATCGGTGTCATCGAACTCAACATCGGAACAACTTCTACCGAGAGGGAACAAACATCGGCAAACAAGGAACAACATTCAATTCATGGAAAGGCAACAATATGATGCATGATCATTGAAGGGGAACGAAGCATGAAAATCAAAAAAGTTCCTACAAAACACCCAAGATCTAATCTAGGAGATGTATAGCAATGAGAGGGGAGTGGTGTCTACATACCCTTGTAGACCGAAAGTGTTAACGATCTAGAGATCGTGGTTTGCGTAGTTGTACTCGCGTCGAGATCCAATCCGATCCAAGTACCGCATGTGCGGCACCTCCGAGTTTAGCACATGTACGGCTCGGTGGCATCCTCTCCTTCTTGATCCAGAAAGGGTGGAAGAGGAGGTAGATGAGATCTGAACCAATACAACGGCGTGGTGGTGGTGGTGGCAGAGGAACTCCGGCAGGGCTTCGCCAAGCGCGTACCGGTGGAGAGATGGGAGAAGTTGGGAGCGACGGAGGGCAAGGGTGGAGGCGTGCGGCTACCCTCCTACCTCTCCACTATATATAGGGGTGAGGAGGAGGGGGTGCCCGCCCTATCCCCTCCTCCAAGGGAGGGGGCGGCGGCCCTAGTGGGGGAACTTGCCTCCCAAGCCAAGGGTGGGCGCCCCACTTAGGGTTCCACAAAACCCTAGGCGCATGGGCCACTTGGGGGCTGGTGCGCCTAGCCCATATAGGCCAGGGCGCCCCCCTACAGCCCACGTAGGTCCCCGGGGCTGGTGGACCCTCAGACCCCTTTGGTGCTTCCGGTACACTTGCCGGTAAGCCCTCGAACTATTCCGATGGCCACAACAGGACTTCCCATATATGAATCTTTGCCTCCTGACCATTCCGGAGCTCCTCGTGATATTCCGGATCACATCCGGGACTCCGAACAACCTTCGGACTTTCCGCTGTTAATATCTCAATACTACCCTAGCGCTACCGAACATTAAACATGCAACCCTACGGGTTCGGGAATATGCAGACATGACCGAGACTCCTCTCCGGTCAATAACCAATAGCAGGACCTGGATGCCCATATTGGTTCCTACATATTCAATGAAGATCTTTATCGGTTGAACCACGATGTCAAGGATTCAGTCAATCCCGTATGCAATTCCCTTTGTCCGGCGATATGTTACTTGCCCGAGATTCGATCATCGGTATCTCCGTACCTAGTTCAATCTCGTTACTGGCAAGTCTCTTTACTCATTTTGTAATACAAGGTCCCATGACTAAAATCATTAGTCACATGCTTGCAAGCTTCTTGTGATGTTGCATTACCGAGAGGGCCCAGAGATATCTCTCTGTCACACGGAGCGACAAATCCCAGTCTTGATCCATGCAACCCAACAGACACCTTCGGAGATACCTGTAGAGCACCTTTATGATCACCCAGTTATGAAGTGATGTTTGATACCACACAAGGCATTCCTCCGGTATCCGGGAGTGGCATGATCTCATGGTGTAAGGAACTGATACTTGACGTGAAGAAAGCTATAGCAAATAACTAAACGATCTGATGCGAAGCTTACGGTTGGGTCTAGTCCATCACATCATTCTCCTAATTATGTGATCCCATTATCAAATGACAACTCATGTCCATGGTTAGGAAACCTTAACCATCTTTGATCAATGAGCTAGTCTAGTAGAGGCCTACTAGGGACACGGTGTAGTTTATGTATTCACACATGTATTTAAGTTTCCGGTCAATACAATTCTAGCATGAATAATAAACATTTATCATGAACAGGAAATATGATAATAACTATTTTATTATTGACTCTAGGGCATATTTCCAATAGTCTCCCACTTGCACTAGAGTCAATAATCTAGTTCACATCTCCATGCGATTAACACCCAATCAGTTCTGGGGTTTGATCATGTTTTGCTTGTGAGAGAGGTTTTAGTTAACGGGTCTGCACATTCAGATCTGTGTGTACTTTGCAAATCTCCATGTAATACTACAGATGTTGCTACCACGCTCCACTTGGAGCTATTCCAAATGACTACTCCACTATACGTGTCTGGTTCGCGACTCAGAGTCATCCGGGTCGGTGTCAAAGCTTGCATCGACGTAGCCCTTTACGACGAACTCTTTATCACCTCCATAACCGAGAAACATTTCCTTAGTCCTCTTTAGGCACCTAAGGATAATTTTGACCGATGTCTAGTGATCCACTCCTGGATCACTTTGTACCCCCTTGCCAGACTCATGGCAAGGCACACATCAGGTCTGGTACATAGCATGGCATACATTATAGAGCCTAAAGCTGAAGCATAGGGGATGACTTTCATCCTTTCTCTTTCTTCTGCCGTGGTCGAGCTTTGAGTCTTACTCAACTTCACACCTTACATTATAGGAAAGAACTCCTTTTGCTGGTCCATTTTGAACTCCTTCAAAATCTTGTCAAGGTATGTGCTCTGTGAAAGTCTTATCGGGTGTCTTGATCTATCTCTATAGATCTTCATGCCCAATATGTAAGCAGCCTTACCCAGGTCTTCCTTTGAAAAACTCCTTTCAAACAACCCTTTATGCTTTCCAGAAATTCTACATCATTTCCAATCAACAATATGTCATCCACATATACTATCAGAAATGTTATAGAGCTCCCACTCACTTTCTTGTAAATACAAGCTTCTCCATAAGTTTGTATAAAACCACAAACTTTGATCACCTCATCAAAGCGTATATTCCAACTCCGAGATGCTTGCACCAGTCCATAGATGGATTGCTAGAGCTTGCAGACTTTGTTAGCATCTTTAGGATCCATAAAACCTTTAGGTTGCATCATATACAACTCTTCCTTAAGGAAAGCAGTT
This sequence comes from Thinopyrum elongatum, assembly GCA_011799875.1. Lineage (NCBI taxonomy): Eukaryota > Viridiplantae > Streptophyta > Magnoliopsida > Poales > Poaceae > Thinopyrum > Thinopyrum elongatum. The sequence continues at coordinate 120,312,923 of CM022300.1, forward strand.
TTCACATCCATCTGCCAGATTTCATAATCGAAAAATGCAGCAATTGCTAACACAATTCTAACAGACATAAGCATCGCTACGGGTGAGAAAGTCTCATCGTAGTCAACTCCTTGAATTTGTCGAAAACCTTTTTGCGACTAGTCGAGCTTTATAGACGGTGACATTACCATCAGCGTCTGTCTTCTTCTTAAAGATCCATTTATTCTCAATGGCTTGCCGGTCAACGGGCAAGTCCACCAAAGTCCATACTTTGTTCTCATACATGGATCCTATCTCGGATTTCATGGCCTCAAGACATTTGTTGGAATCCAGGAGCATCATTGCTTCTTCATAGTTTGTAGGTTTGCCGTTGTCTAACAACATAACTTCCAGGACAGGATTACCGTACCACTCTAGTGCGGAACGCGTCCTGGTGGACCTATGAAGTTCAGTAGTAACTTGATCCGAAGTTTCATGATCATCATCATTAGCTTCCTCTCTGGTTGGTGTAGGCATCATCAGAACTGCTTTCTGTGATGTGCTACTCTCCAGTTCGAGAGAACGTACAATTACCTCATCAAGTTCTACTTTCCTCCCACTCACTTCTTTCGAGAGAAACTCCTTCTCTAGAAAGGACCCATTTTTAGCAACAAAGATCTTGCCCTCAGATCTTTGATAGAAGGTATACCCAATGGTCTCTTTAGGGTATCCTATGAAGATGCACTTCTCCGCTTTGGGTTCGAGCTTATCAGGCTGAAGCCTCTTGACATAAACATCGCATCCCCAAACTTTAAGAAACGACAACTTAGGTTTCTTGCCAAACCACAACTCATATAGTGTCGTCTCAACGGACTTAGATGGTGCCCTATTTAAAGTGAATGCGGCTATCTCTAATGCATAACCCCAAAACGATAGTGGCAAATCAGTAAGAGACATCATAGAACGCACCATATACAATAGAGTACAATTGCGACGTTCAGATACACCATTATACTGTGGTGTTCCAGGTGGCGTGAGCTGTGAAACAATTCCACATTGTCTTAAATGCATACCAAACTCATAACTCAAATTATTCACCTCCACGATCATAACGTAGACATTTTATTTTCTTGTCATGATGATCTTCAACTTCACTCTGAAATTGCTTGAACTTTTCAAAAAAATTAGACTTGTGTTTCATCAAGTAAATATACCCGTATCTACTCAAATCATCTGTGAAGGTAAGATAATAACGATATCCACCGCGTGCTTCAACACTCATCAGACCGCATACATCAGTATGTATTATTTCCAACAAGTCACTAGCCCGCTCCATTGTACCGGAAAATGGGGTTTTAGTCATCTTGCCCATAAGGCATGGTTCACATGTATAAAATGATTCATAATCAAGTGATTCCAAAAGTCCATCAGCATGGAGTTTCTTCATGCGCTTTACACCAATATGACCTAAGCGACAGTGCCACAAGTATGTGGTACTATCATCATTAACTTTGCATCTTTTTGCATCAATATTATGAATATGTGTATCACTACTATCGAGATTCAACAAGAATAAACCATTCACAAGGGGTGCATGACCATAAAATATATTACTCATATAAATAGAATAACCATTATTCTCTGACTTAAATGAATATTTGCCTAGCAATAAACAATATCCAGATATAATGTTTTATGCTCAACGCAAGCACCAAATAACCATTATTTAGGTTTAATACTAATCCCGAAGGTATTACGAGCATACCGATGGTGATCATATCAACCTTGGAGACACTTCCAACACTCATCGTCACCTTGCCCCCAGCTAGTCTCCATTACTCTATAGCTCCTGCTCTGAGTTACTAATATTAGCAACTGAATCGGTATCAAATACCCAGACGCTGCTACGAGCACTAGTGAGGTACACATCAATAATATGTATATCAAATATACCTTTGTTGACGTTGCCAGCCTTCTTATCTGCCAAGCAATTAGGGTAGTTTTGCTTCCAGTGACCATTCCCTTGTAATAGAAGCACTTAGTCTCAGGTTTGGGTCTAGCCTTGGGTTTCTTCACGGGAGCGGCAACTGCCTTGCCATTCTTCTTGAAGTACCCTTTTCTTCCCTTGTCTTTCTTGAAACTAGTGGTCTTATTAACAATCAACACTTGATTCTTTTTCTTCATTTCTACCTCCGCGGCCTTAAGCATCACGAATAGCTTAGGGATCGTCTTCTCCATCCCTTGCATATTATAGTTCATCACGAAGCCCTTATGGCTTGGTGGCAGTGACTGGAAAACTTTGTCAACCACTGTCTTATCTAGAAGATTAACTCCCACTTGTTTCAAGCGATTGTAGCACCCAGACACTCTGAGCACATGCTCACTAACTGAGCTATTCTCCTCCATCTTGCAGGCAAAAGAACTTGTCAGAGGTCTTATACCTCTCAATACGGGCATGAGCCTGAAATACCAATTTCTGCTCTTGGAACATCTCATATGCTCGTGGCGTTCAAAACGTCTTTGGGGCCCTGATTTCTAAGCCATAAAGCACGACACACTGAACTATCAAGTAGTCATCAGAACGTGCCTGCCAGACATTCACAACATCCACAGACGATGCTAGAGGGGTTGGCACACCGAGCGGTGCATCAAGGACATAAGCCTTTTGTGCAGCAGTGAGGACAATCCTCAGACTACAGACCTAGCCCGCATAATTGCTTACAATATCTTTCAACTTAGTCTTTCTCTAGGAACGTATTAAAAACAGGGAGCAACAGCACGAGCTATTGATCTACAACATAATTTGCAAAGACAATTTAGACTATGTTCATGACAATGGGTTCAGTTAATCAAATTACTAGTGAACTCCCACTTAAATCAACATTTTTCAAGTTGTCTAAGTGTTAACACGATCCATATCAACCAACCCATGTCCGATCATCATGTGAGATGGGGTGGTCATCAACGGTGAACATCTCCATGTTGATCATATCTACTATATGACTCATGTTTGACCTTTCGGTCGTCTGTTTTCCGAGGCCATGTTTGTACATGCTAGGCTCGTCAAGTTTAACCCAAGTATTCTGCATGTGTAAAACTGGCTTACACCCGTTGTATGTGAACGTAGAGTCTATCACACCCGATCATCACAAGGTTCTTCAAAACGACAAACTTTCGCAATGGTGCATACTTAGGGAGAATACATTTATCTTGAAATTAAGCGAAGGGATCATCTTATAATTCTACCATCGTCCTAAGCAAAATAAGATGCATAAAAGATAAACATCACATGCAATCAAAATATGTGACATGATATGGCCATTATCATCTTGTGCTTTTGATCTCCATCTCCAAAGCACCGGCATGATCTCCATCGTCACCGGCATGACACCATGATCCCCATCATCGTGTCGTCACGTGGTCGTCTCGCCAACTATTGCTTCTACAACTATTGCTAACGCATAGCGATAAAGTAAAGCAATTACATGGCGTTATTTGTTGACACGCAGGTCATAGAATAAATTAAAGACAACCCTATGGCTCCTGTCGGTTACTATACTCATCGACATGCAAGTCGTGAACCTACTACAAAACATGATCACCTCATACATCGACATATATCACATCACGTTTTGGCCACACCACATCACAACATGCCATGCAAAAACAAGTTAGACGTCCTCTACTTTGTTGTTGCAATTTTTACGTGGCTGCTAGGGCAAACTATAAGAAGCATTCTTATCTACGCAAAACCACAACGGTGATATACAAGTTGCCTTTTAACCTTCTACAATGACCGCCCTTGTCAAATAAGATTCATCTAAAGTGGGAGAGACAGATGATACGTCTCCAACGTATCTATAATTTTTTATTGTTCCAAGCTATTATATTATCTGTTTTGGATGTTTTATATGCATTAATATGCTATTTTATATCATTTTTGGGACTAACCTATTAACCTAGAGCCCAGTGTCAGTTTCTATTTTTTCCTTGTTTTTGAGTTTTACAGAAAAGGAATACCAAATGGTGTCCAAACGGAATAAAACTTTCGCGATGATTTTTCTTGGACCAGAAGACACCCAGAAGACTTGGGGAGGGGGTCAGAAGATTCACGAGGAGCCCACAAGCCCACAGGGCGCGCCCTAGGGGGCGCCCCCTGGCTTATGGGCCCCTCGGGAGTCCCCCAACCCTAATCTTTGCACTATAAGTTCCAAAATATTCCCCCAACACCAGAAGCGTCCACAAAAATACTTATCCGCCGCCGCAAGCCTCTGTTCCCGTAAGATCCCATCTTGGGGCCTTTTTCGGTGATCTGCCGGAGGGGGATTCGATCACGGAGGGCCTCTACATCAACCTTGCTGCCATTCCGATGATGTGTGAGTAGTTTACCACAGACCTACGGGTCCATAGCTAGTAGCTAGATGGCTTCTTCTCTCTCTTTGATCTTCAATACAATGTTCTCCTCCATGTTCTTGGAGATCTATTCGATATAATACTTTTTTGCAGTGTGTTTGTTGAGATCCGATGAATTGTGGATTTATGATCAGATTATATATGAATATTATTTGAGTCTTCTCTGAACTCTTTTATGCATGATTAAGATACCTTTGTATTTCTCTTCGAACTATCGGTTTGGTTTGGCCAACTAGATTGGTTTTTCTTGCAATGGGAGAGGTGCTTAGTTTTGGGTTCAATCTTGCGGTGTTCTCACCCAGTGATAGAAGGGGTAGCGAGGCACGTGTTGTATTGTTGCCATCAAGGATAAAAAGACGGGGTTTATATTATATTGCTTGAGTTTATCCCTCTACATCATGTCATCTTACTTAAGGCGTTACTCCGTTCTTATTAACTTAATACTCTAGATGCATGCTGGATAGCTGTCGATGTGTGGAGTAATAGTAGTAGATGCAGGCAGGAGTCGATCTACTTGTCACGGACGTGATGCCTATATTCATGATCATTGCCTTAGATATCATCATAACTTTGCGCTTTTCTATCAATTGCTCAACAGTAATTTGTTTACCCACCGTATGCTATCTTCAAGAGAGAAGCCTCTAGTGAAACCTATGGCCCCCGGGTCCATTTTCCATCATATATTTTCAGATCTATAAACCAAAAAACCCAAAAATATCTTGCTGCAATTTATTTATATTTACTTTAGTTTGCTCTTTTATTTATCTTCTATACCTATCTCTATTAGATCACACTCTTGTTCGTGACCGTGAAGGGATTGACAAACCCTTTATCGCGTTGAGTGCGAGTGTTTGTTAGTTTGTGCAGGTGCATAGATTGGAGACTTGCTTGTGCCTCCTACTGGATTGATACCTTGGTTCTTAACTAGGGAAATACTTATCTATACTTTGCTCCATCACCCTTTCCTCTTCAATGGAAAAATCAACACAAGCTCAAGAAGTAGCAGGAAGAATTTCTGGCGCCGTTGCCAGGGAGGTTCAACATCAAGCCTACCAAGTACCCATCATAAACTCTCATCTCTTGCATTACATTATTCACCACTTGCCTCTCATTTTCCTCTCCCCCACTTCTAAAAATGTTTTTAGAAAAACACAAAAATATTTGCCTTTTTATTGACCTTCTTTCCGTTCATCTTTCCGTTTGCCTTTATGTCTTACTTGGTTTGTTTGCTTTTTCGCTTGGCATAATTGTGTGTTTATTGGAAATCAGGAAGCAAAAAGTTTATGGATCCTCATCCACTTGCTATCTTTTTAAAGGATCCAATTATGATGAATCAATTGCTAGTGAGTTGAGTGCACTAGGTTATCTTTATGAAGTTTTGCTTGAAATATGTGAATCTGAAAATTGTGATTAAGTGCTAAAAGAAGAAATTTATAAAGTGATTCACGATAGCTCCTTGAAAGAAAAGCATGATTGCAATGATGTTATTATAAATTCTATTAATGCCAATTGTGCTAATAATATGCAAAACCCCAAGCTTGGGGATGCTAATTTTGCTATGTCCACTACTTATTGCAATGATCATGATTGGGGTGATAATGCTTCTTATGATCTTGAAAATTTATTTAAGCCTCATGATAATAATGTTTGCAATAATATTGAAAGTGGGTTTGGAAGAGTGTCAACTTTAGGAAATAATGATCCCACTACTTTGGAGTTTGATCAATCTTATGAATTTTTTTATAAACTGGGCTTAGAGAAGTAATGACTTTATTCTATGTTAATCCCACTATTTTGGAAGAGTGTAAACTTTGCATGCATGTGGATCATGTAGAGAATATGTTATGTGATAGCTATATTGTTGAATTTGAATATGATCCCACATGTAATTATTATGAGAGAGGGAAGTATAGTTGTAGAAATTTTCATGTTACTAAATTACCTCTCATTATGTTGAGATTGCTATTGTTTCTTTCTTCTTCCTTGCATATGCTAGTTTTTGCTTGTCTTGATAAATCTTTTCCCTATAAAATGTCTATGCATAGGAAGTATGTTAGTCTTAAACTTGTTTTTCATATGCTATATGATGCTCTCTTTGTGCTTCAATTTTTTGTCTTTCATATGAGCATCATTAAAATTATCAACGCCTAGCTAAAAGGCTTTAAAGAAAAGCGCTTGTTGGGAGACAATCCAATATTTTATTTTTATTTTTTTAATACACATTATTACCTCTGTAGTAATTGTGTTTTGGTTTTTTAATTAGTTTTTGAGCCAAGTAAGACCTTTGGGATGGTCTACGGTGATAGTTGATTTGATCTTGCTGAAAAACAGAAACTTTTGCGCTCATTGCCAGAAATTTAAAAAATCACAGAAACGTGCTTTTGATCATAATTTTTTACACAAGATTTATATACAAATTTCCTAAATTTTCCTAATTTTTCAGAATTTTAGGAGTTACATAAGTATACGAAATTTCCATATTACTACAGACCATTCTGTTTTTGACAGATTCTGTTTTCTATGTGTTGTTTGATTATTTTGATGAATCTATGGGTAGTATCGGGGGGTATGAATCATGGAGAAGTTGGAATACAATAGATATAACACCAATATAAATTAAGAATTAGTTCACAACAGTACCTAAAGTGGTGATTTATTTTATCATACTAATGGATCTTATGAGTTTTCTGTTGAGTTTTCTGTTGTGAAGTTTTCAAGTTTTGGGTAAAGATTTGATGGACAACGGAATCAGGAGTGGCAAGAGCCTAAGCTTGGGGATGCCCAAGGCACCCCAAGGTAATATTAAATGACAACCAAGCATCTAAGCTTGGGGATGCCCCGGATGGCATCCCCTCTTTTGTCTTCAATCCATCGGTAAATTTACTTGAGGCTATATTTTTATTCACCACATGATATGTGTTTTGCTTGGAGCGTCTTGTATGATATGAGTCTTTGATTTTTAGTTTGTCACAATTATCCTTGCTGTACACACCTTTTTAGAGGGACACACATTAATCATGAATTTATTAGAATACTCTATGTGCTTCACTTATATCTTTTGAGCTAGGCAGTTTGCTTTAGTGCTTCACTTATATCATTTTAGAGCAGGGCAGCGGCTTTATTTTATAGAAATTGTTGAACTCTCATGCTTCACTTATATTATTTTGAGAGTCTTAAACAGCATGGTAATTTGCTTAGGTTATGAATTTAGTACTAATATGATGGGCATCCAAGAGGGATATAATAAAAAAATTCATATAAAGAGCATTGAATAGATGAGAAGTTTGATTCCTTGCATTTGTTTTGAGATATAAAGATGGTGATATTAGAGTCATGCTAGTGAATAATTGTGGATTGGTAGAAATACTTGTGTTAAAGTTTGTGATTCCCATAGCATGCACGTATGGTGAACCGTTATGTGATGAAGTCGGAGCATGATTTATTTTTTGATTGTCTTCCTTATGAGTGGTGGTCGGGGATGAGCGATGGTCTTTTCCTACCAATCTATCCCCCTAGGAGCATGCGTGTAGTACTTTGTTTTGATGGCTAATAATTTTTTGCAATAAGTATGTGAGTAATTTATGACTAATGTTGAGTCCATGGATTATACGCACTCTCACCCTTCCACCATTGCTAGCCTCTCCAGTACCGCGCAACTTTCGCCGGTGCATTAAACCCACCATATACCCTTCCTCAAAACAGCCACCATACCTACCTATTATGGCATTTCCATAACCATTCCGAGATATATTGCCATGCAACTTCCACCGTTCCGTTTTATTATGACACGCACCATCATTGTCATATTGCTTTGCATGATCATGTAGTTGACATAGTATTTGTGGCAAGGCCACCGTTCATATTTTTTATACATGTCACTCTTGATCATAGCACATCCCGGTACACCACCGGAGGCATTCATATAGAGTCATATCTTGTTCTAGTATCGAGTTATAATTCTTGAGTTGTAAGTAAATAAAAGTATGATGATCATCATTATTAGAGCATTGTCCCATGTGAGGAAAGGATGATGGAAGCTATGATTCCCTCACAAGTTGGGATGAGTCTCCGGACTTTATTAAAAATAAAAGAGGCCAAAGAAGCCCAAACAAAAAAAAATGAGAGAAAAGAGAGAAGGGACAATGTTACTATCCTTTTTCCACACTTGTGCTTCAAAGTAGCACCATGGTCTTCATTATAGAGAGTCTCCTATTTTGTCACTTTCATATACTAGTGGGAATTTTTCATTATGGAACTTGGCTTGTATATTCCAATGATGGGCTTCCTCAAATTGCCCTAGGTCTTCGTGAGCAAGCAAGTTGGATGCACACCCACTTAGTTTCTTTTTGAGCTTTCATACACTTATAGCTCTAGTGCATCCGTTGCATGGCAATCCCTACTCACTTGCATCGATATCAATTGATGGGCATCTCCATAGCCCATTAATTTGCCTAGTTGATGTGAGACTTTCTCCTTCTTTTTGTCTTCTCCACAACCATCATATTCTATTCCACCTATAGTGCTATATCCATGGCTCATGCTCATGTATTGCGTGAAAGTTGAAAAAGTTTGAGAACACCAAAAGTATGAAAAAATTGCTTGGCTTGTCATCGTGGTTGTGCATGATGAGATACTTTGTGTGATGAAGATGGAGCATAGCCAGACTATATGATTTTGTAGGGATAACTTTCTTTGGCCATGTTATTTTGAGAAGACATGATTGCTTTATTAGTACGCTTGAAGTATTACTGTTTTTATGTCAATATTAAACTGTTGTTTTGAATCTTATGGATCTGAATATTCATGCCACAATAAAGAAGATTACATTGATAAATATGTTAGGTAGCATTCCACATCAAAAATTCTGTTTTTATCATTTACCTACTCGAGGACGAGCAGGAATTAAGCTTGGGGATGCTTCATACGTCTCCAACGTATCTATAATTTTTTATTGTTCCATGCTATTATATTATCTATTTTGGATGTTTTATATGCATTAATATGTTATTTTATATTATTTTTGGGACTAACCTATTAACCTAGAGCCCAGTGCCAGTTTCTGTTTTTCCTTGTTTTTGAGTTTTACAGAAAAGGAATACCAAACGGTGTCCTAATGGAATAAAACTTTCGCGATGATTTTTCTTGGACCAGAAGACACCCAGAGGACTTGGGGAGGGGGTCAGAAGACTCACGAGGAGCCCACAAGCCCACAGGGCGCACCCTGGGGGGCACACCCCCTGGCTTGTAGACCCCTCGGGAGTCCCCCAACCCTAATCTTTGCACTATAAATTCCAAAATATTCCCCCAACACCAGAAGCATCCACAAAAATACTTTTCCACCGCTGCAAGCCTCTGTTCCCGTCAGATCCCATCTTGGGGCCTTTTCTGGCGATCTGCCGGAGCGGGATTTGATCATGAAGGGCCTCTACATCAACCTTGTTGTCCTTCCGATGATGTGTGAGTAGTTTACCACAGACCTACGGGTCCATAGCTAGTAGCTAGATGGCTTCTTCTCTCTCTTTGATCTTCAATACAATGTTCTCCTCGATGTTCTTGGAGATCTATCCGATGTAATATTCTTTTGCGGTGTGTTTGTCGAGATCCGATGAATTGTGGATTTATGATCAGATTATCTATGAATATTATTTGAGTCTTTTTTGAACTCTTTTATGCATGATTAAATATCTTTGTATTACTCTTCGAATTATCGGTTTGGTTTGGCCAACTAGATTGATTTTTCTTGCAATGGGAGAGGTGTTTACTTTTGGGTTCAATCTTGCCCTCACCCAGTGACATAGTAGGGGTAGCGAGGCACGTATTGTATTGTTGCCATCAAGGGTAAAAAGATGGGGTTTTCATCATATTGCTTGAGTTTATCACTCTACATCATGTCATCTTACTTAAGGCGTTACTCTGTTCTTATGAACTTAATACTCTAGATGCATGTTGGATAGCGGTCGATGTGTGGAGTAATAGTAGTAGATGCAGGCAGGAGTCGGTCTACTTGTCACGGACGTGATGCCTATATTCATGATCATTGCCTTAGATATCGTCATAACTTTGCGCTTTTCTATCCATTGCTCAACAGTAATTTGTTTACCCATCGTATGCTATCTTCAAGAGAGAAGCCTCTAGTGAAACCTATGGTCCCCGGGTCTATTTTCCATCATATATTTTCAGATCTATAAACCAAAAAACCCAAAAATACCTTGTTGCAATTTATTTATAATTACTTTAGTTTGCTCTTTTATTTATATTTTATACCTATCTCTATTAGATCTCACTCTTGTTCGTGACCGTGAAGGGATTGACAACCCCTTTTTCGCGTTGAGTGCAAGTGTTTGTTAGTTTGTGCAGGTGCATAGATTGGAGACTTGCTTGTGCCTCCTACTGGATTGATACCTTGGTTCTTATCTGAGGGAAATACTTATCTCTACTTTGCTGCATCACCCTTTCCTCTTCAAGGGAAAAATTAACGCAAGCTCAAGAAGTAGCAACACACACCCGCAAAGCCACTTTTATGCAATACAAGTTGCATGTCAAACAGTGGAACCGGTCTCATGTGTGTGGACATGTAAGGTTGGTCTGAGGGCATCTACAATGCTAGACTCTTATGCAGACGCTTACAGTGAAAAAAAATAGCAGCAAATTAAAAAAGAGCTAGGCGCTTTATCCTCCAACGCAGGGCGCTAATCATAGGCTCTAAATACGAAGGCCCGGCGTCAGTTTCTCTACTCGCGCAGCAGGAAAATTGCCAAGCGCTCGATGCCTCTATTTGCATTGACGCGGCATCAGGCGCTGGGAATAGGTGTGGTAAATGCCGACTAACAAGGAAATTAATCCTGGCGCCTGTCCCTTAGCGCCCGCGTTGGACATGCCCTGAGCCGCTTCATCCCACAATACCGACGAATCCAAATAAGTCAAGGGAAGTAAGCAATCTGAACATCAACGCCCACAACAACTTTGTATTCTACTCGTGCATATACATCTACACATAGACCTAGCTCATGATGCCACTAAAGGGGAACGAAGCATGAAAATCAAAAAAAATCCTACAAAACACCCAAGATCTAATCTAGGAGATGTATAGCAACGAGAGGGGAGTGGTGTCTACATACCCTTGTAGACCGAAAGCGTTAACGATCTAGAGATCGTGATTGGCATAGTACTCGCGTCGAGATCCAATCCGATCCAAGTACCGCACATGCGGCACCTCCAAGTTTAGCACACGTATGGCTCGGCGGCGTCCTCTCCTTCTTAATCCAGCAAGAGAGGAAGAGGAGGTAGATGAGATATGAACCAACACGACGGCGTGGTGGTGGTAGCGGAACTCCGGCAGGGCTTCGCCAAGCGCGTACCGGTGGAGAGGAGGGAGAAGTTGGGAGCGACAGAGGGCAAGGGTGGAGGCGTGTGGCTGCCCTCCCACCTCCCCACTATATATAGGGGTGAGGGGGAGCCGGCCCTAGCCCCTCCTCCAAAGGAGGGGGCGGCGGCCCTAGTGGGGAAACTTGCCCCCCAAGCCAAGGGGAGGCGCCCCCACTTAGGGTTCCCCCAAACCCTAGGCGCATGGGCCACTTGGGGGCTGGTGTGCCTGGCCCATCTAGGCCAAGGCACCCCCCTATAGCCCACATAGGTCCCTGGGGCTGGTGGACCCCCCCGGTGGACCCTTGGACCCCTTCGGTGCTTCCGGTACACTTGCCGGTAAGCCCCCGAACTATTCCGGTGGCCAAAACAGGACTTCCCATATATGAATCTTTACCTCCAGACCATTCCAAAACTCCCCATGATATCCATGATCCCATCCAGGACTCTGAACAACCTACGGACTTTCTGCTGTTAATATCTCAATACTACCCTAGAGCTACCGAATGTTAAGCGTGCGACCCTACGGGTTCGGGAATATGCAGACATGATCGAGACTCCTCTTCGGTCAATAACCAATAGCGGGACCTGGATGCCCATATTGGTTCCTACATATTCAATGAAGATCTTTATCGGTTGAACCACGATGTCAAGGATTCAATTAATCCCGTATGCAATTCCCTTTGTCCGGCGATATGTTACTTGCCCGAGATTCGATCGTAGGTATCTCCATACCTAGTTCAATCTCATTACCGGCAAGTCTCTTTACTCATTCCATAATACAAGATCCCATGACTAAACTCATTAGTCACATGCTTGCAAGCTTCTTGTGATGTTGCATTATCGAGAGGGGCCAGAGATATCTCTCCATCACACGGAGTGACAAATCCCAGTGTTGATCCATGCAACCCAACAGACACCTTCGGAGATACCTATAGAGCACCTTTATAATCACCCAGTTACGAAGTGACGTTTGATAGTGCACAAGGCATTCCTCCGGTATCCGGGAGTGGCATGATCTCATGGTCTAAGGAACTGATACTTGACATGAAGAAAGCTATAGCAAATAATTAAATGATCTGATGCTAAGCTTACGATTGGGTCTAGTCCAACACATCATTCTCCTAATGATGTGATCCCGTTATCAAATGACCACTCATGTCCATGGTTAGGAAACCTTAACCATCTTTGATCAACAAGCTAGTCTAGTAGAGGTCTACTAGGGACACAATGTAGTTTATGTATTCACACATGTATTTAAGTTTCCGGTCAATACAATTCTAGCATGAATAATAAACATTTACCATGAAGGGGAAATATGATAATAACTATTTTATTATAGCCTCTAGGCCATATTTCCAACAATCATGAAATGGCAACATGTTGTGATTTGAACCAATGCAGCTAATAGCAAGATTGGATGAAGCTCAACCAAAGGTTCAAATGCAAGGTTCATATAAAGCATTTAAAATGCCATTAGATGAGTTGTACAATTCAGTGAGTATAAGTTGTTCAAACATGCACAAAAATGCAATAAACAGATTCTTCATATTTTTCTGATAATTTTTCATATATAAATTATTTCATTTGGAGTTACGGCTGAATTTCTATGAATTTTAGAAGTTTTAAACATTTTTCTGAAATTTTCTGGATTAATTTAAAATTAAACTATTTCCAGAAAAACATTACTGCCTCAGCAACACGTCATGATGATGTCAGCAAGTCAATACTTTGACAAAGTCAAAACTGACATGTGGGGCCTACCAGTTAGTGGCACAATTATTGACCTGGTTTAGTCCCGCGTTGACTGGGGTTTGACCCACTGTGGGACCCGCTATCAGTGTCTGTTAGAGGGCTAATTAGAGGGGATTAGCCCCTAATGGCGGCGCCACATCGGCAGTCGCCGGAGTTAGGCCGGTGACGACCAACCGAGCGGTGGAGACGCGTCGGGTTTGCGCTACAGCGCATGGTTTGGGACGCGGTTAGGTTCTACGGCGAGCTGGGGCTCGTGCGCAGCTAGTGGTGTAGACGGCATCGCTGGGGGTGGCCGGAGTCGATGGCGGCGACTACACGGCAGCCACTGGAGTTCGGCTAGGTGCGGGCGCGGGGCTGTAGCTCGCTTCCGAGCAAACAGAGCGCACATGCGGCAGCTACTGGGCAGCAAGAGCTTGACCAGGTGCTCAGCCGTGACGTTGGCCCACCGTAGCGACGACGGCAACAAACACTGTGGCCGGAGCTCACGGGCACTTGCGAGCAGCGGCTACAGAGCAAGATATAGCGTAAGGGAGGAGGGGAAACGGAGTAGAGCTCAAGGTGATCGCGTAGAGGTGGTCTGCGAGCTCGGGGAGGCAGCAAGGCGAGCGCGGGGTCGTCGGCAACCTTGGCGGACGGAGCTTGAAGAAGACGTCGATGGCGGCATTGCAAGGCTCCTGTGGTCGCGTTCTTCAGTGTGCAGCCTCGAGGCGTCGAGGCGGTGATGATGGACCTAGCGGCAGTGCGAAGGGGGCTCGATGGTCGCGGTGGTGGCGAGCGGTGTCGACGGCTGGCTTTCGGTGGTGCTCGGGAGAGAGCTAGAGGAGATGGAGAGAGCTCTAGAGTGAGGGAAGAGGCAGAGGGGGTCGAGGTCATTCTTGTGGCGCAAGGACAGGGCCTCGGGGCGGCTCGGTGACGCGAAGCAGGAGTTGGCCGCGGTCGCACGCTGCTGCTGGCACGCAGCTGCTTCGAGGCGAGGGGAGGAAGACGACGGGCGAGCTGCTGGTGGGCTGGACCTGTGGCTGGACTACCAGGTAAGTTGGCCCAGGTGAGTGTTCTATTATGTTTTACTTTTTGTTTGTTTTCTTTTTATTTTATTTGCCACCGTTTTAAATTCAAACAAGATTCAAAACCAGTGCGAACTTCTCTGAAATATTTTTATGTTGCTAGATGGACTTTTCCAAAGCACATAAAACATTTCAGGGGCATTTGAAGTTATATTCTAATTATATGAATATAACTCAAATTCAAATAGCTATTAATTTAAATTCAAAGTCCCAAAAATAAATCCTTAAATTGTTCAATATTTTTAGTTTGAGCCATAACACTGGCCAAAAATATCAAACATTTAATAAGAGCATTTTGGAAACACTGAATGAGATTTTAGGGGTTTTGCCCTTCTTTTATTTAATTTTTTTTAGGCTTTGGAAATTTCCTCAATTCAAATTCCTTGAATTTAACAAGATGCATGATGATGCTCACAAATGTAGCTAATTGCAAACAATGATCTAGGGATGTGATGCTCACAAGTGGCAAGAGCCTAAGCTTGGGGATGCCCAAGGCACCCCAAGGTAATATTCAAGGACAACCAAGCATCTAAGCTTGGGGATGCCCCGGATGGCATCCCCTATTTTGTCTACAATCCATCGGTAGATTACTTGAGGCTATATTTTTATTCACCACATGATATGTGTTTTGCTTGGAGCGTCTTGTATTATATGAGTCTTTTCTTTATTTTATTTTTAGTTTGCCAAAATCATCCTTGCTAGACACACCTTTTTGAGAGGGACACACATTAATCGTGAATTTATTAGAATACTCTATGTGCTTCACTTATATTTCTTGAGCTAGGTAGTTGCTCTAGTGCTTCACTTATATCTTTTAGAGCACGGTGGTGGTTATATTTTATAGAAATTGATGAACTCTCATGCTTCACTTATATTATTTTGAGAGTCTTTTAAATAGTATGGCAATTTGCTTAGTTTATGAATTTAGTCCTAATATGATGGGTATTCAAGAGGGATATAATAAAAACTTTCATGAAGATCATTGAATATATGAGAAGTTTGATTCCTTGCATTTGTTTTGAGATATAAAGATGGTGATATTAGAGTCATGCTAATGAGTAATTGTGGTTTAGTAAGAATATTTGTGTTAAGGTTTGTGATTCCTGAAGCATGCACGTATGGTCTCTTGTTATGCTATGAAATTGGAGCATGATTTATTATTGATTGTCTTCCTTATGAGTGGCGATCGGGGACGAGCGATGGTCTTTTCCTACCAATCTATCCCCCTAGGAGCATGTGTAGTAGTACTTTGTTTCGAGGGCTAATAAACCTTTGCAATAAGTATGTGAGTTCTTTATGGCTAATGTGAGTCCATGGATTATACGCACTCTCACCTTTCCGCATTTTGCTAGCCTCTTCGGTACCATGCATTGCCCTTACTCTCCTTGAGTTGTGGTGCAAACTTCGCCGGTGCATCCAAACCCCGTGATATGATACGATCTTTCACACATAAGCCTCCTTATATCTTCCTCAAAACAGCCACCATACCTACCTATTATGGCATTTCCATAGCCATTCTGAGATATATTGCCATGCAACTTCCACCGTTCCATTTTATTATGACACATATCATCATTGTCATATTGCTTTGCATGATCATATAGTTGGCATAGTATTTGTGGCTTGGCCACCGTCCATATTTTTTATACATGTCACGCTAGATCATTGCACATCCCGGTACACCGCCGGAGGCATTCATATAGAGTCATATTTTTGTTCTAGTATCGAGTTGTAATTCTTGAGTTGTAAATAAATAAAAGTGTGATGATCATCATTATTAGAGCATTGTCCCATGTGAGGAAAGGATGATGGAGACTATGATTCCCCACAAGTCAGGATGAGACTCCGGACTTAAAAATAAAAAAATAAAAAAAGAGGCCGAAGTGCCAACAAAAAAAGGAAAAAAATGAGAGAAAAAGATAGAAGGGACAATGTTACTATCCTTTTTTCACACTTGTGCTTCAAAGTAGCACCATGTTCTTCATGATAGAGAGTCTCCTATTTTGTCATTTTCATATATTACTAGTGGGAATTTTGTGACGCCCCCGGCTCAATCGTGCACTAATCATACACGCAAATGCACACGATCAAGCCTAAGGACTCACGGGAAGATATCACAACACAACTCTAAAACATAAATAAAGTCATACAAGCTTTATATTACAAGCCAGGGACTCGAGGGCTCGAATACATAGCTCGATGGCATACAAGCGTCAGCGGAAGCATCAGATATCTGAGTACAGATATTAAAAGAGAAACAGAAGGGCCTTTAGAAAGGCGGGGCAAAATAAAACACTACGATCGAAAGGCGCAGGCCTCCTGCCTGGGACCCTCCGATCCTACTCCTGGTCAACGGCAAGCTCGAAGTAATATCCACCCTCGGGATAGTAGTAGCGATCGTCGGCTGGGGCAGCTGTATCCGGGGCTCCGTCATCTGGTCGCATCAAAAGGATATGGGGGAAAAAGAAAGCAAAGCAACCGTGAGTACTCATCCGAAGTACTCAGCAAGCAAGGATCTACACTACATATGCAACATTATCAAACGAAGGCTGTATATGTGGACTGGGCTGCAGAAATGCCAGAATAGAGAGGAGGCCTAGTCCTATCGAAGACTAGCATCTTCAGAGGTCTTGCAGCATTAGAAGAGTGTAGATTAGTACCATATAAAGTAGTAGTAATGTATCAACCTCACCCAGAGATCCTTTCTCGACTCCCTGCGAGAAAGCAATCCCAGAGCCATACAGTCATCAACCTCATCCGGAGATCCCTTCTCGACTCCCTGCGAGAAGCAATCCCAGAGCCATACAGTCATCAACCTCATCCGGAGATCCCTTCTCGACTCCCTGCGAGAAGCAATCCCAGAGCCATACAGTCATCATCCTCGTCCTGAGATCCCTTTTCGACTCCCTGCGAGAAGCAATCCCAGAGCCATATATCCAGGTATCATCTCACGTTCTGGTTGTGTCGATCGTGATACAACTCCGAGTGTCCTTTACCGTAGGACCGGCTATCGATAGATGTGTTCTTCCCTGCAGGGGTGCACCAACTTACCCAACACGCTCGATTAACTCCGGCCGGACACACTTTCCTGGGTCATGCCCGGCCTCGGCCAAACGATACACCGCAGCCCTACCTACAGCTCAGCAGAGAGGTCCCCGCCAGTCTACATCCTAAGCACTCAGGGGTCTTAGGCCATCGCCCAGTGCACTCCGGGTCATTGTGTGCAGGGTGGATACCAGCACCGCCTCGGATGGTCGGTACGATCCGACCGTGCCACAATGCTGAACTGGACGTCTGACAGACCTTTCGGCTGATGCCACGATGCAGAACGCCCATACTATGCCCATGTGATGGTTAGTGCTATCAGGCCAGAGCCCTGCTCGGATCAAATATCCAAATCGTTAGTACCTTGGGCTTGCGGTAAAGAGCAGGGACTCACAAAAGATGTGACCCCGTCGCCCCGTCTCGAGGACTTGCTGCAAGGGTTAAGAATGCCCGGCCGCACCTCGTATTCATCACTCGGGCACCAGACAGGCAACCCGTCTTCACATCACACGCGGGTACCCCTCAGGGTCGACCCGCCTTTCCAAGTAACAACAGTACAGTCCAAGTATCCATGTGTCCATAACATCAGGGGAATCCGAGGTGTCACCCTCGTTGGATTCCTACACGATGTATTCGTCAAGGTGAACTCGGAGGAATCACCCTCGATGGGTTCACACTTGATGAGTTGCACGACAGCGTCGTTATCGGAAGTGGGGAAGGAGGAATCACCCTCGATGACCACGACCGAATAGCTACTCTACAGAGTTAACATCAGAAGTGCTACACGAGGTCTCACCCTCGACACTCGATAGTAACGATGCAGTGTCGTTACAACTAAGGGGGGTGATGTGCGGTGCCGGGGTCAGGTCTTCGATCCCTTTGATCGGGTCTTTTGATAATCCAACGGGGCAATCGGGATAAGTGGGGTCACTGATAGGTCTCTACCCAGCCTATACTAAGCAGTTTAGGATATGCAGGTAATTATCAACCGCAGGTTACAATAAACAGGCTATGCATCAGAATAGGTAAAGCAGTAGCAGCAGCAATTCTAATGCAAGCATGAGAAAATAGAATGGGCGATATCGGGATGATCAAAGTGGCGGCTTGCCTGGTTGCTCGGCAGCAAGGGCAAGGTCGTCAATGGTGTCTTCGGTCTCCGGAGCTGCGTCGGTATCGGGGACGACGTCGGGGTCTAACGAGAGAGAAGAGGGGGAGGAAACAGTAAATATAAAGCAAACAAGAGCATGACATGACATTACGCAGAGTTAAGGGTGTTCTGACGTGGTGCTACACGATATAGACGAAGAGGGAAAACATCCGGGGATGTTTTCCCGGTTCCGGACATTTGTCAGACAGATGGCCGGAGGGGAACGGTTCCATGTTCGGATAGTTAGGGACGTGTGACGGACGAACGGTCCGCGTATTCGGATTCATCTCGTCGTTCTGAGCAACTTTCATGTACAAAGTATTTTCATCTGAGTTACGGATTATTTTATATTAATTTATAAGGATTTAATTCATTTTTAGAATTATCAGAATTAATTTAATTAGAAAATGTATTTATGAGGTCAGCGTGATGTCAGCATGATGTCATCAGTCAACCGTCTGTTGACTAGGTCAATAAACGTGTGGGTCCCGTTCGTCATCGACTGTTAGATTAATTAGGTTAAGTTAATTAAGTTAATTACTTTAATTATTAATTATTTATTTATTTATTTTTTGTTCTCTTTCTTTTCTTTTCTTTTTTTAAAGGGGCTGGGCCCACGTGCAGTGAGCCAGCCGGCCCCTGGTTGGGCACACGCACGGCCTCACAGAGGAGGGCTGGCGTCCCCGGCCAGAAGCGGCGGGGCAGGGCGCGCCCGGCAGCGGACGGCGCCGGCGAAGGGCGGCGCCGGTGGAGGGCGGTGGCGGCGGTCGGTAGTTGCTGGGCGGCGTTGGGCCGGAGTTAGGGCAGCCGGCAGTGGCGGCAGCGCAGCACAGCACCGGTTACGGGTAGCGGCGGGGGGGGAAGCACGAGCGGCGAGCGAGGAGGGGGGTGCGGCGACTAGCAGGCAGAGGCGGGCGATGCGTGGGCGCAGGCGGCCTTGGCCGCGGGAGTAGCAGCAGCACGGGCAGTCGGAGCGGAACAGGGGGGGTGGCCAACAGCAGCAGCAAGCGGGCGCGAGGTCGGGCAGAGCGGGTGCGAGGTCGGGCAAAGCGGGCGCGGCGGGCAGCAGCCAGTGGCGCGGGGCATGGCATGGGGCGCACGGCCAGGGGACGGCCAGCGCGCGAGGCTTTGAGTCTGGGGCACGGCCGACGCGCGCGGGCGTGGCCAGGGCGGCTCGGTGAGCGTGAGGTCGTCGCGAGCTTCGGGCGCGAGCGGGACGGCGCCAAACGACGGTGGGATCGATGGGGAAGAGGGGAACAGACATGGCTCACTGGGAGGAGGTCGGCGGAGAGCTCGGGACGGTCGGAGTGGCGTCGGGGAGGTGGGCCGACGCGGGCGACGGGGACGAGGTAGTCCGGCGGGTTCCGGCTACGGCGCGGTCGCGGATGGGGCGGCGAGGTCCAGGGTGACGGCGTCGAGGTGGCGGGGCACCGGCTCGGGGTCGGGGGAACGACGGGCGTCGATGAGCGTCGGAGCGCCAGCGACGGGCGGCGGCGGGATTCGCTGCCCCGATCCAGAAGGGGATCGGGGAAGAGGAGGGGCGAGGGAGAGACGTGGGTGGGAGTGGGGGTAGCGGGCTCTAGGGTTAGTGGGGGGGTTATACAGGGGCACCAGGTGGGCCGGCCTGACTGGTTTCGGCCAGCTGGGCCGAGGCAGGGGGGCTCTCTTTTCTTTTGTTTTCTATTTTTCCTTTTCTTTTTATTTAATATTATTTTCTACTTTATTAAATTTTAGCTTTTATAAAATACAAAAGTTGTACCTAAAAGAGCATTAATAATTATGCCACTACCACAATTAGCTTCACACCTAAAACAAAATAGTTTGTAACTGTTTACTATTTTAAAACCATTTAAATAATTGTTTTTGCCATTGTTTTACTTATTATAGTGCAATTGAAAACTTTACAGAAGTGTGGTTTCTTCACCAATAATTAGTATGGATTATTTGCCACAACCCGAACATTTTAGTTTTAATATTTGAAAACTTTATTTGTTTGACTTGATTTTGAATTTGAATTTGAATCGATTTTGAATCAAAGGGGATTCTAGCAACAGTAATTGCGATGACATGGCACCTTTAGCGTGTGGTTACTGTAGCTTAACTACCGGGGTGTTACAAATCTCCTCCACTAGAAGAAATCTCGTCCCGAGATTTAAGAGGTGGAGCAAGGGGGGAAGTGTTGGTTACGAAATTCTGACGAATCTTCTTGGTCTTGGTTTGTCTTCTTGAAGAGGTTGATTCTTCTCGTTGATATCTTCATCTCTCTACTATAGGTCATCATGGTGAAGTCGTCATCCTTTCTTCGGGAACTCCATCGTACTTACGAAAGAATAAGGGGGGCATTCCAGGAGAACGGATCTCTGCAAGGTTGTTTATCTGGTAGATAACATCGGGGAAGGTGGCGGAAAGTATCTCTCGAATTGAAACTTAATAAAATATCGAGAGCAAAGTATGAAAGTAGCATGAGAAGTTTCGAGCGGGCATGCAATCGTTCGGTGCCTGAAACAAGGTGTGAAAGGGGTTCATAGCAACGGGAATAAGTATTGTGTCTGATACCAGAATTGATGATCTCATCGGAAGGTGACTCGTGAATTACATACGAGGCCACGCGCGAGGAATAACTTTGGGAACATGGGGTGTACAGGAGAGTCAGGTTTCGATCCTGTGGAACTATGGGTTATGGGCCCACCATGTGGGTTAGAAGTAGGAAGGGCGGTGACGTCTTGCACGATCATGTAAGCAAGGCATGTCAGAGGATAGCCTATCAGTTATGTCGATGACAACATCGGTACCAAGGGCGAGGGACGAAGAGAACCATTTTCCTGCTCATTGAATGAGGCGGACCGATAGGCAAAGTTCTCGTCCATCGGTGGTTACCGAAATGTCATTAACAATAGTAACGGGGTCCCACTGACAAGGTTGTACCTCGAGGTGTTTTCATAAGCAGGGAATTATTTTTGCTTGTATCATATAGGTTACAAGAAAGTTTAAACAAAACAATGGAAAGGAAAATGTGTTTAAACACATATTCCAGGGGTATATCCTTCGCAAGGACAAGCAGAGCATGATATCCATGGCAGGATAGAAAGTAGAAAATGCTTTAGGTAAGGGGAGAGAAATTCCATGACATTACCCATACAATGGTGTTTGGATAATTAAAAAAGAAATTTTAGCATTATGCTTCAAATGTGCTTATTGAAAATCGGAGTACCACAGACAGGCTTCGAGATAGTATAGACATGGTCATCAGGTAAAGGTCGGATCTTGGGAAAACAAAGGATCCATCAAGAACTCCTAGAACACCTCATGCAATTTTATCAGGAAAAGGTGAGGATGTGGCCGATGGGTTCAGCGGCAATCCATCGACATTATATGATCATGTTTGTGTTGGGGGAGTGCAAGAAAGTTGTCGATGACAATAGGAATCATCGAGAGACAAGGGTGGTATTCCTCATCATGAATTCGATTGATATCCTGGAAGAGATCAGAATGTTGATGATGATCACGACACATTTGTCGAAAGATTTTATGAAGTTGTAATCGGTCAGCGATGACATCAAGTCAAAGAAATGATGAAGCAAAAGGTTATTGGAACCATGGGTACGACACAAACTCGAAATCAAGTTTGTTGTTCAAGGAGAAACGATATGACGAGGAAATTTGACGTAAGATTAGCTCACTGTCGAAATTTGTGCTCTGGGAAGAAGGGCCAGGTAGCACAGTTAGTATTTAGCACGACAAGCATATAGCTGATCAAGCTAGGAATGATGTGATGGAGTATCCAACTCCCCAGCAAGAAAGTACCAGGAGTGCTGAATCACCGAGCGGAATCGTTTCATTGTTCGGTGGTCTCGGTTGAAGACAACCCAGAACCCATGGAGTGACTATGACAGGGAATGGTATCACTCCATTGGAAAAATTCATAGGACGTAGTACAATAGGATGATATCCTCGAGATAGTAGGGGGTTAATGTTCGAGGTAGTTCAGTATAGAAGCTAGACAGGTATATCGATTCGCAAAAGACAAGTGCTTTAGCTTGTCCGTGAAATGGGATCAAAGAAGAACAATCATGATCAAGGCCACGATTGTAAGGGATCAAAGCAAAGTACAAGATGAATTTATAACAAGGGATTATCATTTTTACGAGCAGCTTCCATGATAAGTTCTACCTCGGGTCCATGGGCATGAACACAAAGTTCAAGGTCGACTCCCACTTCTTCAATGCATAACCTTTCATTCACTTCTCGTCTTTGAAGAAGTCGTAGAGTTGAAAATTTATCCGACGGAACGCGAGTAGATATATTTCGCATAACTTTTGATTCACACAGATTAGGGAAGGCGTATGTTCAACCCATCGGGGTATCTTAGGAACATATACCTCAAACTGCAGGAGTAATGAACTCAAGCTCGGAAGCAGAGCAAGGTTGCCAAAGCAGAGGATTACATTTACCAAAGGCGTTATGTATCCGAGAAAAAGGACTCGCAAGATTTTGAATATGAAAGACTCTGTCGGATAATAACCCAACAAAGGATTCAGCGATCCTCAATGGATCTGATGTGAGTATCAGTACTCAATCAGAAGAAAGAAAGAGTGCAAAGGCATCAGATTATAGAAACAGCTGGATAATTCAGCGTTCAAGTTGAAGGGAACTAGATGGACAATCCATTGCAACATGATTGGCCGAGACCCAACTCAAGTCCAAAATGACGTCTGAGCCGGTAGGTCGAATTCTGGGAAAGAACTAATGATTGTGAGTATTCGCAACATGATGAATCAATAGACAAGGATGTTAATGAATGTTGCCGGACATATGGATTTAACCATAATGCAGGCAGACAAGACTTTCGGGAGCACTAGGATGCAGAGGATCTTCGGGAGATCGGATAGCAATACGAAGTATTTCGTGAAACACAAGAACAACTGGGGATGAACGGATCCCCGGTAATGTGAGGAGTTAACCGCAGTGCGAAAGAAGCTGCACGGTAGTAGGCTCAAAGGATTCCCAGATTAATGAGGAGTATTTCGGGGTATTTCGTACATAAAGGAGTAACTGGGAATGAAGATACAAATGGCAAAGAAGTGTAGTTATTCATAGTGATTACCGGTGGTACGGATTTGCAATGACTAAGGGCACAAGGGTCTCAGGAAACTTCGGGGAGTATCTTCAGAATCTTCTGATGAAGCAGACGATCATCTGTAGTGAAGGGGCTCTCTGGGATGAAGTGGTTATGAGATCCTAATTTCAGAGTTAGTAAAATCTTTAACCCGAGTAGAATAGAGATCAGAGTCCCAGAGTAAAGGTCGAGGAGTAAAAGATCCTAATACCAACCAATTGGCGACGTGGGCCCGTAAGCCACACAGCCAAGTTAGTTAAACAGTTTTGGAACACTAGACTCAACTTCGGCCAAGGAGTTGGAAAGGGGGGTTCCTACAGGTAGTCGGCTCTGATACCAACTTGTGACGCCCCCGGCTCAATCGTGCATTAATCATACACGCAAATGCACATGATCAAGCCTAAGGACTCACGGGAAGATATCACAACACAACTCTAAAACATAAATAAAGTCATACAAGCTTTATATTACAAGCCAGGGCCTCGAGGGCTCGAATACATAGCTCGATGGCATACAAGCGTCAGCGGAAGCATCAGATATCTGAGTACAGATATTAAAAGAGAAACAGAAGGGCCTTAAGAAAGGCGGGGCAAAATAAAACACTACGATTAAAAGGCGCAGGCCTCCTACCTGGGACCCTCCGATCCTACTCCTGGTCGACGGCAAGCTCGAAGTAATATCCACCCTCGGGATAGTAGTAGCGATCGTCGGCTGGGGCAGCTGTATCCGGGGCTCCGTCATCTGGTCGCATCAAAAGGATATGGGGGAAAAAGAAAGCAAAGCAACCGTGAGTACTCATCCGAAGTACTCAGCAAGCAAGGATCTACACTACATATGCAACATTATCAAAGGAAGGCTGTATATGTGGACTGGGCTGCAGAAATGCCAGAATAGAGAGGAGGCCTAGTCCTATCGAAGACTAGCATCTTCAGAGGTCTTGCAACATTAAAAGAGTGTAGATTAGTACCATATAAAGTAGTAGTAGTAATGTATCAACCTCACCCAGAGATCCTTTCTCGACTCCCTGCGAGAAAGCAATCCCAGAGCCATACAGTCATCAACCTCATCCGGAGATCCCTTCTCGACTCCCTGCGAGAAGCAATCCCAAAGCCATACAGTCATCAACCTCATCCGGAGATCCCTTCTCGACTCCCTGCTAGAAGCAATCCCAGAGCCATACAGTCATCATCCTCGTCCTGAGATCCCTTCTCGACTCCCTGCGAGAAGCAATCCCAGAGCCATATATCCAGGTATCATCTCACGTTCTAGTTGTGTCGATCGTGATACAACTCCAAGTGTCCTTTACCGTAGGACCGGCTATCGATAGATGTGTTCTTCCCTGCAGGGGTGCACCAACTTACCCAACACGCTCGATGAACTCCGGCCGGACACACTTTCCTGGGTTATGCCCGGCCTCGGTCAAACGATACACCGCAGCCCAACCTACAGCTCAGCAGAGAGGTCCCCGCCGGTCTACATCCTAAGCACTCAGGGGTCTTGGGCCATCGCCCTGTGCACAACGGGTCGTTGTGTGCAGGGTGGATACCAGCACCGCCTCGGATGGTCGGTACGATCCGACCGTGCCACAATGCTGAACTGGACGTCTGACGGAACTTTCGGCTGATGCCACGATGCAGAACGCCCATACTATGCCCACGTGATGGTTAGTGCTATCAGGCCAGAGCCCTGCTCGGATCAAATATCCAAATCGTTATACCTTGGGCTTGCGGTAATGAGCAGAGACTCACGAAAGATGTGACCCCGTCGCCCCATCTCGAGGACTTGCTGCAAGGGTTAAGAATGCCCGGCCGCGCCTCGTATTCATCACTCGGGCACCATACAGGCAACCCGTCTTCACATCACACGCGGGTACCCCTCAGGGTCGACCCGCCTTTTCAAGTAACAACAGTATAGTCCAAGTATCCGTGTGTCCATAACATCAAGGGAATCCGAGGTGTCACCCTCGTTGGATTCCTACACGATGTATTCATCAAGGTGAACTCGGAGGAATCACCCTCGATGGGTTCACACTTGATGAGTTGCACGACAGCGTCGTTATCGAAAGTGGGGAAAGAGGAATCACCCTCGATGACCATGACTGAATAGCTACTCTACAGAGTTAACATCAGAAGTGCTACACGAGGTCTCACCCTCGGCACTCGATAGTAACGCTGCAGTGTCGTTACAACTAAGGGGGGTGATGTGCGGTGCCGGGGTCTGGTATTCGATCCCATTGATCGGGTCTTTTGATAATCCAGCGGGGCAATCGGGATAAGTGGGGTCACTGATAGGTCTCTATCCAGCCTATACTAAGCAGTTTAGGATATGCAGGTAATTATCAACAGCAGGTTACAATAAACAGGCTATGCATCAGAATAGGTAAAGCAGTAGCAGCAGCAATTCTAATGCAAGCATGAGAAAATAGAATGGGCGATATCGGGATGATCAAAGGGGGGGCTTGCCTGGTTGCTCGGCGGCAAGGGCAAGGTCGTCAATGGTGTCTTCGGTCTCCGGAGCTGCGTCGGTCTCGGGGACGACGTCGGGGTCTAACGAGAGAGAAGAGGGGGAGGAAACAGTAAATATAAAGCAAACAAGAGCATGACATGACATTACGCAGAGTTAGGGGTGTTCTGATGTGGTGCTACACGATATAGACGAAGAGGGAAAACATCCGGGGATGTTTTCCCAGTTCCGGACATTTGTCAGACAGATGGCCGGAGGGGAACGGTTCCATGTTCGGATAATTAGGGACGTGTGACGGACAAACGGTCCGCGTATTCGGATTCGTCTCGTCGTTCTGAGCAACTTTCATGTACAAAGTATTTTCATCTGAGTTACGGATTATTTTATATTAATTTATAAGGATTTAATTCATTTTTAGAATTATCAGAATTAATTTAATTAGAAAATGTATTTATGAGGTCAGCGTGATGTCAGCATGATGTCGTCAGTCAACCGTCTGTTGACTAGGTCAATAGACATGTGGGTCCCGTTTGTCATCGACTGTTAGATTAATTAGGTTAAGTTAATTAATTTAGTTAATTAATTAATTACTTTAATTATTAATTATATATATATATTTTCCCTTTCTTTTCTTTTCTTTTTTTAAAGGGGCTGGGCCCACGTGCAGTGAGCCAGCCGGCCCCTGGCTGGGCACACGCACGGCCTCACAGAGGAGGGCCGGCGTCCACGGCCAGAAGCGGCGGGGCAGGGCACGCCCGGCAGCGGACGGCGCCGGCGAAGGGCGGCGCCTATGGAGGGCGGTGGCGGCGGTCGGTAGTGGCTGGGCGGCGTTGGGCCGGAGTTAGGGCGGCCGGCAGTGGCGGCAGCGCAGCGCAGCAGCGGTTACGGGCAGCGGCGGGGGGGAAGCACGAGCGGCGAGCGAGGAGGGGGGTGCGGCGACCAGCAGGCAGAGGCGGGCGACGCGCGAGCGCAGGCGGCCTTGGCCGCGGGAGTAGCAGCAGCACGGGCAGTCAGAGCGGAACAGGGGGGTGGCCAACGGCAGCAGCAAGCGGGCACGAGGTCGGGCAGAGCGGGTGCGAGGTCGGGCAAAGCAGGCACGGCGGGCAGCAGCCAGTGGCGCGGGGCATGG
Source organism: Thinopyrum elongatum (assembly GCA_011799875.1). Taxonomy (NCBI): domain Eukaryota; kingdom Viridiplantae; phylum Streptophyta; class Magnoliopsida; order Poales; family Poaceae; genus Thinopyrum; species Thinopyrum elongatum. Next base: position 120,340,375 of record CM022300.1, read on the forward strand.
CGTGGGGCGCACGGCCAGGGGACGGCCAGCGCGCGAGGCTTGGAGTCTGGGGCGCGGCCGACGCGCGCGGGTGTGGCCAGGGCGGCTCGGTGAGCGCGAGGTCGTCGCGAGCTTCGGGCCCGAGCGGGACGGCGCCAAACGACGGTGGGATCAATGGGGAAGAGGGGAACGGACATGGCTCACTGGGAGGAGGTCGGCGGAGAGCTCGGGACGGTCGGAGTGGCGTCGAAGAGGTGGGCCGACGCGGGCGACGGGGACGAGGTAGTCCGGTAGGTTCCAGCTACGGCGCGGTCGCGGACGGGGCGGCGAGGTCCAGGGTGACGGCGTCGAGGTGGCGGGGCACCGGCTCGGGGTCGGGGGAACGACTGGCGTCGACGAGCGTCGGAGCGCCAGCGACGGGTGGCGGCGGGATTCGCTGCCCCGATCCAGAAGGGGATCGGGGAAGAGGAGGGGCGAGGGAGAGACGTGGGTGGGAGTAGGGGTAGCGGGCTCTAGGGTTAGTGGGGGGGGGGTTATACAGGGGCACCAGGTGGGCCGGCCTGACTGGTTTCGGCCAGCTGGGCCGAGGCAGGGGGGGCTCTCTTTTCTTTTGTTTTCTATTTTGCCTTTTCTTTTTTTTAATATTATTTTCTACTTTATTAAATTTTAGCTTTTATAAAATACAAAAGTTGTACCTAAAAGAGCATTAATAATTATGCCACTACCACAATTAGCTTCGCACCTAAAACAAAATAGTTTGTAGCTGTTTACTATTTTAAAACCATTTAAATAATTGTTTTTGCCGCTGTTTTACTTATTATAGTGCAATTGAAAACTTTACAGAAGTGTGGTTTCTTCACCAATAATTAGTATGGATTATTTGCCACAACCCGAACATTTTAGTTTTAATATTTGAAAACTTTATTTGTTTGACTTGATTTTGAATTTGAATTTGAATCGATTTTGAATCAAAGGGGAGTCTAGCAACAGTAATTGCGATGACATGGCACCTTTAGCGTGTGGTTACTGTAGCTTAACTACCGGGGTGTTACAAATTTTTCGTTATAGAACTTGATTTGTATATTCCAATGATGGGTTTCCTCAAACGCCCTAGGTCTTCATGAGCAAGCAACTTGGATGCACATCCACTTAGTTTTCTTTTGAGCTTTCATACACTTATAGCTCTAGTGCATCCGTTGCATGGCAATCCCTACTCCTTGCATTGACATCAATTGATGGGCATCTCCATAGCCCGTTGATTAGCCTCATCAATGTGAGACTTTCTCCTTTTTTGTCTTCTCCACACAACCTCCAACATCATATTCTATTCCACCCATAGTGCTATATCCATGGCTCACGCTCATGTATTGCATGAGAGTTGAAAAGGTTGAAGCACGTTAAAAAGTACGAACAAATTGCTTGGATTGTCATCGGCATTGTGCATGATAAATACTTTGTGTTAAGAAGATAGGGCATGACAAGACTATATGATTTTGTAGGGATAACTTTCTTTAGCCATGGTATTTTGAGAAGACATGATTGCTTTTTAGTATGCTTGAAGTATTATTGTTTTTATGTCAATATTAAACTTTTGTTTTGAATCTTATGGATCTGAATATTCATGCCACATAAAGAAAGATTACATGATAAACATGTTAGGTAGCATTCCACATCAAAAATTCTACTTTTATCATTTACCTACTCGAGGACGAGCATGAATTAAGCTTGGGGATGCTTGATACGTCTCCAACGTATCTATAATTTTTTATTGTTCCATGTTATTATATTATCAATCTTGGATGTTTTATATGCATTATTATGCTATTTTATATCATTTTTTGGGACTAACCTATTAACCTAGTGCCTAGTGCTAGTTGATGTTTTTCCTTATTTTTGTCTTTACAGAAAATCAATACCAAACGGAGTCCAAACAGAACGAAACTTTTGGACGTTTTTTCTTGGACCACAAGATACCCTGGAAGCTTCGGGAGGAGGCCAGAAGGGCCACGAGGTGGCCACAAGCTCACAAGGCGCGCCCTAGGAGGGCGCCCCCCAAGCTTGTGGGCCCCCTGTTGCTCCTCCAGCCCTAATTTTTCTTCTATAAATACCCAAATATTCCCCGTAGACCAGAGGGCACACCAAAAATACTTTTCCGCCGCCGCAAGTTTCTGTCTTCGTGAGATCCCATCTGGGAGCCTTTTTGGGTACTTCGCCGGAGGGGGATTCGATCACGGAGGGCTTCTACATCAACCTTGCTGCCCTTCCGATGATGTGTGAGTAGTTTACCACAGACCTACAAGTCTATAGCTAGTAGCTAGATGGAATCTTCTCTCTCTTTGATCTTCAATACAATGTTCTCCTCGATGTTCTTGGAGATCTACTAGATGTACTCTTCTTTTGCGGTGTGTTTGTTGAGATTCGATGAATTGTTTGTTTATGATCAGATTATCTATGAATATTATTTGAGTCTTCTCTGAATTCTTTTATGCATGATTTACATAGCTTCGTATTTCCCTCTGATCTATTGATTTGGTTTAGCCAACTAGATTGGTTTTTCTTGCAATGGGAGGGGTGCTTTGTAATGGGTTCAATCTTGCGGTGCTCAATCCCAGTGACAGAAGGGGACATGACATGTATTTGTATTGTTGTCACTAAGGATTAAAAGATGAGTTTTTTCATATTGATTGGATCTATCCCTCTACATCATGTCATCTTGCTTAAGGCATTACTCTATTTTTGTTAACTTAATACACTAGATGATGTTGGATAGCGGTCGATGTGTGGAGTAATAGTAGTAGATGCAGACAGGAGTTGGTCTACTTGTCTCGGATGTGATGCCTATATACATGATCATTGTCTTAGATATCATCATAATTATTCGCTTTTCTATCAATTGCTCAACAGTAATTTGTTTATCCACCGTATGCTTTCTTTCAAGAGAGAAGCCTATAGTGAAAACTATGGCCCCCGGGTCTATCTTTTAGCATATTATTTTCAGATCTATAAAATCAAAAATACAAAAATACCTTGCTACAATTTATTTACTTTTATTTTATTTTACACTTTTACTTATCTTTTATATCTATCACTATCAGATCTCATCCTTGCAAGTAACGTGAAGGGATTGACAATCCCTTTATCACGTTGGGTGCAAGTATTTATTTGTTTGTGTAGGTGGAATTATTGGAGACTTGTGTGTTCCTCCTACTGGATTGATACATTGGTTCTTAACTGAGGGAAATACTTATCTCTACTTTGCTGCATCACCCTTTCCTCTTCAAGGAAAAACCAACGCAAGCTCAAGAAGTAGCACTTATCAGGCTGAAGCCTCTTAACATAAGCATCACATCCCCAAACTTTGAGAAATGACAACTTAGGTTTCTTGCCAAATCATAATTCATACGGTGTCGTCTCAACGGATTTAGATGATGCCCTATTTAAAGTGAATGCACCTGTCTCTAATGCACAACCCCAAAATGATAGTGGAAAATCAGTAAGAGACATCATAGAACGCACCATATCCAATAAGGTACGGTTACGATGTTCGGATGCACCATTACGCTGTGGTGTTTCAGGCGGCGTGTGTTGTGAAACAATTCCACATTGTCTTAATACCAAACTCGTAACTCAAATATTCACCTCCATGATCAGATCGTAGAAATGCATACCAAGCTCGCCTCTGAAGATACATCTTTAATGACCCCCTTCCAAGTGATGTGTCAAAGGAATAGAAGGTAGATGGGCGAACGAAAGGAGAGACCAACCATGCCGGGGAGCTCCATCCACAAGACACCTCACTGTGCATTAAATGCTTTTGTCCTAACCCGTCAGAGTTAGGTATTTGACACTGTAGCCTCTATTTGCAGTGTAGATTTACCATCTTGCCATTATGGTGACCCCTTTGTCTATAAAAGGAGGCCCATGGCTACCTTAACAAGGGTCGAAACCCTGTTCATTCTACGTGTGTAGCTGCATCTCCCGTGCACCTTGCCAGACGTGCGCTCCTTCTAGCTGGATTCATATACACAACCAATACACAAAGCAGGAGTAGGGTTTTACGCTTCACAGCGGCCCAACCCTGGGTAAAAATGGTGCGTTCTCTACTGACCCTGCTCTTTGTGCCTGTCGATCCCTCCAGTCGAACCACAAAGGGAGCACCATGATCCCATAGATGGTCGTACGCACGATAACTTCTAAGCATTAGACATCGCATAGCTAATTACGAGCTAAAAAACTAACTAATTTTCACGGTGCATGCATAAGAGAATTCATGTATTGCAAAGCCCGTACCTTGATCTTTAACTTCTTAGTTCGATTCTCGCGACAAATCCTATTCGAAATGCTTCTCCACAAAGTGCTATTCTCCACTGGACACGGAATCCTTCGATACACCTGGCGTCATGTATAGCTAGCTCCGTGACGGCAGGTGTCACGTGTCGGATGGCGTACTTACCGCCGCGGTAGATTTGACAATACCATTCAGGGGTTGATCTTTTCTGTCAATTGCACTATGTAGGTGATCCTTCTGGACAAAAATTCTCTGCATCTCTACCTAATAATAAAGCATGGAGTGCTTCTGCCGGTCCGTCCGTCGCACCTTTTTGCAAAAAAAAACCTTTGTTTTCTTAAAATCAACCCGCAGTCTGGACTTAAGTCACATCCGAACCGTTATTTTACATTTTTACGAAAACACCCTGACCTTTTAGGTAATTCATCCGCGGATCATATATTTAAGTCAAACAAATACTTTTCTAAATCATCCATATCTTTTAAACCGTAACTCCAATTTGAACATGTTATATATGAAATTTGATTAGAAAAATATGTAGAATATGAATATGTGATTATTTTTACCTATTAAGTATTTTTAAATATTATTTTGGAACATATTTAAGTCAAACAAATGATTTTCTAAATTATCCGTATCTTTTAAACCGTAATTCCGATTTTAACATGTTATATATGAAATTTGATTAGAAAAATGTGTGGAATCTGAGTATGATGTTAATTTTACCTGTTAAATATTTTTTAAATATTGTTTTGGAAGCAAACTTATAATCTATATCGCATGATATGTTTTTCTTTCGTACCGGCAGCGATCCGGATTGCAAATAAACACCCACTATAACCATATAGGGAAAACAAAATATCGATAACTACACGTGCATACATCTGAAAAACGTCGTAGGGAAAACAACAGATTTCTCATCGCGAGAGTGAGAGAAAACAAAAGAGAGAGAGAGAGAGAGAGAGAGAGAGAGGGAGAGAGACGCCTTAGGATTAACCACATTCAAACACGTTTTGGTTTGTGTGAACACTGAGGCCATCGCCGGCGAGGATGAGAAGGAGGATAAGCGGCAACACAAATATGATGCCTCGCTAAAATAAAGGAGATAGACCTATTTGTGGTCTTGAGTGATGGTTGTTGGGTTGAGAGCGTGTGTTATGTTTTTTCTTCCGTTGCAACGCATGGGCTCTTTTGCTAGTAGTTTCCAAAGATTATAGGGCAGAAAAAGGAAATCTATGAGATTGCACCACGATTGAAACGAATCGATCGCTGGCGCGGAAGTTCGAAAAAGAACAGAAAAATGTATCGATCGCTCGCGCGGAAGTTTCCAAATCAAAAGAGGAAAAAAAAAAAAGGAATGAATCGCTCGCGCGGAGCACGGCGCTCAGTCGCAAAACAGACGCCCTCTCTGTGACCTGTGCAAAGGCGACCTGCCCCCACAACGCCGCCGCCTGCGACGAAGACGGCGGAGCCAAGCACCTTCTCGCCGCCACCTTCCACTGCTAATCCCACCACCCCTCCTGCATCCCATTTACCGCCGCCGACGAAGCCCCAGCTGCCCGCGCTACCTTCTGCCTTCTCGCGGATCCTGGGACGGCCGAGCCGTCGGGCTACACTGCGGCGGGCAATCGTTGGGGGGCATCCTTCCGAGGCGCAGTGGAGCAATCGACGGGAGCCCTTGAGGTAATTGCTCGGATTCGAATTCCAGATCTTTTTGGAGTTTCTACGGCAACAATCCCGGCCGTTTCGTCCTTGGATCCGGACTCCCTTCTTCTAATCGGATCACCGGTGAGGCCTCAGCTCGTTTGGATATAAGTGCAGCCAGCCCTCGTTGTGCTTCTTCTCAGATTAGATACAAGCCAAGTCCAATTGGGTTGCCGCTGAAGCAACTCTTCTCCCACAAGAACTGCTTTTGCAATTGCTCCAATGGAGGTCTGTAGCGTAGCCAGGATAACGAGCTTTGCACATTTTGGCCTGAAAATTTTGCCTAAGCTCCTGGCTCTTTCTCCCGGTTCATTGGGGAAATTCAGAAAGGTCTCACCACCCATGGAAACTGAAACTGTGGTGAGAAATTCGCCGGAGCTGCCGCAGGATGTATTGATGGACATATTTTCACTCCTGGAGATACCTGACCTCATGCGTGCGGCCGCTGTCAGCTCCTCATGGCGCTCCGCGTATACCAGCCTCTGCAGCCAGCTTGAGCTGTACAAACGGCCTCAAACGCCTTGCCTCCTCTACACCTCTGAATCTGCTGGTGAGAATGTAGTTTGTCTCTACAGCCTCGCAGAGAAGAGGGTCTACAATTTAACTCTCCCGGATCCACCCATCCGCAGCAGGTATATTATTGGGTCATCGCATGGTTGGCTAGTTACCGCGGATGACAAGTCTGAGCTACACCTTATCAATCCGGTCACTGGTCAACAGATTGCTCTCCCGTCAGTGGTCACCATTGGTTATGTAGAGCCAATCTTTGACAATGCAGGCACGGTTATTATGTATAAATTGCGGCAGCAACTTTACGATCCGGACTTAGACCCCGAAATGGTTGGTCCCAAAATGTTAACCCATGCTCCTGACAAGCTCCGCGACCATGTCTACATCAGGGTATTTATCTTTCCAGATCCGTCCACAGGAAGCTACATTGCGGTTCTCATCCATGGTCCAGTACGTCAGCTTTCGTTTGCAAGGGTAGGAGATTGTAAGTGGACCTCGCTGCCGCCGGGTTGGAACTATGATCTATGCATCTACATGGATGGTCTATTGTATGCATCCACAAGAGCCGGGCAAATGGATGCTTTTGACCTCACTGGTCCTACCGTCACGAGGAATATAATTGCAGACGAGATTGCCATTAACAGTTCTGAGTACAAGGGGCAGTTCTACCTTCTTCAGGGTCCATGGGGCGGTCTGCTGCAAGTTTGCAGGAAGGCTGAACTCATAGATGCGGGTTATGAGGAGCTCATAGTTAAAACTAATAAAGTCTTGTTACACAAAGTTGATATGGAAGCAGAAGAGCTCGTGGAAATAAATAGCTTGCATCATAACGTGCTGTTTCTGGGGCGTAACCAGCCTATATGCCTTAGTGCTGAAGAATATCCGCAACTGAAGGCAAATTGTGTCTATTTCGCAGATGATGAGCAATATAATTGGATGTATAAGACGAATCCCCGGGATATAGGTGTTCTCAACCTTGAAGATGACAGTAGGGAGGAAATTGTGTCCCCGCTTTGGTGCAGCTGGCCAAGTCCCATATGGATAACACCCAGTCTTACAGTGATGAACCTGTCATTGTACAAATAGGTAGCCTTTTTAATTATGTACCTTGATTTTGGGGTCTGTCGACCAAATTAGTCACTCTTTTGCAGGCAGATGCTATGACAACGGAAGCATGTTCCGTTTATCTTTTTTTCCATACATTGTTTGCTGTATCTGATGAAACTATGGCCAAAAAAAAAGGAATGGAAATGGTTCTCTACAACAATTTGGTTTGCTGAATATTTTTTGTTTGATACCCCCCTCCCCCCCCCCCCCCCCCCCCCCCCCTAACTGAAAGTATAATTTGCGTACTCTCGGAAAAAAAATAACTGAAAGTTCAAGCCACGTAGTAACCATCGAGTAGAATGGTCTATTATTCTCTTCTGTATGATATACTATGTATTTCTGATGCTTTCACTGTGCCTGGATCATTTATTTAATTGGGATATTCTTCATTAACTAGACATTGAACGTGACATCATTTTCTAAGTATTATCGGCACATGTTGTCAGTGGAATTGCTAATCCCTGTCCATGGTTGAAGATAACTGAAGATTTTATGTAAATTAGACTCTTGCTCCTGGGCTACTTAATACGGTTCCTTCATGCTTCGGCAAGCATTTTGGACGAGTTACTGTGGTCGGCATGTTTGTTGGCATACTCATGGAAACATCACACACACCCCCCCCCCCCCCCCCCCGCCCCCCCCTCCCGAACACCCTTACATCCACAGCTTCTTATGTAGGTATGCCTACCAGTGCTAATTCACTATTTATTTAGCTGGTGTACATTTGTTCTCCTTGTATACGATGCAATTTTATTCTCCCTGTAAGGCATGTGCATGTCTTGGTTAAAAATAAAAATAGAAGTATGCATGTCGGCAAAATTGCAGCATAGAACATGAGCATAAACACTTGTGGAACTGGTGGCACAACTCCAAATGTTTTCCCTGCAAATTAGTCTAGAAACTAATTTTATGCAATTCCGAGTATTACCTTCACAATTTTCATTGATGCACTCAGTGTATAACGGAAAGCTCCAGCTTTCAGAGGTATCTTAATGGTAGAGAAGAATCTGTTTTGGCGGAGCACGAGTACCATCGGTGAGAAGGAATTGCAGAACCCTGAAGCGACAGCCATCAAGCCATCTCATGCTCATTGGGGATCCAATATTCCACTACAATTTCAAGTTGGCGCAGTCTGCCAAAAAAAAGGAAAAAAAATTCTTGGCACCAGATTCCAAGGCGCCTAAGCAGCTATGAATCTGATCTCATGTTGAGGTTGAACAAGGGGCCACGACAGTCAAACATGCAGTATCTTGCCCACCCCATTTTGTCAACCTATGCCTCGCAGTGTAGGTAATCTTCATCTTAAAACTACAGGGATCACAACTAATGATTTGAATGATCATTTCTCGTGAATGATAGTTTGGTTCGACCTGACTTTTGTATGGGACATCTGAATCTCATACTGCAGGCCAGTGAAAAAGTACCCCTGCTTATGAAACAACGTGGTTGCTTTGACGTGGGTTTACACAATTCATATCTTCTGCGATCTTGTAAAACAGCCTCATACTTGGACTAACAAGATGTTTTCAGCACTTACAAAAGATTGGATAGATGTCTAGTAAATATTTGAATGCCGTGCTGTTCATCGAAATATTACACTCTATAATAGTAGATCTTTTTAATCGATTCCCACTTACACATGCTATGGGGGCATTGTGCAGGTTCAAGCCACATAAGCGCAGGAAGATGGATGAAAACTATGATGGAAACACTAGTCAGCGGGAATTTGCTCGACCAAGAACACTTATGCCTTGGTGATACGGGTGTATGAAAGAAGTTGAATAATACAGAGCCACTAATACCGACCATCAGCAGAATAACAACCTCTTCGATCTTGATGATGCTGTTCGGGAAATCAAGAGAATACACTGGCATGGCGTGTCTATACCACTACCAGAAATGGCATGTCTTCTCTAACTACAAGCGTAGGCAAGATGTTGCATGTGCCCAATGCTGTTCGATCGAAGGCTGGCAAGAAGAGGGATTTTATTTTTGAAGACTGATGCTTTTTAGTCCTTATGATAGGTCAAGTCTAGTTGAGAGACATGATGTAAGGGCCAGATCATTCTGGCTGGTTCTGAATTTACTGTATTTTGTTTGTCTTGAAAAAAGACGAAGTACAATGAAGTTTTAACTAATGCAGATTTTCATCAGTACATTTTCATAGCAGAGGGTAGCATAAGGTCCAAAAACGCATGAACCAGGAAACCATCACAATGACAATGTCCATCTAATTTTACATGGTGCTATTTCTATTTCTGTTTGTATACCAGCAGCCACTCATTCTCTTTTTGTTCTGCAGCTTCTGCATAATAGTATCATTTGTAGGATTTGCCACTATTGTTCCTATTCTGAATGTAAAGGATTCAATAGAAGTGGAAACATCAGTACTAAGTTCTGCTGTATAAACAATCTTCGATAGAATCTAAGACACCAAAACCGTTCCATCCATCACGAATGACCATCCACAAGATTTTTGTACAAAATTCTCCAAAGAGCACACTAGCGTGCACAGGTCATGCGAAACAGAGTGAAAACTAAACTAGTGCTATAACAAGGCTGCCCTTTTTCTTGCAACTTTCCATCCCAACTCCCTTGTGAGACTTGCTGATATGACGATCATTTTCACTTGCGCATGTTGTGGCAATAGTAGTGGTGCTTCCCCAGCTCGCTCTTGTCCGTGGCAATCACAAGGCAACCCACCTTGTTGCATTCCTCCACTCCCGCTTTGTGACGACTTCTGATATGGCGATTCTTCTGAAAAGAAAAAGAGAAACCTGATTAGTCTCTAAATTTAGTTTACCACACTCAACTAGAAAGTTCAGAGAAAATCGCTACCTGCTCGTCACTACTACCATATTTAGAGCCCTTGTTGCCAGTGGGGTCAAAGTGACAGACCATGCACAGAGTCATTCCATTATCCTCGAGGCTGCTAAGGTTCTTATCCCAAAAGCTCCTGTGAGCATCCCTCTCGATCTACAACAGTCAAACAGTTTTCAAAACCAGTCAGTTAATTTCATGCCTATGAGCAACAAAAATGCAGCAAACTAGTAAAACATAATGGGCAATTGGTCTTCGGAAAGGCTCAAACAAAAGGATGATCTGCAGTCACGTGACATACCATTGGAAATTTCTACATCGTCACAATATGATCAAACACTAAGGAGAGATACACATTCTTCACCAAAACAGCTATCTGATAAATCCCCATCTTCAAATGACCAAAGGTTTTCAGGCAGGCTTAGCGGTGGCTGTAGTCTTGATAACAAAGGGGGGAAAGGAGCAACCTGACTAGATATAGAGATCGGGGTGTGGTGATTTATCCTTAGAAAGGTCACTTCATCAAGATCGAACACTAGCTAAAATTCCATACAAAGAATCAACACCCTCTGCATCATCCATAAGCAGAGCAGAGGTGGGCATTTTTCAGGCACTTCTTCAGTAGAAACTAAAACAAGGCAAGGGATTGGGGTTTTAAATTGTAATGTAACAGAATTGTGATCAACTATTCTACTTCTACCATTATAGTGACAGCAAACATCAGTTTTTTCAGAGATCTAAACCTGCCTACACAGTGGCGGCGCCACGGTAGGGGCGACTATGGTCGGCCGCCCCGGGTAGCCGAAATCCCGTATACGAAAAATACGATTCGTTTTGTACATGGGCTGATATATGTGGAGATTTGCACTGGACTGCACGATCACACAACAAGCCCAGTAGCAGCCCATAGCCCCAAAACACACGTACATGCAGTCCGAGTAATCCCCAAATCGAGCCAGGCAGCCAGCGCCCAGCGAGACTAACCTAGCCGCCGCCGGCTCGCCGCCACAGAGCTCCGCCTCGCCGGACCGCCAGCCGCCGGGCACCTGATCCAGATCCGCGTCGGCGGATGAGCGAACCAAAAGAAGATGTCCCGGGTCTGGGAGGAGGCAGCGGCGGCAGAGCATCTAGCTCGTGCAAACGCGCAGCTACAATTTGCAAAATCAGCAAACGCAATCAGCGGGTAGTCCAACTTCAATCCATTTCCTTCTGATGTTGATCTTCAATGTCTAGCCAACTACAAATTGCTGCTTATTTTGGAACCAATTGCTGCAATTCAGTACTATACATGGTTATGTTGTAATGTAGGTTTTTTTTAAGAAAATGGAACCAATTGCTGCTTATTTTGAAACCCACCTAACTACTGAATCTCAAGCTACTGTTCATGAAACTGATGCAAACATTTCATCCATTGATACCTGTGATGCAAACATTGTAGAAAATATTGTTCATGAACCTGAAGTATCTAATCGGGGATCTCATGATAACACTTTGCAAACTTCTATTCTAATTCAACCCGATCCGGGACTCCAAAAACAAATTTGTGATTATTCTACTCCAGAAATCAGAGATGCGGTGAGGAGGGAATATTTTAAGAAAGGCCCATGTCAGCCGTATGGTCATGATTTCACTCGCAACATGTTCATGTTAGATTTTGTGATTTTTGGTGGTTACATCATCTAGTTGTTGAGAATTTTGAACTGTTCTAAATCATTGGTTATGTTAATTTTCGAGCGCATCTAGCTTCATATTTGAATTTTATGAGTTTTGGTTCAGCGGACTTGCATTTGTCAATGAAAAAATTTGCACCTCAAATGTTCCGCCCCGGCTAAGTTCAATTCGTGGATCCGCCACTGTGCCTACACGCCGATGAACGGTCAAAACACGCTGATGAACGAGCACAGGAGCGGAAAGGAACAATCGTCAGAAACTGAACTCATAGCAAAGCGAACGAGCGAGCGCATGATCGATCGTACCTCATACTCATCCTTGTTCTTGTCCGCTTCCTTCCTCCTCTGGGCCTCCTCCCGCCTCCTTTGCCTGTCCTCCTCCTCCATCTTGGCCTCCTCCTTCCTCCGCGCGGCGTCCTCCCGCTGCCTTCTCTTGGCCTCCTCCTGGTCAGCCTTTTTCTTGTCCTCGGCAAGCTTCTGCCTGGCATCCTCCAGCTTCTGCCTGGCCTTCTCCTTGGCCGCCTTCTCCTCTTCTTTCCTGATCCTGGCCTCCTCCTTGGCCGCCTCCTCCTCTTCTTTCCTCTTCCTGGCCTCCTCCTCCTGCCTCTTCTTCTTGTCCTCCGCCTTGGCCTCCTTCTTGGCCTTCTTGGCCGCCGCCTCGGCCACCACCTTGGTCTTCGCCTGGGCCTCCTTTCTGGCCGCTTTCTTGGCCTTCTGCCTTGCTCGTTTCCTGGCGGCACTCTCCGTCTTCTTCTGGCGATCCTCATCGTCTTGGCCGCCTGTCTCGTTCTTGTTCTTGGCATCATTGCGCTCCTCCTCGTCTTGGCCCGTCGGTAAGCGGCATGCGCGCCACAGTAGCAGAGAGAGCGGAGAGATAAGCCCAATGAAGAGGCTACCGAGCGCAAGATCCTGATCCAGCTCCCCGCCGGCGGCGGTGGGCGTGGCACCGGCACCGGCGGTGGCCGCTGGCCAATTTGCTTCATCGCAGAGGATGCGGGCTTGCGGAGGGAGCACGAGGTAGTTTGGGGTGGAGGGGAGGAGAGTGCGGTGCGGTGGCTGGCTTCCGGTGGGGGGAGTCGCAGTGCGGCGCGGTGGCGTTGGGAGTTGGGACGGAGGTGGGAGGAGGAAGAAGGTTTCGAGCGACGAGTACGCGGGGAGGGGGACGGGGGCGGGGACGAACTGAATTTAACGGCCACCTCCTCGTCTCTGCCTTCTCTCTCTCTCTCTCTCTCTCTCTCTCTCTCTCTCTCTGTGGTTAGGCACGCACGAGGAGGCCTTTTTTCTCTTGGACCGGGCTAATTGAGCCCAACCATTTTCTTCTCTTCTATCTTTTTTTTTAATTCCTGTCCGGTTGCCTCTCCGAGCTCCGGCGGCCGGCGACCGTGGAGTGCTCCCAAACCCCCGCGTGCCAATAGGGCAACCGACCGGCACGTTTCGGTCCCAGCCGAACCGACCGAGCCGTAACCCCTAAGTGGCTCGAGGTCTGCTCACTGGCTCACCGCATCGCATCCTCGCTCCTCGGCGCTCAACCACCAGCACCGGCGGCGGCGAGTAACCTCAAGGGCGCGGCGCTGGCTCTTCTCCGTCTCCTCGCTGCCAGGGACGTCCACGACCTCCTCCCCCTCATACCCACCCACCCCTCCCAACTCCAATGGCAGCATGCCCGCCAGCTGCTCGACGAAACGAAACGGCCGACCAACTGACCAGCATCCATGCCCAATCTACTCCATGGTACGTGTCTCGGATCCCATCTTTCCATTCTTCAGTTTGCAATCGTGTGTCACTGAATGTGTGAACCTTTATCTGTTGAATCGAGTGCATTTCAGGCAGGCTGTAGGGGCGAGCCCAAGCATGATGCTCACAACCCTGCACCTTAAACTCTGCTAGATCCCAAAGATAGTTTTGTGGCGACAGAGGGGAACGGCGAAATCCCACTTTTGTGCCCCAAATATTTTGATGAAGGGTGTGATGGTGTTTGTTCTTGTTACACGCAGAGTGGCGCTGCATGCGTCCACTCGATTTAGTTCATCCGAAAGTCTGGTACATCTGAATCTGATGTCATGTCGCTGCATATGACAGTATTTTGTAGTGTTGCATTTTACTACTGCTGCTGCCACTAAAGGATCCATCACTTGCTGAAATGTTCACCGAGTTGAACAATTTGCGGTCTGCAAAATGTGATTAGGCTCAACCACAAGCTCTAGGAAGATCAGGCTGTTCCCATCGGAAATGTGTTGTTCCGCATCAGGGCAATACTGTTCAGTGAGTCCCGGACAAGCTTTCCTTCCTCTGGTGCTTATTCAAGAGTGCATGTGTTTTAAATCATGCAGTCATTGTGATGACCAATCCAAGACTCATTTCAAGGTCCGTGGATGAGATGCTATCCAGTGAATGTAAGATTTCTGCCTATGAGAGTACTGGTACTGAGGGAGGCAGATGCTGGACCTCTCAGCGGGGAGCAAAGTTTTCTGAGGATGACCCTTTTGCACCAGTTGAAATCCTCTAATGTAGATGGTTAGTAACTTAGTATCATTCTCCAGCATCTACATGTAGTGCACTGCTTTAGAATTGTTTTGCATATGTTATCTGAACATTGTGTAGTTCCCAGATTATACTAGAATGATTAGCTTGAATAGCTGAAGTAACTAGTGGTACAATATATATGACCATCTGGCAGCTTGATTTTTATTGGTTGCTGGTTGCATATTGCCTGTCATCATGATTGATCATGAGTCACGGCCATCTAGCAGTGCATTTTACTCTCCTGGTGTTTGAAATTTGAAGCTCTATGTGCACCTATCGAAACTAGGTTTATTGATTTAGCATGAATTTTGGGATGTTATATCTTTCAAGTTTTAACTGCATGACCGCTAGACATAGTCGACCAACTGTGAGCCTTGACATTCAGAATACTAGGGGTCGCATGTTTCTCAGGTTTAAGTTTGCACATGGCTACTATACATTTCATTGATTTATTGCTTTGCTTCTTGTATGTTCATATCTTCTGCGGATATACTATTTTTCCGCAATATTCAAGCACCATGTTATATCTAGTTATGCACCTTGTGGCTGTTCTACCAGGTTGCTTTTATGTTTGTTTTTTGAGAGGAAGTTGCTTCATGTTCTATCTACTAATATAAGATCACACGCCGTTTTATTTCAGGCTTACACAAGCTAACTTCTAGTGAGCCTGTTAGCATACTATGACCACCAGACATAGTCGACCAACTATGAGCCTTGACATTCAGAATACTACGGGTCGCATGTTTCTCAGTTTGAAGTTTGCACATATCTACTATACATTTCATTTGATTGATTGCTTTGCTTCTTGTATGTTCATATTTTCTGCGGATATACTGTTTTTTCGTAGTGTTCAAGCATCCTGCTATATCTAGTTATGCACCTTGTGGCTGCTCTGCCAGGTTGCTTTATGTTTTTATTTTGAGAAAGAGTTGCTTCATGTTATATCTACTGATATAAGATCCCACGCCGTTGTTTATTCAAGACTTCCACAAGTCAACTTCTCGTGAGGCTGTTAGCGTACTACGGCATTTCAGTCCACTACAATAGCTGAATAATTTACCTTACTAAGTGAACCCACTAAGTCATCATATATACTTTTACATAATGTGGCTCTGAAAATTGGGTACTTCTCGGATTCTAGTAGAATGATTAGCTTGAATTGTTGTGGAGTAGTGTTGTACAACATGACCATATGGCAGCATGTTTTATTGCTTGCTGGTTGCATAATGCCTGTCATCATGATTTGTCATGACCATCTAGCAGTGTATTTCACTCCGTGGTTTTCCCGAGTTCTTCGATTATGATATATGAAGCTTTATGTGCAGGTATGGAAACTACTAACTTCTAGTTGATTGAGTAGCGTAATTAAGTTCACTGTAGGAGACAAGACCAACAGGGCTGATTGATTATACTCTCCCTCTCCCTCCCGCCGCCCCCGCGCGGCGGCGGGGAGGGAACCCTAGGCGGCCGCCGCCGAGCTCCCCACCCTCCCTCCTCCTCTCCCGCCGTCGCCAGAGGGTCTGGCCGGGCGAAGCTCTCCCAGGCCGCCGGCGGCGGGGCCCTCTCGATCCCTCGTAGGCAGAGGTGCGGCGCGGGCGCCGCGGCAGGACGCTGCGCAGGCGCGCTGGAGGCCGCTGGCGTGGTGGCGGCGTGGACGGTGGAGGATCGTGCGGGGCGAGCTCTGACGGCGTGGATCTGGTGCGTGAGGGGCTTATGCGATGAGGGCTGTGGGCGGCGCGGCCTGGTGCTTCCTGGGCATCGGACGTCGGCTGCTGGCAGCAAGGTAGCCAGCGGCTCTTCTCACGGGCGGGTGGAGGCAGGTCAACGGGTGGACGGTGGACGCCTTGGCCTCGGGCGGCGGTGTTGGGACGATGCGTGGAGAGCCAAGGGGGAGCGGGACTGGCACCTTGGATGCAGCTGCTCGGCGGCCGGACTGCCGGCTGCCTCTCATCTGGATCCGGAATGCCCAGATCTGATGGGGCGGCATCCGCCCCCCGGGTGCGTTGGCTGGTAGTTGGCCGGCAACACGGACTGGCCTCCGGTGCGGGAGTTTGACCCGGTCCTCCTGCCCGGGGCTCGTCGCTCCTCGCGCGGCGTCCGGTGTTCGGTCGCCCTGGAGTCGGTGCACGGCTCTGGGCTGCCTCCATTCCGGTCAAGATGGGAGCTTGTGGTTCGATTGGGGGGTGTCTTCTCGTTATGGCGTTGATGAAGAACCATGGCGGTGGTGGTCAGGACAGCGTTGTGCCGGCAGTCGGGTCTGTGCCGTAGGCCGCGGATTTGGCGTCGTCTGAGTTGATGGCTCGACGATGGCCGTCGGTAGCCACTGGGCCATGTCCCCCCCGGTCCACCTGGATAGGAGGGGACTTCATGCGTGGGTGCCCCTACGGTGGTGGCCCTGACCCTGGCCTGGGGGCTGATGCCGGGCTTCTCCAACCGTGGTTTGTGCACGATGAAGCGGACGGTCGGCTTTGTCTCGTGGTATGGATGCCGGGGCGGCGGCCCTGGAAGGTGGTCCGCATGGTTGGCTCTCCGGCGGGCACCATGGCGGCGGTGGTGGCATTGTCTCTTGGTCGTGTGGGCGGCGAGAGGCTTGGCGCAAGGTAGCTCGGGCGCGCTCTCGGTCTCCGTGGGGGCGCCTCGATCCGGATCTGGGGACTTGAGCTCGTCATGCTTCTTCTGAAGACCTCGTGGTGACACGCGAGAACTATCGGGCGAAAGCTCTGCACTCTGGCGCCGACGATGGTGACTCTCGAGGGCACCACTCTCTTCTTGAAGACGTCGTCGTGGTGTTCCCATCCGTGTCTGGGTTCCGGGTGAAAACCTTTGTCCATTGTGGACTCGACAGCGGCGACGCTTGGCGCCGGCATCCCTCCTGAGGGCGTTGTCGTTGAGCTTAGGTGTATAGGGCGTAGCGTGGCGTTGTACTCGGGTCCTCCTGTGCTTTTTCGTCGGTACCATTGGTGATCCATTTATTCTGGGATCGGCTTTGTAAGAGGGCTACCTCTCCACCTTGTACCGTTCGGCCGTGTACTTTGTTCGGTTGTTGCTTTATATATAAAGCGGGGCGAAAGCCTGTTTCGAGAGAGTTGATTGAGTTAGCATGAATTCTGGGGATGCTATATCTTTAAAGTTTCAACTGCATGACAACTAGATATAGTTGACCAACTGTGAGCCTTGACATTTAGAATACTAGGGGTTGCATGTTTCTCAGTTTTCACTTTGCACAAAGCTACTACACATTTTGTTGAATGATTCCTCTGCTTCTTGTATGTTCATATTTTCTGCGCATTACTCTGTTTTGTCACAGTTTTCAAGCACCCTGTTATGTCTAGTTATGTTCCTTGTGGCTGCTGTACCAAGTTGCTACGTGTTGTGTACACACCTTGTCTATCTACTAATATAAGATCCCACACCGTTGTTTATTTCAGGCTTCTACAAGTTAACTTCTAGTGATGCTGTTAGCGTACCCACTACAGTAGCTGAATAATTTACCTTGCTTAGTGAACCCACTAACTCATCATATATATTGTTACATAATCTGGCCCACTTGTTACCAAACTTTATGCATCGCTGCTTTTCTGCTTTATTACTTTTTAGCCACTTTCCCTTGCTATTTAAGCACCATTCGGGGTCAGGGAGATCCATCTCTTGTGTAAGGGGTTGTCCCCCGGCTGGCTAAGAACCCTAGCTACAGTACTTCTAGATCGAGCAATCCATCCTCTTGAAGTGGCCTACTTTCTGTGTTTTGCGTTTCATTTCTGAAGATCATCGACAGATCCTTAGTTAGCGCCTGTCAGTACCATACTTGCTGGTATTGATGAATCTAGCCTCGTATGAGATGGCTTCTGTAACCAGCTTGCTTCATGTCGTGTGCACACCTTCTGTTAATTGATATAATAAGATCCCGCACAGGCGTTTAGTTCAGGCTACCGGGAGTTGACTCCTGGTGAGGCTATTAGCACGCAGTCGACAACACTAGCTGAATAATATACCTTGCTTAGTGAATCCAGTAAGCCATCTTATATACTGTCATGTAGTGTGGCTCAGCTTTAAGAACTTAATCGCTTGAATGAAATGTACAGCCTGATTTTATTACTACACTCTTGACTGTTGCTATGTGTTACTACTGGACTACATCTTCACTCGTTCTAATCAGGCTGTATTTTGTTGTTACATCAATTATAGGCGCTCGCAACTGAGGTCTTCAACAGTCAACACACACGCGCGGCGCATGAATGCAGGCAGGCACACGTTTTTGGAGAGCTAACCTGAATATCTCTGATGGTTCTGTACTGAGTGCTGTAATGTTTACCTCAAGTTGCTACTCTCTGTTTGCATGAGGATGAGGTGTGCTTGCTGTGAGTGTGTGGCTTGTTCCAACCGTGGATGTACCTAGTTGCTCTATAACGAGAGATAATTCTCTGGTAACTGAAAAGGACCTGATGGATGGAAACTTTAGCTCTGAATGAAGGAATCCTTGCCTTCGGTGGTGGGTTATAAAACATGATCAAGCGGTGACCTGCTTCGGCTTGGGCGCGCAGTCATCGCGGAAATCTGGACATGAACGATCAGGCACCAATCTAGACAACAGCACATTGCGGAAAACTGTAGTTGTAGCACCGACACATCGCTGAAAGTTTCTTGTGCTATATAACTAACTAATGCTAGTACTTGGGCTCGTGTTTTCAACAAGCCATTCATTCATGCTACTAACTCCGTTCGGATTTAACTGTCGCTGAAATCAGTGAATCTTACACTCATTCCAGCGACGGTTACTTCATAGCTTGGTACAAAATACATTATCCTAACAGGACAGTTCGCAATCTCCAATTACCAGCATTCATGTCAATGCTATACCAACCAGGGCCAGGGCCAAGGCTGAATGATCCACAGCTAAACCATCACCAACATTCATGAGTTCATGACAATATAAGATCAATACACTTCTACTTCACTACTTCAGGAACCTAGGTACTTGGGCTCAGCGCTTCCGCTTCTGTGTGCGCCACTGCCTCAGCACGTATTGGACCACTTCTTTCAGGGTTGCCTTCCTATTCTCTTTGTAGTTCCACAGCTCCGGCACAGAATAGCGGCCGCTAGGGTTGTACTCATTCACTTCAAGCAAAGCCTTTGTCACCAGCCCATAGACTTCCTCACCATGCTCATCTTTCAGTTCCCGCAGCTTCTCGTCATCCTCACGGAGAATTTCCTAACATCAACGCACACACCATTAGATAAACATACTACTCCATTTTAAACATGTAAGATAAAACAGGCACCAAAAGCTTCAAAACTTCGCGCGCTCCACAAATATGCCTAACACAGACAGTGATCAACGATCTTGTGCTGTGAATTTAGCAAAGTATTCATACAGGAGCTATGTAGTGTCTAAATGCTGCCACAGTATAACAAAACATGGATGAACAAAAATAATTTATGTGCGTGAAATAATGTAAGACACGCCTGCTTCATTACATAGTAATGCATGACTGCATTAATAAACCAGTATATCAAATATACATACACAATGACCTTTCCATGCATGTGGAACAAGTATGCTACAGAAAGTTCAGGGGGAAAACATCGTTTGCAGATGGCAGGAGGGCTTTGAGCTCGATGTATCAAGTATCATGTCAGATTCCAACAGCCAAGACACGTTGTGTCTAGCTTAACCAAGCTAGGAACTGAGAACCGACGAAGGAATATCATAAAGCGTCCCTATCATAAACTTCTATGAGAGGGGGAGTTATTAGCATCCGGCAATGTGGGTACTGAGTGGCAAGCTTTTTATCAGTAAGAAGTTTCGTTACTCCATGAGCAAATGCTAGATGTACTATCTTTCCAAAAAGCTGGCGAATTAAATATAACTTAACTGGTATAGAACTGACCATCAGCTTCAGAGAAAAGCAACAAATGGAAGAAAGGGAGTCTTGAATAAATACAAGTCACCATTTATTTAATTAGATGCTATATATCTCAATCAAGAGCAGCTAACATCAACATAAGGTTTTGCACACAGGAACTCAAAAATCTTGCTTCCTAACATTGAAGTTGCAAAAATATATGCATATGACCAAGCTCTCCACAAGCTGCTAAATCAAGTAAATGAAACTTATCTAACCTTCACTACAAGCATAGATACATGTGGCTAAATTTTCAGATTCCTTTATCAAGCATCCAATATTTGCTATTGCACAAAAGAAAAATTATTTATGGCATAGCCTAATTGACTTTCTAATTGGTTAGCTGTAAAAGATATCGTGCGGTAGCTTACATCCACAGTTGACACCATGCCATGAAAAACAAGATATTTATAACTCCCATGAAAAACTAGATTATTTAAATTACACAAGAATATAGCCCCTTGGCTGGTTAAACTGTGGCTGACGTTTTCTTGTTTTCCTCCACTCTTATTTGCACGTAATGAAGGACCAAGGAAGTAACAGATGGAGGAAACAGAAAGGACCAGATTAGTAATGTAACTAATGTTTTTGGGTCAGGCTCAAACACAGCAAGATTCAGAAATGATAACACTATCTGGAGCCCTTAACTCGGTAAGTCCAATGTTTGTATTATGGAAATATTCTTTCTCTCGCTATCTATGGTTGATAATACTTTGATCAACAGCTTAGGTATTTCCCATTTCCATTATTAATGTGAGAATTTCTGCTACTTTTGTCCCTTTAGATTAATGTAAGAATATGCAGGGCAGTAAATTAAACTTTGTGTCTCCAATTTTCAGCTCTCACCACAACTTACTTATGAATAGATGAACCGGGTTAATGTTTGCAGAACAGGAAATTCAATGTGAAATTGATAACTCGAGATACAAGCTATTAGAGAACATCAAGTGTATAAAAGCAAGAGCGAAGATATTACTACCTTCTCTCTGCCCTCGACCATGATAACTTTAAAAGGGTGCCATTCTGGATTTTTAATCTCCTCTTCCCACTTTGAACAAAGAATGGAAGCAGTTACTTCTGCATCTTCTTCTGACATTTTACCTTTGCAAGCCTTAGCAAATGATTTCAGATCAAGATCACCCATTCTTTTAACGCCTATAGTTGCTCGGGCAGTTGTAACATCCCGCAGACCCTGCAGCATATGCAATAGATAGCTTTGAAATGTAATTCAAACATAATACTAGACAAATGCAAGTACTCAATCGATGAGATAACTTACATCTATTAGCTTCTTCCGAGCATCTTGCAACTCATCGTTGCTTATCCTTTCCTTCATAAGCAGAGTGTGGTGGAGTGCTTCCACTGCATCCATTTCATCATACTTGTCCTGAAGCTCGGCACAAAGTTCATCTATTTTCCTCTTTGATTCAGAGTCTTCTTCACCTGGCATATGCTTCATCACTTCCAATTTTCCCTGCAACTGTTTTATTTCTAGCTCAAGCTTCTGTTTGGCATCCAGTTTCTGCTCTAACTTGATAATCTCATCTAGAGCAGCCTTTTTCTCCCTCTGCAGTTTGCCATTTTAAGCACAGGAAGACAGTCATAGATATTAGTATCTCAAAACCTCAAGTAAAACAATATATAGTAAGGCACAAACCTTGTGTTTTGCCACAAGCTTCAGCACATTTTCATCTGCCCTCTGTTGCTCCGACGTTGCCATCTTAAGATACTTTGCTTTGATCTCATTCTGTATTCACCACAACAGCCTGACATGAGTTTTATGCAGAGATACTGGGGGGGGGGGGGGGGGGGTACCAAATGGCATCTACATTTCACGCCTACCGCCATGCCCTCTCTAGAAGTAAAAAACAAATTACGTGTGTTTTGCTGAAATTGTCCTACTGTTAAACCCTCTGCAATCTATTGTCGTCCAAGAGCGGAATTTCGAGTGACGACAAAAATAAGAAAAATGCAATGATAGGAATCTATTTATTGTATTGTTAAACCAGCATGAAATGAAAGGTGAAGATTCACCAATTTAAGGTTAGAAAAATTGGACAATAGAGATTCATCAAGATCAACTTAACAACAAAAACTAAGACGTTCAGATGGACGCACGCGCACAAAACCATAGACCAATTTCAACTGACAATAGTGCTTGGTATAGAACTGTAAGATAAAACTAGGAAAGAACTTATGTACATCTGAATCAGAATCCCATACGCGTGCTCCTCTCAAAATAAGAGCCTGCACGCTTAAATCAGCTTAGGAATCGAATAGGGAAAGTCACCAATGCATCTCAATTAAGGCATACTCCTCGTGAAAAATCAGAGCCCGCACACTTGAATCAGCTTAGGAGTCGAATTACGAAACGTCATGCATCCCCATTTGTACTACACGTCAACTTCAGAGTTCAGGCTACTACTCTTAGAAATTTGAGCAAAGTGCAAATGATAAGTAATGTCAAACTGATCAAGTTCCGGAAAAAATAAAAACCCACGCATCTCGAAACTACATGTCAAACGCAAGAAAAGTGCAACAAAAACTGTCAGTAGATCTCGACTGAACAATATAGAAATACTTTCTGCAGATTCAATAGCGATACTAGTACGCACAGCGTTAAGAAAGAAAGGTTCACAGCATTTACTTCTAATGGCCAACATGATAACATCTTTGATTGCTTCTATAAAAAAATAGAATATCTACACCACATATTTTGATGGATTTCAGAGTAATAGGAAACGCTACGCAGGTTATTTTGATGAATGTACTATAACGGTGTTTATGCACTAGAAGAAAGTATCTACTTAAAGCATTTATTTTGGTAAAATCAGATCGCAACGGTGTAGATTACTATGAAATTGTGTAAAATAAGGCCAGCAATTTTAGTGTAACATGCCATGGATCTAAGTACATGCATCGGGTGCATAGTTCTATAACCATGCGTGCACGTATGGATTGGCGGTCAAAAGTTTATAGCAACTAAAAATGACAAGAGAGAAGTGGTAGATTGGAAAGGATCATAAGTCTAAGCATGCATAAGGACCACATACAGAGCATGCATGCCATCAGGTAAGAATGATCGATGGTAATGCATTGTGTGTAAGCGAAAACATATCGTATATAAAATGCAAAATGGTGTCATTGTTGTCAAAGTAAATATGGGAAGCAACAAATCACGTGAGTATCTAGTATGTAGTTTCAGCCGTGCTGAAAAATACAAGCCTATGCAATACAGCATGTGTACAACAGGAGAAAAAACTACCACGAGAGAAAATATTGTAGCAATTTTGAATAAATATGCCCAGATAATTACATGCCTTAGATGGGTAGATGACAGAAACAACTAGAGCAATATGAGGATGCATGGAAGCATCAGAAGGCATGATATTTGCATTAGATAAAAGGACAACTAAAAAACCGGAACACGATGTTTAAGTACTGGTGACCCACGTTTGAATTTAATTCATGCTGGAGAATACGGAAAAAATATATTCTCAGTAAGATAGGGAACACGAGATAAACAAGAGTGGATGAGGTAAAATTAGAGGTTAGTAAGAAAGTCTATTGTTCTGTATATAGTGGGCCACGAATCTCAATGCTAACGGTCTTCCTTTGTTAAATAAAATACACTCGCTAGTGGCTACCGTTATTTTCTATATTAGAAAGACATACAAATATTAATGAATGTGGCATGAATTAAATCGTGGATCATTCATTTACAAATAGGAAGGAGAAGAAAATTCCAATACTAATGCCATGTAGTAATTCTAGCCACGCATATGCACAGGTCATCCAGCTAGTTACTAGTAAACAGAAAGATGCTATTTAAAAGAAGCACAGAAACAATCAACCATCCTCGAAAACAAACAAAAGGAGAGGACACAAAAAACTAACTTCCATAATTCTTTATCGGCGACAATGGACACGCACCTTCTCCTTCTCTTTCTCAAGGTTCCTTCTATCCGAGTCACTACGCACAGCAAGCTCATCAAGCTGGCTGGATTTGAATTCAAGATCCTGCATCTTGGCCTCCAGTTCCGAACGAAGCTTCTGATTCTCATTAAGGATCATCTGAGAATGCCTACGAGCAAGTTGCTGCATATTGCGGATTTCTGGTGATAATGCAAGTTCAAAATGGATAATTAGATAACTGAAAGGGAAAGGCCCCAATGCTCAAAGGAGATAAATGCACATATGCTGTTCTACCATAACAGAACATATAAACAGCAAAAGATTGCAGACCAACCATCATTGTATCTCTGGAGGACCAGCTCCTTTTCTTCCATCACCTTGTCAAGTGAGGTGGTCGTCTCATTGTACTTGCATTCAAGTTCTTGGGCATGCTTGGTCTTTACCTCAATTGCGCTGGCTAAATTAGCTACCAGCTTGTCGGTTTTGCGTGTTCCTTCATTCTCAAGTTCTGCAACGGTTTTCAGATCACCATTTTTCTGCAGATGCTCCCCGATCGGTCCCAGGGCTCTCTGATCATCAGCCCTTGCAACCCATCCAAACATCTCGGGCCCTCGATACTTGTGCTGCTCCCAGTCCCGCTTGCCATATCCTCCTGCCTCGAAGTGATTCTCAAACTTGAAGGCGTTGCAGAAAGAAGCATAGTCTTTTCCAAACTCAACGATGGCGTTCCCGGTGTGGCCTCTATGGTTCCATAAAGGAATGACCTTGTGCGGGCAAAAGGCCGAGAGCTGCTCCTTCAGGCGGTTCCCACTTTCCCCGACCTGGCGGCCTCCTTTCCACTCAGTAGGCACATTGACCAGCACTCCCATCCAGGGCCAGACGAACTGCTCGTCTCTGTTCTGAGCGGGGTGAGGCTCCAGCTCCACAGCCTTCTTCAGCAGTGATGGCGGCGGCTCCGATGTGTCAGGCGATTCATCCTTCAGGCGCTTGGTAAGGACGCAGTCTCCCCCATGGCGATTAGCATCTGGACCTGCTCCAGTCGCGTCACGCTGAGGCAGGCCGTCTCTGCTCCGAGAACCCGTTTCCTCGCGAATCCTGCCAAAATCGGAAAAGAAAGGCGCTAAATTGCAGGCAGCTGCCGCGTTCCTTGGTTTAGCAGGATATGGAGCGAGATCTCAAGAGACGGAGAGAGGGGTTGGAGTTGGACGCCACATACCGTTCAGGTGCATCGCCGGAATCCATGGATGGCCGCCACTGGCCGACGCCGCCACCACCAACCTAGGGTTTTAAGGCCCCAAGAGATCAGTCCAATGTCGCTCAAAGGAAGGGGCGGGGAGGAGACGGACCACGAACAAGGGACGAGGGAGGGTCTGGGTTCACCTTGCGGTCGGCGGCGGCGCTGGGTGAGGCGAGCCGCCGCCTTGCTGTGTAGTGTAGGGCGCTGTGGCCGGGCGGGGGGCAGAGCAGAGGAGATGATCACGTGATCGAGGAGGCGAAAGGCCGAAATGTCCACAATGGGGAGACGGGGAGGGGGCGCTGAGCAAGGGAGCAAGTGAGTAGTAGCAGTATATTTTTTTTTTTGGGATGTCCTAGAAGGGACAGCAATGCATAAAATTTGACTACCTCAATTCATTTTCTAGGCACATGAGTGAAGATTTGGGTAGGCAAAAAGATTATGCTTTTACAACATATATACCTAAAATTGATACCCACATTTCCAGAACCACATGGAACATAAAAGATCCGTCGGTGGGAAGCCCGAATCGGGCGGAATTGTCGCGCGTCGGCCGAAGCGGGAGGTGGCGACATCGGAACTCAGGGAACGGTTATGTTGGGCTATCGGGAGGCGGACCCGGTGGCGAGGAGGCCGGCACGGCGCCATAGCTTGAGCGTGAATGTCGGCTACACGAAAAACGGGAGGAGCTCGGGGACAGGCGGCGGCGACGGGCAGACGAAATAACACGTGTAGGAAGGAGTTCAGCGGGACCGAGCAGCAGCGGCGGCACATCGCGAGCTCGACGACGGCCGTGGGGGTTGCGACAGATGGCCCTAAGCGGTGGGGCTCAGGCTGGCCGAGCAGTCGGCGGCCAAAATCGGTCGGCACGGGGGGCGAGGCGGGGTTGGTGTCAACGATGAAAGTTTAATGGACTGTGGTTGGACTTGGCACCACGTTTGTTTTTGTGTCCTCATGCAGATTTAGATGTGTTGTTGAAGCCATTTTTTTAGGAGATTTTCTTTCCTAAATTCCAGTTTTTACATATTTGAGTAATTGAGTGTTGTAAATGGTCCGGAAATGGAAGAGTCCAGCCCTCACCGGAACCAACCATGGAGACATGGAGTCGTCAAGGACGTGTTTGGTAGCCTTGTGAGCCGGGCCTGGCTCGGCGAAGCCTGGCTCAATGAAGCTTGGCTGAGTAGAAACAACCTAAAAACCAACATCTGTAACATGTTTGGTTGCCTGCATCGACACTTCCTGCATTAGGGGATCACTTTGTGCACAGTGTTTGGTTACCTGCATTGTCTCAACTCACACATAAGTGATACTTCTCCAATGTATCTATAATTTTTTATTGTTCCATGCTATTATATTATCCATCTTGGATGTTTTATATGCATTAATATGCTATTTTATATCATTTTTTGGGACTAACCTATTAACCTAGTGCCCAGTTCCAGTTGCTGTTTTTTCTTTGTTTTTGTCTTTTACAGAAAATCAATACCAAACGGAGTCCAAACGGAACGAAACTTTTTGACGATTTTTCTTGGACCAGAAGACAACCACGAAGCTTCGGGAAGAGGCCCTAAGAAAAAAAAAAAAAAGAAAAAAAAAAAAAGAAAACGAAAAAAACAAAAAAAAAAAAAGAAAAAAGAAAAAAAAAAAAAAAAAAAAAAAAAAAGAGAAAAAAAAAGGAAAAAAAAGAAAAAATAAAAAAAAAAAAAAAAAAAAAAAAAAAAAAAAAACAAACAAAAAAAAAAGAAAAAAGAAAAAAGCTTGGAAAAAAAACAAAAAAAAGAAAGCCAAAAAAAAAAAAAACAAAAAAAAAAACAACGAAAAAAAAAAAGAAAAAAAAAAAAAAAAAGAGAAAAAAAAAAAAACAAAAAAAATAAAGAAAAAGAAAGAAAAATAAGAGAACAAAAGAAACAAACAAAAAAAAAAACAGGAGGAAAAAAAAGCAAAGAAAAAAAAAGAGGAAAAGGAAAAGAAAAACAAAAGAAAAAACGGAAAAAGGAAGAAAAAACAAAAAAAGAGAGAAAGAAAAAAAAAAAAAAAAAAACAACGAAACAAAAAAAAAAGACAAAAGAAAGAACAGAAAAAGAGATAAAGGAACAAGGCAAAGAGGGAAAAGGAAAAAACCCGACCAGACGAAAGGAAAAACAACAAAGAAAAAAAAAAGAAAAAAAGGAAAAGAGAGGAAAAAAAAAAAAAAAAAAAAAAAACGGGAAACAAAAAACGAAAAACCCGGAAAAAAAGGAAACAGGAAAAAAAACGAAAGGGCAAAAAAACGAATCAAAAAAAAAAGAAAAAACAACAAAAAAAATAAAACAAAAAGATCAAGCCGAAACAAAAGCGGCAAAATCACAGTGAGAAAAAACGGCAATGAGGAAACCACAAACAGGGGGGAGAAATAAGGAAAGGGGAAAAAAAAAAGGAAAAAAAAAAAGAAAAGGAAAAAAAAGGGGGGGAAAAAAAAAAGAAAAAACGGTGGAGACACAACAAGAAAAAAAAAAGAAAAAGCAAGAAGAGGACAAAAAACGGAAACAAAAAGAGGAGAAAAAAAAGAAAGGAAAAAAACAATAAAAACAAGCAAAAAAAGGAAGCACAAAAGAACAAAAAAACAAAAACAAACACAACACAATCAACAGGGATACAAAAAGAAAAGGAAAACACACCAACACCAAACAAGCAGAAAAGACTAAAAAAAAAAAAAAAAGAGAAAAAAAAAAAAAAAAAAAAAGAAGGGAAAAGGAAGAAAACAAAAAAAAAGAAAATAAAAAGAAAAAAAAAAAAAAAAAAAAAGAGAGACCCACTAGGGAGCCACACGCCCTAGGGCGCGCGGTGGGGGGGGGGGGGGAGGGGCTAGGCTTGTGGGCCCCTGGCTCTCCTAACCCTAATCTCTGCTCTATAAATACCCAAATATTCCCCTTATGTCAAAGGGCACACCAAAAATACTTTTCAGCTGCCGCAAGCTTCTGTTCTCGTGAGATCCCATCTTGGGGCCTTTTTCGGCACTCCGCCGGAGGGGGATTCGATCACGGAGGGCCTCTACACCAACCTTGATGTCCTTCCGATGATGTGTGAGTAGTTTACCACAGACTTACGAGTCCATAGCTAGTAGCTAGATGGCTTCTTCTCTCTCTTTGATCTTCAATACAATGTTCTCCTCGATGTTCTTGGAGTTCTATTCGATGTAATCTTCTTTTGCGGTGTGTTTGTTGAGATCTGATGAATTGTGGATTTATGATAAGATTATCTATGAATACTATTTTAGTCTTCTCTAAACTCTTTTATGCATGATTAAGATAGCTTTGTATTTCTCTCCGATCTATTGATTTGGTTTGGCCAACTAGATTGATCTATCTTGCAATGAGAGAGGTGCTTTGTTTTGGGTTCAATCTTGCGGTGTCCTCACCCAGTGACAGTAGGAGTAGCGAGGCACGTATTTGTATTGTTGCCATTAAGGATAAAAAGATGGGGTTTTTACCATATTGCTTGGATCTATCCCTCTACATCATGTCATCTTGTTTAAGGCGTTACTTTGTTCTTGTTAACTTAATACACTAGATGCATGCTGGATAGCGGTCGATGTGTGGAGTAATAGTAGTAGATGCAGGCAGGAGTCGGTCTACTTGTCACGGACGTGATGCCTATATTCATGACCATTGCCTTGGATATCATCATAACTTTGCACTTTTCTATCAATTGCTCAACAGTAATTTGTTCACCCACCGTATGCTTTCTTCAAGAGAGAAGCCTCTAGTGAAACCTATGGCCTCGGGGTCTATTTTCTATCACATTATTTTCAGATCTATAAAATTAAAAATACTAAAATACCTTACTGAAATTTATTTATATTTACTTTATTTTATAATTTTACCTATCTTTTATACCTATCTCTATTAGATCTCACTCTTGCTAGTGACCGTGAAGGGATTGACAACCCCTTTTTTGCGTTGAGTGCAAGTCTTTGTTAGTTTGTGCAGGTGCATCTATTGGGGACTTGCTTGTGCCTCCTACTGGTTGATACCTTGGTTCTTAACTGAGGAAAATACTTATCTCTACTTTGCTGCATCACCCTTTACTCTTCAAGGGAAAAATCAACGCAAGCTCAAGAAGTAGCAGGAATAATTTCTGGCGCCGTTGCCGGGGAGGTTCTACATCAAGCCTATCAAGTACCTATCATAAACTCTCATCTCTTGCATTACATTATTTGCCATTTGCCTCTCGTTTTCCTCTCCCCCACTTCTAAAATGTTTTTAGAAAAACACAAAAATATTTGTCTTTTTATTCGCCTTCTTTCGGTTCGTCTTTTCGTTTGCTTTTTGTTTGCTTGTGTGCTAGATTGCTTACTTTGAACCTACCATCATGAGTGATTTCGGTATGGCAGAAACAGATGATGGGAGAACTCCTAAAATTGGACGTTCTACTAATCTGGATGCTAAAACTTTTGTTATGGGACAAGGGAATGTTATAGGAAAGGAAACCATCTAAGAATTCTTTAATTGCGTTGGAGCTTTGACTTGTGATGATGTTCCTATACTTAAAAGAACTAAAACTTATGCAGAAGCTATTTCAACACTTGTTCTTAAACTTGAGAAAAGATTTATCCGTACTCATCCTACTTTGCAAAGATTGTTTTATGAATTGCCTGTTATAAAACATCCTAGAGCTAAGAAAATAGCTACCCTTTTCCTTATGAATGAGTTTGATTACATAGTGCGGGAAGCTAGGGAGATCTTTGATTTTTATGGAATGAACCGTGAAAAACCGGTAATAGATGAGATCCTTTACAATAGTGATTATTTATTAAGGCATTTGCTTGGCAATGACCGCATCTTTGATGAGAATCTTAAAAAGAAGATCCCCGTTTTGGATATGATCCAACAAGTTTTCAATGATGTTAATCAACAATATTCTTGGATTGTAGCCGGTAATAAAAGGGGATATACGGATGAGCAACTTGATAGTGCTAAAATTTCTATGGATGATGTGTTTCATGTTATATTTGACAAAAACACATCTATGGAGGACAAGAAGAAAGAAGACAATACCTAGATCTATGCGTTATGCCTAGCTAGGGGCGTTAAACAATAGCGCTTGTTGGGAGGCAACCCAATTTTATTTTGTGTTTTTTGTTTTTGCTTCTGTTCTTGAATAAATATACAATATTACTTCTGTAATAATTGTGTTTTAGTGTTTTAATTAGTGTTCGAGCCAAGCAAGACCTTTGCGATGCTTTGGTATTATCGTTGATTTGATTTTGCTAAAAAACAGAAACTTTTGCGTCCAGTAACAGAATTGTTAAAATTCACTGGAGCGTGGAAAAAATCTGAATTTTTTACACAATATTGATATATGAATTTCATCTGTTTGTTGGGGAACATTGCATGGGAAACAAAAATTTTGCTACGCTCACCAAGATCAATCTAGGGGATGCACATCTACGAGAGGAGAGATTGGATCTACATACCCTTGTCTCATGTACGTGGACATGTAAAGTTGGTCCGGGCCGCTTCATCCAATAATACCACTAAATCAAGATAAGACTAAGGAAGGAAGCAATCTGAATATCAACGCCCACAAACTCCTTTGTGTTCTACTCATGATGTCATCTACACATAGACCTAGCTCATGATGCCACTGTTGGGGAACATTGCATGGGAAACAAAAAATTTCCTACGCTCACCAAGATCAATCTAGGAGATGCACATCTATGAGAGGAGAGACTGGATCTACATACCCTTGTAGATCGCTAAGCGGAAGCATTAAGAAACGCGGTTTATGCAGTTGAAAGTCTTCGCGATCCAATCACGATCCGTCCACGAACTCCTGATCAAGTGCCGAGTGGATGGCACCTCTGAGTTTAGCACACGTGTGGCTCGGCGGTGTCCCCTCCTTCTTGACCCATCAAGCGAGAGAGAGGGGGTAGATAAGATCGGGACCAACACGACGGTATGGTGGTGGTGGTGGCAGCGGAATTCTGGCAGGGTTTCGCCAAGCGCGTACCAGTGAAACGTGGGAGGAGTTGGGAGAGGTAACGGGCAAGGGTCCATGGGTGGCTGCCCCCAACGCCTCCCCACCTTTATATAGGTGTGGAGGGGGCTGGTGGCTTGCCCTCTAAGGCCCTAGGGTCGTTGGCCAAAGGGGGAGGAAGGAAATCCCTCATTTCCTTCCCCACCGATCGCTATCCCCCCTTTTTAGGGATCCTGATCTTATCCCTTTGGGATATGATACTATTCCTTTTAAGGGAGGATCTTGGTGCGCCTAGACCAGGGTTGTGAGGACTTTCCCCACTACCCACGTTCATGTGGGTCCCCCATGCAGGTGGGCCCCACTCCAGAACCTTCTAGAACCTTCCCGGTACAATACCAAAAAAACTCGAACTTTTTTCGGAACCCCGATAACAACTTTTCATATATGAATCTTTACCTCCAGACTATTCCGGAGCTCCTCGTGATGTCCCGGATCCCATCTGGGACTCCGAACAATCTTCGGAATTTCCACTATTAATATATCAATACTACCCTAGCGCTACCGAACGTTAAGCATGCGACCCTACGGGTTCAGGAATATGCAGACATGATCGAGACTCCTCTCCGGTCAATAACCAATAGCGGGACCTGGATGCCCATATTGGTTCCTACATATTCAACGAAGATCTTTATTGATTGAACCACGATGTCAAGGATTTAGTCAATCCCGTATGCAATTCCCTTTGTCCGGCGATATGTTACTTGCCCGAGATTCGATCGTCGGTATCTCCATACCTAGTTCAATCTCGTTACCGGCAAGTCTCTTTACTCGTTCTATAATACAAGATCCCGTGGCTAACTCTTTAGTCACATTGCTTGCAAGCTCATTGTGATGCTATATTACCGAGTGGGCCCTGAGATACCTCTCCATCATACGGAGTGACAAATCCCAGTCTTGATCCATGCCAACTCAACAGACACCCTCGGAGATACCTGTAGAGCATCTTTATAGTCACCCAGTTACGTTGCAACGTTTGATACACACAAGCTACTCCTCCGGTGTCAGTGAGTTGCATGATCTCATGGTCATAGGAACAGATACTTGACATGCAGAAAGCGATAGCAATAAACTTGATACGATCATATGCTATGCTTATAATTTGGGTCTTGTCCATCACATCATTCTCCTAATGATGTGATCCCGTTATCAAATGACAACTCATGTCTATGACTAGGAAACCATAGCCATCTTTGATCAACGAGCTAGTCCGGTAGAGGCTCACTAGGGACATGTTGTTGTCTATGTATCCACACATGTATTTGAGTTTCCAGTCAATACAATTCACTACAAAAAAAGACACATCCGTGACATTTTGGGCCGAACGAATTTTTTTTGTCATGCTTATGACACTTCTATGATGATAATTGTGACAAAACCCGGTATCATCATAGATGTGGTGGGCTCCTACTTCTATGACAAAAAATCATGACAGAAAATGGGCTTTCCATCCTGGGCGGGTCGGAGACGTAGCTGCATGACATTCTTTGGGCCGTCCATGACGGAAAAAATCATGGTAGAAGCGAGGGCGAGGAAAATATCGGGGAGTTCCCGGTTACGGTGGGTGGTCGGGGCCGAGCGATGCACTGTGGTTTGCGCGTTTCTCTTGTGTACGCGCGTGTGTGCGAGGCGTTGGCTAACTGAACCCGAGCGATCGCATGTTACTGAACCCGAGCGATCGATCCCTTGGCTGTTAACTGAAACCGAGCGATTCATTCGCTGCTGACTGAACCCGAGCGATTCCTTCGCTGCTGCTGCTAACTGAACCGAGCGATCGATCACTGCTGCTGCTTACTGAAGCCGATCGAGCCCCCGTGCGAGACGTAGCTAGCCGGTGTTGGGTTGCCTCTCGATGAACAGTGACCATTGCTACCGTGTGCGCGGTACGTAGAACGAGTCGAGACGTGGTGAGTCGAGCCGGTTGGTTGGCTGTGGATGAACAGTCCCGGTGGGGGTTGGATGAACAAGACCCCATGGTAGTAGGCCGTTGCTGCTGGATGAACAGGACCCCGAGGAGGCCGTCGCACCCCAGCCGGTTGGGGGCGGATGAATAGGACCCCGTGGAGGCTCTATGAACAGTAGCCGGTGGAGGCTGGATGAATAGTAGCCCGTGGATGAACAGTAGCTGGTGGAGGCTGGAGGAGGTCGACGGTGGATGAACAGTAGCCCCGTGGAGGCTGGAGCAAGGCAGTAGATGGTGGATGAATAGGACCCCGTTTCACCGTAGGCGCTCCAACAGAAGTCCGTTTCCTCCGTTTTGCGGTACGCCACACCCCTCCCGATCAACAGCACCCCGTTTCGACAGTAGGCACTCGAACAGAAGGCCGTTTCCTCCGTTCTGCGGTACGCCAGACCCTTCCCGATGAACAGGACCCCGTTTCGACCATACGCGATCAAACAGAAGGCCGTTTTCCTCTGTTTTGCGGTACGCCAGACCCCGTTCCGGCTGTTCCGTCCAAGCCAGTTGGCTCCTGTTGAACACGACGCATTCCGACCCAGTCTATTACCTCCCGATGAATAGGACGCTGTTTCTCTGTTCCGACCCAGTCGGTTGGCTGCCGATGAACAGGACGTCGTTGCTGTCATCCGTTGCCTCTCCATGTACACGAGCCCTGGCCGTACGTATGCGCGAGTAGGCGTTCGAGACCCCGCCCGTATGTACGTACATGGCCATATTTTTTGGCATCTGGCTGTACGTATGTGTACATGGTTTTGACTGGACTGCCTGAACTGCTACATTGGGGGCTCTACTACTACACGTGTCGCTGCTTGCTCGGCCACGGTTCATCGTTGCAGAGAGACCGATCGACCAGTATGTACGTACACGTTCGCGACCAGACAGACAACCCTACGTACGGTTTGATCGGGTGGGTCCCAGCTGTCAGGGAGGATAAGGAGGCACTTCCTTGCGTGCGAAGATATAACTGGTGGGTCCCAGCTATCAGGGGGAAACATTTTTTTCGCAAAAGACAGAGGCTCTTCCGGTGCGTCCCCGCTGTCAGGTGGAGGAATAATTATTTTACACGTAATAAGGAGGCTCTCCACGTACAGTCCTCTTCCGATGGAAGTCGTTCCTTGACCATGTTGACCACGCCGCGCCGAGAGCACCAAGGCGGTGCACGACGGCGAGGCCTAGGAAGGGGACGACGCGGAGCCGGGGAAGACGCGACAGTGCATGCCCACGCGGAGGGGAGTACGAGGGTTGACTGGTTCGGCTGCGGTGTGAGGCTGCCGTCACCGCAGAATAACAGGGGTTGTGGGTGAGTAGAGGGATGGCCTGGCCAGCGGTTGGAGTAGGAGGGGGCGGTGAGGCCTGCGCGGAAGCATAGCCGGCCACGGGAGGCAGGAGCAGGCGGCACGGCCCGCGATGGTTTGGGCGGATGGAGCAAGAAGACCAGAGGTTGAAGAAGCACGACGGCCGTTGGATGGACATCGTACGGTCACCGCAGATAGAATCGTTTATATTGACTAAGTTGACAAAACCCTGCGTCCGCGTCAACTTAGTAGGCCCACAAGTCAGCCTCCAAATATGGTGGGTCCCACCTAGCAGCGGGGCTATTCATTTTTTTGTGCGTAATAAGGAGGCACTTCCTTATGTGTGAAGATATAGCTGGTGGGTCTGAGCTGTTAGCGGGAGGAACTTTTTTTCACGAAATACAGAGGCGCTTCCGGTGGGTCCCTGCTGTCAGGTCGACGAATCATTATTATGCGTGTAATAAGGAGGCACTTCCTTGCGTGCGGCCGTGGACCCAGCTGTCATCCTCTCCATGTTTGACCACGCCGCGCCGAGAGCACCAGGGCGGTGTACGACGGCGAGGCCTAGGAAGGGAACGACCCGGAGCCGGAGAAGACCCGGCAGTTATTTCCCACATGGAGGGGGGTACGAGGTTTACTGGTTCGTCTGCCATCGCCAGAGAATAACAGAAGGTATGGGTGAGTACAGGGATGGCTAGGCTAGCGATGGGAGTGGTGTGGGGCGGCTAGGCCTACGCAACAGCACAGCCGGCCACGGGAGGCATGAGCAACCAGTACGGCCGGCGCTGGTTTGGGCGGCTGGAGCAAGAAGACCAGAGGTTAAAGAAGCAGCACGGCCGTTGGATTAACAATCCAACGGTCACTGCTGCTAGAATCGTTTGTGGACTAAGTTGACAAAGCCTTTCATACACGTCAACCTTATAGACCCACAAGTCAGCCTCCAAATCTATCCCAAATAGCATACAACCCGAAATTTCTAGCTAGATTCAAATTAATTTAAAAAATCAACATACCTTAATGTAAAATCCAATGAAATTTTACCCGCACAAAAACAATGAAATTTAAAATATCAAAATCGGAAAGAAAAAAGTAATTTGGAACTAATTGCCTGTTTGATGTATTTTTCATTTTACAGCCCATTTCTTATTACTTATAGCCCATTTTCTGGGCAAGCCGAATGCATCCCTGATACGTCTCCAACGTATCTATAATTTTTTATTGTTCCATGTTGTTATATTATCATTCTTGGATGTTTTACAATCATTTTATAGCAACTTTATATCATTTTTTGGGACTAACCTATTGACATAGTGCCCAGTGCCAGTTGCTGTTTTTTGCTTGTTTTTTACTTCGCAGGAAATGAATACCAAACGGAGTCCAAACGCAGCGAAACTTTTTGGTGATTTTTTCTGGGCCAGAAGACACCTGTTGGGCCAAAGAAGTACGAGAGGGGGGCTCCGAGGGGAGCACAACCCACCAGGGCACGCCTGGCGGCCCAGGCACCCAGGTGGGTTGTGCCCACCTCGGCCGCCTCCCGCACCGCCTCTTTGCTCTATAAATACCCTGGACGTCCAAAAACCCTAGGGGAGTCGACGAAAATCAATTCCAGCTGCCGCAAGTTCCAGAAACCACAGATCCAATCTAAACACCATCACGGAGGGGTTCATCATCCTCATTGGTGCCTCTCCGATGATGTGTGAGTAGTTCATTGTAGACCTACGGGTCCGTAGGCAGTTGCTAGATGGCTTCCTCTCTCTCTTTTGATTCTCAATACAATGGTCTCTTGGAGATCTATTTGATGTAACTCTTTTTTGCGGTGTGTTTGTTGGGATCCGATGAACTTTGAGTTTATGATCAGATCTATGTTTTATCCATGAAAGTTATTTGATTCTTTTGATCTCTTATATGCATGATTACTTATAGCCTCGTATTTCTTCTTCGAATCTTTGGTTTAGTTAGGCCAACTAGATCGATTTTTCTTGCCATGGGAAGAGGTGCTTTGTGATGGGTTCGATCTTACGGTGCTTGATCCCAGTGACAGAAGGGGAACCGACACGTATGTATCGTTGCTATTAAGGATAACAAGATGGGGTCTATTTCTACATAAATAGAGCTTGTCTACATCATGTCATCGTTCTTATTGCATTACTCCGTTTCTCCATGAACTTAATACACTAGGTGCATGCTGGATAGCAGTCGATGTGTGGAGTAATAGTAGTAGATGCAGGCAGGAGTCGGTCTACTAATCTTGGACGTGATGCCTATATAATGATCATTGCCTGGATATCGTCATAATTATTTGAAGTTCTATCAATTGCCCAACAGTAATTTTTTTACCCACCGTATGCTATTTTTCTCGAGAGAAGCCACTAGTGAAATCTACGAACCCCGGGTCTATTTTCTCATCATATATTTTCAGATCTATTTTGCTATTTGCCTTTTTATTATTTGCCACTTTTATTTTCAGATCTATATTTCCAAAAACCCAAAAATATTTTGCTTCACTTTATTTTATTCGCGATCTATTTATCCAATCTACTACAATTTATCTCACGTCCGTTTGCCAATTTCTGGCGCCGTTACCCGAAAGGGATTGACAACCCCTTTAACACGTCGGGTTGCAAGTATTTGTTCTATGTGTGCAGGTGCTGTTTACGTAGTGTTGCTTGGTTCTCCTACTGGTTCGATAACCTTGGTCTCATCACTGAGGGAAATATCTACCGTTGCTGTGCTGCATCATCCCTTCCTCTTTGGGGAAATACCGACGTAGTTCAAGCCAACATCAAAAGGAATTTCTGGCGCCGTTGCCGGGGAGACATCATCAACATCTACCAGGTTCCTAATCACAAATCTCATCTCCTGGCAATTTACATTATTTGCCATTTTCCTCTCGTTTTCCTCTCCCCCACTTCACAAAAATTTGCCGTTTTATTTGCCCTCTTTTTCGTCCGCCGTTTTCTCGTCAGATCTCTTAATTGATTGAACTTGTCATCATGAGTGACTTTGGTATGGCAGAAACAGATGATGGCCTAACTCCTAAAATTGGATGATCTGGCAATCTGGATGCTAAAACTTTTGTTTTGGGGCAAGGGAATGTTATAGGAAAAGAACGTATCCAAGAATTTTTCAATTGTGTTGGAAATTTAAGTCTTGATGATGTTCCTATACTTAAAAGGACTAAATCTTATGCGGAAGCTATCTCAGCACTAGTTCTGAAACTTGAAAATAAATTTATTCGTACTCACCCTACCTTGCAAAGAATGTTTTATGAGCTACCCATCATAAAGAATCCTAAGGCTAAAAAGTTGGCCACTCTTGTTCTTATGAATGAATTTGACTACATAATACGGGAAGCTAAGGAAATCTTTGATTTTTATGGTATGAATCGTGAAAAACCCGTGATAGATGAAATTCTTTATAATAGTGATTATGTTCTAAGACATTTGCTTGGGGATAATCAAATCTTTGATGAGAACCTTAAAAAGGACGTCCCCGTTTTAGATATAATCCAACAAGTTTTCAATGATGTTAATCAGCACTATTCTTGGATTGTTGCCGGAAATCAAGGGGGATATGACGATAAGCAACTTGATAGTGCTAAAGTCTCTATGGATAATGTGTTTTATGTTGTTTTTGCAAACCTTCTGACAAAAACACCTCTAAGGAAAATAAGAACAAAGATGACAATACTTAGATCTTTGCATTATGCCTAGCTAAGGGCGTAAAACGATAGCGCTTGTTGGGAGGCAACCCAATGAATAAAATTTATTTTTGTCTTTTTCTTTATGTTCTTGAATGTTTGCACGATTATGCTACTGTTATGATTGTGTTTTTTGTGTTTTAATTAGTGTTTGTGCCAAGTAAAGCCTTTGGGATAGCTTTGGTGATAGTTGATTTGATCTTGTTGGAAAACAGAAACTTTTGCGTCCAGTAAAACAATTTCAAAAATTCACTGAAGCGACGAAAAATCCTGAAGTTTTTAAACAAGATTTATATACAAATTTACTCTGTTTTCCTAAGTTTTCAGAATTTTTGGAGTTACATAAGTATGAGAACAATTCGCATCTTTACAGACTGTTCTGTTTTTGACAGATTCTGTTTTCTTTGCATTGTGTGCTTATTTTGATGAATCTATTGTTTGTATTGGAGGTTATAAGCCATGGTAAAGTTAGAATACAGTAGATATAATGCAAGAACAAAATTTGAATGGGGTTTCTACAGTACTTAAAGTAAAGATTGGTTTTCTTATACTAACGGATCTCACGAAGGTTTTGTTAAGTTTTGTGTGATTGAAGTTTTCAAGTTTTGGGTGAGATTACGATGGATGAAGGAATAAGGAGTAAGAAGAGCCTAAGCTTGGGGATGCCCCATGGCACCCCAAGCCATTATCCAAAGATAAGCAAGCAACTAAGATTGGGGATGCCCGAGTGGCATCCCCTCTTTCTTCTAACGACCATCGGTATTTTACTTGGAGCTATATTTTTATTCGTCACATATCATGAGTTTTGCTTGGAGCGTCTTGTATGATATGAATCTTTGCTTGTTTTGATTTTTATTTTAAGTCATGAATCCTTGCTGGACACACCTATTTGAGAGAGCCAAAATTATGCTATGACTTGTCAGAATTGCTCTCTATGCTTCACTTAAATCTTTATGAGCTATGGAATTGCTCTAGTACTTCACTTATATCTTTTTGAGCACGGTGTGCTTTAGTATTTTTGAAGAAATGCTCTCATGCTTCACTTAGATTTATTTGAGAGTTAGTAATTTTTTTATAGAAATTCTCTCTTGCTTCACTTAAATTATTTTGAGAGAAGAAAATTTTGTGCTCATGTTCTTCACTTAGATTTGTTTGAGCTATCAAAAGCAACTTATGAAATTAGTCCCAAAGTGATCGATATCCAAGAGGGATATAAGAAAAACCTTCATGAAGATCATTGGACAAAATAAACTTGATTCTTTGTAATAGTTTTGCGATATGATGATATAATATGTGAGTCATGTTAATGAGTAATTATGGCTTAGTAAGAATATTGGTGTTAAGGTTTGTGATTCCCTATGCAAGAACGAAAGTCAATAGTTATGCAATGAAATTACATCCTACTTGTGGTGCATTATTCGGTGTTAGTTATGCTTAATGCTCGCTTATGAGATTTTTCGTTTCTTGGTTGGATGCTTCTCAATCTTTTGCTAGGCTTCATTTGCACTAAGTATGATCACTACTTGTGCATCCAAAATTCTTAAACCAGTTTTGCCATATGAGTCCACTATACCTACCTATATGCGGTATTTCCGTGCCGTTCTAAGCAAATTTGTATGTGCCATCTCTAACTTCAAAATAAATTTCTCTTTTGTGTGCTCGTACCGCTCATGAAACGGTAGGGGGTGGCTGATATATTTCCATGCTAGATGTGTTATTCTCAAGATGAGTGTTTATTCACTTGTCATTACACGAGAGTACGGCAAAGGTATTAGGGATGCCCGGTCCCGAAATGAAAAATGAATTTACTTTATGTTGTCAAATAATAAATTCCTTGGAAAGTGTTGGTATGGAGGGCACCCGTGGATACGGCTAGCCATGGAAAGTGAAAGTATATATGGTGGAAAAAGGAATAAATTTTATTTTCTATTTGGGAACCACCTATGATATATCTAGCATGGAAAATATTGGGAACTACTTTTCGTTGACAGGAAAAGCATGCCACCCAAAATGTTTTATCTCTACTTTTTTCGCATTGGGCTCTGGCACCTCTACAAATCCCTACTCCCCTCTGCGAAGGGCCTTTCTTTTACTTTATGAAATTTTTATTTTGAGTCTCCATCTTCTCTTATAAAGCACCAACTAAGGGGCACTATGATCGTACTTGAGCATTGGGTGTAGCTAATATGCGAGTGTGTTTCATGAATGGATCAATGATTGAGCATAATGGGCTAGGGATAACTTGCTTTAGTGTTGATATTTTGAAAGACATGGTTGCTTGTTGATATGTTGGAGTATTGAAATCTTCATGCCAAAACTATACTATTGCTTTGAATCATATAAAAGTCCAAATGTCCATGCTATAAAGAACAGAATATGTGATGAACATGTTCAGCAACATTCCACATCAAAAATTCTGTTTTTATCATTTACCTACTCGAGGACGAGTAGGAATTAAGCTTGGGGATGCTGATACGTCTCCAACGTATCTATAATTTTTTATTGCTCCATGCTGTTATATTATCATTCTTGGATGTTTTACAATCATTTTATAGCAACTTTATATCATTTTTTGGGACTAACCTATTGACATAGTGCCCAGTGCTAGTTGCTGTTTTTTGCTTGTTTTTTACTTCGCAGGAAATCAATACCAAACGGAGTCCAAACACATTAAAACTTTTTGGTGATTTTTTCTGGACCAGCAGACACCTGTTGGGCCAAAGAAGTACCAGAGTGGGGCTCCGAGGGGAGCACAACCAACCAGGGCGGCCTGGGGGCCCAGGCGCGCCCAGGTAGGTTGTGCCCACCTCGGCTGCCTCCCGCACTGCCTCTTTGCTCTATAAATACCCTGGACGTCCAAAAACCCTAGGGGAGTCGACGAAAATCAATTCCAGCCGCCGCAAGTTCCAGAAACCACAGATCCAATCTAAACACCATCACTGAGGGGTTCATCATCCTCATTGGCGCCTCTCCGATGATGCGTGAGTAGTTCATTGTAGACCTACGGGTCCGTAGGCAGTAGCTAGATGGCTTCCTCTCTTTCTTTTGATTCTCAATACAATGGTCTCTTGGAGATCTATTTGATGTAACTCTTTTTTGCGGTGTGTTTGTTGGGATTCGATGAACTTTGAGTTTATGATCAGATCTATGTTTTTATCCGTGAAAGTTATTTGAGTCTTTTGATCTCTTATATGCATGATTAATTATAGCCTCGTATTTCTTCTTCGAATCTTTGGTTTAGTTAGGCCAACTAGATCGATTTTTCTTGCCATGGGAAGAGGTGCTTTGTGATGGGTTCGATCTTACGGTGCTTGATCCCAGTGACAGAAGGGGAACCGACACGTATGTATCGGTGCTATTAAGGATAACAAGATGGGGTCTATTTCTACATAAATAGATCTTGTCTACATCATGTCATCGTTCTTATTGCATTACTCCGTTTCTCCATGAACTTAATACACTAGATGCATGCTGGATAGCGGTCGATGTGTGGAGTAATAGTAGTAGATGCAGGCAGGAGTCGGTCTACTAATCTTGGACGTGATGCCTATATAATGATCATTGCCTGGATATCGTCATAATTATTTGAAGTTCTATCAATTGCCCAACAGTAATTTGTTTACCCACCGTATGCTATTTTTCTCGAGAGAAGCCACTAGTGAAATCTACGGCCCCCGGGTCTATTTTCTCATCATATATTTTCAGATCTATTTTGCTATTTGGCTTTTTATTTATTTGCCACTTTTATTTTCAGATCTATATTTCCAAAAACCCAAAAATATTTTGCTTCACTTTATTTTATTCGCGATCTATTTATCCAATCTACTACAATTTATCTCACGTCCGTTTGCCAATTTCTGGCGCCATTACTCGAAAGGGATTGACAACCCCTTTAACACGTCGGGTTGCAAGTATTTGTTCTTTGTGTGCAGGTGCTGTTTACGTAGTGTTGCTTGGTTTTCCTACTGGTTCGATAACCTTGGCCTCATCACTGAGGGAAATACCTACCGTTGCTGTGCTGCATCATCCCTTCCTCTTTTGGGAAATACCGACGTAGTTCAAGCCAACATCAATCCCTCCTCGTCTTGAAAGATTTCAGGCCCAGCAGGGTGTAGAAAAGCAAGTAGGCCTCCATTGGTTATTCTGCAAAAAACAAAATAGCTGTGCTAGCCATTTTCAGAAAGAAAAGACAAAACTGGGCTGGTCATGTGGTAAACATATATGAAATAAAAGTCTGGGCTAGACGGGCCACAGTTGATACCCTGCTCCGTCCCGAAAACAAAAAAATAATACTGCGCGAGCTGCTGGGTCCCGGGTGTCAGCAGCTCCTTGTGCAGTTATCTCGCTTATTGACTACGTTGACAGTGGCGTGCGACCCAGATGTCAGGAAACCATCAGGAGGAACCATTTTTTTTCTTGTAATAAAGGAGGCACTTGCTTGCCTACTGCCATGATCCTGGTGGGTCCCTACTGTCATCCTCACCATGTACAGTTATCTCCTTATTCCTCTCGGTTGTTGACCATGTTGACAACACCGGAGGGCGGCACCGCGGCGAGCGAACAAAGGCGGAGGACGATGGTGAGGCCTCAGACGGGAACGAACAGGAGCCAGGGAAGATGCACAGAGTTTTAGGGTGCGATGTGGCCGCGATGCGTGCGCGGCAGCACAGCTAGCCATGGGAGACGGGAGCAGGCGGTCCCGCCAGCGCTGGTTTGGCTTTGGCGGCTGGAGGAAGAAGAGACTGAAGAAACACAATAGACGTTGAATGTCTATCCAACGGTCAAGGTTGGCACAATCGTTTGTTGACTAAGCCGACACCATGTAGCATACTTTTTTATAGGAAGAAAAGAAAAACTGGGCTCGTTCGCCAGATAACATTCCCGAAACTGCCACCGTTTGATCTTGCGTCGCAACTAAAACTGCCAGGAAAATGCGTTCGTTTGCCGTCCTCCTCCCAGGGAACGTTCGCTACATAACATTCCCGAAAATCAAAGACTTGAGAAGGCGTACAGAACAAGCTAGTGTACCAGTAAAGAGACGTTGCAGAGTTTTAGAAAAAAGAGAGACGTGCTCCTATAGCTGGTTCGAATCCAAACCTAGACTATGACTATATATAGTGCTATGCTACTCTGCAAGTAATGAAACTGTCATATCCAACGTTCGCTTTTTCTCTTCTCTAGTTACTCTGCCTAGCATCAGAAGCTCCGGCCGCAGCAACCATGTCCGCTGGCGGCTCGTCCACCTGCTCTTCAGCAGGCAACAACCAGATATGCGCCAAGTCGCCACCCGTTCCATCCCCTGTGGGTCTCATCACACCCCCGCCGGCACACTCACCGTAGCCGGTTGCTCATCGCAACCCGCTGCCGTTGGTGTGGTGCCACTACTGCAAATCACGCAGAGTCATCCGTCGCGTCTCAACTACAATCCTCAACCCTGACCGAGTCTTCTACAAATGCCCGAATCATGGGATAATAATATGTTTTAGTGATTTTCGCCTGCTTTCAGTTGTTGATTTTTTAAATAGTTTCGTTGATGATCTTCCAATTTGATTCGTGCAGAAAAGGGAAGATTCGTGTGATTTGTATTTCTGGTAAGTTGCTGATGTGGGGGAATGGAACTACGCTGATTATTTGGTTAGCCGAGGAATCCCAATACCAGCAGGTTGGGGTGTTGGACAAGTAACTGAAGGAACGGCAGAAGAGGAAGATGCAGAGCAGAAGGTTAAAGATGTAGTTCATCTGAGCATGGCCAAGCAACAGCTGCTGAACGGCCTTGACAACAATGAGGAGATGAAAGAGCTTGTGAAGATAATGGGCAAGATCGTTGTGCTCTGTAGGATGATTGTCTCTTTATTTTGCAGTGTATGTAGCACTCGTGATGTATTCAGTGGCTATGACATGAGCACTTTGCTGAAACTAGTAATGGATGAAACTTGTTTAGCAGGCTGGGAGTAGTGTTGTGAACATTTAATGATTTTTATTAACGAAAATTAGGGGGTATCCCCTTTTGC
Organism: Thinopyrum elongatum; assembly: GCA_011799875.1. Classification (NCBI taxonomy): domain Eukaryota; kingdom Viridiplantae; phylum Streptophyta; class Magnoliopsida; order Poales; family Poaceae; genus Thinopyrum; species Thinopyrum elongatum. The sequence goes on from CM022300.1 coordinate 120,385,009, forward strand.
TCATAAATAAATAAATAGCAGAGGCCCTTTTGCTAATAAATAAATAAATAAGCGGAGGCCCTGTCGGGTCAGCTTTGTTCCCATTCGAAGACGTCAAGCAAAATGCAGTCCAACAGCAAACTAGGTCATCAAATACAAGTTTCACAGCCAAATATGAGTACAACTAAACAACAATGTCATCATGTTTTAGTCGTCATACAATCACCAAACACAAATCAACATACATAATAAGTGATGTTCTCACAGCAAAATACTAAACAACAACTTCATCAGGTTTCAGTTGTCATAGCAAACACAATTTCACATAGTAGATAAAAAGTCGTCTTCTCACAGGAAAATACGACAAAAGCAATCTAATCATCATTCGCAGCAGCAGCGTCAACATCTTCGTCATGCGTATCAGTCTGAATCGTAATTCCCCCCAGTGTCATCTTCTTCTTCATCCTCAATGTCCTCAAACGCTGGCGTCTTATTGATCAACTCTCGTATGTCCACAGCCCGACAGGCAATCTTTTCGCCAGCATCATTGACGTGATGGTTCTCAAAGATATTAGGAACATCTGTGGAATCTTCTACATCAGGAGCAGTGTAAGCATCATGTTGTTGTGCAACTTCACTAAACGAATTCCTCTGCTCAAACCTTTGCAATACTCTCCAGTCATCGCTACATGCATATGTGTCTTCCATGAAAAATATCTGTGTTGCTTGATTTGCCAAAATAAAAGGCTCGTCGGTCTGGTACGCTGCCTTGACATTGATGAATTTGAAATAATCATCAGCTCTGGGTTTTGCGATCCTGGAAAATAGGTTATACCAACGACAGCACAACAGAACCACACACCGATGAACCTCGAAACTGGAGATATACTGCAACTGAACAATGTCTGTTATGTTAGCATACATTTCAGTTGTCTCTTTGCCGTACGTATCCGTGCTCATGATGGCACTGTTTTGTGTCTTCCTACCTTCGTCGCGTGCAAGGGTGTTGTAGCGCATATCTCCAACAACGCAAGATTCATAATGTCTTACCCGAGTATCAGGACCCATTGCTAGTGCGTAAAGGGCATCATCAACTGCCTGCCCATCCTCCCGCATCTTCTTAACCTGTGGTAAGAAAATAGACAAGCTGATCATCTTATGTAATTAATATATTAAAAAAACTGACAGTGCAATTCAAAAGCTTACATGGCTCTTGAACCATTTCGCAAATCCTGCCATAACCAGTTTGTCAATGTTTCTTGGATTTTGCGGCAGTAACTCCTTTTTGTAGATTCTGCACAACATAGTGATCGCTTCAAACATCTAAATATATAAGAATGTCCTGCAAGTTTAGTAGATTACGATGTATAAGCTGCAGTACTTAGCACTTACTCGATATAAGGTAGAATCTCAGGACAGTTATTCAACACATACCAAGCCATTTTGTCCAAATCTTTAGGTTTGTCGTCTTGTTGACTCTTCCCTGTAACTCGAACAGAACAATCGAAAACATTGAGCTCGGGATTGTCTTCACCCACCTCTTTGCTAAGCTGATCAGCTGTTTCAATGTATTTTGAGCAGAATGTCAATGCTTTTGTAGCAATGTAGGCGTCTGCAATGGAACCCTCAGGTCTAGCTCTGTTCCTAACATAGCCCTTGAAAGTGCCTAGCCGCCTTTCAATAGGGTACATCCAGCCATACTGTACTGGACCTCTAAGTAGTGCCTCATCAGGTAGATGAACTGCCAAATGCACCATCACATCAAAGAAGGCTGGAGGATATATCTTCTCAAGGTCGCATAGGATAGTTGGTATCTTGTCTCTAAGATGCTCCAAAGCATCTATCCTGATATTTCTACTACAGAGTTCCCTGAAGAATTGTCCCAACTCTGCAACTGCTCTGTACTAGTCAATGTGTACGTGCAATGCACGTTAATTTGGAGGTATATTAAGTGCATGCGGATATTAAGTAGGATATTATTTGCGTGTTATTATGTGATTAGCACTATATTTGGCATGAAATTAACTGCACACTAAACGTGTTGAGCGCTCGACATTGAAGCAGTCTAGGTCGTTGGATTGACATGATTTGATGGCTGAGATTAATTGGATCTGCCCCTTTGGGTCTTTTTATATTAGTATAGATAAGTCAGGGCGGCCCAATCCTCTAAGGATAACAGGTAAAACCCTTTGAAGTAGGACGTGGCAGTCATGAGTTTTCAACCCTTGTACCTTGTTTCCATCTGCACTGACTCTCCTTTCAGGGTTGGAAGCAAATCCATGTGGGAATCTCACACGTGACAGGACCTTGCAGAATTCTTTTCTTTTTACCTTGTCCAAGACGTACACAGCTGGTGCCATATCCCGTGATGCACCATCATCGTCCACCTGCAAATCCCTTCTGATACCCAGGTGTGTCAAATCAATCCTAGATTTTAAGGTATCTTTTGTCTTGCCTTCAATATTAAGAAGTGTGTCGATAATGCTGTCACATATATTTTTCTCGATGTGCATCACATCAAGATTATGCCGCAGATCCAAATCTTTCCAATACTCCAAGTCCCACAAAGTGGACCTGTGGGTAAACAATAATCTCTCTTCTGCCTTGCCACGCTTCCTTTTCCCGCTACCTTTATTAGGATGGTTTCCTGGTGTAATATGCCCGACCTTCTCTAATTCCACTTGCAACTCATCGCCGGTGAGCCTCTTGGCGCATCACGGTTTTCATGCTTTGCATTGAACACATGTCTTTGGTATTTTGTAGGACACGGCTTGTCCTTGGCAAGGAAACGGCGGTGTCCAATGTAACAGATCTTGCTAAGTATTACGTATGACAGCGGATTCTTGTCACGGCGAACACATGCATTGTAACCATGTGTCGTTCGCCCTGACATAGTGCCCAAAGCCGGATAATCATGGATGCACCAAATTATAACAGCACGCAGAAAGAAATCAGCTGGTGGGCTGCTATATAGGTCTCGAGTGAGAACACCCCTCCATAGCTATTGAAGTTCCTCCACAAGAGGCTCCATGAATAAGTCAAAATCCTTTTCAGGACTTTTTGGACCTGGGATGAGCAAGGCCATCATGTAGTTTGATTCTTTGGTGCAAACATTTGGTGGCATGTTATAAGGGATAACAAGCACTGGCCACATGCTATATGTGGCGCTCTGGTGGCCAAATGGGTTAAATCCATCTATAGCTAAGCCAAGTCTAATGTTTCTCGAGTCAGCAGCAAACTTTTTGTGTTTCTGATTGAAGCTTTTTCGGTCACTACCATGAGATGGATGGCTCATTACATTCTGATCTCTGTACTCCTGGTTCCTAGAATGCCATAGTACATCCTCTCTTGTTTCAACATCATGAAACAACCTCTGCAATCTTGGTATAATTGGAAAATGTCTCAGAACATTACGAGGAATCCACTTCACATCATCGCCATCTTTCCCTCTTGATGATTTGCATTTTGGGCATTCACTTAAGTTGACATAATCCTTCCGGAACAGAACACAATTATTCTTACAAACATGGATCATATCATATCCAATTCCAACTGCACGAAGGAAATTCTTCATTTTACTGTAGGTGTGTGGCAGCTCAGACGCATTTGGGAAAGATTTGCGGAAAGCAGCCAACATCGCATCGAATGATTTGTTGGTCATCCGCTCAGATGTCTTCACCTGAAGAAAGGTGACCATAGCTGAGAATACTGATAGCTTATTTCCTGGGGTGACTGCCACGTTGCATTTGTTCCAACATGCGGGCTCACCGTTTTTCTTCTGCAGGTGAAAGTTCACGAAATGTGCGAGCATTTTGTAGCATTGTTTCAATGTTGGTCAAACTCGTTGGCTCCGCCGCCACCACCTCCTCCTCCTCTTCCACCTGAGCATCAGGCAGATCAAGATGGTGATCTGTTGCTTCCACATAGTCAGTAACATTGACGTTCACAGCTTCACCATGATGAACCCACCTAGTATATGTGACCGACATCCCATACAAGTGTAGATGATTTTGCACAGTTGACCGGGGTCTTGTAACTGAATTCATACAACTGCTACATGGGCAGAGCACATCTGATTTCGAACCACCGTACTCAGCTCTTATAAAGTTCATGAAGTTTTCAACCCCCTCGACATATGCAGCGGAGAATCTTCGAGCAGAAGTTATCCAAGTCTTGTCCATCTGTTAGACATAAAAATTAGTTCTTCTACTAGATATTACAGGAAAAACATATATGCTTTTTTATAAAGTCCAGAAAAATACCTAGGTCGATGCCTAAAGCTATGGCAAGATATTTGGACAAGCGGATCTAAGTAACGAAATATATGTAAAGCTAATTCAGCAAATAGATTTGAGTGCTAAATTATGGCAGGCTATTTCAGCAGTCAATGAGGCCGAGCACACAGCCATCGAAGGCCATCTGAGCAACCAAGATCGAGTATAAAACGGTGTCAAGCTATTTCACCTAACAGATTGGCTACTAGGCCATGGCAATCTACTTCACAATAAATATATGGCAGGATATTTTAGCAACTAATCGAGCGTGGCATGCCATCTCAGCAAAGCAGATTGAGTGCAGAACAGGGCAAGGAAACTTCTTAAGCAGAGCATATTGACTGCAAACTATTTCGACAAATAGTGAGATTAACAGCGTCTATCAGCTAACATTCAGCGCTACTCCGACATGCACGGGGCCTCAGTCTAGAATGCGTGTACCATGGGAGAAGCTGACCGCCGTGCGTCTCCACAAGAACGTCGCCAACGGTGGCGACGCGGCTGGAGGATGGCAGTCTACGAGAGCGTACTGTGGGAGCGAGAGGATCGCCGTGCGTCCCCTCGACGAACCGCGGCGCCGACATATCGGCGCGACAGGGAGGGCGGCTTTGGCGGAACGAATGGAGTGGAGGGGGCCGGGGGGAGGGGGTTTGGGGAATATTATTGGCTAGTTGGCTGAAGAAGAGTTGAATTTGGGATTTGGGGGGAATTTTCGCGCGGTGGGCGGGGGAGTTTGGCGCATGGTCGGTTTCTCCAAATGCGGTCCATGTGTCAGTGAAGAGGCAAGCCGAAGCGCGTTCCGTTTGCGTGAGCCGTGTGCAGGACCGACCATGTGAGGGGTGCAATGCGACCGCGACAGGCGTGTTGTGAGTGTACCGCCTTTTTCCTTTTAAACTTGGTGCTTCGCGCGATCCATCGATACTACTACTAGTAATCCGGTAATCCCAACTAAAACGGCATGGCCAGGTCTTTTCCCACGCGATATGCTGGGAGGTTGGCTTAGTTGGTTTTTTTAGGACAAGGCTTAGTTGGTTTGACTGACAGAGCGAGAGAAAGATGTGAGATGCATGAATGTGTAGTGGACATACTATTGGAGTGCCTAAGATAATTTGTGTATGTATACTACCTATGTGTTTATTTACTTCGTATGTTAGCTTTGTCTCGGGTCAAACCTTCTAAACTTAGACCAAGTTTATACACACAAAAACAAATCATCATTCAATATATTTTCATACAATATATCTTACTATTATTGTGAAAGTTCATATACACCGGACGAGATTCATGCAAACATGGCAGATTTTCATTACATTTCGAACTTTTATAGGACAGAAAAAGAAAAGAAACCCGACCCTAAACCTATTCTATGGTGGCGATCGACGTCCACTTTCCTTTGTACTTCCGCATTGACGACGACGTCCTCCATCTGCCGTCTCCATGAACGGCGGCGGGGTTCAAGACCCATGAAGTGAAGGTGCGGTCTCCGGCGAGGAAGAGTAGAACACGGGAGACGAACCGGCCAGTTGGCACACCATGCCCTACCGCTTCCCATGCCCTACTCATCCTCGGAGGAGTCCTCGACCTTGGCGGTGCCGGTGGACATGAGGTCGATGATGATCAATGTGGACGGTCCGTCGCTTCACCTGCCACTTGCGCCATCGAACATTGGACGGCAGCAAGTCGGACGCGTGGATGGCGGTGCTCCCGTCATCGGCCGCCAGCGTGGCCACCGCGCGGTCGCGTCCGCGTCCGTCTACGCCTGTATTGTGTTGCGAGTGGCGAGTTGAACGAGGGCGGCGACCTCGAGCTTCATCCCCGAAGACAAGCTCTCCCGCAGAGCGTTCCCGCTCGCGGTCATGGTGGATGTGGTGCCAGGTAGGAGGATGTGCTATGGTGTGGAGTTTAGCTAGGCGTTGCCGCTTTAAGTAGCTCATTCCGGTGAGGCCAAGCGTCCGGGTGCGTCAATAAGTCACCGGAGTTGGTTCCTCGGGCAGCGAGCCTGCTTAATGACGGCATATGGACGGACGACATGAATGCGGGCAGCTGGCACCGGCTGGGAACGCACGCGCGCGACGGCGCAAGGGACGAGGGTTTTTTGTGTGCCAGGGTAGTCAGCTGCGGGCGTGGCAATGTTGGACAAGCCCTTTGCTCACATGTGATCCCACATGTCATTGAAAGATGACCCGGCATGGTCTCAAGTCCTGGGGATGCATTTGGCCACGCTAGAACACTCCGCGGACGCGTCGTGGCGCGCGCGCACTTCGGCGCCCCGTGCATCCTCGATGAGCCAGGTGTTGATCTGCTGGTCGTGCCATAGCGGTAGCGCCACCTTCGGCACCCTGAAGCCGAGCGTGTCCAGCGGCGATGAGCGTGTCACTCACCGCGGTCGCCGTGCCCAGAGGCGGTGCGGGAGCTGCGCCACATTGCTGGCCCCCACGACCCACATGAACGGTTGCCGGTGGCGAGGAGGTCGTGGGCCAGCTCCTCCATTGGACTAGTCTGTGCCACGTGATCCCGACAGGTGTGCCCCACATGTCGGTTTCCCTGTTTTCCCGGCCAAATTCGAGCGTCAGTATGGCCTCATTAACACTCGGCCGACCTCTCTCTCTCTTCTAGTCTAGTAGTATCCGTAAATGACGCGGGCGGGGGAGGGGGACAGACATCGGTTTGCTCTCAACTGCGGTCCCACAAGCGAGCGAATACGCATGACGAAGCGCATTCCATTCGGTGAGAAACGTGCAGGGTCCACCGTGCCGGGGTGCAACGCGAACGCGACAAGAGTGATATACACCGTCCGTTCATTATGAACTTGCATACTTCGAGTACTCATTTTTTTGAACACAGTACAGACGCAAGCGCTCATACATGCGCGCATACACTCATCCCTATGAACGCACACACGCACACCCTACCCCTATGAGCACCTTCGAGAGACTAAGCCGTCATTTCTATAATACTATATCTCTACTCTTATCTCTACTCTCGGTGATGATGGTGTGCCTGCCATCTTGCAATATAGACCGTCCGATCTACATCTGATGGATAGAAAGCAAACTATGGCAATTTTGCAAAAGGATGCCCGCACCTCTTTCGTTCATCCTTATCTCCCATAACTTCATTGTTGAGTAATTAAAAAAGGAAGCCTCTAGAACAATCTGGCTTGGTGGCCGCTGCCGGCGTCGTCCATCCCCATGCCTCCGCTAAGTTCGACTACCAATCACCACTGCGCCCCACTCCTCCTCACCTTATCTCTCATCTTTCTCGAGATATCATTTTTCGATGAAATTCTCGAGATACCATTTTTTCAATGAAATTATCGAGATATCATTAGTTTTTACACATGGGATTACTCCTTCATGGGTCAATCACAACATGTGTTTTGTAAAAAAATGCATCCAGATGTTCCGTGCAATGCACGGGCATCTTGCTAGTCATCTTGAGATTTATGAAGTCACCACCTCGTCGTCGACAGAAACGGTGGGGAGGTCCGGATGTCTGCCACGTGAAACTCCGAAACTTTGATCCCATCCCACCCCACAACTCTCCAGGCTCCAGCCAGCCGGCTTTGCAAACTCTGCACAGTCAAAACCGATTGACCGGTCATCATCGGAACCACTATTCACACCAGAACCTTCGCTCCTCGGCCTACGCCAGCTACTTGCCGGCCGGTCACCACTACCCCAAAACCAACCTCCTCTCCAGCCCATTCCCCCACCTTTCGATACCCTAGCCCGCATCAGCCGTCCCCTAGTTCACCGGAAAGCCATGGTGCGCCGCAAGATCACGTACTACAAGATGTTGAGTGATACGTCTCCAACGTATCTATAATTTTTGATTGTTCCATGCTATTATATTATCTATTTTGGATATTTTATATGCATTAATATGCTATTTTATATTATTTTTGGGACTAACCTATTAACCTAGAGCCCAGTGCCAGTTTCTGTTTTTTCCTTGTTTTTGAGTTTTACAGAAAAGGAATATCAAACGGAGTCCAAATGAGCTGAAACTTTACGATGAATTTTTAGAAGAGACCCACGGAGTATCGGAGCCAGGCCAGGAGGTGGACGAGGAGTCCACAAGCCTAGGGGGTGCGGCTCCCTAGGGCGCGCCCCCTGGCTTCTGGGCCCCTCGAGCGTCCCCCTGACGTGAGACCGACGCCAAAAATTCCTATAAATCCCGAAACCCCCAGAAAGAAACCTAGATCAGAAGTTCTGCCGCCGTAATGCTCCGTAGCCACGAAAAACCAATTGGGAGCCCGTTTCGGCACCCTGCCGGAGGGGGAAACCATCACTGGTGGCCATCTTCATCATCCCGGCAGTCTCCATGACGAGGAGGGAGTAGTTCACCCTCGGGGCTGAGGGTATGTAACAATAGCTATGTTTTTGATCTCTCTCTCTCTCTCGCTCTCTCGTGTTCTTGATTTGGCACGATCTTGATGTACCACGAGCTTTGTTACTATAGTTGGATCATATGGTGTTTCTCCCCCGCTACCTTCTTGTGATGAATTGAGTCTTGCTCTTTGAGGTTTCGTTATGTTGGATTGAGTATTGGATTTGAGAACACTTGATGTATGTCTTGCGATGGGATATCTGTGGTGACAATGGGATGTTCTATTGATTCACTTGATGTATGTTTTGGCACTCAACTCGCGGATTCCCGAGGTGACATTGGGGTAATTTATGCATATGGGTTGATGCATGTTTTCGTCCTACGTTCTCCGATAGAAAATTTGGAGTGATTCTTTGTTGCACGTTGAGGGATTGTTATATGATCCAATTATGTTATCATTGTTGAGGGACTTTGTACTAGTGAAAGTGTGAACCCTAGGCCTTGTTTTCAAGCATTGCAATACAGTTTATTCTCACTTTTGTTACTAGTTACCTTGCTGTTTTTATATTTTCAGATTACAAAAACCTATATCTACCATCCATATCACACTTGTACCACCATCTCTTCGCCGAACTAGTGCACCTATACAATTTACCATTGTATTGGGTGTGTTGGGGACACAAGAGACTCTTTGTTATTTGGTTGCAGGGTTGTTTGAGAGAGGCTATATTCATCCTACGCCTCCCACGGATTGATAAACCTTAGGTCATCCACTTGAGGGAAAATTGCCACTGTCCTACAAAACTCTGCGCTTGGAGGCCCAACACGAGTCTACAAGAAGAAAGGTTGCGTAGTAGACATCAAGCTCTTTTCTGGCACCGTTGCCGGGGAGGTTAGTGATTGAAGGTATATCTTTAGATCTTGCAATTGAATCTTTTAGTTTCTTGTTTTATCACTAGTTTAGTCTATAAAAAGAAAACTACAAAAAAATGGAATTGAGGTTGCCTCATATGCTTCATCTTTTTAATGTCTTCCTTGAAAATGATGGAAAGGAAAATCGTGCTCAAGTATTAGAAGAAGAAATCAATAAAATGTTTGGCACTAAATCTTTGAATGATAAACATGATTGCAATGTTGTTAGTGTGCTTGCTATGAATATTCATGATACCAATGATGATTGCACTAGTCATGATAAAGAAGTTTCTTATAAGCATGTCAATTTTTGTGGAGTGAATAGAGTTTGTGAAGACATGCCTTATAGGGATGATAGATATTGTAAGAAGCATAAACATGATGAAACCAATTGGTGGCTTAAGGTAATAGATAAATTTGCTACAAAATTATGCTCTCTTCATCCCATTACTTGTGAACTTTGCAATAGAGTTGGTCATCTTAATTTCCAATGCATACTTTTTCAAAATCGAATCGTGACCAAATATAGCAATAACTTGATCACCCTTGAACTTTATGATGAACTTTGTTTATTTTTGGGGTGTGAAGAATTGTCACAAAAAAAATAGTTGGTGAAGCGTTCATATTCACCGACCATGCTGAAACTACTCTTAAAGAAATATATATGTTTTGCGTGGTAAATTGCAATGAGAATGCTTATATTGCCAACTATAGAAAGACGGGAAAACCATTAGAATATAAAAGAAATACTAATGAAAGGGTAAAGCTCTCCACTTTCCCTCCTATTGTCCCTCGTGATGAAACAGGTTACGAGAATGAGCTCCCTATGCAACCAATCTCATCAATAAGGAGCTCCAAAAAGTTGATTAAACCCACACATGACGTGGAGAAGAAAAACAAAAGATGGAGAAGCAAAGGTAAAAAGGTATCCCTCCCAAATGATGTTGCTCCTATTATTGTTATGCCTCATGAGAGTGAATCAAAAATAAATGTGGAAGATGATATACTTGATGATGATAGCGATTCTTTGTCTTATGGTACAATGTCTGAAGAAACTATTGAGCATGATTTTGTTATGCCTATTACTCATTGTGATGATTATGTTTGGGAAAATAATGATACATCTTATAATCTTGAAAATATTTTTGGCACCAACTTAGAAAGTTGTGATGATAATAATTGCTATACTATTGGTGCTATTCATGCTATTAATAATGAGAGTGATTATGCTTATGATATGCAAAGCCACAAGCTTGGGGATGCTATGTTTGATGAGAATGACATGTTTGAGAATTTATTTGCTGCAATTAATGTTTGTCCCAAGCTTGGGGATGCTATGTTTAACGAAGATGATATTTTCAGTCCCCCAAGTTTTGATGTGCAAATTTATTATGATGATAGCATGCCTCCTATTTATGACGATTGCAATATTTATGAAAGTTGGTTTGGAAGAGTGTCAACTTTAGATAATAATTATCCCACTATTTTGGAGGGTGTTGAACCTTATTATAATGAGAAAAGTGGATTTGGAGAGGTCATGACTTTATTTAGTAATGATTCCACTATTTCGGAAGAAGTTTCAATTGACTATGATGAGAACAAAGTTGCTACTTATGATGATTATTGTGATGACACTTATGTTATAAAAAGTAGTGATGATTATATTTATAAAACTTGTCATAATTATGATTACCCTTTTTCTGAACATTACTCTTTTAAGGTGGAAACAATTTATAGTATTCGAGTTTCTTATGATACTCCCACTATTCCGAATGAGGAGAATTTTGCTTATGTGGAGAGTAATAAAATTTCTATGCTTGTGCATCATGAAAAGAGTGTTTTATGTGATAGCTATATTGTTGAATTCATTCATGATGCTACTGAAAATTATTATGAGAGAGGAACATATGCTTTTACATATCTCAATAATATCAAGTTTCCTCTCTATATGTTGAAAATTTTGAAGTTATGCTTCTTTTGCCTTCCTATGCTAGTTGATTCTTGTTCCCATAAATTGTTTGCTCACAAAATCCCTATGCATAGGAAGTGGGTTAGACTTAAATGTGCTAGTCATATGCTTCATGATGCTCTCTTTGTGTTTCAATTCTTTACTTTTATGTGAGCATCATTGAAATCATCATGCCTAGCTAAAAAGGCATTAAAGAAAAGAGCTTGTTGGGAGACAACCCAATATTTACCCCTACTGTTTTTGTGTGTTAACATGATTAGGCTACTGTATTAATCATGTTTTATAGGTTTTGTTTTAATAAAGTGCCAAGTAAAGCTTTTGTGTCCAGTACAAAAATTCCTATCTTTTACTGGAACGTGGAAAAATTCTGAATGTTTTACAGTTGATTGGTATAAATTTTTTGCATTTTCCTAATTTTTCAGAAGTTTTGGAGTTACAGAAGTATGACCTTAATTCAGATCTTTATGTACTGTTCTGTTTTTGACAGATTCTGTTTGCAATGCATAGTTTGCTTGTTTTATGGTTTCTATGGCTTATATTGCTTAATATAAATTGTGGAAATGATAAGTTACAGTAGGCATTGTGTGAGAACAATTATGAATCTTGTCTTTGACAGTACCCAAGTGAATGATTTGTTTTATTATACTAACAGAGCTTACGAGTTTTCTGTTGAGTTTTGTGTTGTGAAGTTTTCAAGTTTTGGGTAAAGTTTTGATGGACTATCGAATAAGGAGTGGCAATAGCCTAAGCTTGGGGATGCCCAAGGCACCCCAAGGTAATATTCAAGGACAACCAAGCATCTAAGCTTGGGGATGCCCCGGATGGCATCCCCTCTTTCGTCTTCAATCCATCGGTAAATTTACTTGAGGCTATATTTTTATTCACCACGTGATATGTGTTTTGCTTGGAGCGTCTTGTATGATTTGAGTCTTTGATTTTTAGTTTGCCACAATCATCCTTGCTGGACACACCTTTTGATAGGGACACACATTAATCGTGAATTTATTAGATTACCCTATGTGCTTCATTTATCTTTTGAGCTAGGTAGTTGCTCTAGTGCTTCACTTATATCTTTTTAGAGCACGGCGGTGGTTTTATTTTGAAGAAATTGATGAACTCTCATGCTTCACTTATATTATTTTGAGAGTCTTTAAACAGCATGGTAATTTGCTTAGGTTATGAATTTAGTCCTAATATGATGGGCATCCAAGAGGGATATAATAAAAACTTTCATATAAAGAGCATTGAATAAGATGAGAAGTTTGATTCCTTGCATTTGTTTTGAGATATAAAGATGGTGATATTAGAGTCATGCTAGTGAGTAATTGTGGATTGGTATAAATACTTGTGTTAAAGTCTGTGATTCCCGAAGCATGCACGTATGGTGAACCGTTATGTGATGAAGTCAGAGCATGATTTATTTATTGATTGTCTTCCTTATGAGTGGCGGTCGGGGACGAGTGATGGTCTTTTCCTACCAATCTATCCCCCTAAGAGCATGCGTGTAGTACTTTGTTTCGATAGCTAATAGACTTTTGCAATAAGTATGTGAGTTCTTTATGACTAATGTTGAGACCATGGATTATACGCACTCTCACCCTTCCACCATTGCTGGCCTCTCTAGTACCACGCAACTTTCGCCGGTGCGTTAAACCCACCATATATCCTTCCTCAAAACAGCCACCATACCTACCTATTATGGCATTTCCATAGCCATTCCGAGACATATTGCCATGCAACTTCCACCATTCCGTTTATTATGACACATACCATCATTGTCATATTGCTTTGCATGATCATGTAGTTGGCATAGTATTTGTGGCAAAGCCACCGTTCATATTTTTTATATACATGTCACTCTTGATCATTGCACATCTTGGTACACCGCCGGAGGCATTCATATGGAGTCATATATTTATTCTAGTATCGAGTTGTAATTCTTGAGTTGTAAAGTAAATAAAAGTGTGATGATCATCATTATTAGAGCATTGTCCCATGTGAGGAAAGGATGATGGAGACTATGATTCCCCCACAAGTCGGGATGAGACTCCGGACGAAAAATAATAAAAAAAGAGGCCAAAGAGCCCAAAAAAATAAAAAAAATAAAAAAATGAGAGAAAAGAGAGAAGGGGCAATGCTACTATCCTTTTTCCACACTTGTGCTTCAAAGTAGCACCATGATCTTGATGATAGAAAGTCTCCTATTTTGTCAGTTTCACATACTAGTGGGAATTTTTCATTATAGAACTTGGCTTGTATATTCCAATGATGGGCTTCCTCAAATTGCCCTAGGTCTTCGTGAGCAAGCGAGTTGGATGCACGCCCACTTAGTTTCTTTTTGAGCTTTCATACACTTATAGCTCTAGTGCATCCGTTGCATGGCAATCCCTACTCACTCGCATTGATATCTTTTGATGGGCATCTCCATAGCCCATTGATACGCCTAGTTGATGTGAGACTATCTCCTTCTTTTTGTCTTATCCACAACCACCATATTCTATTCCACCTATAGTGCTATATCCATGGCTCACGCTCATGTATTACGTGATAGTTGAAAAAGCTTGAGATCATTAAAAGTATGAAACGATTGCTTGGCTTGTCATCGGGGTTGTGCATGATGAAATACTTTGTGTGATGAAGATGGAGCATAGCCAGACTATATGATTTTGTAGGGATAACTTTCTTTGGCCATGATATTTTGAGAAGACATGATTGCTTTATTAGTATGCTTGAAGTATTATTGTTTTTATGTCAATATTAAACTTTTGTTTTGAATCTTATGGATCTGAATATTCTTGCCACAATAGAGAAGATTACATGGATAATTATGTTAAGTAGCATTCCACATCAAAAATTCTGTTTTTATCATTTACCTACTCTAGGACGAGCAGGAATTAAGCTTGGGGATGTGTGACACCCGGGTAATTAAGCTACAGTAATTCCCTGCTAATGATGCCACATCACCACGATTACTGTTATTAATCTCGCATTAGTTCAAAAAAACCGATTCAAATTAAAAATTTAAAATAAAGTCAAACGATAAAAGTTTCAACTACAACTATCAAAACTAAAATGTTCTAGTTGTAGCAAATAATTCATACCTAATTATGGTGGTGAATCAACATTTTTGGAAAGTGATTAAGTACCCTAAGATAAATAAAACAGCAACAAAAACAATTAATTAAATGCTTATAAATAATAAAACAAAAGCAAACTAATTTATTATTGTGCCAAACTTTTTAGGGTAGTAGCATAATTGTTATTACTAATTTGGGAGCTGTTCTTGTATTTTATAAAACTAAAATTTTAAAAGGAAACTAAAAGAAAAGACAAAGCAATAAAAGAAAATAAACAAAAATAAAATAAAAAAAGAAAGCAACCCCCCCTTTTTTCCCCACTGGGCCACGGCCCAGCTGGCCTCAGCCCACCGGGGCCGACCCACCCACTCCCCTCGGCCTATATGGCCTCGCACGGCCGATACCCTAACCCTAATCCCCACTCGATCCCCTCCCACTCCCCCGAGCTCCCTCTCGCTCGATCTGGATCGAGCCCGTCGCCGCCACCCCGTCGCCGTCGCCGGACGCCATCGCCGCCGCCTCCTCGTCCCCTCCCCGTGCCGCTTCTCCAAGCCTCGCCGCTTGTTCCCCTGCATCGAAAGTGAGCGGACCCCCCCTCTCCTCTGTCTCCCACACGCTCGCGCGCGCACGCCCTCGCCTCGCTCCCTGCCCGCTCCGGCTACGCCCCGCGACCTCCCGTGCGCGTTCGCACCTGCCGAGCGCGTGGCCACCGCGCCGCCGCTGCTCCCGCCAGACTACTGCTCCTCCATCGCGTCGCCATACTCGCCCCGTCCCTGCTCGCTGCTGCCCCGGCGCGGTTCTGGCCACTGCTCGCGTCGTCGCCGCGCCACCGCGCCCAAACCCCGCGCCGTTGCTCGCCGTTGGCCTCGCCCCGGCCTCCAACGGCCCTCCTCGCGCCCGCCTGCGTCGCCGCCTCCCGCTTCAATCGCGGCCACCCGCAGCCGCCACCACGCCACTGGTCGCCGCCGCTCCGGCCAGCCTTTCCCCCCTCGCGCTCCCGCAGCCGCAGCTCGTGCCTGCTCGCCGACGGCCGCACCCAGCGCCCCGCACAAAGCTTCTGCTCCGCCCGCAGCCTCCCCGCTTCGGCCACCGCGTGCCCGCGCTGACTGCCGTGGCCTCTTCCCCACCGCCTGCCTCTGCTCGCCGGCCGCTGACTGCCGTGGCCTCTTCCCCACCGCCCGCGGACCCCCCTCCCCTGCTGCAGCTCGCTGCGGTGGCCGCCGGTGCCCTGCTACGCCCCACCCCGCGTCTGGCCTGGGCGAGCGCCCTGTCGGGCGGGCTGGCGCCCGTCGCCCGGGTCCATTCGCCCGCGCCCGCTAAGGACCCCCCCCAGGCCTATGACATGTGGGGCCACCCCAGAGCATTTTATAAAAAAAGGGAATTAAAAAATGTAAAAATAAATAATTAATTAATTAATTTAATAATTAATTAACTTAATTAACCCTGTTTAAATTAACTAATTAAGATTAATTAACTACTGTTAATTAACTAACAGTCACTGACAGGCGGGACCCACCGTCAGTTTGACCCAGTCAACTGTCCTGTTGACTGCTGACGTCACGCTGACATCATGCTGATGTCATATTTCTATTTTCAAATTAATTTAATTAATAATAATTTCAAAATTGTTTAAATCTTTAAAAATTAATATAAAATAAACTGTAGCTCGGATGAAAATACTTTCTACATGAAAGTTGCTCAGAACGACGAGACGAATCCGATTACGCAGTCCGTTCGTCCGTCACACGTCCCTAACATAGCAAACATGCAACCGTCCCCTTCCGGTCATCTGTCTGACAAATGTCCGGAACCGGGAAAACATTCCCGGTTGAATTCCCCCTTCACCTTTGTCATGTAGCACTGCGTTAGGTCACATCCGGCATAGCCTATTGCCATGTCTTGTATTGTGTTACCTTGTTTGCCTTGTATTTATTGTTTCTCCCCCCTCCTTCTCTCTCGATAGACACCGCGACTGCTGACGATGCTGCTGTGTACGACTACGTCGTCGACGACCCTTCCCTCTCAACAGAGCCAGGCAAGCCCCCCCCCCTGATCAACCCGATATCGCCTATTCCTTCTCTCTACTGCTTGCATTAGAGTAGTGTAGCATGTTACTGCTTTCGGTTAATCCTATTCTGCTGCATAGCCAGTCTCTGCTACTACTGTTGATACCTTACCTGCAATCCTAAATGCTTAGTATAGGTTGCTAGAATCACATCAGTGGCCCTACACTCTTGTCCGTCTGCCATGCTATACTACTGGGCCGTGATCACTTCGGGAGGTGATCACGGGTTTATATTATATACTATTACATACTTATGTTTCTGTTCGGAAATGGGGGCTGAAGGGGCAGGTGGTTCCATCCAGGTAGTGGTGGGCCTGGGTTCCCGACGGCCCCCGAGTGTTACTTTGTGGCGGAGCGACAGGGCAGGTTGTGACCAGCTAGGAGACAGGTGGGCCTGTTCCCTAGTCGGCGTCCGCGGTTATATCAATTAACACGCTTAACGAGATTGGGTATTTGATCTGAGTCTGGCTACGAGCCTATACGCGCTAACCACCACGCGGGAACAGTTATGGGTACTCGACGTCTTGGTATCAGCCGAAGCCTCCTAGACGTCAGCGACTGAGCGGCGCGCGCCGGGTTGGACCGCGTAACGCAACTTCCTTTGTAATGGAGGTTGCTAGGTCTGCTCTCCGGCCACCCACGCAACGTGCAGGTGAGCAATGGGCGATGGGCCCAGACCCCTGCGCACATAGGATTTAGACCGGCGTGCTGACCTCTCTGTTAGGCCTAGGTAGGGCTGCGACGTGTTGATCTTCCGAGGCCGGGTATGACCCAGAAAAGTGTGCCCGGCCAGAGGGATCGAGCGTGTTGGGTAATGTGGTGCACCCCTGCAGGGAAGTTTATCTATTCGAATAGCTGTGTCCCTCGGTAAAAGGACGACCCGGAGTTGTACCTCGACCTTATGACAACTAGAACCGGATACTTAATAAACACACCCTTTCAAGTGCCAGATACAACCCAGTGATCGTTCTCTCACAGGGCGACGAGGAGAGGATCGTCGGGTAGGTTTATGCTATGCAATGTTACTTGATGCTGCACTTGCTACTCTCTTCTACATGCTTCAAGATGAAGGCTGCCAGAAGCGTAGTCTTCGATAGGACTAGCTATCCCCCTCTTAATCTGGCATTCTGCAGTTCAGTCCACCGATACTACCCATTTCATTGATACCATTGCATATGTAGTATAGATCCTTGCTTGCGAGTACTTTGGATGAGTACTCACGGTTGCTTTGCTCCCTCTTTTCCCCCTTTTTCCATTCTTCTCGGACGTCGCAACCAGATGCTGGAGCCCTGGAGCCAGACGCCACCTTCGACGACCCCTACTACACCGAGGGTGCCTACTACTACGCGCAGGCCGCCGCCGATGACCAGGAGTAGTTTAGGAGGATCCCAGGCAGGAGGCCTGCGCCTTTTCGATCTGTATCCCAGTTTGTGCTAGCCATCTTATGGCACCTTGTTAAACTTTATGTCTGTACTCAGATATTGTTGCTTCCGCTGACTCGTCTATGATTGAGCACTTGTATTCGAGCCCTCGAGGCCCCTGGCATGTATTATGATGCTTGTATGACTTATTTATTTTTAGAGTTGTGTTGTGATATCTTCTCGTGAGTCCCTGATCTTGATCGTACATGTTTGCGTGTATGATTGAATCGGGGGCGTCACAAGTTGGTATCAGAGCCGACTGCCTGTAGGAAACCCCCTTTCCAACTCCTTGGCCGAAGTTGAGTCTAGACAAAGAAAACTGTTTTACTAACTTGGCTGTGTGGCTTACGGGCCCACATCGCCAATTGGGTGGTATTAGGATCTTTTATTCCTCGTCTATACTCTGGGATTCTGATCTCTCTTCTATTAGGGTTAAATGATTTTACTAATTATAACTCTAGGTTCTCGATACCACTTCCTGCCGGAGAGCCCCTTCATTCCAGATGATCGACTGCTTCACCAGGAGGTTCCGAAGATGCTATTCGAATTTTCCCCGAGACACTTGTGTCCACCGCCTTTGCAAATTTCCTACTGCTGTTAAATCCTTATGGATAACTACATACACTTGCCACTCTTACATTCAATCACATTGATCTTGTTATTACAAGATGCCCCGAACTGCTCTTCGTTGTTCCGACAATCCTTTGAGCTTACTGCCTTGCAGTCTTGCCTCATAAATACCCCCGACGGATAATTCCTCGCACTTACCGAGTATCCGTTCCTCCCCCTTTGTTCATATGATCCACAAGATACATTGAACTACTATTCGATCTTCCGAAAATCCTTAGCAGCTTATTGCTCTGCAAATACTTGTCTGCTTGCATTATGGATGCTTCCCATACGTCAGGCAATATTCATTAGTATCCTTTGACACCGTCATTTTGATATTATTGATTCAACATGAGTGCGAATGCACGCGATCATTAGTTGATCCTTTTAAAATTATCTTTCTAACTCAGACGTCATTCTGAACATGAGCTGGTTCTCGAACAATCTATTTGCCGTCGATTGTACCCTTAGGTCTATTCTAGTTATCCATCCTTGATCAGAGCGTCTGCTTCTGATCCTTCATATTGGAATTCATAATTCCTTTGTTATCTAAGCATCAAATTATTCAGATGTCCTATAATCCGATGCCTTTGCATTCTTTCTTCCTCTGGTTGAGTACCAATACTCACATCAGATCCATTGGGGACCACCGGATCCTTGTTGGATTTTATCCGACAGGAGTACTTCATATTAAATCACTTTGGAATTCTTTCCCTGATACATAATGTCGTTGGTAAAACCTATTCTCTAATTTGGCCAACCATGCTCTGCTTTCGAGCTGGTGATATTTACTTTTGAAACTTGTGGTATATGTTTCTAAGATGCCCCTATGGGTTGAACCTATATGCCTTCTCTAAACCGTGTGAACCCGAAAGTTTTCACGAGTCATACTCTTCTGGTGCTTCGCCAGATAAAATTTCAACTCTACAACTTCTTCGAAGACGAGAAGCGAATGAAATGTTATGCATTGAAGAAGTGGGAGTCGACCCCGAACCTTTGTGTTCTTGCCCATGGACTCGATGTGGAGCTTATCATGAAAGCTTCTTGCAAGAATATTTAATCATTTGAATAATTCTTTCGGTGTCATTGAATTGGATCCCTTGCAGCTATGGTTCCGACCATGCTAACTTTATTTAATATATTTCTGAAAGGAAACCATTCCAGTGCCTCGTCTATTTTTGACGAGATTAAAGTATCCGCTATCGCAAGTCAACGACCCAGCTCTGATTCTATTCTGATCTTCCTTCGAGTATTACCCCCTGGTATCCCGATGATATCATGGGACTGCAATACTTCTTATGAGTCTTTGTCAAGTATTCCTTCTCACTAATTCAGTATTCCACGGGTTTTGGGTTGTTTGTCAACTGAGAACATCGATAAGTGAATCGAATCCACCCTGTGATCCCATACTCCTAGTAATGAACTGCTGGGAAATTTAACTTTCAACTCATGTCATTCTTAGCCTAATCGGCTACATCGTTATCTTAACTATGCTACCTAGTACTGCTTCTCGGAGCACAATTTCGACGATGATTTAAACTTACATCGATCTTCATCGTCATATCTTTTGCCTTGAACAGCAAGCTTGATTTCGAGTTTGTGTCATACCCTTGGTTCCAATAACCTTTCGCTTCATCCTTCCTTTGACTTGATGTCATCGCCGATCGATTACATCTTCATGAAATCTCCCAACAAATGTGTCGTGATCATCATCAGCATTCTAAGCTCTTCCAGGATATCAATTGAGTTCATGATGAGAAATACCATCCTTGCCCTCGATGATTTGTGTTATCGTCGACCACTTTATTGACTTCCCTCCAACACAGAACTTGTTCTTGTTTTGTGTTGTACCTTGAATTCCTTGACATCCAGCTTAAGCTATGTTCTACCTTGGAGTATTACCATCGGTTATGTCGAGAATGTCATGAGAATTTCACCACCTCTTAAGAATTCTTGATAAAGTAATACTTCTCACCATCTACATTCTTTTCTTGGTCCCCATGTTGTTTCTAACCGGTATACCGACAAATGGACTGTGATGTATAAAATTCAAAAACTTCTAGCAACCCTATTGCTTGTAAGTTAATGAACGATAGTTTCATACTTTGTGTATTGGTTATCAAATCACCATTCTAACTTTGATCATGCTACCTAAGCCCCTATTTCGGGTGCACCTTTCAACCAATGTTTAATTGAGTATGTTCTCCTCGAGCACACCTCATTATGTCATTTAATCTGACAAATGTTATCTCTTTGTTCACATAATTGTGGAAATACACCTTTTGGGAAATCTCGATGAATTGTCGCTAAGTTCATCAGCCACCTCATCATCCTCTCCTCGGTTTAATGATGAACTCTTGTTTCGAAACTCGCTTCCATAGTTCATTTCCCGAGAATCTACAATGTCATCTCGTCAATTTGTGTCGCACTTTTTCTTCTCAGGCATCCTGAGTCTGAGGTATACTGACACCAATCAAATCTGAATCTCGGTCAGACATGATGGTTGGAACATAATTCCAGGAGTTATAATATTGGTCCTTTGATGAACCGGTAATGTGATGTCATGCCTAGCACACCTGGCCGGAGGACCTATTGTTATTGTTTCCTTGTTTTTAGCAAGGTTAGCGATTCTTCCATGAGGAAATTGTAAGACTTATTCTTGAGTTGTTCTTGATGGATCCCTTGTGTATCCAAAGCCTGACCTTTATCTAATAACCCTGTCGATGCTATCTCGAAGCATGACTATGGTACTCCGTACATCCTTAAGAACATTTGTGGCCCAATGCTAAATGTTTCTTGAACAGTTACCCAAACACCGTTGTATGGGCACATATCATGATTCTTCTTACCCCTTATATCTAAATGGTCATGTCTTTGTTCTCCTGACACGTATATCATGCCCTGCTTAACCCTGGGAAGGATATATTCCTATTACTTGTGTTTAAACAAATTTTCCTTTCCATTGGTTTGTTTAAACTGATAATCACATTTTCCTTTCCATTGGTTTGTTTAACCTTTCTTGTGATCTATAAGATATGAGCAGAAATAAATCCCTGCTTAAGTAAGCACCTCGGTGTACAACTCTGTCAGTAAGACCCTGTTCCTATTGTTGATGACATTTCGGTAGCCACCGATGGACGAGAACTTTGCCTATTGGTCCGCCTCGTTCAACGAGCAGGAAAATGGTTCTCTTCGTCCCTTGCCCTTGGTACCGATGTTGTTGCCGACATAACTGACATGCTACCCTCTGACATGCCTTGCTATCATGACCGTGCAAGATGTCACCGCTCCTCCTACTTTTAAACCACATGGTGGGCCCATAACCCATAGTTCCACAGGATCGAAACCTGACTCTCCTGTACACCCTCGATTTCCAAAGCTATTCCTCGCGCGTAGCCTCATATGTAATTCACGAGCCACCTCCCGAGGGATCATCAATTCTGGTATCAGACACAATACTTATTCTCGTTGCTCTAGACCCCTTTCACACTTTGTTTCAGACATCGAACGATTGCCTATCCGCTTGAAACTTCTTACTGTACTTTCTTGCTTGGCTCTCGATGTGTTTCATTTGACCAACTCGAGAGATACTCATGTGATCATTCATGGGATAACACAGATGATTACCCCTTATAGCATTCTATCGTTGACGAACTGCCCTTGCCTATTCGTAAATACGATGGAGTTTCCGAAGAAAGGATGACGACCTTGTCACGATGACCTGGAAGAGAGAAATGAAGGCTTCAACTTAATGGATCGACTTATTCTAGAAGGGCAACCCAGAACAAAAGGGTCCGTTAGAATTTCGTAACCAGAACTTTCCCCTTTCCTCCCCCGCTTAAATCTCGGGACGAGATTTCTTGTAGTGGAGGAGAATTGTGACGCCCGGGTAATTAAGCTACAGTAATTCCCTGCTAATGATGCCACATCACCACGATTACTGTTATTAATCTTGCGTTAGTTCAAAAAAACCGATTCAAATTAAAAATTTAAAATAAAGTCAAACGATAAAAGTTTCAACTACAACTATCAAAACTAAAATGTTCTAGTTGTAGCAAATAATTCATACCTAATTATGGTGGTGAACCAACATTTTTGGAAAGTGATTAAGTACCCTAAGATAAATAAAACAGCAACAAAAACAATTAATTAAATGCTTATAAATAATAAAACAAAAGCAAACTAATTTATTATTGTGCCAAACTTTTTAGGGCAGTAGCATAATTGTTATTACTAATTTGGGAGCTGTTCTTGTATTTTATAAAACTAAAATTTTAAAAGGAAACTAAAAGAAAATAAACAAAAATAAAATAAAAAAAGAAAGCAACCCCCCCTTTTTTCCCCACTGGGCCACGGCCCAGCTGGCCTCGGCCCACCGGGGCCGACCCACCCACTCCCCTCGTCCTATATGGCCTCGCACGGCCGATACCCTAACCCTAATCCCCACTCGATCCCCTCCCACTCCCCCGAGCTCCCTCTCGCTCGATCTGGATCGAGCCCGTCGCCGCCACCCCGTCGCCGTCGCCGGACGCCATCGCCGCCGCCTCCTCGTCCCCTCCCCGTGCCGCTTCTCCAAGCCTTGCCGCTTGTTCCCCTGCATCGAAAGTGAGCGGACCCCCCCTCTCCTCTGTCTCCCACACGCTCGCGCGCGCACGCCCTCGCCTCGCTCCCTGCCCGCTCCGGCTACGCCCCGCGACCTCCCGTGCGCGTTCGCACCTGTCGAGCGCGTGGCCACCGCGCCGCCGCTGCTCCCGCCCGACTGCTGCTCCTCCACCGCGCCGCCGCACTCGCCCCGTCCCTGCTCGCCGCTGCCCCGGCGCGGTTCTGGCCACTGCTCGCGTCGTCGCCGCGCCACCGCGCCCAAACCCCGCGCCGTTGCTCGCCGTTGGCCTCGCCCCGGCCTCCAACGGCCCTCCTCGCGCCCGCCTGCGTCGCCGCCTCCCGCTTCCATCGCGGCCACCCGCAGCCGCCACCACGCCACTGGCCGCCGCCGCTCCGACCAGCCTTTCCCCCCTCGCGCTCCCGCAGCCGCAGCTCGTGCCTGCTCGCCGACGGCCGCACCCAGCACCCCGCACGAAGCTTCTGCTCCGCCCGCAGCCTCCCCGCTTCGGCCACCGCGCGCCCGCGCTGACTGCCGTGGCCTCTTCCCCACCGCCTGCCTCTGCTCGCCGGCCGGCGTCCCCTACTGTCGGCCCGCGCCCGCGGACCCCCCTCCCCTGCTGCAGCTCGCTGCGGTGGCCGCCGGTGCCCTGCTGCGCCCCACCCCGCGGCTGCCCTGGGCGAGCGCCCTGTCGGGCGGGCTGGCGCCCGTCGCCCGGGTCCATTCGCCCGCGCCCGCTAAGGACCCCCCCAGGCCTATGACATGTGGGGCCACCCCAGAGCATTTTATAAAAAAAGGGAATTAAAAAATGTAAAAATAAATAATTAATTAATTAATTAACTTAATTAACCCTGTTTAAATTAACTAATTAAGATTAATTAACTACTGTTAATTAACTAACAGTCACTGACAGGCGGGACCCACCGTCAGTTTGACCCAGTCAACTGTCCTGTTGACTGCTGACATCACACTGACATCATGTTGATGTCATATTTCTATTTTCAAATTAATTTAATTAATAATAATTTCAAAATTGTTTAAATCTTTAAAAATTAATATAAAATAAACCGTAGCTCGTATGAAAATACTTTCTACATGAAAGTTGCTCAGAACGACGAGACGAATCCGATTACGCAGTCCGTTCGTCCGTCACACGTCCCTAACATAGCGAACATGCAACCGTCCCCCTCCGGTCATCCGTCTGACAAATGTCCGGAACCGGGAAAACATTCCCGGTTGAATTCCCCCTTCACCTTTGTCGTGTAGCACTGCGTTAGGTCACATCCGGCACAGCCTATTGCCATGTCTTGTATTGTGTTACCTTGTTTGCCTTGTATTTATTGTTTCTCCCCCCTCCTTCTCTCTCGATAGACACCGCGACTGCTGACGATGCTGCTGTCTACGACTATGTCGTCGACGACCCTTCCCTCTCAACAGAGCTTCCAGGCAAGCCCCCTCCTTGATCAACCCGATATCGCCTATTCCTTCTCTCTACTGCTTGCATTAGAGTAGTGTAGCATGTTACTGCTTTCGGTTAATCCTATTCTGCTGCATAGCCTATCATTGCTACTACTGTTGATACCTTACCTGCAATCCTAAATGCTTAGTATAGGTTGCTAGAATCACATCAGTGGCCCTACACTCTTGTCCGTCTGCCATGCTATACTACTGGGCCATGATCACTTCGGGAGGTGATCACGGGTTTATATTATATACTATTACATACTTATGTTTCTGTTCGGAAATGGGGGCTGAAGGGGCAGGTGGTTCCATCCAGGTAGTGGTGGGCCTGGGTTCCCGACGGCCCCCGAGTGTTACTTTGTGGCGGAGCGATAGGGCAGGTTGTGACCACCTAGGAGACAGGTGGGCCTGTTCCCTAGTCGGTGTCTGCGGTTATATCAATTAACACGCTTAACGAGATTGGGTATTTGATCTGAGTCTGGCTACGAGCCTATACGCGCTAACCACCACGCGGGAACAGTTATGGGTACTCGACGTCGTGGTATCAGCCGAAGCCTCCTAGACGTCAGCGACTGAGCGGCGCGCGCCGGGTTGGACCGCGTAACGCAACTTCCTTTGTAATGGAGGTTGCTAGGTCTGCTCTCCGGCCGCCCACGCAACGTGCAGGTGTGCAATGGGCGATGGGCCCAGACCCCTGCGCGCATAGGATTTAGACCGGCGTGCTGACCTCTTTGTTAGGCCTAGGTAGGGCTGCGACGTGTTGATCTTCCGAGGCCGGGTATGACCCAGGAAAGTGTGCCCGGCCAGAGGGATCGAGCGTGTTGGGTAATGTGGTGCACCCCTGCAGGGAAGTTTATCTATTCGAATAGCCGTGTCCCTCGGTAAAAGGATGACCCGGAGTTGTACCTCGACCTTATGACAACTAGAACCGGATACTTAATAAACACACCCTTTCAAGTGCCAGATACAACCCGGTGATCGTTCTCTCACAGGGCGACGAGGAGAGGATCGTCGGGTAGGTTTATGCTATGTGATGTTACTTGATGCTGCACTTGCTACTCTCTTCTACATGCTTCAAGATGAAGGCTGCCAGAAGCGTAGTCTTTGATAGGACTAGCTATCCCCCTCTTAATATGGCATTCTGCAGTTCAATCCACCGATAGTACCCATTTCATTGATACCATTGCATATGTAGTATAGATCCTTGCTTGCGAGTACTTTGGATGAGTACTCACAGTTGCTTTGCTCCCTCTTTTCCCCCTTTTTCCATTCTTCTCGGACGTCGCAACCAGATGCTGGAGCCCTGGAGCCAGACGCCACCTTTGACGACCCCTACTACACCGAGGGTGCCTACTACTACGTGCAGGCCGCCGCCGACGACCAGGAGTAGTTTAGGAGGATCCTAGGCAGGAGGCCTGCGCCTTTTCGATCTGTATCCCAGTTTGTGCTAGCCATCTTATGGCACCTTGTTAAACTTTATGTCTGTACTCAGATATTGTTGCTTCCGCTGACTCGTCTATTATTGAGCACTTGTATTCGAGCCCTCGAGGCCCCTGGCTTGTATTATGATGCTTGTATGACTTATTTATTTTTAGAGTTGTGTTGTGATATCTTCCCATGAGTCCCTGATCTTGATCGTACACGTTTGCGTGTATGATTAGTGTACGATTGAATCGGGGGCGTCACAGGATGCTTGATACGTCTCCAACGTATCTATAATTTTTGATTGTTCCATGCATTATATTATCTGTTTTGGATGTTTTATATGCATTAATATGCTATTTTATATTATTTTTGGGACTAACCTATTAACCTAGAGCCCAGTGCCAGTTTCTGTTTTTTCCTTGTTTTTGAGTTTTACAGAAAAGGAATATCAAACGGAGTCCAAACGAGCTGAAACTTTACGATGAATTTTTATGGACCAGAAGAGACCCACGGAGTATCGAAGCCAGGCCAGGAGGTGGACGAGGAGTCCACAAGCCTAGGGCGCGCCCCCTGGCTTGTGGGCCCCTCGAGCGTCCCCCTGATGTGAGACCGACGCCAAAAATTCCTATAAATCCCGAAACCCCCAGAAAGAAACCTAGATCAGAAGTTCCGCCGCCGTAAGCCTCTGTAGCCATGAAAAACCAATCGGGAGCCCGTTCCGGCACCCTGCCGGAGTGGGAAACCATCACCGGTGGCCATCTTCATCATCCCAGCGGTCTCCATGACGAGGAGGGAGTAGTTCACCCTCGGGGCTGAGGGTATGTACCAGTAGCTATGTGTTTGATCTCTCTCTCTCTCTCGTGTTCTTGATTTGGCACGATCTTGATGTACCACGAGCTTTGTTACTATAGTTGGATCATATGGTGTTTCTCCCCCTCTACCTTCTTGTGATTGATCGAGTCTTGCTCTTTGATGTTTCGTTATGTTGGATTGAGTATTGGATTTGAGAACATTTGATGTATGTCTTGTGATGGGATATCTGTGGTGACAATGGGATGTTCTATTGATTCATTTGATGTATGTTTTGGCACTCAACTCGTGGATTCCCGAGGTGACATTGGGGTAATCTATGCATAGGGGTTGATGCATGTTTTCGTCCTACGTTCTTCGATAGAAACTTTGGAGTGATTCTTTGTTCCACGTTGAGGGATTGTTATATGATCCAATTATGTTATCATTGTTGAGAGACTTTGTACTAGTGAAAGTATGAACCCTACGCCTTGTTTTCAAGCATTGCAATACCGTTTATTCTCACTTTTGTTACTAGTTACCTTGCTGTTTTTATATTTTCAGATTACAAAAACCTATATCTACCATCCATATCACACTTGTACCACCATCTCTTCCCCGAACTAGTGCACCTATACAATTTACCATTGTATTGGGTGTGTTGGGGACACAAGAGACTCTTTGTTATTTGGTTGCAGGGTTGTTTGAGAGAGGCTATCTTCATCCTACGCCTCCCACGGATTGATAAACCTTAGGTCATCCACTTGAGGGAAAATTGCTACTGTCCTACAAAACTCTACGCTTGGAGGCCCAACACGAGTCTACAAGAAGAAAGGTTGCGTAGTAGACATCACTGACGCTAGAGCGCCACGCAGAAATTGCGGCGGCGGTCGGCGCCACAGACCTCCGTTCCCAAGCTCGCTTTGCGGCGGGCCAATCCCCGAGTTCTCTGGAGCCAAGCTCCGAGGAGGAAGCCGATCCAATGTTCATGGCGGAGGTCATGGCGCAGAAGGCCCCCGATGCGTATGAGACGATGGACGTCGACTTCGTGCCGGCATCCGGGTCCCCCATGGTGCAGGCGGACCAGCGGTTCAACCTGGCGATCCTAAAGGAGGACGGGGAGGCGGAGGCTCAACTCGACATGGAGCGCGCGGATGCCGCTGCCATCGAGGCCCTCCTGCAGGCGGAACCGGATGTCATGGATGTGAACTGGGCAGCGGAGGCTCAACTTGACGCGGAGCGCACGGATGCCGCTGCCATCGAGGCCCTCCTGCAGGAGGAACATGACGTCTTGGACTTGAACCGGGCGGCGGAGGCTCAACTCGATGCAGAGCACGCGGATGCCACTGCCATCGAGGCCCTTCTGCAGGCGGAACCAGACATCCTGGATTTGAACTGGGTGGCGGAGGCTCAACTCGACGTGAAGCGCGCGGATGCCGCTGCCATCGAGGCCCTCCTGTAGGCAGAACCGAACATCGTGGACGTGAACCGGGCGGTGCTCGCGTCCATGCAGAGCGCCCGCATGCTCCGCGTGAACGAGTAGCTAGAGTCCGAGGACAACCACGGTGCGGAGATACACGTCGGCAGCTATGGCTGGTTCACGCCGGCAGCCAAAGACGACGAGGCCGTCTCGTTCCACGAGCAGTGATAGTTTTTCTTTATGTTGTTGTTTTTAGGGATCTTTTGCTGTGTAAAAACATATATTTATGCAAGTCGCCTGACTTTCATCATTTGGGTCAGTCGACCATTTCAGGCGGTTGGATGAATATCCTACGTCTCCTAACCCTTTTTCTTCCTCACCTCTTCTTCTTCCCCAACAGACCATCGCACGGGCCGCACGGATCTTCCCCAACATGCGGTTGGATAAACATACTGTATGAACGAAAATTATGTGTCAGCGGTAGGATGGCTGAGTTTGGTTTGATCACATGCGGTAGCACGTGTCAGTGAGGGTGCGTTCCCTTGGTTGGGTTTGCGGCGTGCAGGTGCGACTGTGAGAGGGTGCGGTGTGACCGCGACAACCATGCGCAAGTGTACCTCCTTTTCATTTTGAAAAACTTTAGGCAAGCTTGGCAAAAATGTGTGGTGAAGTATGGCAATGCAAGGCCTAGACCCAAACAGGATACAAGTACGTACGTACTACTTGTGTTAAAAAAGAAAGGCTTGGTTTTCCTTCGCGGGATTGATCGATACAAATCCTCGTTTGACATGTCAATTAATGCATTTTTTTTCTCCAACGCCCAAAGAGCTAACCATATCACTCCTCATTGCTTGATTAATGCAGCACCATGCAAACCAACCTTCTCACTCCGCATGCATGCAAGGGTATATTAATGTCCTTGGTTGCTAGTACGAGGCAAACTCCATCAATTTTGCCTCGATTAGTGTTAGTGGCCTTCTGCAAATTGTAATTTTGATACTGGCCTTGTATACAAAAAAATGAAGGTAGTAACTATTTGACTTCCTTCCCCATTGCGGTGACGTCGACGATATCTTGAATGTTGTGGCTTTGGTGAAGTGCGTTCGACGGAGCACACCATTGAGGGAGACCACGGTAAGTCGTTCGCAAGTGATGCCTGCAAGCCGAGACAACAACCTTCTTTGCATCCAGGAAGTCCGTTGAACCAAAGGAGGCGTAAATGTACTAGTACTACACAATAGCGTCGTCCATCCAGCTTAGTGCGGTAAGGTGGTTTCTCGAAGAAGACGATGGAGAAGCGGAGTCAACGAAGAGTGAAATGATGGTTGCTTCGTCCGTGCTTTGTGATTTGATGCCTCACTACTTTTTGATTTGTGATAGAAGGGACAGGGGAGTAGACTCTGTGCTCTATACTATACATGCGTCCAAGCACGGGAGAAAGAGGAGACATGTTGCATTTTTCTATTCCTTCAATCAATCAATTAGGGAGCTTCGGTTCCATCTTTTTGGCTTTGGCAGCACCCTCTACAATGGTTCCCATCAATGCCAAAGGCTATTTTCACATTTGCCTACACATTGTGGATGCCCTTAACTGTACCACTTGGTTTTGCTCCTGTGTGCTATCTATACAAATCTCGATTATATTGATCTAAAAAATTATAGTATCAAGATTAGTAAAAAGGAGGTGATTTTGCCGCGCGGAAGGCGGGGGAGGTTTCTTATTTTTAGAGGACGTTGGCCTGGCGGTTTGCTAACATGCGGTCCCACGTGTCAGTGCTTTACCAAGCCGATCCGCGTCCGACATGAGGCAGAACAACGTGCAGAAGCAACACATGGTTAACTTGAAGAAGATGAAGGAGAAGCGGATTCAACAACGAGTGAAATGATGGTTGCTTCGTCCCTCCAACTTATTTTTTTAGCATTACTTCGTCCCTCCAACTTAACTGTGGGAAAGGTGCAGCTTTGTGATTTGATGCCTCATTGCTCATTACTACGCCGGCGCCATGACTGGGGTGCTTCACCCCTGCTTCTCTGCACTGTTATTTCGGTATGGCACATGGACCCGGTTGCTTGGTGTCCCACATGTCAGCGAAAGGGACTAGAACATTTATGAAAGTGAGCGCTCCACTCTTACGACGGAAGAGTACACGACACGGTGGCCAAGTGAACTATTACTTGTACTGTAGTACTACTATAGTTTTGCTGTTTCGTATGATCCATCGATACAAACCCGATTAAACAGGCAAGGGCGGGATTTTTCCCGCGCGGTAGATGATACTAGCCATACATTTTGAAGGCAATTTTAATGTATGCAAACTGAATAATTAAGTAACAATATGAGATCTAGTAAAACTTAAAACACATATGATTTATTGTGTTAGAGTGTAGTAGTAGTGCTGTATTGCATAGTTGTTAGATGTAACATGCGAGAACGTGTAGAGATGTACTTTTGGAGGGCCTGCAAAGAGAAATTGGGCATAAAGTGGATTCAAATATTTGTATTCGTCTTCATAGCATTTGTAACTCATATCTACAGTTTGTACAGTAGACGTGAATGCTTGTTCGCTCTTACGAAACCAGTACAGTAATAATGGGGTGGCGTGCGCCAATTTAGGCACTGGCAAGTTGGCCTTATTGGCTCCACAGATAGAGCGAGAGAAGAGATAAATACACTGGCGGTCAGTGTATTTCAAGCGAAAAGCGTAATACGGTCACCGGACTTCAGAATACGCTCATTACGGTCACTATATACGTTTTGCGGTGATTGCACTTGCTCACCGTTCAGCATCGGATTGCACTCTGTTGACCGGCCAAATAGTCTGCGTGGCACTATGTTGACTAGTTAAATTGACCACGCTCCTTGTGGGTCCCACCTATCAGTTCGCATAGGAAAAAGGTAAGATAAACACAAATTTACGTAGGCGCGACAAGACTCCAACCCATGCGCGGGAACCACATGGTTGTGTATGTATCTGTCAGGGCTTGATGTGTGCGCATGCACGTGTAGGTTGAGCACTTGAGTGTGAGCGTGTGTGTTGGTCGTGTGGTGTGTGCATGCATGCGTGCGTGTGAGTGTGAGTGTGCGTGTGAGTGTTGCGTGCGTGCGTGGCTGCGTGTGTATGTGTGAGTGTTGCGTGCGTGCGTGGTTGCGTGTGTACGTGTGAGTGTTGCATACATGCAGTTTGTGTGCATGCGTGCGTGTGTGTATAATCACCACAACAGCTCCTATGTGTTAAAACAGACGGTTCAGCATACCAATACAAGGCCACCTTGTCCGCTGTGCCCGCGGTCATGACTTCGAACCACCGTCCAATATTTTTTATCGTTTGTTTTCATTCTTATACACGCCGACAGGTGGGCCCAATGGTAGTGAGATAATGTGATGCAACACTAGAGGTGCCACGTAGAGCGTTTAACTGGTCAACTAGTCGTGTCTTGAGCAAATACAGAGCTGTACGGTGAGCCCATGACTGTATAATAACCACAAAACGTAAATGGTGACCGTAATGAGTGGATTCTGAAGTCCAATGTACGTATCGTGCTTTCGCTTCAAATACAATGATCGTCACTGTATATATCGCGAGAGAAAGATGAAACATGCGTGAATGTGCTGGGGGCGTACTTTTAGAGGACCTGCAGATAGTTTGTGTGCGTACGTGAAAGGGGCGTAGAGGGGGTGTATGCGATGGAGAGAGAGATGCTCTTCGTTTCTCTTTATTATGACTAACTTTATATATAGTATAAAAATATAAAAATTCATAGTGCGGAATAAATATCATTGGATGCACCATGCAATGCAAATTAACGTTCATACTCCTCCATATAACTTTGTAATGTTGTATATATGTAGAAATTCTAAAATAATTTTTTGGCCACACTTTGTGCGGTTTTATTCAAAAGGAATGTTGTATGCGAAATAAACATGAAGAGAGGGCTTTTTAGATTAATGGGGTACGTGATGTAACATGTGTGAATGTGTAGTTGACGTATTTGGCAGGGCCTAGAGAGGGTATGTGTATGTATTACGTATTCGAGAGAGGCATGGATAGAGGGGCCGACGGGGGGGGGGGGGCGACGTGGGAGAGATAGGACGAGAAATGAGAGAGGTATAGAGAGAGAGACGAATAGGATGTCACGGCGAGAGATGCCCTTGAGTGTGTATATGCAAAGGGGGAGGGGATAGAGGCACGAGGAGAAAATATTTTGTGTGGTGTCTGTGTTGGTATGTGTGGGTGTGAGAAGATAACAAGACCTAGGGGCGGAGGGTGTGTCACCGCGTGAGGTCCGGTGGGTCGAGGTGAGGCCCTTGGTTCGATTTCGTCCTGCGCCACATTGGTCGGCCCATGACGCATTCAGGGAGACCCATGGAGGACTAGTCGTACAAGACAAAGATACCAGAGTCGTGAAGGACTCTGTGTCCACTGACAAAGCCGGCTATGATTTGTAACCCTAGGTCCAACCCCTTATCTCTGATATTACCATTCATCCAACCTAACTTTAAGGGGCATCCTATAGAATGCTCTGCTAGAATCATACTCGTCAATTAGGAAGAGAGGTGGAGACAATGCGTGCGAGATAGGCCTAAAGATAATGTGCGTGCGGGAGACACGTAGGCAGGTCTATGTATATAGAAAGGGTCGATGGGGATTGTGCGTGTGTACGCGTGTGAGAGGAAGAGTGCTTGTGATAAAGGTTAGTGAAAACAGTCGTAAATGGTTGTGAGAGGGAGGGTGATATCGAGAGCATGTCTGCGATAAAGACACCTCGGGAGAGAGTGTGTGAGCATGTGTGAGAGACCACCGATGGATATACACCGTGTGCACGTATGTGTGAGAGAGAAAGTCAGCGCGTGTATGAGGAGGGGCCTATAGAGAGTGAAACTACACATAAAAGACTGATGTACACATTGATTAAAAATATAAATTGTATCCAAATATTAGGATGGGATCATGATATTTGCAATTCACGTAAGGAACGGTCATTGATCCATCAGACATCTATATTCTATCGAATTTGAGCATGTCTATGTTATTATTCGACATAAGTGATCCATAGAGTCAGTATTTTGAACTCCAGACAATACATCGCTTTAGCAATTCGATTATAAACGTGAGTATAGTTCATGTTGTGTGTGTAAAGCACATTATACATACAAAAGTTACACAATGAACATTATAAATAGCTAGCCATGAACTAGCATACAATTGAATTCAACTTAAGGTGGTTTAAAAAAAATTCGAATTCAACATGAAGTCCATTCAATTATTTGAATTCGAGATCATGGCATTTATAAATCATACCTAAATTATGGGGGGCACCAATCTTTGCTCTGCTTTTGTACATAATAGCATATATAGTCGTGTACAAAATAGATTCAAATTTACCTCCTCCATTCCAAAATAATCGTAGTTATAGGATTTTCAAGTGTCAAAATTTCAAAAAGAAGTGCATAATTTAATGAGGTTTTCAAACATACAAGGTCAAATTTAACGTTGTCTATTTAGGTCAATCCTCAAAATTCAAGAGTACTCTAAACGTGAATGCTTCTGTTTCAAAATTTCGAACAAAGCGCCAAAAGAGCCTCTACTCACCCGAAACCGCGTGAGACCAATGTTTGGTAGAACGAAATTACTTTTCTAAATCCGACCCGTGAAGCCTACCGGCACGACGTCTATAGGTCTAAACCGGGGTAGGTTTGTAACTTCATCTAGATGCCACACAACCGCCTCCGAAAAACATTCATACACCGTGGCCGCCTAAACACACATTCGCTTGGCCGAAATCGCTCCCGCCCATTATTTGGGACACCTGGGATTACCGTCCTACCCCCGACCCGTAGTAGGTTCGAAATTTAAGAGGGGGGCAAAGTTTGTAGTTTCCCCAAATTTCAAACAAGCGCGTCCCAGACCGAAACATGGTTCCCCCTTAGCTCCCCCTGCCCCCCGTCTGATTCCCCATTCGTACACCATGGGCGCCAAAACTACCTCTCCACAAGCGGCGAAACCCCGGCGTCCTCCGTCCGCCACCCCATCCCACCCATAAACCGCCGCCCTCCTCCATCACGCCGGAGCCGATACCCTAACGTCGTCATCCACCGCAACTGCAACCGCAACGCCCTCTGCGGCTAGTACTTGAAGCCGAGGCCGAGCTGCCTCTAGGACGTCGACGTGCGCCGTACCCGAGCCAGTTCAACCACGTCGTCCTGCGCCTCACCGTTGCCGCTCCAACGTCGCCACCATCCACCGCAACGGAGCTGTTCCCGCTATGCCATCCTTCGCCGCCTCGGATCTGCTTCCCCTCCACCGACAGACGACCACCGCAACACAGTCAACAATTTGGCCATGGGTTCGTCCAAGGCTCCACCCTCCTCCAAAACATCGGTTCCCCCGGTAAAAAGAAGAACATCGTCGCGATATCAGGAGGACACAACACTGGCAACCGGATCTGATACTCCTCTTCCCTTATTCGTGCAAATCTTACGTGTCTGCTTGCACGGTATTCATCCCACAGAAGACACTAGTTGACTGCTTCTTCCTACACCTTCTTCCTGATACTAGATGTTCCTAGTAACTTGCTATGCACAAGGTTTCTCCTCATATACTATTTCACCTTAGCTAGAGGTTCGTTGCCCCCCTGGATTTCAATTCCTGGTCAGTTGATTCCCAATTAAAGGAAGCATTCCTCGGTGTAACAGGCGCTAGTCCGCCTATTACGCCGGGGAAGCAGTGCCTCGGCATTTATCTTAGGGGTGTGTGGGGCCTAAGAGCTGCTGGCGCCCGATCTGGAGGTCGGTCGGGCTTAAAGGGATGGCCGGGGGGCACTGCCAAGCATGGCGGTGGTATGAGATCGAGGGGAGGGTGGGGCGGCGGAGGCAGGGGTCTGGGCCGGTGGTCGCTGGCGGTTCGAGAAAGATCATCAACAGTGACTGGCGGGAGGTAGACGAAGGCCATCTGCCTGTTCCTTGTAGATCGGACGGTTCATAAAAAAAACCGACTGACCTATTTATTTTCAGTCGACTGTTGTTTTGATAGGCCCACATGCGGTGGTGTGCTGGAGGAGTACCTGCATTTCCCAGCCATCCCTGTGCTCATATATTACAAAATCATACGAAGTAGAATCTAATTTTGTTTGCCATGCAATGTTGTAGAGCTATCATATGTCTCATGTCATTTATTTTTCAGCCACCTGCTATCTGCTACTTTTACAGTGCACTAGTTCTGCACACACTTCACCCATACTCTCACTATTATTTTTTTATGCATGGGTATTTCAGACTCTACAAAGCTGTTGATAGAAGCACGAAATAAAAGAGAGAAGTCGCTCCTGCTTTCTTCGTTGGCAGGCAAGACACATCTCGACACTTTAAAGGTTGCATGTTCAACAGATGGAGACGGTAAACGTAGCTCTGGAGTTGATGATCTCGCTTGCCATGAACCACCATCCCAGGTGCTTGCTTTAACTTCATGGTGTCATATGTGGTTGCATGTTGCATATGGTGTCTAGCTTGTATTCGAAAGGCCGAAGTCGGTCTTTATTAAGATAAGGAAAGATATTTTTTTACATGAACCACCATCCCGGGAGCACCAGAAGCCAAATAGCTAGTCAAGGCACTGGCCGAGCCAGTGACAAGCCCAGCACAGACAGGCATCACCTGCAAGCCAACTAAAAAGCCACGATGGTGGCGAAGCAGCCCACCTTCCACCAGGCTCTCAGGTCTTCGATGATCATGCTCACCACTCCAGCCGGGTCTCTAGCTTGTATTACTTCCAATTTGGTTAAATTGCATCTGCTTAGCTTACACATTATACCTTTGAATATGACATGCCTTCCTGTTTTTGGTACATACTACTACATCTGTCTATTAACCATGTTCTTACATCAAACTAATGTTCTTGTGTATCCCTCATCAATCACTTATGATGAGACAGTCAGGCCAATGGACTGCTGTAAGAAAAGTTCCTCTTTTAAAGAATGCAGTGTCAGCCTCCCCACATGATTCTCAAGAAACAACAATGCTAGATGAAGATAGTCAACGTAGCTCTGTAGTTGATGACCGCATTTCCCCTACACCACCATCGCAGGTGCTTGCTCTAACTTAGCAGCGTGATATGTGGTTGCATGTTGCATATAGTGTCTAGATTGTAATTCTTCCAATCTGGTTAAATTGCATGTGCTATTCTGCTTAGTTTATACATTATACCTGTTAATGTGACATGCCTTCCTGTTTTTGGTACATAGTACATCTGTCTATTAAGCATGTCCTTACATAAAACTACTATTTTTTTGTATCCCGCATCAATCAATTATGACGAGAAACCTTTAGTATATGCAGAGTGATATTGGTTGCATCTTTCATATGATTTATAGCATGCACTGATTTGTTGAAACGCCATTTATGATGGGACGCTTTTAACTTGGCAGTCATATTGGTTACATCCTTCATGTGGTGTCTAGCTTGCATTGCTTCTAATTTGTTGAAATGGCTTCTGCTTAGTTTACACAAATAGTTGTGAATATGCCATGCCATCCTGTTTTTCGTACATATTCCATCCTCGTATCATGTGTTTGCCTTACATCAAAGTAGTGATTGTCAGTATCATGCATGAATGAGTTCTGAAGAGAATTTTATTGCTTTTTCTTGTCGGTTTTACTTGACAATGCAAAATCAATAAAGCGGAAGGAAATTAGCAAGACATTGGATAAAGGCGCTCCTTCCAAACAACTGAAATGGAGGGCCTGTACAGATTCTACTCTGCCACCCCCCAAGAAGATTTGCAAGACAACACATGCATAGACACTCAATGTAGCTGTGTTGATGATGAGCACGTCTCCCCTAGTCCACCATCACAGGTGCTCCCTCTAACTTGGCACTGTTATATGTGGTTGCATGTTATGTATGATGTCTAGCTTGTATTGCTTCTAATTTTGTTGAATTCCATCTGCTTACTTTACACATTATACTTGTGAATAAGACACGAGTTCCTGTTTCTAGAACATACAATATCTGTCTATCACACCATGTTCTTACATCAAAGTACTACTGTTGTGTAACTTGCAACAATCACTTATCATAAGACATGTTTAACTTGGGAGTGTGATATAGGTTACATCTCGCATTCTTTTCTAGCTTGTACTACTTCTAGTTTGTTGAAATGGCACTCATGACGAGACAGTTTTAACTTGGTAGAGTGATATTCATTGCATCTTTCATATGGTGTCTAGCTTTCATTGCTTCTAATTTGTTGAAATGCCTTCTGCTTAGCTTACACATCATAGCTGTAAATATGCATTGCTGTCCTTTTTTCTTACACATTCAATCGTCCTTTCATGCGGTCGCCTTACATTAAAGTAGTGCTCATCAGCATCCTGCATCAATGAGTTGTGAAAAGCGAATTTTTATTCATTTTTCTTGTGGGTTTGAGTTGACAGGGCAATAAAATTAAGAAAGAGGAAGGAAAAAATTAAGGCAGGGACTGATGGCGGTCTTCCGGCGAAACCGGCATCCCAGGTGCTTTCTGTAGCTTGGCAGTGTGATATTGTCTTGCATGTTGCATACAGTGTCTAGCTTGTATTGCTTGTAATTTGATTAAATTACTTCTGCTTAGTTTACACATCATAGCTGTGAATATGCAATGCTGTGAATATGCAATGGCACTAATGGCGAGAGACCTTTAACTTGGTAGTGTGATGTTGTTTGCATCTTGCATATGATTTATTTCTTGTACTGCTTCACATTTGTTTAAATGCCAGTTATGACGAGACACTGCTAACTTGGCTGAGTGATATTTATAGCATCTTTCATATGGTGTCTACCTTCCATTGCATCGCTTCTAATTTATTGAAATGCCTTCTGCTTAGTTTACACATCATAGTTCTGATTATCTCATGCCGTCCTGTTTTTCATACATATTACATCCTCCTATCATGGGGTTGTCTAACATCAAAGTTCAGTTCGTTTGTATCACGCATCAATTTGTTCTGGAGAACTAAATTTTTATTCCTTTTTCTTGTCAGCTTGACTTGACATGGCACAGAGAAAGAGGAAGGAACACAAAATGGCAGGGGATGGTGTTAGTACTCAGGACGCACGGAAACGGAAGTGAAAGAATTATGCTGATTCTGCTGGTATTGATGGTGCAATAGAAGGTCAAAGTCCACCGAAAAATTGTACAAACACGATATCCCGTGCTACACCAGCTACAAAACAATCCAAACAAAAACTAATAGCTGCCACCAAACAAGCAGTGACAACCCTAGTTGTTGCAACACCTTCCACAGTACCACCAGCTGCAGGAGTTACTCGTTTGTCAACTCAGCTAGCAGCACATTCCCAAGCTCCCTTGCCACCTGACACTACTTCTGAAGCACTCTTGACACAAGACGAGTTAGCAAGATCAGATGAACTTTGTGAGCTTCAACAGCAAGAAGGTAGTTGCTGGAGTCAAGTTACAGTTGCATGCTTCTTTATATGTAGTCTCATAGTTTGATGTACACTAACACTTCCTATGTTCGTTGTTGGACTAGCACCTAGGCGCAAGAGGAAACAAACATCAGGGATAATGCTCGATAGGTTAACTAAATCTAGAGGAGGAAGAATGGAGATCCGTTTTGAGGCAGGTTTAAAAAGGCCACGTGATTCTACAAAGTCAGCCAAGTTAGTATCAAAGGCAGCGGATGCCGTTAGGTGTCATGCACGTATCCTCCCAACATGGATTCAGTATAGGAATGACAAAGACGAAACCCAGTTCAACACCTTCCTTGGCCATTTATCTGTAAGTATGGTTATGTATGGAAATTAGTAATATCGTCTTGGTCTATCCCATACTTTCTAGGTTGCTGGTAATGAGACTCCCATAATTTTCCACAGATGAGGTTCAAGTTGGATAGCCAAGATGATGCAACCAGACAAGCATGCACCCATGTTTTCAAGTCTGCTCTGTGATAGTATCGGTATAACTTGAGGAAAACTCACTTTGAAGGCAAGGCGAACAGTGAACTTGCCCAAACATCTCCAGTGGAAAATATATCAGATCAAGACTGGAGAGGCCTCGTTAAACACTGGTCTGATCCAAAGTATCAAGTACGTTATATATATGTGATCAGATCACATGTTGAACTCCTATTTATGCATGTGCCTCACAACTCTATCTTCTTGTAGGTGAACTGTTCAAAGAACAAGGCCAACCGTACGAAAGTGAAATTCCAACAGACGACAGGATCTCGTAGCTATATTGCACACTGCGAGGCTCTTGTAATTAGCTGCTGTTTCACTCTTTTCGCTGTGCCATATTATCAGATCTATATTGACTTGTTCCAAATGTAGAGGAAAGCCCGCAAGGACCAAAAAGCACTTGAACCAAATGATGTGGAAATCTTCAAGGACTGTCACACCAGCAAGACGAAGGGCATGACTACACCAGTCAAAGCCGCTATTGTAAGTCCTTAATCCTCATGCCTTTTAACTACTACTTACTCTAACTTGTGCATTGAACTACACGGTTTGCAGCCAATGTCTATTACTCTTTTCAATTTTATACACAATTGTCTTAGCATATCATTGCACCTTACAAAGTTTAAAAGAGAGGAGTGATGTTCCTTTGATCTTGATCTGTAATCTAGTTCCGTGCTGGACTTGTCTACACAACGTTACAATTGCCTGTTTGTCTGTTCTCAGTTGTTTTGTGATATGAATAATGTCATACTATGCTTACCATATTATAAACTTTGTCTCTTTATCCTTAGCTGTCAATACAATGTGAAGAAATAGACAATACATTAGCCATGGTACATGGTCATATGTTTGGAACCTGGTTTTATTATGTACTTTGCAGTAAAATACAACTAATATTTTACACGGGTTCACCAAAATAAGTTCTGTATATAGACCAAAGCTATTTTGTTTGGTTTTGCTGCCTCCTTAATATCTTCAGTTCTGGTACTACTAATGTAAAAACTCAACTTTTCAACAAGCTATGGAACAAATGGTGGAACCGCCACCTTCTGAAGGTGACGAGGCAACTATAACCGCAATGTCACCTCTTGCTGCAGTGGGTCAGTACCTATCAACTAACAGTGCCAAAAGCACGTTCCTGCGTAATATTGGGTTGGTTGTTAAGGCAATCTCATCCAAACTGCCTCATGATCAAGATATGCAAGCTCAAAACAATGTTATATCTGCGCTCCAGACACAAGTCCATTCCCTAACAGAGACCCTTTGTGAAACAAGGACAACCATTGTTCGATGTCGTCAAGATATGCATGGTTTTGAAACCAGACTATCAGACATTTGCTATGTTGTTCAGGAGCCTAGGAGAAATGAAGGTGAAGGTTATGGTGCCCCATCAGACAGTACAACATGAAAACGTAACAGTCAGGTCAAATGAACTGAGCTTCTGAACTTCTGGTGGTGCATTTATCTGCTGGACTATTAACTTTTATGCCAACCTTCCTTTTGTTTTATGATTGTAATTTGTTTTGTTGTGATACAAAATTTGTTCTTAACGTGCAGCGACCGGCTGAAGAAAACAGCAAGCCATTTTTGTATAGTGTAGGGTGTTCCCTATATTTGCACTGGTGGCGAACTTTGATGCCCAGTGGATGTAATCTGTGCAATCGCCTTAATAGCGTAGCGTTAGTTTCTGGCTTATTTATTTCCCTAGTCTTATTTTTCCTTGGTTTGCTAGTGGCCGCAACAACCATGGGCCATATACGGACCGTGGTAACCTTGAGCCTGCTACAGGCCGTAGGACCCATGGGCCTCCTACGGGCCGTCGGATAAATGGGCCTCAACCGGCCCGTAGATTCAGTGGGCCTCAGGCCGTCGGATAAATGGGCCCACATGGGCTGTAAACGGGTGTAATTGGTATCAGGCCAACATAGTAACGGGCCGTTAACAGGCCGGAAGACAGCAAAGTCTTAATTTTGTCACAGGCATAACAGGTCGTTAATGGGCCAGAATATAGGATGGGCTGGAAACGGCGCAACGGGTTAACAGGCCACAAACGGGCCGATTCTAACCACGAGCCGAATTTGGCCCATTAGGGGAACAGGCCAGTAACGGGCCAGAAGTAATCGAGGACCGGAAAGGAGCCCAAGAATATATGGGCCGTCAGTAGGCCGAAAGCTAACACGGGCTGGAAACGGCCCATGTGAATCATGGGCTGTTACTGGGCATAAAGAAATTTACTGTTTATTATGGGCCAAAGTCACCGCGGCCCATTAAAGGGCCCAAAGATATGAAAGGCCTCGTATGGGCCGAAAGACGTTGTGGGCTGGTATTATACTGGACGACCCACATGACGCTGTTGGGCTGATTTCGGGAACGCCATAACGGGTCGTGAGTTACCGGGCCGTAAAATGGGCTGTATGCGAACAGACCGTTAACAGGCTTTTCATGAGCCGGCCTGCTATCTTTTGACCAAGTCAAACGGGCCAGCCTTTGTAAGCTAAATGGGCCAGTGTTGAGCCATCACACGTGTCGACATATCATAGGCGTGTATCTGACCCAACGACGAGCTAACACGTGTTTCCTCCGGCCAATGAGAATTTTACACGTGGAAAATCGCCATTGGTCGTTGCTGTTAACGGGTTATCGGAGCCAAAACTGGACCCGATAGATAAACGGTGACCGATTATGGTGGATGCCACGTGTCGGTTACCCTTGACGAAAGCACTTCCATGACGCGTCATTTATCGTCATGGAAGTGAACACTTCCGTGATGATAATTTTGTTATTGTCATGGAACACTTCTACGACAGCACAGGTATGACTATCTTGATTCTGTCATAAAATCGTCATGGATGTATATGCATGACAGAAAACATGACCTACTATGACAAACACGTATCATCACGGAAGTGTATTTTTTTGTAGTGATTATAGCATGGATAATAAACGATTATCATGAACAAGGAAATATAATAATAACCACTTTATCATTGCCTCTAGGGCATATTTCCAACAGTCTCCCACTTGCACTAGAGTCAATAATCTAGCATTACATGGTAATGAATCTAACACCCATATAGTTCTGGTGTTGATCATGTTTTGCCCGTGGAAGAGGTTTAGTCAACGGATCTGCAACATTCAGATCCGTATGTACTTTGCAAATGTTTATGCCCTCCTCCTTGATTGCATCGTGGATGGAATTGAAGCATCACTTTATGTGTATGGCCCTCTTGTGAAACCTTGGTTCCTTGGCTAGAGCAATGGCACCAGTGCTGTCACAAAACAGAGGCATTGGGTCCAGTGCACTGGGCACAACTCCAAGATCTGTCATGAACTGCTTCATCCAGACACCTTCCTTCGCAGCCTCCGAGGCAGCTATGTACTCCGCTTCACATGTAGAATCAGCTACCACGCTTTGCTTGGAACTGCACCAGCTTAGCGCTCCCCCATTCAGAATATATACATATCCGGTTTGAGACTTAGAGTCATCCGGATCAGTGTCAAATCTTGCATCGACGTAACCCTTTACGATGAGCTCTTGACCACCTCCATAAATGAGAAACATTTCCTTAGTCCTTTTCTTAAGGATATTCTTGACCGTTGTCCAGTGTTCCACTCCTGGATCACTTTGAAACCTTCCGGCCATACTTATGGCAAGGCTGACATATGGTCTTGTGCACAACATCGCATACATGATAGAGCCTATGCCAGAAGCATAGGGGATGACACTCATATTTTCTCTATCCTCTGTAGTCGCTGGGCACTGAGTCTTACTCAACTTCACACCTTGCAAAACAGGCAAGAACCCCTCCCTGGACTGATCCATTTTGAACTTCTTCAAAATCTTATCAAGGTATGTGCTTTGTGAAAGTCCTATTAAGCGTCTCGATCTTTCTCTATATATCTTGATGCCTAATATGAAAGCAGCTTCTCCTAGGTCCTTCATTGAAAAACTCTTGTTCAAATATTCCTTCACATTTTCCAAAAGTTCTATATTGTTTCCAATTAGCAATATGTCATCCACATATAATATTAGAAACGCTATAGAGCTCCCACTCACTTTCATGTAAATACAAGCTTCTCCGTAAACTTGTATAAACCAAAATGCTTTGATCACCTCATCAAAGCAAAGATTCCGACTCCGAGATGCT
This sequence comes from Thinopyrum elongatum, assembly GCA_011799875.1. Lineage (NCBI taxonomy): Eukaryota > Viridiplantae > Streptophyta > Magnoliopsida > Poales > Poaceae > Thinopyrum > Thinopyrum elongatum. Next base: position 120,428,441 of record CM022300.1, read on the forward strand.
TGCACCAGTCCATAAATGGATCGCTGGAGCTTGCACACTTTGTCAGCATTCTCTGGATCGACAAAACCTTCCGGTTGCATCATATACAACTCTTCCTTAAGGAAACCGTTAAGGAACGCTGTTTTGACATCCATCTGCCAGATTTTTTAATCGAAAAATGCAGCTATTGCCAACATGATTCTGACGGACTTAAGCATCACTACGGGCGAGAAAGTCTCATCATAGTCAACTCCTTGAACTTGTGAAAACCCCTTTGCCACAAGTTGAGCTTTATAGACGGTGACATTACCGTCCGCGTCCGTCTTCTTCTTGAAGATCCATTTATTCTGAATGGCCTTTCGCCCTTCAGGTAATACTTCCAAAGTCCATACTTTGTTTTCATACATGGACCCCATCTCGGATTTCATGGCCTCTAACCATTTGTCAGAATCTGGGCCCACCATCGCTTCTCCATAGCTCGTAGGTTCATCGTTGTCCAACAACATGATCTCTGAGACAGGGTTACCGTACCACTCAGGAGCAGTACGTATCCTTGTCGACCTACGAGGTTCAATAGTGACTTGATCCGAAACTTCATGAGCACTATCATTAGCTTCCTCTTCAACTGGCGTAGGTGTCACAGAAACATCTTTCTGTGCTACGCTACTCTCTGGTTGAAGTGAAGGTTCAACAACCTCATCAAATTCTATCTTCCTCCCACTCAATTCTTTCGAGAGAAACTCTTTCGAGAGAAAGGACACGTTCTTAGCGACAAACACTTTGCCCTCGGATCTGAGATAGAAGGTATACCCAATCGTCTCCTTTGGGTATCCTATGAAGATGCATTTGTCTGCTTTGGGTTTGAGCTTTTCTGGCTGAAGCCTTTTGACATAAGCATTGCAGCCCCAAACCTTAAGAAACGACAACTTAGGTTTCTTGCCAAACCATAGTTCATACGGTGTCGTCTCTACGGACTTAGATGGTGCCCTATTTAAAGTGAATGCAGTTGTCTCTAATGCATAACCCCAAAACAATAGTGGCAGATCAGCAAGAGACATCATAGAATGCACCATATCCAATAAGGTACGATTACGACGTTGGACACACTATTACGCTTGTGGCGCCCCGCCTGATTACCATTGTAGCTAGATGGTCGCCACGCATACCAGCCCAGGAAATCATTCTGGCATGCGCGTTTACAACAAGTATCATGAACACAGGTATTTCTATTAATGGATATATAGGTCTTACATGATATCTTACAAGAGTGATGGCAGCGTAAAAGCTCTATCTAAGGCAGCATGGTCTTGGTGTGGCTCCAATCCACAGGGATCTGACTGGGTTACTCTTCTAGCCCGCGAACGCTCCGGCTCCTCGACGACGAACGACGGATCCTTATGTGAACATGGCCATGTTAAAGGCCGCCGGGTACTTTTGAATGTACTCGCAAGCAAACCAAACTAACATATACACCAAGTAAACCGATCCATGGCATTCAAGCATGCATTTGTTATTAGAGCAATATTAATTATCATGGAATAATAGGTTTATCCAGCAAGATAACTACTAAAGTAAATACAGTAAAGTAAAGCATATCAAGTAAATAATCCATACTCCGAACATTTTCATGATCCAATCCAATGTTGAACCAAATCCAATCCCAACCTTGACCAGATCCAACTTACTCTCTTCCGGGTTGCCTTACAACCCTCAGAACATTCACGATCCACTGAGTATTTCAGGGCATAAGATGAGTTCTTCCATCATTATTATCATTATTACGGTTGACCACCTAGTGAGGTCTGGACGGACTGTCTAATACCGTGGACGCGGCTATTCGAATAGATTTTTCACTCTGCAAAGGTTGCGCACTTTACCCACACCATGGAGCAGCTGGCCTCGTGATCCCATTCGGGTGGACCAGTGTCGGTCCAACGAAACCTGCCTAACCCGTGACTCCTCCACCGTACCACCGGCAATCATCCTGCCCCAGAGTCAAGCCCTGGGTGGCCCCTGTGTCACCCCGTGACACCTGCCACCGTCGTGGCTAACTAAACTGTCCCAAACGGGGACGCCGGCAAATAACTCAACTGGGCTCACAAGTTTATCGCCGCCTACCGGGCCAGGGCAGCACGCACGCATAACCTTCCCTGTTTGGTGGTACCAGTAAAAGAGCACGCGATCAGACCAAGTCAAGGCCGTCCCATACCGACAAATGTGGCTGCACGAATAAGTCCGGACATGTGACTATGGATCAACCGACTAGGTTTAGCTTTAGCCATCATTGGGCAAGTATGGATATTCATCATGAATAACTTAACATGGTGTTAACTATGTAAGAGGTAACAACTATGGAAACATAACAACCTATCTCCATATAACATCACAATGAGTCATTAGTGCGATAATATGATGAGTAGTAGCAGGTAATGTAAAAGACAGTATCTAAATAGCAGGAGTTTAATTATTTCTAGCACCAGCATATTCATTAATTAAACACGCAGGAATAAC